>OX104066.1:42196312-42521418 GCA_944474145.2 Dicrocoelium dendriticum
GAGACAGTTGCTCGTTGCTGGTGGGGACGGGGTGCACGGTCTTGTGGCCGCGTCAGGATCAAACACTGGTTCCATGCACTCAGTGTGGAGCGGACTACGGTCCAGCCACCGCCTTGTGTGCGGTTGACTCCCCAAATACACTGTGCTTGTGTTTGCCTGTGAAGGAGTGTGGGCCGGATCCGTTGATGAAACGTGGCTCCCATCCACATGCCTCCCGGTCTTATTCCTTCGGGTTTACACTGGATATGGGGTATGTGGTTGGAGCTGTGGGTGGGGAAGCGCAAGCCAAACATGGTCCCTCTGTAGGCGCAGGCGTCCTGTGGCTTGCCACAGTGACAGGCAAATCCGAAACCGGATGCACCAACCATATACATATATATATATATATATATATATATATATATATATATATATATATATGTCAAACCACAGCCAATCACTCAAAAGGCCGATACTGAATAAGGTAAACACATATGACGACGTAAATACTCGCTAAATGAGCATATGGAAGAAATTGGTTAAAAGTGAATACGCGATAAGCACAAAATGTCCGAAAGTTCTTTAAAAAATATCACGCGATAAAATTACGCAAGTTTGCCACAATTTGAATGAGCGACGTATGCAAGTTGGAGATTATCAAGTACGGAGGACAAATCCAATAAAGTGGAATGAATTTTATCCACATTAAAAGACCTAGTTTAAGTGTAAGTTGGTTTAGCCCAACTGCGGTGAAGAAACATTATGAGTGCAACATCAGCCTCAGCATGGGGCACATCTCATATATATATATATATATATATATATATATATATATATATATATATATATATATATATATATATATATATATGAAATACACTTTATGATATCCTTGAGCAGAGTGGCATTAATGTCCCGAGGTTTTTATGGGTTACCGAAAATTGATAAGACAGATGACACACTTCGCGCGATCTTATCAATGGTTTACTCACGCTACCATACTGTCGCCCAATGGCTTGTGGAAATTCTAGAGCCAGTAAGACAGCGACCTACACACTACAGCCTTCGTGACACCTCTCATTTCATCGAAAGCATCAAAGACCGCAACATCCGTAAGAAAGTAATATTTTCCTTGGATGTTTATCGCTTTTCACCAACGTGCCACTTTTCGAGACGAACGATTACCTTCGCTTCTACATATAAGAAACAAAAACAAGTATATGCATACGGTTGAGTGACTTGAAAAGCCTCCTTCTGCGTTGCACTTGGAACGCACAGTTCCTATTCAATGGCACTTACTACTGACAAAAGTGTAGTGTAACTATGGGATCGCCATTGGGTTCCTTGTTAGCTGATGTCTTCATGGCGAAATTAGAGAATACCAAGTTACATGCAGAGATCACGGCCTTTGAATGTTACCACCGTTATATAGACAAATTTGTCATGGCCGACCAGTCTGTTGACCTTGACGCTGTTATTGACCGTTTAATCGGGCCCACGCATCATTGCAGTTTACCTACGAAAAAGGATTGAACAATCAGTTGCCGTTTCCTGATGTGCTGTTAACTAGAAGGGCAGACGGCTCGATCCAACGGCAGGTCTACAGGAAGAAAACCTGGAGTGGCCAGTATACGAACTTTCACAGTTTCGTTCCGTTGAGATATAAGCGAAACCTAATTCGCTGTCTAACCACAATGGCCCGCAGGATCTGTTCTGAAGACAAGTTGGATAATGAGTTGACGTTTATTAAGAATTTGCTGCGCGAAAACGGATATCCTGATCGTTTCATTTTTAGGAACATGCAAAATAATCCCGACCAGTTGCAGGTTCAGACTGCAGAGATAAAAGAACTTTTCATACGACTACCCTTCAAAGGAGACGCCGCTGCTGAGCGTGTAATTAGAAGCCTTTCAACAGCTGTCAAGTCAACTTTCCCAGCAGCCAAGCTTAGGTGTACCTTTTCCACGAAGGCACTCATTTGTATTCGCAAGAAAGACAAGTTACCGACGCTGACCGCTTCTATGGTAATTTATCAGTTCGAGTGCGCCTGTGGCGCTACTTACATCGGTCGAACGGCGCGGCAACTGTCGAAGCGCATTAAGGAGCACCTACCACGCTGGTTGCGTCGAGGCGGTGCTGGGACTATAACTAGCTCTGTTATGGCTCATCTTGTTGATAGTGGGCATGAGGTTGACCCAATCAGTGCCTTTGGAATACTATACAGGGTCCCCCCACTCCAGTCGAAAGGCCTGCGCCTCCGCACCCTTGCTACTGCCGTGGCGATCAGCATTCTGTTGTAGCAACCGCTTTTGTGTGCACAAAAGAAGCTGATCGAAGCTGTTAAGCTACCTTGGCCAGCCAAAAGGGATCCTTCTGAGAGCAACTGCAATTGTGCAACTGCACCTCTGTCCTAATTTGCCGTTTGTTACTGGTTCATGCCTTTGGTCGGCACGTGATCAATCTCATTTGAACTGATTGTTAATCCACATTTAAGCCCATTGCTATTTCACTAATATGATTGTACGGGTCTGAAGATGAATCCTCGAAAACTGTGGTTTACCTTCGGTCTTTTGTTCTTGATTATTCATATTTTGTGTCTAGATGCAGTTCTGAAAGTTTTGGCGTTTCGTTCCTAGTACCTGTTCGGTTATACAACGTCTGGCGGCTAAGTCTCTTAGAGCGTACCGCTTAGAATTCCTTTAACTATTCGGCGCATGGGGTTTAGTCGTTGAAGAGCGTCTCGCCCGTTTCGCCTTGGAGAAACAGCACACGGTGTTTATGTATTTTATATGCTCTTTTAGCTAACTTTGCACATTGACGTTGTGCGATGCACTCACTTCCGCTGTACCCATGGATGCCGCGGATTTTTGAAGTACCTTGTTCGAGATCCTACATTTGCCTCCGGATTACAGTTTTATACTTGTTTGCTGTGTGAATTGTGCGCCATCATTTTCTTTTGGTGTGTTTTTTGTGTTAATTTGTAGATTTTCCCCGGCTACTTTCAGAGATCTCTGTGCTTGGCCCAACTGCTGTCTGAGTCCGCCAACTTCGATTTGTTTGTGTCCTTGTCAACTAGTGCAACTGCACACCCCTGGGCCCGACGAGCAGCTAAATCAACTCCATCGATCGTTCAGTACTTCGACGTTCGCTTGGCCGATGCCAAGCGCCACGGAAGTCGGTGAAGTCATCAGTCATTCCACTGGGTCAGGTAACGACACCAGGCTGAATGGCAAACATCGAGTATGTGCACATCCAAAAGGGCTTAAAGCTAAGGGTGTTTGCGGGTCAATAGAATGTACTCGATTAGGCAACGTAGCTTTAGCTTGCTCGTATTGTTCCAAGTGTTACCGATCGAAGTGTGCCAGCTTATCCCAACAGTAGGTGCGATAGATGACTACCTCTCTGGATGTCCTTTGGTTGTGTACTACCTGTTCGATCATCCCATTTGTCAGGAGTATGCTTGTCCTAGTAGAGAAATGCAACCGGTTGGTAACAGAAGCAGAGCAGAGAATGAGCACTAAGATCATCTCACTGAAAGAAAGTCGGAACCTATTAAACCTAGGGACATTTAACAAAAGGAATGCTGGAAAGATAGTTGCTCCCGAACGACGAGCAATCCGATTTCCATTGACCGTAAATCTGAGAGGCAAGCAGTGTTTGTAGCAAGTAAAAGAAGCCACCAACCGAAACATGTGAGTAATCAAATCCCAGCCTTCTTGGTGACACCTGTATGTAAAAATCAAAACAATAAACCAATTGGTGTCACTGCTTTCTGATGAAAGTAAAAGCTAAACCCACACATGCAGTACGAATTCCTTGTCACGCGAACTGTGCACACTTTGACGAGCCCAGACTTATTAGAGTAACGCTAGAATCTTCAACTGATTTGTAACATGTTCTGTTCTTCGCAAACTCGCTGCATTGTGTGGGATATGTATATATCCTGATGTTCCTAGGAACATGCGACAGTCGAAAAGTAACTCCAAAGTAGGACACATCAAGCTTGCTCGCTAAATACCATCTTCATCCATGGTGAACCAGTGGTTCCTTCACATCATAGTCAAGAGGCAGGAAATCACGATCCAGAACAATGGCGATTCCTCCACGAAACCCTTTCATTGGATAACGTTGTAGCGCTATGTCTCAAAAGGTTACCGCTCTCGCCAACTTATAGCGAATGTTGCCTGAAAATCTTAGAACTGGTGGCTCAATCCGAGCAAGCAGCGATGGATGTGTTACAAAGCTGACACGAAAATCGAAAAACCTTTCCATCGGAACTTCGGTTAAGGACTGCAGATGCATCGCAACGTCCAGTTAGGAAATTATCTAAATGTGTAGACGTAATGGCGTAGATTGTTCTTTTGTCCGATACCGACGTATGTCTAGGTGAGGCTTGGGACATGTCTTGGCCAGGGCAAGTTACGGAAATAGTATGCGTACCACAACAAAAACGAATAATGGCCGACCTCACTTCGGTCGGCACTACCACACACCTGAATTCCTTGATCCCCTGTGGTCTATGGAGACAGGTAAACTAGCATGCTTGTGTACGAATGCTCAGAGCCTCTTCAATAAGCTGGCCGAACTGAAAGATCGCCAAGTTTCCCAGTAATATGGTATCATGGTCATCACGCAGACAGGGTTACACACTGAAATGTCGGGCGCTGAAATTCCGCTACCTGGCATGCCATTCATTCGAAACGACAGGTTGACAAAAGGAGGAGGCATAATTCTGTTTTACCGAAGCCATTTGCAGTGCGAGGTCATGGAGGATTCAGATTCGCTGATTCCTGATTCGCTTTGGTGCCGCCTGCAAGTAAGAGTCAGAGACACTTACCTCATAGCCTTTGTGTGCCGTCCGACTAACTGTACATCTGCAAAGGAGAACCAAATTGCGACTGCCATGCGGCAAACACAAAAGAAAGATACACTCACATCTTGACCATGAGTGCTTTCAGTGTGCATTGTTTAGTAACCCCCGCCACGAGCGAAGAAAGAGTTCAAGCCGACCTGAAGGAGCTAGGAACTAGTGTTCCGCTTTATAATCGTGTCACTTAGCCCAGTCGGTTCAGAACGGGTAAAACGCCATCCGTGCATGATCTTGTGCTTACTAACGACGAACATATGATTGGTGCGTTGATTGTACATTACGCATTAGGTCACAGTGATCATGCAGTTGTCAATTTCAACTTTATCTGCTCTACAGAATACCGAGATATATACCATGAGAGAGCGCGAACCATCACATGCTGCGACAGATTAGCTCCCCTCGTCAGTGCAACAACCTGGTCGTTCCACGCCGAAGACCCCCGGATGTCGTCTGGAGCGAGATCGTAAACAAATTCAATCGGCTTGTTACGGATGCTTCAGAGACAAAAGTTTGCAAACGATGTGAAACATTTACTTACGTAGGGAGCAGAACTCGTAAATTCTCAGTACGCAACGCAGCGTGGCGCGAGTATAGATTATCCCCAAAGCCAGAAAACGGGGGTAAGTAGGTAGTCCGACGAAAACACTTCATTTAACTGCTCAGAGAGGATAAGGCCGCGCATCAGCAGAACATGGCAAAACCTTCAGCGGCAATCACAAACTGCTGTATAAACACGTCAATGATTTACGTAAGCTAAGGCTGGAAGTTCCGCCACTCACGACGGCTGGCGACCCAACACGAACGGCTACAGAAGCACCAAAAGTGCTGCGGATGTAATACGCTCCCACCTCCCAGTGGGTAATACTATCAGGAGATCCTCCAGCTTTTATCGCCATGTTGCCGGGACTCCCTTACATCTCCTTTACTATCGAAGATGTCTTGCAGAAGCTGACCACTCTACGCAAGTACAAATCCCCGGGTCACGATACTATTCGCCCAGAGGCACTGAGATCAGCAGTACCTCAACTGGCTGAGGCACTGTCTCAATTCTTCCAGCGCTGCTTAGACCAGAATCAAGTTGCTGCTATGTGGAAGCTTGAAATGATAATACCCACTCACAAAGGTGGAAGCAGAACTAAGGCTTCACACTACCGCCTGGTTTCCCTTCTCCTTGACCAAGCTTGTGGAATCCACCAAAGCCGATGCGCTGGTGGGCTATTTGGAAAACTATTATAATTTCTGAGCAGCAAGGCTTCCATCGAAGTCGATCGTGCACAACGAATTTGCTAATAACACGGAGTAGCTGGACCCAGTCACCTGGCGACGGAGAGGAATTTGATTTGCTTTACCTCGATTTCTCGAAAGCATTCGACCGTAAAGATAATCGGATAATCCTTTCCAAGCTACGGCGTTACGGAATCGTTGACAGTCTTCTAAGATGGATCGCCAACTATCTCCTTCAGCAACAATTGGTGGTCAGAGTTCGGAGCTCCTTCTCTGACCCATACAAGTTGTTTGTGGTGTGCCTAAAGGCTAGGTGCAAGGTCTCCGCTAGTTGTTGGTATTTACCAATGACCTCACACAGGCAATTACATCTAAGTTCCTGCTGTTTGCCGATGACGTCAATCTTGGGCACATGGTTCAGGAGAATACTGACCAGTAACTGCTTCTGAGTGATCTAGACACGGTACAGCAGTGGTACATCTAAAATTCACTGCAATTCAATGTGAGTAAATGCAAGGTGTTCTCAATACGACACCAGGACAAACACTGTTAGAGGCTCTGAACGCAGGTGCTGCAGCGAGCTGTCACCGGAAGTGATTTGGGCTGACTGATTCAGGATTATCTGGGTTGTTCTAGGCAATCCGCGAAAGCCACAAAAACTGGGAACCAACATGTGGGTCGGTTACAACGGGCGTTCGAACCAATAGATCTTTCCATTTTCCAGCAGTTGCTTAGTGCGTATGACCATCCTCATGTGGAATGTGCAATTAAAGCCTGGCACCCATGACTAAAACACAATCTTAGTGCATTGGCGCAGCCCGAACGTCGAGTATCCAAGTACCTTAGTGGAATGAACCATCTTCCATACGAGGAGAGGCTGCAACGATTGTGGGTATTCAGCGGACGTTACCGCCGCATACTTGCTGACTTGATAAAAATGTATTTAATTCCGCACGATCCACACCATGTGTGCCGCACTTTAGTGAAACTCAGCAGTAATACCAACCTGAGAGGTCACTCACTAAAACTGGCAGAACGGTACTGCCGCTGGATTGGCCCAGGAATTGCTTTTCCGTCCACGTGTGTCACCCGTGGAATGCTCTTACAGAATCGGTCATTACCACACCATCACTATCCATATTTAAAAGGCGTTTGGCTGACTCAGTTACGCACCCACAAGTTGTTGTCTAGTACTGCATCTCCATCCCACTCCTGGAATCTACTGTGTATTTATTTGCTGTTACGTGTTTGTGTTGTGAAGCTACACGGATCGCAGGACTACAGCAAAAAAAACGATTAGTCCCCCTTTTAAACATAAATAACCCACTGTTTTTTTCGATAACCCTGCAAAACCCTTATAAATTTTATTGTTCATTTTTAGTGATTAGGAAGCAAGGAACGACGCAGATTAACACCCAAAAGTAGGAGCCGTTGGCGTTGACGTACAAGCACATGTGACCGTGGGATCCCTCACCAGATTGTGAAAGTAAGTATGGTTGGTGTGAGCTGGTGTACCCGTTGTAGCCGCTTTAAACCATCACAAGAAAGCCGGTATGCCGCTTTACCTTACTACAGTGAATATTGCATACTTTAAGGCTATTACTGAGTACAGCCACATAAAAACTTCATTTCTCAATTGTTTTTACACTCGGAGCAGGGTTTACCACACACTTGTGGAAAGTGCACGTGAACGGAAGTGAATGAGTCCGGACGCAGTAGCCCGGCCCATCACAGGCAAGTAACGACACCGTTGTTAAACACGTAGAAAAGGAGAATGCCCACTTCCAGGAAGTGGAACAACAACATCCAAGCAGCAGTTGTACTGAGCGGTGACCTGTGTAACCATTAGCATCAACTGGGTCACCAAGGGGCGGAAGGAAACCTACAAGCATTAACACAATTTAATCTCGCTCGGATTAGGCATCAGATCTGATTAGTGATTTCTTTGGGTGATTTTTAACAGAATGAAATGATTACATTTTCAAGTATTACCATTTTGCCTTTTCCATGTAATAAAAGGAAAAGTTACGATTCAGGTTAGACGCTGGGAAAAGAGATTAGTGATTTTGGCGAACGGAACTAATCAGGAGGGCACAGTCGATGGCTACGCTTACCAAGTCTCTAATTTCATTTTAAGTGACTGAGCTGATGGCCATTACGGTAAGTAAAGGGAGAAGTGATAACCAATATCCTTATCAAGCTTTCGCACCTTCAGTTGTCCTCTAGCTTGCTTGATCAGCATGGAACGTCAAGAGTAAAAATGTGTCGATGCCGTCGAAATTGGTTGAATGCAATATCATAAACTAAAACATTCACACAGATGAAGTGGAAACGAAACTAATGGGATCCTTCCTTTTTGATAAACGGGGTTCCGATGTCACTTGGTTGACTGTAGTGAGTACAGAAAGGCGTTCGACGGAGCACAAAAAATAACGTCGATTAGTTGACCAACATTCGCCTTCAAATAGTTCAATTTTGTTTAATGTGCACAACGCAACCGAAATCGGTCCACCCAAGTAAAATGAGAAAAGGTTGACCATTTCCGTTAAACGTCTCCACTTAGTGCTTTCCCAGTACTTCCCTGTCTGAAGCTGCGCTTGAACTTGTCGAACTTCAGGAAACAGCAAATATGTTGAATATTGTGACGGAGGTTGTATTAGAGTGCTTGCTTGTTCATTGAGTTGGATGTCTTGGTTGCAAACATTTTGTTACGGAATTAGGTAACACCAGTGAAACCTCTTGCGACACAGCAACTGAACTGTTTCCCGCCTCTAGCTAACGTGTCTAATGATGATGATGATGAAACCTCAGAAGTTACCTAGGATGGTAAATAAGCATTCACAGTTCAGACACCCAGCTCAATGAACAATTAAACACACATTATAAGAAACTAGATTAAAGAGGTATATGTCGGTCCGGATCACATACCGAAGGTCAACTCTGGCTACCAATCTGTACGCAAAATAGTTTACCGACAAAGTTATACGATTACGATGAAAGTGGTCAAAAATACGGTTTGTGCCCCATGCAGGCAAATGAAAAAGCATACTTCCAAAGAACGGACTTTTCCAACTGGAGTTCACCTTGTGGGTTTAACTGAGAGTGAACAAAAATGCGTAACCGGCACATGGAGAAGTGTCTATATTTCCTGAAAATCTATATCACCACGTACAGTTTATTAACACTGCTGCATCTACCGTCTCATCCCACGAGTCACATAGTTTCTGCTTTCCTCTTATAGACCACAGGTATACAAGGGAAGCAGTACATTTCTAGGATTTTAAGCGAGATTTTAATCGAGATCATTTGAAATACTGACAGTTTGGTTTACTTTTTCAGTCGTTGCGGTGTTCGCTGAGGCTGCCAGTTTCGCTCTATTTTCATTTGCCTCTGCCTCGCAAGCCACCATCGTCAAACGGTGGTGAATTATGCAGTCGTATCTTTGCCACTAGTATGCCACCCTTCCGTTATATTTCATCGGTAGTCTAATAAAGTAACGACATACATGTCTCTTCGTGTTGGCATTCGCACCCAGACCAATCGACAGGCATTGCTGAGCACCTTTTTCCTTATGCGCGATAAATCATTATTCACTGTTGATTGTCTCAACGGTTCACTCAATATTAAGTGTACTCAGTCGCGCAAACCACTAGTGACGTGAATGATTGTTAACAGATACTCAGTGATCATTGAACACGCCTAAAAAATTGTCAATATGGTTTCTCTCCTTTGGCTTACAATTACATGAAAAGCAGTGCGAACAAACAAGCCAACTTATTTTCCGCATGCGGAACGTAAAGTACAACGCTACGTGAAATTGATCATACGTTGCTGATTTTGAATGGAACGATATACATTCGAACCTATTTAATGCGACCATTCAACTTACCGACAAACAGTGGTCTTGTTGTACAGGTGGTCGCCATGGACTGGTTGGTGCCTACGTTACTCATGATCGACCACATGTGTGTGGTAAAGTTTCAAAGCGCCAACTAGATCTGTAAACCGACCATTTCTAGGATAAGTTTTAGCTTCTTATTAAGGCAAATATAGTAGCAGTGTATACTGTGGGATATATGAATAATAAGGGTGCAACTGTTATAGTTTATGAGCCAACATTTTATAAACCGACCTGCAACTCATCGAAATCCAGACACTTTGGAGAAATCATATACACACACTGTTCTATGGTCATGATCATTTTCTGCCAGATGAAAAGAAATCAATTACAGTGGCCTGTTGCTTGGAAGTTGAAATGAAAGGGGAGTTTAGTTTTTCTCTCATGTTCATGATAAGTTCAAGCATGTCAATGTGTCAGCTATGTATTGCGTAGGAGCGCAAAATATCAACAACACCCTGTGCGTCTGTGAACACATACTTTTTCAGAATGTCTGTAGAATTTTGCTCCGGCTCATCGTCTGATTTACCACTCACATCCTCAGCTGCTAAAATGAATGTGGTACGCTATCCCAATTTATTGCTGTTGTGTTACAGGTTTGGAGATAAGAATCAACCATATGGCTGTCAGCCATTTGGCATCCAAACAATTTTTTTGAAAGGGTATCCAAAGCAATAGAGGCTGAAGATAAAGTATGCTCATATGTCTCAGGTTTAGTTTACATTGCTGTCTCAGGATCTATTTATGCAGGATAAGGAAACCCCGCTTTACAAAAACATTTAGAGATTGTTGTGTTCTCCATCCCTTTCCATGCGGCAGTTATTCATAACACGACATCCAATACATCTACCCGTTTTATGAGTTCAGTTCTGGACATATCTTTGTGGGACTTCATTATCGTAATAAGACGCAGAAGGTGGTATTGTCCTAAACTTCAATTTAAGCACCAGAATGACCCTGGTGGAAGGGTTGAACTTGTTGTAAACCCTTCTCCTTTGCCTCTGACGACTGTGATACTGCTGCTAGCTGCCCCTTGAGACTGCGACTGTCTGACTGCTCAGTCACGCGCCCAGCCCACCAACGGAATACAAAAGACCAAGGTTCGGTAGACAGAGAGACTCATTGTATGAGAGCACGGCCCAATAAATAGGTTGTGAGCAACTAATTAAACCACAATATTGGAGATGCTATTTGGCGTTAATTAACACAACTCAAATGGTTCAAGTTCGTGATCCAACTTGCCTCTGATTCCGCATCAATTCGCATTTTGATCTATAGTCGAGTTCGATCTCTAATTGCAGATCGATGCACTTTTACGGCACTGCTCTCAGCTTGATTACTAGCTGTAAGCTCTCTCCGTAACAGAACTAACGCAGTGGTGTTTGGTGGCAGGAACTGTAACTTGACATTAAGTAGCTAGATGTTGGGATGGCAAGTGCCACTGTCAACAAACAGTGTGATGTTGCGGTTTTGTTCTGCATTTTTCTGTCAAAACGCTGAGGCCAATCTTCGAAAATAACTACAGTCATCCATCTCTTTTTCTTATCCTTGTAAACTGCCCGTTGTTTTTTATGTTGATGTTCCTAATACTTCGTGGGTTGACTGATTTCCCAATCACTAAAGCCCGTTCTCGCTCCCCCAACATGTTAGTGCACAGCATAACTGTGAGACGCTCTTTGCTTCGTTTCGCACCTGCACATTTCCTCCTTTGACAAAAAATGTTTTATCCGACGTCGCTTTGAATAACAAACCAGTTTCATTTAAACTAAACATGTCTTGCCTTGTGTAGTCAGAAGGTATTTTGGGTGATTTTGCTGTCAAGTCGGATGCAGCACACACATCTGAGTCCCCGCTTTCGCCCGATTGCTTACCAAACACAAGGTTGTGTCTACTGATGAAAGCCTGCAGCCAACCGTTTGACGCTTTAAAGTCTGGGTTTTGAAATTCTTTGCGAAGTGCAATGCTCGTTATTGAATCATGGGTCCAGATGATGGGATTTTTCTCGCCAGTGCTGACTGGCACCATTTCCAGTAAAGTGCGTTTATGTCTTCGTTATCTGTTTTTCTACTATTCTTTCTTTCAGTCTTGATGCCTTATTCTCAAAGTCATTCAAAAACTCGGTTTTCGTCTTTAAAGTTAGAAGGGTTTGTGTCTTTCCTACTCCGAAATTTTCCGCCAATGTTTACGGACGATTTCCTTCTTGAATTTGTCGAATCACTTATATTCTTTCTTCAAGTCTTTAGTACCTATGACTTTGTTGATTTGGAACTAGCCATTTTATCCTTCGTAAGAATCCTCAAAATGAACTATAAACACGACCAGTGAAGATGTACCCCAGTAGTACCCGCTCAGTGCTGACAACCGACTGGTTACACAGTAAACAAATACACTCAACAAGTGGTAGACACAGTACTTGCGACAGTACAACAATAGCACAAATCTCAGAGTGCGCGAGTGGAGTCCCAAGGCTTTTTTGGATAATATGGCTCTAGCCGATTAGTTCACTACACAGCCCAAGCAGGATGTGTGCGTTTGTTACCTAGGCTGATATCCAGGGGTGTAATGTGTTACTAGACAAGTCTGGTGTGAAGGCAGTTTGACCCCTGGGGTAAGAATAAACCAGTGGTATTGGAGGAGTTACGCAACCTGAACTGATCAATTGCGACAGCGGGGGTATTAATAAGCCTATGGGGAATCGAATAAGGAGACACAGAATGCGTAAACCTGGGTGATACTGAATTAGTACAGGACATATGGTGTGGTTTCCTGCGGCAAATATGACACCTTGAAACGAAATATAAGCTATTTTTGAGATACAGTGACAAGCTTTCATGATACCCCTACTCGCCGTCTCGGCCAGTAGTGTTAGTGATGGTTGCCTTGGGCAGATGCTAGAACGCCTGAGGACCAAAAATCTTGATCGCGGTTGCTTTAGACAGATGGGCGCCATAGACAGGTTAAGACCAATGAGAAAATATAGGAAAAGCGTTTGGCAGGTGGTCGCCACATACAGTCACGTCAAGTCAGTACAAGCTTTATGTACCCATATGGGTGCAATTTCAGCAATTTACATTATCAACACTAAATGTAACAGAGTTTTACCATCAAAATGTTGTTTATAAAGGAGTAGAAACATGAGAATAGTGCACTGTCATAGCTCGACTTTGTGATCGACCGACCGAGCATCGATTCCATAAAACTTAAGTAAATCTTCGGGATTGGCATCCAATCAAAAAGGAAAAAGGTTTGGTTGCAATCTTTCTTCATAGTTCCTTTCAGTTGACGTGAAATTTTGTGTCCAAAGACGGTAGATCGAGGAACGTGTGCGCTATATCGGTGTATATATTCAAAATATGGGTAGAGCAGATTGGTCACAGTGACTCTGGAACTTAAATGATAAAAATATCCGTCAGCTTATTCTTGCAAAACTAAAATATCTACAATAGATAATGTACAATATGGTGTTCGGCGAAAAAGGCAACGGCCGATTTAATGGCAGCGCCTTGTATCTGCTCGTCGCAGCTGGCAGGTTAGATTGAAGCAGGAAGTGTAATGCTTTCAGGTAGTTGGTTGTAGCAAAACATTACTTCAGTGAAATGGCCACAGCATCCTTCTATGTCAACCATCGAGTACTATCCTGAATCAGCAGATATTCCGTGTTGTATTCTATCACGTTCGTTCCCTGTTTCTATCCTATATCATACCACTAGCCAAACAAGGAGAGTAAAGTTGAGGTTTTCCTTGAGACTTTAACAAATACAAAACAATTTTTAGCCTGCACTGTTGAAAACTACCGTGAAGGTCAGTTATTCGGCAGGCCTGGCTAAAGTAACTATGCCTGTCCCGAGTCCCATAAACTTCACTGACTGAAAATGGACATTTGCTTGACCACTTTGTGTGTTACAGCTTTCCACGCTTATTTGCCAGACAAATAAATTGCTTATTTCCATGTTAAAAGTGAATAGTTTGCTCCTAAGCATAAATGTTTATCTAAAAGGTTAAGTAAATACAGCTGTTCCACAATAACCAAACCGAAAGACTTTGAGCTAATTTCTTCGGCAATTTAAGGGAGCCTTCTAGGCTAATCTGTTCATTTCTGCTACCAAACGGATTCAGAACAAATCTGTCCACCGTAACTATCTGTAAAATTTTCTTTTGACAATGCTAGCCTTAATAGTTGCCGTATAGATGAGAGGTTCTCAAAAAGCACGCTTGCTCAATAATACAGAGAGTAGATCCCATCCATCCTCAGTTAAGTTCAACACAAAGCCTCGTTGCGTTTCACGTTTTCCACAAACGGTGGTCTATGGATGGCGTTGCAATACAGCTGTCGCCTTAATCAAGTTGAAAAACGCGGCTGTCAATGCACCCTTGTAGGCGTATTCCATTCGGGTACATGCGTTTCTCCAATAACCTGGTTACTTTCAGCACGGATGCAACTCGGGTGCGGTCGATGGAACATAATCTATTTTACCGCTGATTCTTGCAGCCACTAATTAGGGACAAACAATGGTTGTGGAGGAAAACAAAGGGTACATATTGTGCAAGAACTTGTTAACTAACCGTCTAATCGTTTACAACAGGTTGCACGGTGATTCGTACTATGTGGGAGAAAGATGGATCTCTGGTGTACTTGGTCACCCAATAAAACGGTCTAGCTGGCGAAAGCGAGCACCCATGTGAGCCAGACTAACGACAGCCGTTTCGGTAGTAAGTCTACCGGAAGCATAGCAACATGCAAGTACTTTTATCGACAGAAATTGTGCGTTGCCCGCCGAAAACGCTGCACCCCTATGATGCATTCCGACGCTAATCCATCACATCAAATAGAGATAGCAGGCATCGAACTCGGGACCATTGGGATGTTAGTTGTGACCGGTACCCCTAAGCCACCGGGTCACGACATGAAACGTTTGGTACAACGGTTAATGATAGATTTTGTAGTACAAGTGTACCTGTATCAATCTCCCGGAGGCAACAATGTACATGAGCGGATGGCTGACAGCTCACTTATGATGACAGTTACAGTATGCGCCTATCAAGCCAATAAGACTGAACCAACTGCCATTTTGTAATGTGTTATCGGCACATCTACATGGAATCAACAGAGACAAAATTAAATGGGTCATACAACCAGCATCGAAGGTTGTAGCATAACGAGCATCTCGCCGGACCAATACGTGGATCCGCAGCAGAACACGTAAATGGATCAACAGAAGAGATGAAATCTGGAGGCAATATTCGCTAAGCCCATGTGACGTTACATGGCAGAATTACAATGTCATCAGAAACTACTGCACGTCGCTCATTAGAGTCGATAAGTATGAATGGCAGGATAACATGGTGCTGAAATTTACGAGTAACACCAAACTACTGTACAGATTTGTGAATGGCAAAGGAAAGGTTAATCCCAGAATATCACCACTCATGACGGCCAGTGGCCTAACAACTACTGCCGTGGATGCCGCGAACGCTCTGCTCCTGCAGTTTGGCTCGGTAGCTACAAATACCATGGAACCTTCGCCCTATCAACTCCCAACAAATGTCGTTGGCTTAACCAGTGTCATTTTTACTCCAGCAGCTGTTGCATGCAAATTACAGTCCCTCCGGGAGTACAGTGCCCTTGTAATAGACATGATCCGCCCAAAAGAGTGAAAACCCTTTCTCCCACCATAGCAGCACCAATAGAAACCTTTTCCTAAGGTCTGCTCAAGTCCCATACACTCCCATCCGTGTGGAAAAATGGAATTATCCCCCCAATACACAAAGGAGGTAAGCGATCAGATCCTGTCAACTACCGGCCTGTTAATCTCCATCCTGTTTTATCAAAAGTTATGGAATCGGTAATCGCAGATGAATTAATGCGATGCTTCGAAAGTCAACAAATAATTTCTAATGCCCAACATGGTTTCATACACAGACGATCTTGTCTCACCAATTTGCTGATTACTCGGAACTCATGGACCAGGGCGGCTGATGAAGGAGTGCCCATAGATGTGATATGCCTGGATTTTTCTAAAGCATTCGATAGGGTCAATCACTTCGTTCTCCTCCAAAGCTTGCTACCTACGGTATCAATGGTTCCCTGCTCACCTGGTTAGAAGACTACTTACACGACAGAACAGTCATGAGTTGCCGACACTCACTGCAAGCCTGTGCATCTCCAGTGGTGTACCAAAAGGATCCGTCCTCGGCCCACTACTGTTGTTAGTCTACATTAATGACCTTCCAGAAGACATTCTCTCTCCGAATCAAATAGTTGCAGACGATGCTAAAATATGGAGAGCAATTCGCTCAGTATCCGACCGTGTCTACCTCCAGGAAGATCTGACTCAGAAAACGAATGGGCAGAAAAGAACCAGCTCCGACTTAACCCTGAAAAGTGCCATTTGCTGACGGTGCACAGCAGCTTCGTCAACACATACCTTTTGGAGCAACACGTCCTGAAACACGTGACTAGTGAGCGCGACTTAGGTATAATCGTGCAAGATAGTCTTGGCAATCCGCCCCAATGTTCGAAAGCAGCAAGTGTGACGAACTTGAACTTGAGACTTTTGAGGCGAGCTGTCGGCACTTTTAAGCGAAGACTAGTATCATTGCTGATTAACTCCCATATTCGTCCTCACGTTGAATAGGCAATTCAGGCCTGGTGTCCGTGGTTAAAACGAGACATCCGCCTCTTGGAACAGCCCCAAAGAAGAGCCACAAAGACAACGCGTGGACTATCCGGTCTAAGTTACGAACTGCGTCTTCGTGCACTCGGTATGTTCTCATCAGAATACCGACGGCTTCGCAGAGATCTTACTCTCACATACCGGATGCTAACTGAAAGTGAGCATCCATATACATCACAGTTGACTCTAGTAGTTTACAACCAAGACGAGGCAGCCATCTGAAAGTAATGACACAACACTCCCGTATGAATTGTAGAAAGAATTTCTACTCACTTAGAATCTGTTCTCATTGGAATGCATTACCAAGATATGTGGCGAACGCACCAGACATGACGACATTCGGAAGACTCTCAAACTTTTAGTGATAAACGCCAAACAACAATTTGATAAATTGCAATGGTTTAACGACTGATACTTCCCGTTCCACGTTGGAACATCTCGATTTTAATTTTTATTTGCAAATCCATCCTGTGGGGCTTGTAAAGTTCTGCTTTTAATCGCATCATACTTTATTGAACTGTTGAACTATTAGCCAATACCGCAGCCATTGCTAAAATGTAGGATAAATGGACAGCGTAAGATTACTGCTCCAGTGTGTCGCATAAATACCAATATAAAAGAAGCTTCCAGAAAATTCCGGAATACAAAGCAAAATATTTTGATTGACTTCGGGACAACCTGATACAAAGTCCATATGTCGAAGGCAAGTATAATATCCACACTATAAGTGTAGGAAGATTAAGGACAAGAGCTCAGCTTGTTTCTCCTCTTTCACCCCCCCCCATGTGTACGCAACATATCTGAGATGCGCAAAGCCAAATACGCGGAGGAAAGACGGTGCAGCAAGGAGCAAAGAAAACCTATCGGTTTGTTTCCCCTCTCTAGCCTTTGTGGGCATGACCGAAAAAGTGTAGAAAAGGAACAAGAAGGTTAAGCAAGAGCCCGGTTTGCTTCTTCTCATCAACTTTTAAATACTTCATTAATACCCGTTGCCTTCAAAAGGCTTGATACATCATTTCGTGAAAAGTACCCATGTACTCCCTTTAAACATTTTAGGCCGTTTGGTCATCCTAATATAGAAATAACTGAATTAATAACCAGTATATACTCCGGCAATGTAGGACACCGTGCAGCTGCATGGTCTAATTGTTGTAACGCTCACTGTTGTAAAGCCGACCTCGGCTCTGCTCCCTGTGTAACTGCTCTACCCAGTCGGAGACGAAAACAGAACACCCAAACTTGCCAGACCAAAGTATATTCGACACAGCACTCGGTTCATTTCATAGGTCACAATCTCCTCTTTTAACTTCCTGGGCTGATTCAAGCCACTTGTCCTCGACAGATTTCAGTCCTGCTTGCGCCCTGTCATGTAGTAACCTGTTTCATACTGACGGTTTAATTTCCTCAGCTTCCCGCGTTCCTTAGCCGTGTTACCGCCGTTCGGCTAGCAACCCGTTTGATGACGAATGGATTTCATCAGTTTCCGGGCGTGACTCAGTCCTGGTACAGCTGGTCGAGTTGCAAACCGCGCACCTATGATAGGCGTCTCGAAACCGAGTCACATCCTTATGCTGCTGCCTCCGAGCACTAATTATTATGTAAAACAGGATCGCATAAACCGGATAACTGCTTGGGTTTGGGATTAAGTGATAAAAGGAAAGCATTAGAAATATTGTTGAAATTGCGTACGACTAATAATATTGGCTTAAAGAAATGTTTAATTGAAGTAATACCATCATCTTTGTAACCGTCTCCGGAGGACACCTCCATGTGGGGTATTCCCTCGAAGGATTTCACCCGCAATTCCATGTCCCATCTAGCTGTGTGCCAATGTGGCGACATAGTTACCAAGCCATCACCTGTTTAACAATAGTTTAGGGCCGTGTTACAATACCTTCTGGGTAGTGAAGCCTCAGGCTCATTCCGTCATACGGTCATTTCGATTATGACACTTTTCAGTTCTACTCCAGTGAGTTATCGGTAATGCTAGTTGCTCGGGTAAGGTTTTTAGATTGGAACCTTCAGTCCGTCACCTCTGGAGATGAGCCAAGCAGTGGTCAACAATGAAATAAGGAAGAATACAAAAGATGAAAAATTGAAATACTGAGTTTACTAACAGTAATGCCATATTTGGGAATGCACTAGAGGAAAATTTTCTCCCTTCTCCTCGACACAAGCAGTTTCATTTTGTTGTTTCTGAAGTTGCACATTCCACCAATATCTACAGTAAAAAGTCTGTAAGTTGGCCAGTTAAGGGTCTGGACCAAAATGGTCAACTTGAAGAGAGATGGTCAGGAGGTGGACAACTTCGGAGGTGCATGTGGACGGTTTCCGTCGATTGCGGTCATGTACAACGAATTTACTAATCGCACGCAGTAGTGGGACCGAGGCCGCTGACGCTAGAGAAGGTATTGATGTAATCTAGCTGGATTTTTCCAGGGCTTTCGATCGTCTAGACCATCACATACTACTCTTCAAACTCCAGCATCACGGGATCGGCGACCTTTTTTTAAGCTGTATTGCCAACTTTCTACTTCAACGGCAATTGGTGGTCAGAGTTCGGAGCTCTTTATCGGACGCCATACAAGTCGAGTGTGGTGTGTCGCAAGGCTCAGTTCTAGGTCCACGTTTGTTTTTGGTGTTTATTAATGACCTTGCACAGGGAATCGCTGCAAACTTCCTAGTGTTTGCTGAGGATATTAAGATTTGGCGCAGGATCCAGACGAACGCCGAGCAACATGTGCTTTAGAGTGACCTAAATACGATATAGCAATGGTCAAATCAAAACTTACTGCATTTCAACTTTAGTAAATGCAAGGTGTTTTGCATCCGACATCAGAGTAGCTACTCATACCGGCTCGGAATGAATATATTACAACAATCAGCTGTCGAACGTGAATTGGGTGTCCTGGTTCAAGATGACTTCCGTTGTTCCAAGCAATTCGAAAACGTCTCGAAGACTGTAAACTAACCAGTCGGGCTGTTGCGACGGGCGTTTGGACAAATAAACAGCTCCATATTTCGAAAAATGCTCAGTGCGTATGTTCGCCCCCATGTCTAACGCGCAATTCAAACCTAGCATCCACGGCTGAAACACGACTTTAATGTACTGGAGCAGTCACAACCTCGGACATCTAAGAACGTAATTGGAATGCGCAACCTTTCATACCAGGAGATGCGGAAATGATTGGGGGTGTTCGGTGGAAGCTATCGCAGACTACTAGGTGACCTGATTATGGCATACTTAGTTCTGCGAGACCCACATCATGTGTGCTGCCCTTTAATGCGACTCAGCATCAATACAACCCTGAGGGGCCACTCATTGAAACACGCTGTACGGTACAGCCGTTTAGATTGCCGCAGAAATTCCTTTTCCATTCGTGTCTGTCATCCATGGAATGCTCTCTCCCAGAATCGGTCGTCACAGCACCGACACTAACAATATTTAAAAGACGGTGGGATTATGCACACATCAACTTACACTTTGTCACTTAACATTACGTCTCCATCCTACACCTGGAGTTTACCATGGAATTATTTGTTGTTAACTGTGGGTGCTGTGAAAATAAGAGGATCGCAGGACTACAGCGAAGCAAACGATCAGTCCTTATTATCATATTTAAAGTATTAACTATTTTACTACCCTTATTATCATTATTGTTATGTCGATATCCCCACCAACTATCCAACGGGACTTGTAAAGCAACGCTTCTTAACCCGTATAAATTCATTGTTCATTGTTCAACATGCACTTAATGATTGATGACTCGATACAGATAGCAGAATCTGGTTATCAGCATCAGCAACAGTAGATGATCAAAACCCAGTTCCTTATCGCTTACAGTAAGCCGTAGTTGCTGAACACCCTATTTAACTCTTTGTAAAGTGTCTGTGCTATTTTACCACACCTCCGCATATTAGTGCATACAAATTAGTGGTATTCCAATGTAGGTAGTACATATGCCTAAGTTCATGGAGCGCGAACGATCAGCAAAAGAAGTCAATGGTTTGTTCAGTCTTTGCTATCTAATAATTATGTTGCTCCAAAAAAGTTGAGCGTTATTGAATGTTACACATCCGGATCCCGAATGGATGTACACTGCGTTGGCTATTCATCGTGAATTCTGAGTCCTTTATATAGAATGTGGCATCTATAAGAAAGGATTTTGCATTTATCTGAAGAGAGCACCATTTTTCACAGATGAGACCGGGATTCTAGGGACAAAAAGTTGTTCTGAATGTTGAAGATGTAGAGTAATTTTAGCAACATATACAATTGCATTTTTGTGTTTGATTTTTTCAAATATCGTTGTTGCAGTAAACAAATAGGATAACACTTAGTACGTTGCCTTGTATTACCCTCTGTCAACTACCGTGGATTTTGTGAATTTACCATCTATTTCCGCTCAAATAAGTATACTTTTAACCAAGTTAAAAGAGGGGTTTCTAATGTCAAAAGATCGATTTTTGACCAATAATTTCTTGTGCGACCCGTGGTCAGAGTCTATGCTGAAATCCAGGGAAACTAGGAAGACTGCCTTTTCAGAGGCAGTGGATTTCCTCACATTGGTTAGGAAATCTATTTGATAGATCACACAGGAGCGTAACTTGAAAATCACATACTGGGACCTCCCAAGTAAATGTGCTGGCCCTTATTCTGCCTTCCATTATCCTAAAGATAATAGGCGTGTGATTTTTATAGCCATACACTGGAAGTGACGATATCCATATTTAAGCGAAAGTATGAATATTTCGAGAAGCCAAGTGGGTGTATCTGGGCCTCCGTATTTAACTGACAACGAGGGCTACATATCGGGACCCTGAAAGCAAGAGGATTACAGACGCGAGATGAGAGAAAAGAACCTTCACGTTTTAAAGACTAGAAAACGGAGACGAGAACTTGTGAGAGCCGCAAGGCACAGGTGCTGTGTCGATGTTCCGTTAGCAAATGATTGTATGTAGTGCGAAGTGAATGTTTCGCATACTTCGACAGGGATATCAGCATATAATTTATCAGACATTGTTACGAACCGCATGACATGTTTTGTGTTGGAAGTTCTTGCACGATAAAGTCTAGAAAAGCTCTCAAGTTTACTACAAGTTGACAGAGCATTGCGCTCCTCTAGTAAGTCTTTGTGCCCACTCTGGAGCCTGATCACTTCTATGATAGCCAATTACTGCATCAGCGGAAGAAGGTTTGACCTACACCTTCGACCATTCAAAAGCACTGTCTAGGTCTCGTTGCACCAGTTCGTGATCTTCCTGAGTACCGATCTCCCGATATGCCCAAGTGTCGCCTGCAAAAAGCAAGAAATTCGACTCGACTAGTGAGGTCAGTAATGAAGACCAAAAATAAGAGAAGCCTTGTCATAATCCTTGTGTAACGCCGCAGTCTCTCTCAATCAGATAAGAAAATTAGCCTTGAACCTGCATTTCTATTCACCGCTGAAGACGGAAAATTCCGATGCTTCCGAGCACAGGGTTCGTAATTCCGTGGGCTTGCAGGCCATGGAGAAGGATGCGGTGATATGAGTGCTCGAAGACTATATAGATCTGGACAAATGACATCGATTCCTGTGATCGTTACAGCAGCGAGAAATCCTGTGCTTTTCCAAGCACCATAAAACGAAGACATCACTGCCGAAATATTAACTATTCATCTTTTCGTGCTTACAGATATACTTCCCCGGCAGCCAAAATGCAAATCCAGTTCGTCGGGAGTCCCATGGCGAAAGCTAAACCCAAAGGAAAGAAGTCTGTCCACACCGAATAAATGTGTACTTACGCTTTCCCTTGATTCCATGGCGCTTAGTACATTGGTCGAACGACGAGATTATCTCGCGAAGTTGACCGTCATTCAATGTCATCAATCAGGCACGTGAAAAGCTATCAAGTTGCGTCCGTAGACGTTTGCTTGAATCTGTTGAGGCCATCGAGATCCGGCTATACGAGCCGGAGTTGAGCGTTCAGAAACGGTCCACACAGATGTTAAGACTAATTTGATTAAACCGAACTGTGACGTCCAGCAAACAGAATTGTGGACACGTCGCAGTTGAACTTATCGTACCAAAACGCATGGTGTGTCCACTAATATTGTTTTTCCACTTACCATTGCACAAGCATAAGGAGGAATTATTAGGAATGTATGTTCGCTTGCACTGACTCTGAATTGTTCGATAGTATTTTGTGCGCAAGCTACGCTTTGTGAGCCGGTTAGTAAGATCTCATCAGAATATTATAGAGTACATAAGTTCATTGGAATTGGAAATGTCTCATCCAGGCACTCCATGTACGGTCAGTAAAGCGATGAATTGTTAGGCAAGTATTTCAACACACTTACTGGAAAATCCAAACATAGCTTTGATTATTCAGTCAAACTGGATGGCCTGTCAGAGGACGTGATATTCCTATTCCATAATCTTACCTTTATATCTTTACAGAAAATTGAAAGGTTTGCTCCGAAGATTTGCATTATTAAACACAACGTTTTCACTTCGCGCTATTGGCATTTGGCAGTGACCTGGATATTTCCAGGTATGATGTGTAAACTAGTACCAAATTATAGTTTCATTTTGTACCCAGAAGTGTATGAAGTTTGTCTGTCACATGTTGACCACGTTTGTTTGTGCACACACTCATCCGGAACGAACATGGTCTTGGACACTTCTGGAACCGCCTTCCTTTCCTCTCACTAGCTAGTCTTTCCTTGGGGGCTCTTCAGTCTATCGAGCTTGTAAGTTTCAGCAACAAAACTATTTCTCCTATTTTCATTTGGCTTTTTACTTTTTCCTTACGGTTGGCTGATTGTGCGAATGTAGCGTTTATCCATCGGTTGCGCTATAGTATCCTGGACTCTTCAAGTCCGAATACTTCACCTTAAACAGACTGCTAAGCAACAACGTTTCCGCGAGCAGCCACACGTCTTCCCGTGGCTGCTCATTTTAATTACGATTGTAGACCCATTCGTAAGTTGCTTACATTTTTTACAGTGTACTATGAATTTTCGTCTTATTTCCTCTGTCTAGCTCGTGTGTATAGTATAGTTCACTGACCTAAAGTTTCCTATCCCGTATCGTGCGATTACTGAAGCAAGCCTCTGCAAAGACGCTACAATTCCCAAGATAGAATCCTTTTCCGAACCGATGGTTTTACAGACGAATACAGATTGAGTCCACAGAGAGGACATACACTGAAACATCTAAAGCATACTTTAAAGTTAAGCAATTTTTTCCCGCCCAATACAGAATACCGGTTTAAGGATTGTTCAGTATGCCGTGCTTTCTATTGCGGAACGCGTCTCAGCGACATCAGTTGAACCACCTGAACGACCGAATTTCTGGACATATTAGTGCGTATAATCGCCATGGAATTAGTTCAGTCCAATGACAACTTTCCTCATGCGCGCTACGTTTGCGTGTACAATCTCAATCACAGGTGGTCGCGTTTCCAGAGCACTCAAAATCGGACATTGGTGCTTGCACGAATGTATCGTTTCCTGTCTCGTGAGCAAGGTCGTAAACAGTCTACTCGCATATTGGTAAGACAATCCTGTGAATAAGATATTGGTTTTTAAATATGTAGCCTGCTGTTGGCTACTGTTTGTTCGATGGCTGAATGCTGAGAGAAAGTTGACATCGTGATCATGTTCTTGTGCACCCAGCTGGGTAGCCATGGATTCGACCTCTCATACCTGGGTCAAACTTAAAGTTGCATCCCGAACACAGAACTCATTGCCTATAATAGGTGATGAGGCAAGTGATTAATGGGTCCGGAGTGGTGACCAGGTTGGGCATTTCGAAACCGAACTGACAGGTTAACAGGATAAAGTACACCCCAGGCTCAAAATGAGCCACGCATGATTGCAGAGGCAACTAGTGCTCCCTTTCTAGGCTGTTTAGTAAATGGGTCTCAAACGTCTCAGCACCCCCACCTGATGACATTATCAGGGCTTAGCAGAAGACACGCAAGGGTGCTTTTATTGAGTAAGAAAAGTCTGGTGCATTCATCAGACGTAACGACTTTCACCAGACGCTGAAGAGTGTACTAGATTCTGTGCAAGCTTCTCGACCTACGTAGAGCAGTCAAACTCATCCTGGGGAACACAGTGAGTTCGTTTACGTAAGATCACGTCAGAAACTGCTTTGAGTACTTTAATGGTCTATGCACATCGTTCACCCAAAGGCACTAAACTATAGTATACACAGCACGCATTCCGTGTAAGCTTTAACTCACCTTACAACGCTGATATCCTGAAAACCCGCCATATTGGGAGATCGTCATCAAATGCCGAAAAAATTGAGACCATTTCTTTCCCAGATTGGGAATTGAAAACCACGTATAGGAGTTTTCCAGCACTGGGTTTTATGTATAACCGCACTGAACTACTATCAAGTAGGCGCGACGCCACAACCTCTGGTTATCGCAGAACTCGGTACTCAAGGGATAAACAGTCCATTCGACAAAGTGATCTCTGTGAAAAGGACAGCATAACTAGGCTGCTGAATCCACACTGCATATAACTAGGTCAATTCCATAATTAACGAACTACTTTTTTGAATCAGTCAAACTAACTCACTTCAGTGCAACCAAATCTTGTCCAGTTAGCGTACAGGCGAGGATGCGTAGGTGTCTAATCATCTGCTCCATTCGCTTGTGGTAGTCTAGCCACTTATTTACACATGTAAATTCTAGCTGACTAAATTCGTCTCCTTCCTCTGACTGTACAATCCTATCGCATTAAATAAGGTTGGCAATTCAACTGAGGAACTAAGTGCCATGTCAATAACAAGGGTGTTTGTAATGGAGAATGCGAACATACTCAGAAGCAAATTACCCATGAGTATACCAAATAGGTAAAGTTAGCTGCTATCACACCATCAACAAATTGCGTTTAACCAAAAGCTATAAGCAGTCTCACGGAGCATGGGTAGTTATTGAAAAATGTATGCTGCACAGTGACGCTGCAGCCGCGCTAGTACTAGGCAAGATAATCAAAAAGCAACATTAGCGAACGTATGTTTTCGATAATTCTCCGTCAGGTTAGTACAACTATATAACATTTCGGAACACACGGTACAAAAGTTCGAGAATATTTTATGTAGATGTAGCTAGAAGGAGTGAAATGCCTTCACACTGCTACCAAATAAATGTAGTTTTGTCTAGAGTACGTTTCCGTGGAGTTATGACTGATACTCTTTCACTGTTTGTGCTATCTGTGTTCTGCATCTTTTTATAATGGCGCGACTGATTTCTTTAGATTGGCAGTGGGTACAAAGTTATAACCGGAATCTTATGTTTTGTGCATTTATAGGTTTCCTGTTGGCCTGGCTGTAAAAGCAATACCGTTGACGCAGCTAGCTGGGGGAAGAGAAAAACGCAGCACACGAGAGCGGTCACACCTTACAACCGAAACGAGCGCCATGCAAAGGCAGTGCTCGACTCAGTCAATCGAACTCAGCAGCCAGTACACCAATAAGCACCACTTGCCTAAGTGTACAATGAAATACTGATTTTACTTAGAATTTTACACAAGCCAATCGAGGAATCTCCAGACTGATATACAGGCTTTCCCCATAAGGGGATGTGTAAGCAGTCATTCCAGCTACCTGGGGACTGTCCGTTGCTGGCCAGCCTTCTGCTAGACCAGATGGTAAAGCCTGATGCAACTGCTGTGGGAATGCCAGCATGAACGTATACTATTGGGCTCCCACCCGTGTCCTTTCTACGGTGTGGAAACGGAAAAATGTTTGTGAGGGAACAGTTCATGAAGGTCAGGTAGCTGGCTGAGCGGGAGGTTCATTGGGCTCCGAGTTGAGGACGGGATTCCAGCGAAAGGTGAAACCAAATATTAACTGAGGGAAACCAACCAACATGGAGAACAAAATAGAAAAAGTCGCGTAAATGCATAAATATATCTACACAAGAGAGTGCAACGAGAAAAACGAATGAACTTGTTTTTGGGTTTACAAAAGGTTATTTTGCAAGTTTCATGACGTTTCAGTCATCGTGTGTGTTTTCGAAGAGGTTTGTAAGGGCTAGAACACAGGAAGTGAAAGTTAAAGGCATGCTCTACGCAAAATGATAAACGCTGACAAAATCTGAAAAACGAACGGGGAGCTTCATTTCCCTACCACATCGACAGATAGCAGATGAGGTCGGTTGAGGTTGTAAGTTCCACTGGAGGGGAGTGGCTTGTCGGAGGTTGCGGCGCTAGTCGTGAGGGCACAGGTTGAAAAGATGTATGTTGCACAGAAGAGTCGGAGTCAACAGCAAATGCTGAATTGAGTCGTTTGATATTGATCGTCTCAGTTTTATCCCTGTAGTCCACAGCAAATGTTTTATTGTTATTGCGTATTACACGGTAATGTTCAGAGTCGTGGTGTTAGGGTGTCTGGTGTATGATATCGGATCGGATGGGCCCCTAGGTGTTCACCCAGGTGTGTTCACCCAAGTTGGTGCGCAATCTCTGTACTTTGCGTTGCTGTCGCATTTGGTAAGATATGCTAGCCGTTGTTGGAGCTTTTAGTGGGACAAATTCACCAGGTAAGTACTGTGGCCAGCCAGATACTAGCGAAGAGGGGTTGGCATGTAAGTACTCTTTGATCGTGTTTCTTATGTCTAAGAGAATGAGCGGAATCATTTCGTGTCAGGACATGCTAAATTGAGTCCAAACTGGTGCTTAGAGTTGAAGGTAGAACCTTTCTATCATCCCGTTAGCTGCGGAGTGGGATGCGGTGGTTTGGTTGTATTGGTAACCTGGTAACTTGACCAGTTTAAAGGAACCGTCAAAGTGTGCTCATCACTCGGTAGTGACTACGGTAGGGCAAACAAATTGAGCTACCCATTATTCTTGGAGAGCGTCTGCAACTGTCTCAGATTAGCCGTTGGTAATAGGAATTGCTTTCGGCCAACGGATAAATCTGCCAACGCAGGAGAGGAGGTACACGTAGCCTTTGCATAGTGGCAAAGGTCTAGCCACTTTGACATGAAACTGTACAAAACGAAAAGCAGGAGCAGGAAAGGAGTCGAGTGGGCTTTTGGTGTGCCTGTACATTTTGTCGCACTGACACTTTAAGCTTAAACGAGCCCAAATACAGACATGTCGGCTGACGTTAGGCAAAATAAAGCATTCAAACACGAACTTCTGGGAAGTACGTATACTGGGATAAGACAGATTGTGTAATACACTAAAACTAATCAGTACAACGCATACTTGATGGGGCACCCAAGCTCAGTATATTGATTGCAGACGTTTCACCACAAATCGAGGTGGCATTTTCAGTACGTCATAGCGGGATGATCGTGCGTTATATATTCAGTACGATACCAGACGGCCAACCAAAAGCAATGGGTAGAACACACAAATTAAGCTAGGGAAAGGTTTATTTGACGAGAGGGGAGTTAGCTAATGCTAAAAATATGGCACCAGAAGAGAGCTAGCTAGGGAGAATGTAGCTGGCGTCGAGAGCGTAGACGGAGTGTCGTTCGCAGTCGAGTCGCGCGCCAAAGACGGAGATCGTGTTCGTGTTTCCAACAAACGGGAACAATGTTCCAACAAGCAAACTGCCTAATTTCTTAATACATGAGATAGCTATAATTTGAATATATTTTTAGAATAGTTTACATGGTCATACGGGGGAATTTCCAGGTCACTACAACGTAATGGCATTCGCTTGTTAACAACTACTGAGCTTCGAGTAACTTCGGAGTCAGTACATTGTTTTAGAAACTATGGGTGTGGTGAAGTTTGTGCGACCTCACTAAGTATGTTCTCCTCAGAGAAAGTTAAGAGAAAAAGTGGCTTTCATCAAATGTTGCGTCGAACCTTGTCTACATCGGGAACAGCTTTTTTGCTTGCAGCCACGGTGGCTAAATCGATGTTAGTTCCCTTCGCTTAGCGGATGTGGTGTGCCTTGTAAAAGAACGTCTGCGAGTGGATTAGGAGCACCCGTGATACATTGTACGTCTCTCCTAAACTGAGAAATGTAGTCTAGATGTATATTTTGTTGCTGAAACTATTCGTCTGTTGTCCCATTGATTACGTAGACCAATGGCTTGTGATTGGTGGGGACTGTAGAATGGTCATTTTCGAGCTAGCGACGGAAATGTCGGTTACCTAGGTAGGTCGCGTGTGGTTCGCTACCGACGGTACAGCAATGCAATCCAGCAGGCTGTAAACGTTTTGTAATGAAAACGAGAGGTATCCATGGCTATTCGATGAGCTGTTGGAGAGTGTCACCAGTGGCGGTATCTGATGTGTCAGTTGTCAGAGAAAGTTATGCGGTTGGGTCTGGGTGGGCGAAAAGCGCTATGTTAGATACAGAATATTTGAGCTTCTCGAAAACCAGTTGCTCCTCGTTTATGCGCAAGCAAATGCGTTGCTTATCTCGGAGCAGGTAAGTCACTGGTTGCGTAATGCTCACGCAGTTTGAAGGAGATAGGAACAGGACAGTCCTTAAATGCACGCATTTTGTCTGGCAGTGTGTCTGCCCCAGCGGAGAATATTTTATGGCTAAGAAAGTCGATGGTGCATTCAATAAGCTCACATTTGTTGTGGGTGACGGTAACTGACGTTGCGTCATTCCATGTAAGAGAGCGTTAAGGTGATGTAGTTTGCGTAGACAGAGTGACACCTATTTATGAATAAATACTTTCGAGCCCGCTTGTTACCTCAGGAATGAAACTTTGAAAAGCTTGGGCAGCGTCACTAAACCCGAAAGGCTTTCTGTGGTAATTGAAAGAATAAGTGGTTTACTGACTTCTGTTTTAGGATAACGTATGACCCCAGAGGTAGGTTAACAATGAATAATAAACCATGATTTCATACGGGTTAAGAAGCACTGCTTTACAAGTCCCGTTGGATAGTCTGGTGGGTCATCAAAAAAAACAATGAAAAGATGCATTAAGTAATTCTACTGTCAAAATAATGGACTTAGCGTATTTAGTGTTGTTGCCCTTCACTCCAAGTTATTCCATAGCTTGAAACGGCAAAAATATAAAGCCAAGGTATTTTCCTGGAGCAGGATGGAAAGTAGCGTCAAGTAATATAATTGGCGGAGAGCTTCACCCAACCGACCTTTAAATATGGCTAACGTTTATGCACAAACAACCGTTTAGGGGACAGGGTTCCCTGGGTGACATAGGCGAATAAAAAAGAAATTTCTATGGCACTCCAGACGGTAGTGCTATTCTACTAATTCCAATGAGTGGCCTCTAAGCTTGGGATTACTGCTCAGTTGCAATACAGAGCGGCACACAGGATTTGGATTGTGTAAAATCAAGCAACTCATAATGAAGTCGCGCCGTAATGGACGGTACCGCCCGCTGAATCCTCCCAAACGTTTGAACCTCTGTTCGTATGGAAGGTGGCGCATTCCATTGACTTATTTAGAACTCCGACGTTGAGGTTGCTCTAGTGCAGTAAAGTCGTGCTTCAGCCATAGCTGCCAGGCTTGAATTGCATATTCGACAATGGGGCGAACATATGTATTGAGTATCTATCTAAAAATAGAGCTGTCTATTTGTCCGAATGTCCGTTGTAACAAGCTGATGTGCTGGTTACCATTTTTCGATGCATTTATGAATTGCTCGGAATAACCCAAGTTATCCCAAGTTAGCACGTCAAGATCACATTTGACGGATGATTGCTGCAGTACTTGTGTTCCTAGCTTGTAGGAATAGGTATTCTGGTGCAGAGTACCTTGCATTTGCTGACGTTGAACTGAATCAGGTTACAGGTTATCCACTGATGTATCATATCGAGTTCACACTAAGTAAATTCTGATCGGCATCCACCTGAATGCGGCACCATATTTTGATATCGTCATCAAATGGCAGAAAATTTGAAGACATTATCCGTGCAAGTCATTACTGAATAGCAAAAACAATCTTGGCCGTAGAACTGAGTCCTGGGGCAAACCAGACTCGACTGATATGGGGTCAGGTAAGGAGCTCCGAACTCTGTCCGCCAATTCTCGTTTCAGGAGAAAGTTGGCCATCCAGCTTAAGCGAGGGTCAGCGATCCCGTAATATTGGAGCTTGGAAAGCGGAGGAACGAACAGATAGAACTTGCCAATTTGTGAGTGGCTTTGATTGATTAGATGTATAATATTAGCATGTGTTGATTAGACAGTGGAATCTAGATCGAAGCCCCGACTTGGTTTTTGCTTCACGGAAGGGCATTACAACAGTGAAGATGGGGCTAATCGAGATTTAGAGCTGAAGAGTCTTCTCTTTTATCTCTCGAAACAGTACCAGCGGCTGATCTATCTCGAATACTTCAAGTCTGTTAGGGTGAATGTGGCACGTACTAGACGTATCCCGATTACTTTATCCAAATCCGCAGCAGACTCACAAAATATACTGCAAGTGCTAACGACAGAGGAAAAGGCTCTCTATTTGGTTCTACCGTTCAAGGGGGACCATGTGGTAAATAACGTGGGACACATGCTCATGTCCGCTCCAACGCACACGCATATGACTGCCCAGTTGCACCACAAGCATACTGCCAGAAACTAGTTCTTCATGGCCGTCAGAACAGCTCTACAGCTACTTCGGTCTCGCATTGCAGTTGCGGTAATATATACATCAGCTTAACTAGCTGTCGGTTGTCACAGAGCTTGGCTGATCACTTGCCGAATTTGGCGGTACACCTCGACCTGTGGCGTTACCCAAGGCACAATGCTGGAGCCTACATTGTACCTGATTTCTACCAACAACCTACCTCTGCTTCTTCGTTCATCGTGTGCCTTGTTTGCAGACGACCTGAAGATGTGGATAGTGATAACAATTCCGATGACTACAACCTGCTTCGGCATGACCTCAACCGCCTTTCCAAATGATCTGTAGATGTTCGCCTTCCAATCAACTCATCCAACTCCTTATTCCTGAGGCTGGGGAAAGATGGTGGTGATGGCCAAACCTACGACCTTAACGGCCAACTGTTACATCCCACACCTTCCGTGAAAGATCAAGGTGTACTATCATGTTGCCATTTGAAGTCGGTAGACAACACGAAGAGACTACAGCAAAACGGATTAAGCATGCTCTGGGTTCTCAAAGGCGGCTTCTGCATTTGATCTAAGAAGTTTGAAATTCGCCTCTTTTGCACCATCATTAGACCAATGCTTGAGTACGGCTCACCCTCCTATTGTCCAGTCAACTGCAGCAAGACACAGAAAATCGAACGAGGCCATAAGGTCACTACCAGACACATCCCCAATTTGAGAGACTTACCGTACGAAGACAGACGCGAGAGGCCTATCGTCATTTGCAATGCGACGTCATCAAAACCTACTGTATTCTACATCTAGGTGACTTCCTCATGTTCAGACCGCAACTCCGATTACAAACAGCTTGCAGCACACGCGGACACCGCTACAAGCCTGTGGTTCCAGAGCTGAAACGAGTCCCCTACACCCTGTGGCTTGAACAGAGAGGGGCAAATGTTTGGAACAGTTTGCCGGAGCAAATAGTGGAATAAAACTCAGTGAAACAGTTCAAATGAATTTTGGATATGCATTTCTCAAATACTAGCTATCAAGAACAATTGCCCACTGAACTACCAAAGTTGTGAGTCTCAAAGTTACGGAGTAACGCGTTGTTACGATACCACATGCGAACATAAAAAGCGATCATGTTGTTCACAGGTCATAGATAGTTGCACAGAGTATGATCGCTACTTGCTCCCATTGTACAATAAGCAGTGTTTGGTTTCTGTCAGTTGTTGTCCCACGGTTCGCAAACAAGTGGTTCGCTCTTCGGAGCTCTGTCATATTTATTGATGCTCTTGTAAGCGTCAGTAATCATCATCCGTATCATGAGTTTTCCGAATTCACGGGCCACAACCTGAACTTGGAAATGGTTTAGCGGCGATCAGTAATTGACACTGCGAGGAGAGCATATCAATGTTTACAGGGCCACCACGCGATTGTCGGGTATTAGACCACTGTTCTTTTACTAACAGTACTCAACCAGTTTTCCTAAGGTACGGTATCAACGTGGTTGTTGCAAGACCTCAGAAAATAATAGTTCCTGATCGACAGTATGAAAAAGTGAATGGCAATGGGGAAATCCGATAAATCTAGTGGACGCCGCTAGTTGATGGGAAGAGATGCGACAACTTACAATGGACTGTAAGGTGATCTGTCGAGTGTGGGAAAAGTGTACGTTATTTTTCGATAGATTTCATGAAAACGATTTGTAGATAGATATAGCGAACAAAACGGGGCAACTGATGGTGTCTAGTGCATTTTATAAATGCACGCGTCCACGCAAAATGTCTACTGCAAGTGATAAAATTATGTCATTTTTGCAAAAGAACCCGGCGTATAAACCTACATTGTTTACCAACAGCTCATAAGGAAAGACGGCTAGACTGCAAGAACAGCCCAATCAATAATCCCAGTATTCACAAGCCACATCGTAACAAGACAATCAAAGATCAGCCGTTCCACCATGTGAACAATAGCAAGGTGAGACCGCTCAGCATTGCTGGGACAACCCCAGTCTAGTAGCCCATACAGGTGATGTAAGTACCTTGATATCTGTAGAAGAATAACACGAAAAACCCGCAATGCGCGTACTCAATTTGTGGAAGAGGTTGTCCCAATGGAGTTGGAATGGAACTGTAGCAGTCGGGGGATACTCACATTTAACCAGTGAGTGCAGTTAACTTATTTTTCGGCCTTCTCACGTCTGATAAAAATAGAGAGACATTCCGCGGCTTTTTGGCAACAAATGCAGATGTTAAGCTGGTGTGAAGCTGCATCCAAGTAATAAACGGAACAATAATCACCTTCTGAATTAACGACCTCGTGATTTGCGTAAGTTTTAAGCGCTAGTTTTCATAGGAACGATAATAAGGAATCGCGCATTATTCCCTGCAGCCGGCATTTCTTGTTAACAGCATGCACCCCAAAACCCCTATTCTGCTCCCGGTGTTTAGATACAACCTCCTCTCATTTCTGATAATTGATGATAATCAAATCATCTGATGGTAAATTTCAGAATGACCTTACTTTGCACCGTCATTGTGACACAATGAGTTAGTAGGTTCAAGCTCTGACGTTGGTACCCACTATGGAAATATCGTTAGCCACCTTACGAATGACATTCAGTAACTTTGTGATCTGTAACCATAGGTGAATGCCTAAAGAGAAATCGTTAGACATATAAAACAGGATTAATTTCGTAATTGGTATAAGCCAACTTGACACATTCGTAGAGAGTATAGTGGTGGAAAGAGAAGACTCAGAATACGCAATTTCTCCACCGTTTCTCGGTGCAAGCATAAACACCTACGTGAGTTATGTTAATAGCACACACAACATTGAGACATTACTCTGCTTATGACAATGGTACATGTCTGTTTTTCAAAACTGCAGCGGCCGCTTGTTTTACTGTGCGATATATCTGGCCACCTATTGGTTACCGGTTTGGGTTGCACTGCATCTTTCGCCGCTTCCCACAACATTTTCTCCGTCTCCTCATGCACAACGTATATGGTTTGCTTAGGTCAATCTTTTATTGCTGCACAATCTGCTGCCCTGAATAAAGCTTCTCTTCCGCATCAGGGTTGTCTCCGGTTAGTTGGACTACTCCAAAAAGTTACCGGGACCTCTCATTGATCTCATGGCTGGCTTGCCGAACAACTTCCTCGTGGTGCTAGCTGGGTGGTTCGGGATTTTTCTGTTTCGGCAAACGGTTCGGCGGCAGTATTCCAGGACGTAGTGGGTTTTTGCCTGGCAAGCGTTCACCCTATAAAAAGCCACATACGTCCGTTTAACAACACGGACGTAGCGCAGGTGACTCGCCACTAAATAACGTCACTACCCCTTGCTTCATCCTGTCGAAGCATTGTATTCCAGCAACTTTGTGCTGTAATTCTGGGGAGCATTGTGACGCCGTTTGACAAAGGAACAAACGAAAGGCTTATGAACTGAGCAATCAGTTACCGGCTCCCAATGGGCGCGATTCCCTGAATTCGCCCCGCTACCTCGCGGACAGGCTATTCAGCCAAAGGCTCGGGGTGGTGTCGCCCAAGTCAACACCCTACTGCGGCTTGGGCAACCGGGTAGTATCGCCCTCTGACGAAACCATGGACTTTAATGTGTTGTGTTGTGTTTGCTTTTACTATTTCTGTACCTTGTTTTGAGCCCCATGTTTTCCGATGGCTCAATGTCTATTCACAGACTGTGGCATATATATATATATATATATATATATATATATATATATATATATATATATGATCTCATAGCGCAAGCTGCACATTGGACGTAGATGAGACAATGAAGACAATGAAGCTGGCCGTTGTACTGCACTTATAATTTGGTAGCTGTGCGATAAGCGGGCACTGTTGAGTCTGCGTCCGTCTACGGGGATTGCCCAAATAGAGATTTACGAACGCAGACAGACTCGAAAGCAAGACACTTAGATGTATCGGATGAGCAGATCACCCATCCTGAACCCACTGTCGGGATAAAATGGCCCTCCAGCTTTTATCGCCCTTACTAAGTTTGGATATGTGCACCATTCTGTTGATTTGTTTAACCCAACCCGCCGCTAGCATAGGTGCCAGGGTATTGGGTATTTGTCTTCAACTAACTTGGGTATATCCACGGACGCCGCGGATTTTTCGATTACGGTGCTGGATTCCACTTTTTCTTCGGAATTACTCTGTTATGCATGGTTTTTCTGTGTGAACTGTGCACCAAGATTTTTTTGTTTGTGTATTTTTCTGTGAAAATTTGGTGGATGCTCTCTGGCTAATTTCGGACTTCTTGTTGATTGGCTCAACTGCCATCTGTGTCCGCCATCTCGGATTTGTTCTACGAGAATCGATCATCATGACCAACACACCGGCAATCCGAAAAGAAGCGTTTTGTGCTAATCAAACTTGTGCTAAGGTAGTAGAAGGAGGATTGACTTGCACAGATTGCCAAGACCGGTACCATTCGAAATGTGTCAACTTTTGTAGAAACGACATAAAGAAATACAATACGCCGGGTTCACTTTGGTTCTGTCCGAAATTCACGGCGCTTCCACTAGTAAAATGCGAACTAGCGTTAACATAAAGTACGACAGCCTATTCGTGGAAACTGAACATTGTTTGAATGGAACAATTGCTTCGCTCGACAATAGCGCAACTTGCGCCTCATCCTTCTCCAGTTGTTGCCTCGAAACCAAGGAAAGAGCCAGGCGTTCACACGGTCACGCGGTTCTAGAAGCCTTGGGAACCACAAACCAAGTCTGCATCGCGACCGATATAAATATGCCTAGCCACACCGCGCACATCCTCTTACCCAATTTATCGACTGCTGCAATATCGGTAACATCCACCCCTCCGATTAGCCAACAAAATAAATAAATAAACGTGCCATTCCTTGACAGTGCGAGGCAAAGACCAATTGAGAGGTCCGATCAACTTGTACAACGTGATCTCACAATATATAAGTTATTCTTTTGTTTTGTACAAAGGTTCCCATATGGGTTTTTTGAAGTGGTAATCGTATATTATTGTCGGAGCGTAGCAAAAGATTATTTTCCTTCATAAGGTGTCCGAGCTGCCGACATCTAGGAAAGATGAAGCCCGCGCTCACGACCTGGAAGAACGGCGTTACCTCCTTGGAGCACTCTGTGTGGGCGACGTCATATTTCAGTCGATTACACGGTTACCCGTATCGCCAAACTACAGAAACAGTAGTCTGATGATACTGAAACTAACGATGCAACCATAACAGATGGCAGTGAAGTTAATTCGTAGCTGGCAGTTACTACGCAACACACTTCCTTCGGAACTACGACGGAAGACAGCAGTTAGAGAGCCGCAGCGACTCGCTGTTCTTGCGGAAACGACACCAATCGCGACTCAATATAACCACAACAGCGATTCAGAAACCTGTGCGCTAAGACCCCAAGCTTTCGAGAAGGCTGCCGATGGACTAGATACTGCAGGTGCAAGCGAGACCAAACACGCACTGCATTCTTATCGAGATTTGGTAACTCAATCAAAAAGCCGTTAGGTGCCGGCCTCTCATTCGTCGGCACAAAACCACATTCATGTGCTCTTAGTCAACAGCTTTTGACATCCGAGAAGTTTTTCTGTATGTATAGCAAGGCTCAAGGATTAAATAAGTAAACAAATAAATAAATAAACGGTATATTCCTCGGCGATGCGAGGTGCAGTCCAACTATGTGGTCTGATGAGTGCGCACAGCAGGATCGCATAAAATAATCAATTTGATCACGCTTTTTACAAAGCAATCGGCGGGCTTAAGGTATTAAAGAAATTATAAGATCAGGAACAATAACAAATGCAGATTTAAACAAATGTCTAGGTAAAGTAAAACGGCTACGCGTGGAAACGTCAGCAGGGGACTTGCATCCATGCAAGGTATTCCCTCGAATGGTTTCGCCCGCGCTTCCATGCTATACCTGGTGCGTGCCGGTGTGGCATATTAGCGGATGAACCATCGCCTGTTTATTATGTGTTGTGTACTTTATAGGGCTGCTTTTATACATGTATTATGGGCGATGCACACTTAGCCCAGTCAGTCATGCGGATCGTTCAATTATGGCCCCTTTTTATACGCCAGTCAGTTGGTGGCAATGTGTCTTGCATAGGTAAAGTCTTTAAAGTCTGGAAGCTATAATCCGTCACCAGAGGAGATCAGCTCAGTCGTGACCAACAATGAAATAAGGATGAATGCAGAAGAAGAATTGTGTGAAAGAGGCATTATATCGTTAATGTAAACATAAGCAGGTATGTATTTTACATCAGCGTAAGCATGGATCGATCCGATCATATGATCAAATTATGCCGCGTGACAGCCGGAGACCGATAGCTGTACGAGTTGTCCATAGACAATAAGACAAATAGGGAATCCGTCATTGCCATCACTGAATATCAGTAAATGTTTCTGGATTTTAAAATCCAGAAAAGTAGGGGAAATGGTTAACATTGCAGAACAAAGGCAGGGAAGGGAATCATAGCACAATATTACGAATTGGTCAATTTGTGGGGAAAAGTACGAAAGCACTTCGCGACTCCACACCAGTAAATAATTTTGCTCTAGGTTTTAAACAGAAGACAGTTTGTACGAATTAAGTTTAAAGGGAGTAAAACCGCAAGAGGTAGCATTAAAGAATAGTATAAGAAGCGGTTTGTAATATCTCATCCTAGATGATCATATTTGCTCTGGTGCATTTGTTGGATAAGTTTCGAGATGTTCTCCGGTTTCATACATGATCCGGCCCTTCTTCATACAGCTTTTCATCATCAAGTTGAAATTTTAAGATCCATTTCGCTCTGTCCGTTGACAGATAAGCCTTTATCATTTTCTTGAACATGCAAAAAGGTTCAATACATCTAATCTCTTTTGCCAGCTTATTCCAAATGTAGCCATACCTAAGAAGATAGAAATTTCTCCTTAAGCTTGTCTTGAATTCAGGTAAATAGAATATACATTCACTATCTCCCAGTTCATAAATGGTATGATCCCGAAAGCGCTATTGATAGGTTTCAACATATGCTTTCCGCTACGTGAGTTTGTGGAGGAAGCATAAATTTAATAGCATTTTACCTAACCACAATTGTTCAAGATTCAGCTCCTTGCACCCATATCTGTATGGAAGAACGGTTGAATAACAAATTATGCGCCTCATAAAGCAGCGTTGAACGTTTGCAATGGCTCTCAAGTCACACTTTCGCAGCTTACTGTAGGTAACACAACAGTATTCAAGCAAAGGCCTGATACTGATTTTGAAAGCAATTAGTCTGGTTTCTTTCATGGTTGGCAGGTGTCATATGAGCCCGACCGACTGTTTCGCCTTTTCACGATATTATTTGTATGTTCGCTAAAGTTTAACGAACTAGAATATCTTAAACCTAAGTCACGAACAGACTGACTGATGGGAATGACTTCGTCATGAAGCCTGAACACTTCTGCTGCTATCTGACATCCATACGCTAGAATACTACACTTCGATGTTGCAAACGTCATCTGCTATGTATCAGCCTAACTCTCATTGGCTTGAAAGTCACTTTGGATGTTGTTAAGTTCAGCGGCATGCTGAGAACTTGGGAATGTGTAAACCACCATTAGATCACCAGCAAAGGAAGAAAGCTTCCCAAAGTGTATAACAGAAACGAGGTCATTTATATACAGTAGCAAGAGTAATGGACCTAAGACACTGCCCTCCACTGGTGACCAGACGAGGTGAAGAGATGTAACCATTGATATGCACAACTTGCTACCATCCTACTAAATACGATTGGATCCAAGAAGGAAGTGGATTTGTAACACCTTACTTACTTTATATAGCAGCTTTTTGAATGGGACTATGTCAAACGCTTTTGGCATATTCAGTAAAATGACAATGCATTGAAAATCTGAGTCAATCGCATCATTTAGATGGTTAAGGAAGTCAACATGCGAGGTAACACACCAGCGGGAATTTAAAAAGTCATACTGTGAAGCTGACAGACGTTTGTACGATAATAGGAATGAAACCAAATATTCCTTAACAATTCTCTCTAGCATGCGTGAGAGAACGGCTGTGTGACTGATGGGGCGATAGTTCCGGATGTCAATTTTCGACCCGGACTTATGTCTCGATACAACTGTAGCCGTTTTCTAACGTCCGGAATATTGACCAGATTGGAGAGACAAAGAGAAGATTTTCAATAATATAAGGGGATATCATCTCCACGAGGTTTGACTAAAGCGGAAAAGGCCAGATCTGTAGGATGGTCGTAGGCAGGCAACAATACGTTTTATCGTAGCGACACTAAGGGCGATCGCTGAGACTTGTTCAGAGAACTTAAACGAGGTTGAAAATTCCAAGATTTAATTTTCAAGATTAAAGGATTTAGCAAAGTATGAGTTAAAGGCTTCTGCCATAGCAATTGGGGAATCAATGCAATCGCCTTCAGGCATGACGATGTGGGAGGATAAGTCAGTTTTGCCACCTCACATTTTTCTCAATAATACAGTCAACAGTTGACTTGTATTGCTACTATTTACAGCTTGTTTTTCTTTCTGCATGAGACAGATGTGGTGCTTCATGTCCGTCTGAATTATAAGATGTTGGAGTCTCCGTAATACGCTGAAGTCGTGAGTACGTTCATATGTTCTAATTAGCACTCGTATTTTCCGCTTTTCCTTAGCGCTGTTAGCGTACTTAGAAGAGGCTCTCGTATTATCACGGGAGGCAAGTAGGCTTAAGCACATAGTCAGATACTCGCTTAATATCAGACGAAAGAAAGAAATGGTCTCAATTATAGACCCTAAGCAGAGCGGAGAAATCTACATAACATTTCGCAGGAACTGTGCAGCCACCACTGACCACACATGCGACGACTTAGCTATAATTTTATATCCGACTATTTTTTGATCACATCCAGGGAGGCCGCTGATTGCAACAGTAGTTATTGGGAAGGTGCCTGAGGTAAAGAGTAGGTGTAGTATATTTTTACCGCTGGTGGCCATGAGAACAGGTTGCTCCCAATCACCTATGTTGACGAAGGTCATGAACTCAGCATGTTTTGCGTTTGTTACTATGTATGACCAATAGATATCTGGTAGGTTGAAATCGCCACCTACGACTTTACATAAAGAACTAACTTCCGATATGTGACTGAAGATGAACAATGATTTAGAACGGGTAAAAAAGCAGGTGCTTGACATGTCCCGTAGGGTAGTTAGAGTGAGCAACAATAGATAAAAGGATAATGGCATCCTCGGTTCGGGCGATTGCAGATCTAACTGCACTGCCGTATAAAGGGAGCTTGAAATTAGTATGTGCACACACAAACAATAAGGAGGGTAGTTATTGAGCACGTTCTGAGAGAGAAACAAATAAAAACTAGCAAGGACAACGCTTACTCGTGTGCAGTTATCTCGAGTCGACGGGATACAGAAATCCAGTTTCGGCAGTAGTGGCGTTTATTAAATTGTGTGCAAGGGGTTTGGAGTGACTCATTCTCGATTAGGGTTATGACACTGTCCACTGTCTTTTGTGCATTAGTGCCAACATCTGGTGGTCATGGGCTATAGCACGTAGTGTAAATGTGACAGAGTTTCCTCAAGGATTTTTTGAAAAGGGGTAGGGTGCGAGCATTAATTACATGTTCCGGGATGGCGTTCCAAGGCTGTGACACTCGAAGGGAGAAAAAGTTTCGCCGACATTCCATTCGGCTGTACTGCGTGACCAGCTTAAACTGATGACTTCTTAGCTGGGTGTTTTGACTGAGTGCTAGAAGGGAATAGCATGAGTGGTTGGGGTTTCTCAGCATCTGACACATCATTATGAGATCGCCCCTTAGACACCGATAACGTCCATAGTATATTTTGAGAATCTTCAGCCTGAGTGGGTAGGGGAGGCTGGTCAAATCTCTGACGCTCTAGGTTGCCCTACGTTGTGCAGTATCGAGCGCGGTGAGATGGTGCTTGAGCCAGAGTTGCCACGCGTGAATAGCATATTCCGCGTGCGGCCTCACGTACGCACGAACCATTTTTGGAAAGATAGAAGGGCCAAACTTCCCGAAACTTCTGCGAAGAAGGTCGAGGTAATGGTTTGCTTTCTTAGCTGCCTTTTCAGTCTGCCTCAAACAGCCGAGGTCATTTTGAATTAGCTCGCCAAGATCGCACTCGTGAGAAGGCCGCTGTAGAATTTGTGGTCCTAGGCGGTACTTGTGCATACTCTTGTGCTGTATGCTGAGAACATTGCACTTGGTGACGTTGAAATGCAGGTTGTTCTCGATGGACCATGTACACGCTTTGTCCAGCTCCTCCTGTAACACTGCGTGATTCTCCACTGCAGCTATAGTACGCCATGCTTTTAGATCATCAACAAATAACAGACAGTTAGAAGATAGCACGCTCGAGATCACTTATGAAAACCAGGAACAGACGGGGTCCAAGTACTGAGCGTTGAGGTACGCCGCATTGAACTTCGATGGATTCCGATAGGTTGCTTCGACCCCTCCCTTTCAGGTGACGTTGCACGAGAAAGAGCCTTCCGCAGCAAATCCCTTACTGTGAGATTCTCTAGTTCTATTGGGATTAAAGGGGGTAGGGGAATGCAAAAAGAATGAAGTGGTAATTTGGGGCGATTGAGTTCAAGTGGATAGTGCGTTATTGCCAAAGGCATTGTGAGAGGAGGAGGTGGAAGAGAGTATACAGAGGGGTATAAGTAAGTGGTCTGTGTTTCAGCAAAGCCATGTACAAGCCTGTCAGGAGAACTGCCTTGGCACATCGCCGGACCAATGGGGAAGTGTGGCTTGCCACTCTGTGCAGCTGCATTATTATTCACAACTGTCATTGGGACACGAGGAGTCACCTCTCCAGCACGAAGGCCCCTATTTTTTCTAAGACGCTTAGGACGTGGGCTATGACCACTGCTGCTATGTGTAATCATAACGTCAATGGGCCGTAATGCGCCTTCACTGGAGCTATCGATAGTCCCACTGGATGTTTTCGGACTTCTATCTGTTTCAATCGCGGTGTTGGGATTGATAACAATCCCTACTGGTTCGTCAGAACGTGGTGTATCGAGCGAATCCCCAAGAGTTCCCATGTCCACAAGACTAATGTGGTGTGGAGGCGGAGAAACTCAATTTCCCCTACGCTGTCGCCAGCCTTAGCATCACTCGTGTGGAGAGTGGCCTTGCTAACATTATCTGCCTTTTAGAAGGTGAGAACCAAACACTGTTGTATGATCCCCTTCTTTGCAATCCAGGAAGTGCGCAGGAAGGATGACTCTGCTTCGGCTCAGGCGAGACATTAGTTGCACTCATGCGTTGAAGCTCACGTTGCCAAGGTGACTTGTCTTCGAAGAGAATAATTTGCAAAATTTTCGGAACAGATCTTAAAGTATTTTGGCTTGTGAGAAAGGCAGTTGCGAGACTTACGCTAGGAAAGCTGAACAGATTCGGACAAAGAAAACTTAGAGGATTTTCCCCAATCCTCTATAACTAATATCGGCCTCAGCTATGTCGCACGCCATCGAAACAATATGTCTAACGTTGTCACATGATATTGTCAGCTATGTTGACGGCGATGGCGTTTTTTCCCCTTCTGCATCTTTGGGTAACCTCAGAGGCGACTGCATTTAGGAAGTTTAGTGCTCCATTTTTTTGCTTTTGCGCTGGATTAACCGGGGCCAGAATTATGTATGAAACTGATATAAGGGTATCCCCAAAGGGGTCAGACAACTTTAGTTCCTCATTTCGTTCTACTAACTGTTTCTCCAACGTCATTATTTTGGCTGAAAGTAGAGATATAAGGTCGACAACACTAATTGAACTGTCTGTCATTTGACTTTTGACTCATTTACTTGCTCTTGTATCCCAGGTGACACGGAATGTGTGCAACAGGGCACAGGTTCCTCGGCACTCTTGACCGCAATGTTATGGCTTACTACGATTATTCGGTTTTCCGCACTCTTTTTCCTCATTGCAAGAGTGTTAATGGCAGTCATCTATCTAGTAGTGGCTACAGCCCAGTGTGAATTTTGGGGTAACAAAGGTCGTTATGGTCCAGTGGCTTACCTATTCAAGTCTCCTCTAATAAGGCCGGATGGAGTGGTGTTAAGGAGGTATCACGTGCTTTGAAGTGAAGCGCTGCTTGATGCAAGCTTGGATGCGACTTATCGATCGAACTGCAGCTGTGAAGTTCACTTTGCAGCCGTGTTTGCAGACTATCAAAAGCCTGCGACCTAATCGACATAACGGAGACATGGTTACGTCCTGACATAAGTGACATGAAGATCGTACCGCCAGGCATGTCCATTGTTTGGCACGACCGACCCAGCAAAGGTGCAGGGGTGGCTCTGTACTTCCCCCAACGACCTCCAATGTGAGCTCACAGAGGATCCGGTCAAACCAATACAATACAAGATTCCTATTGTTCTGTCTAGGTTTAAAAGGCGAGGACACTTGCTTAGTGGCGGTCATTTACCTCCCTCATTCCTCCACCCCGAGATGAGGGATGAAAAACGCAAGTTACATTCGCATTCTCATTACTGGCGATTTCAACATCCACACTCTGGAATCCCAAGCAGCTTCTGAAGAACAGTTTAAGGCTGATGTACAAAACTTTGTCTCCAGTTACCCGCTGTATGAACACATCAACACTCCCACCCGATTCCGCGAAAAAGGTAAGCCTTTGATACCGGATCGGATATTCACTAACAAAGAACTAATGGTTGAAAGGGTGATCGTCGACGTCCCATTCGGCCGCAGCAGTCATACAATTCCACTCTACGGATACATTTGCTATGTAAAATATCCCTTGGAAATTGTCGAAGCAACGAGAACGTATGTACGCTACTACATATTAGCTCGACTAGGTGAGACAGTCAACAGGACCTTTCTGACGGACGAGGCACCAGTTAGTGCATGGGAACATTTCGTCAGCCATTGCACCTCTTTGGTTGCCCAAGCGTCAGCGACTAACACCTCCCACACGAGGAACGTGGTCTCGTTTCTTCGAAGCAGGATACACAAGTGTATAGCGGTGCAAAACTCAGCCTGGCATATCTACAAACTCTCCCGAGCACCGAGAACTCTATGGCCTATGCGACTCAACCTAAGCACTGTACTCAGCTTGTTCGCGAGGACAGAATGGCGTACCAGCAGAAGTTGGCAACGCGTATGGTGTTAAACCACAAGGTTCTGTATCGACGCGTCAAAAGTCTAGGTAAGATGAAACGGGGAATTTCTCCTCTTCAGACGGCGGACAGACCCCCACGGACACCGAAGCGGGTGGCGAATACCCTGTACCTACAATATGCTGCAACATTTCAGTGCGATCATTGGCCACCTAACCCTTTGACAATGGTTGTTCTACCCAAAAACATCTTTCACAGCAGAAGCTGTACTAAAAAGGCCGTTGAGTATGCGCAAGCACAGCTCTTCTGGAGTTGATAATATACACATGAAGTCGCTAGCAGCCGTAGGACAGAGTTTCTCTGAGGATTTGGCCAGATCCTTACAAAACCGTTTTGACGAAATCTACGTGCCCGACATGTGGAAACACGGGATGATTACTGTTATTCACAAGGGAGGTAGTCGTTACAATCCAGCCAACTACCGTCCCATAATCCTACTACCGGTTCGTTCAAAGGTCATGGAAGCTGTTATTTCTGATGCGCTAAGGGTCTACTTTGAAGAATTTAACTACCTCGCACCGGAATAGCGAGGCTGCCGACGAACTCGATCGTGCCGTACAAATCTAGTACTGGCACAATTCAGCTGGACTGAAGCAGTCGCCTCTGGCACAGGCGTTGATGTAGTCTTTCTCGATTTCTCAAATACGTTCGACCGCTTAGATCATAACTTTCTGCCCTTAAAACTCCAGACCTTTGGTAGTGGTGCTCCTCTCCTAGGATGTATTAGAAGCTTTCTGCTGCACCGTCGCCTGGAAGTACGTGTACGTGCATCGCTGCTAGATCCCATCCGAGTTGAATACGGAGTACGACTGGGGCCGCTACTAGGACCGCGATTATTTTTGACGTATATTAACAATATAACGCACTTCAAAAGCTCGAACTGCCTTCTTTATGCCGATGACATCAAGGTGTGGAGGGCGACCAATACACCAGGTGATAGCACAGTACTTCAAGCTGATCTGCATAGGGTATACGCGTGGTCAATCCAGAATCTACTTCAATTCAATGTGGACAAATGTAGAGTGCTGCACCCACGGCACAAGTTGGTGCACACCTACAAACTAGGCAAACAGGTGCTTCAAACGTCTTCTGGTGAGAAGGATCTGGGAGTTTTGGTCCAGGTCGACCTAGGATGTTCGAAGCAGGCTGAAACGGCGTCAAGGAGGGGCATCCGACATTTGGGCCTCCTGAAGCGTGCATTCAGATGATTCGACCCTTCGATTTTTCCACAACTTTTCGGCTCATACATACGGCCACATGTGGAATACGCAATACTGATCTGGCATCCATGGGTGAGGAGAGATTTCATCATCTTGGAGATACCCCAACGTCGGGTCAAGCGTCTGTATAATTTGCCGCAGGAGAGAAGGCTACAAGTGCTCGGGGTCTTCAGCAGACGTTATCGGCGATTGCACGTGACCTCAGTTTGATTTACCAAATTTTGATAGATCCCAACCACACGTGCAGCTGCTTACTAGAGCTCAGTCACTAAGCGCAATTTGAGAGGCCACCATCTCAAACTGGCAGAGCAGCATAGTCGCTTGGAATGCCGTCGGAGTTTCTTTTCCGTTTGCTTTTGCAGAACGTGGAATTCGTTACCGGAATCTGTCATATGTGCTCCCACGCTGGTAGAGTTCAAAGCCCGAGTTGACCGTGTACTTATTTCGCTGCACCATCTTCCATGACCCATTACGCATGGATAAGCACAAGTGTCTGAAAAGATTTCACTGACGGCCAAATCATATATTTCTTCCACATTTTGCACCTTATTTTGTGCATACCAGAAAAGGACCTTTTTCCAAATCCCAGTTGCCGTCATTTCTTATGGATTTACCTTGAGTTTGCAGTCTACACTACGGATACTTCAGAGGCTTCACTATTGTGAACCCAATTTTGCCAATAATTATTTTTATTTATACCAAAGTCCTCACCACTACTCATCAGAATTATGGTTATATTTTATGGTTTTGTCATAATCATCCTACGGGACCTGTTAAGCATTAGCCTTTTTTTTACCCGTATACGACCATTGTTCCATTTTTCCTTCGATGACCTCATAAGATAGGGGTAGACACACGTAAAACAATCAAAAAAATCTGGCGTTCGTCAACATAAAAACGCAGATGAGGAATGGAAACAGTTACTGTCTATGCATTCGCGTACACGGACTAAATACGCGTCCGGCGCTTACACACTTACCATATTCCTTGTTGTGTGAATGAGCATAGCTCTTTGCTCCTGCAAGTAAAATCAGGATGCTTGCAAGAAACAGTTCAAGTGTTGTTATTTTCGAGAGGGTATTCCGTTGTAACCGTAATCTATTCGGGACCTGGCTAAAACAGTTGACATGCACGCGTAACTAATGTGTTGCATGTAAATGTACCTACAGAAAGGGTAGAACAGTTGCAAACTAGAAGTCAGGAAACGATCACAGCTGCTCTCAGTAATTCAAGTGATCCACACGATGTCATCGTTTAAGTCGGACTTTGGGATTAACTTTGTGTGTGTGAAAAATGAATCCATTCACCTTAACTGGGTGTAACTGATTTGCAACCTAAACCAATAAAGCGTGCCTGCCTAGTAAAAACTTAGAGGCACAAAGTTTGGTGACCTCAGGCATTACTAGATCCACCTGCCTTACCCAACAACAATAACAGGCATCAGGTACGAAATCATCTCTCCTTATCACAGATTTTAAAGCCTGGGACCAGGTTTTTGTTTACTTTGGGCAGCTCACCAGAGAAAAGTTCGCATCGGGTGGGCTTGCAGGCAAAACATCTCACGCCTTAACGATAGGTCATGTTGGTAGAGAAATTTGTTGCGTATCATAACTGCTTCGCACAACTCAAGTCAGAATAATCTTTGTTAAGCTAAATAAGTTTGTGGGATATGTTCGACATACAGTAACATTTCAGGTATTAACTACCTCTCTATATTAACTGTTTTGTTTTTCTTTGTTTTAACGTTTATCATGGGAACTTCATGAATTCAAACCCATGTATGTTGACCACCTCTATGTTGATTCCTCTGGTCCGGTCCCTTGAGAGGTCACCTTAAGAAGGCTTTTACTGCACAAGCAGAATGGAACAGATGATAGAATCGCTCCTTGCAGAGCAACACAGTCAGTACGAAGAACTGATGGTTTCTGACCGTTTAACTGGGTAAAGAGAGTACGATCCGTAAAATAGTCACGCAACATATTCCACACACTCGAGCGTGCTTCGTTCTCGGAAAGTAGCTTGAGCAACACTGGGCTATCCAAGCTTGCAAAACGAATTATTCGGATTCTCTCTATTCCCTGGCCCAATATTACAGTAACCTCTGCTGAGACGCATGCAGCTGACATGTCATCGACCGTTTGTGAACCAAGAACTTGGCCATGTCATTGAGATGACTTAGACCTTTTAATTTTACCCTTTGAACTTTACTCCCGTCTGATGTTTTAACTCATTTTATTCGTATAATTAGTGGTGTACCAGCCTAACGAGATCCACCGAAAACGTGCTTGTTCGCTGACGCTTGTTCTGATGTCTAAACCTGGGATATTTGCTCACTTTAAACAGATATGTGAACCATTAGTCAAAGCATCTACCGATTTAAATGCATTTCTGTGTGAAAATGATGTGAAATTGTGATTGAATGTACAATGGAACAATGGTATAATACGGATAAAAAAAGCCAAGACTTGGCAACTCCCGTGGGATGATTTGTGGGAATAACGGTAGTTCGATTAAGTTACAAAAAAGTGCGAAACACCTCTGTGGACTCACCATATTATCCACGTTAGCACATAGGTATATCCGCCTAACCCGATTTCGTGGGGTTGGTGAGCACATTGTTTGTCTCCGTCTTGTCGTCACTCAAAGAATAGAAATCAGAGCAAGTATTGTAAATGGTGTAAAGCATCGTCGAGTCGTTTTTAAAAAAATGGGTAGCTTGGGCGCGGAAATGACAAAAGTCGGAAGAGCGTTCCACGGTTGACAAACTCGAAGGGAGAAATAATTCGGGCGGCATCCAGCCAACCGTATTGAGTGGCTAGTTTCAATTTATGACCCCTCAATTCTGTGTTGCAGTTAGCTTCAGGCGGTGGTCAAAAGTGACCGGGGTTTGTCAAATTCTGGAGCGCCAGGATAAGGTCACCTTGTAGAAGGCGATATCTTCCACTGTACACTCCTGGGGCTTTCACTCACATATGATATTGCAGACGGGACAACCCCTTCACATTTTTTGGCCCGTCACTGTGGGATCTCCAGTGCAACCAGGTCGCGTTTTAACCAGGGTTGGCAAGTCTAGATCGTGTACTCTACATGGGGTCTCACATACGCATTGAGCATTTGGGGGAAGATAAAGGGATCAAACCTCCTGAACGCCCTCCTTAACAGACCAGCAAGTTGGTTAGCGGCTTATGTCGCCTTCAAGGACTACGCCGAACAGCCTTGGCCTTGGATCACCACCCCGAGGTCTCGCTCTTGTGAGACGGTCTTCAGAAGGTTGTCTCCAAGCTTATAGCATATGTGGGCTTGTGACGGACGTGCACGGTTTTTCACTTGTCCGTGTTAAACGGAACTAGATTTACCTCTGACCATTCAAAGGCGCAGTCTAAGTCTCGTTGCAACATATCGTGATCTTCATGACAGTCGATTGCCTGCCATATCCTGATGTTATTGTCAAAAAGCAGGAAATTTGACTTGATGACACTCACAAGGTCGTTAATGAAGAACAAGAATAACCGTGGTCCCAACACTGACCCTTGTGGAACATCGCAGTCCTCACCAATTGGATCAAAAAATGAACCTCGAACTTGAACATGAAGGCGCCGTTGTAAGAGGAAGTTTCTCATCCATCCAAGGACAGCGTGCCCAACTCCGTAGACTTTCAGCTTTTGGAGAAGGATGACCTGATCTTTAGGGTCGAAAGTTTTGGAAAAGTCTAGGTAGAGGGCATCAGTGCCGATTCCACTGTCGGCTATCTTGGTCAAACTGTCACGGGCAAGCAGTAGGTTGGTAGTACATGACCGAAGCTGACGGAATCCGTGTTGCTCCGGTGCTATGATGTTAGTCCTTTCAAAGTAGCCCATTACAGCCTCAGCTATGGTCGATTCTATCATCTTAGAGAGCACCGGGAGGAGAGTCACTGGACGGTAGTCAGCTGGCTCTGAACTGCTACCACTTTTGAAAACCGGGGTAATGATGACTTTCTTCCACATGTTAAGGAGTTGCTGTTCTTCAAGGCATCTTTGGAAAAATCTCGATAATGATGCAGCTAAACTCGTAGCTGCCACCTGCAGTGCTTTCGGGGGAATGTTGTCAACTACGGGGGAACTATTGGTATGCAACGACAGCAGCTTCCTCCAAATGATCGCTGAACTAAATATGACGTGCGTAAATACTGGCATCTGGGAGAATGGGACAGGTATGTTAAAATGCTTAGAGCACATCTGAAAATTGGGGCATATTGTAGCTGTAGAACGTTGGTTGCATCCTCCGAGGTTTGAGCATTTCCATCTGTTGATATAAGTGGGGGAACACCACGCTTCATGTTCCGGAGGCTGTTCACAGGTCTGTACAGAAGCTTTTTGTTAACACAAAACTTTTCCGCTAGACTACGCTGCTGTAGTAATTTGTCATCGTGCACAATTGTGGTACAGTGATTACGATGCAATATATAGTTACTCCAGTTGTCAGGGTTAGAGTTCGCTCTATACACATGCCAGACGGCGTCTCTTACTGTCATGTGTATTCGGATTCTACTCCGAATGAATGATTGTTCCCTTGTTGAACGAAGGGGCTTGTTGACTGATGCAGAGTTAATCAGATCATTGAACTTATTAGTAAAATCCAACAAAGCACTGTCAATGGCACGGTCGTCCGGAAACTCCCGGCTGACATCTACCACAAGTTCTGCTAGTAGGTCGTAGTGGGGGATTATTCGAAACAAGTTGGTATGTTTTTGTGGATACTTCGCATAACACCCGAAGTCGTTACGTGGTCACGTTACGTGGTCGCTCTGCCCCAGAGGGCTCTCAAGCCTTGGTTTCTCAAGCATGAGCTTTTTGTTCGTGAGCACTAAATCAAGCACAGATGGTTTATTTCCAGCTCTGAACCGGGTGGGTGAACTTAGATTTCTGTAGAGCGGAATGCTTGCAATATACTCTTGTAGGTAGGCCCTAAACTGATCATTTTGGGATGTCGGAACTTCCAAATCATGAATATTGAAGTCCCATGAGATGAGGACGTGACGGTTTTGCCCTCGTAGGACCCTTCCCAAGGATAAAGCCAGGCGGGAGTCCACCTCTGGGGTGGATATTGTGGGACGATAAACAACGGCCAATAGGCAAGTGTCGTTGCGTCTCATTCGCTGACCGCACCAGAGTGAATCTATGATCATCGTTTCCGGATCGGCCGCCGGTTCGCACTGCAGGTCGTTGCGGTAATATAACATTATCCCTCAGCCTTTGCTAGGTCGATCGTTTCGGAGAAGGGACATACCATTTATCGTGACCTCGTCATTGGTAATTTCTGAGTGCAACCATGTTTCCGTAAGGAGTATGAAGTCCCAGGCATGTGACGCTTGACGTAGCCACAGCTCGGTAAGCTTGTTCAGGAGATCTTTTGCGTTGGTGTGCATACAGGAAAGTTTCTCTGTTTTTAACGATAAAGCATGGGATGGATGTTTTGGATAACTTGTTGTGCCGACCGGTGAAAGGTCGGCAAGTAATCGTTTTTGGGTGGGGGAGGACGGACTCATCTGTGTCGGATTCATAGATCCTACCATTACCTCATTGCTTCTCTCTTTGTATGTAATATTTGTGGTGTGCTTGCCTGTTTCATTGACTAGTTGATTGTAATTATCCACACTCTTTTCAGTAAGTGGTCTGACTCAGTGGCTGCTCTCGTGTGTTTGCTTAGCAGATGCTACTATGATCCCAAGCTGGGAAGTAAGGCTGCTGCGTCCCACGTATCATCCCTCCACTTTCATTGCTGAACTTTGTCTAGATTAAAGGACCACTTTCACAATCCTCGGCCACATCCCTTGTACTTTGGCGATTGGCGCAGCCTCGAGATTGATTGCGCTATGACGTTTTCCAGAGAGATGGTCACGCGAATGTACCACTGTTGTTCCTGATAGTGGGTGGTTGCTTCGAGCTCATCATGACTTCCAGCCTCGGGAACACCGTGTACAAGGATGGCCCTAGCCACGGATTCCGGCCGGTTTTCGTCCAAGTAGTGTCTCGCCTGTCTACGCCCGCCCCACGGAATATCCGGGAACAGGCGGATGGAACATGACAAATTCCGGAGGAGAGCTGTCGAGAACAGCACAGCTTCTGCTTCATTGGCAGAAGTCAACGCAACTCGGAGAAATCTTGGTTCACCGTAGTGCTATGAGTTTGGGGGACGGGTAACGAGTGTCAAATTTACGGGCTAAGTTACAACACCTATAGTGTCACTTATGGGATTCCACTGGTTCAAGTCATCCAGTTGTTTTCCTTTTAATGAACTTGATATCGATTTTGGAACGTTGGTGCAGATTACCGCTGATATACTACGTGCAAATCTGGTTGGGCTCAAACAACCAGCAGCTCTGTATACAGTCGGTGGAGGCTGTTTGGATACAGCTTCGTCTTCTTCGGTTACTATGGGTCCAATGGGAGTGACCGAAGATCTAGGTTTTCGGTCACTTTTAGTAGCAACCAAGTTCCAATCACCACTGGTGTCGAAGTCCTTCTGAATTTTCGGAACCGTTTGGAGGGTAGACGAGGCCCTGACCGTGCTCATTGCAATCGGACTGGCGGTGGTTGTTTCAGGCATATTTGGGCAACTGATGGTATTGGCGTTTAATGCCACAGATGATGCGTTTTTAGCGCACTACCTAGACTCTTCTTTAGGTTTAACGCGGGGCCTGACGGGAATGACTGGGTTTTACTTTCTGTCACGCTTTCTACAAATGAATCGCTTTTGGTGCTCCTCATTTGTTCAAACATTGCCGCTAGTCTTTCGTACTTCTGTTATAGTTTGTACAATTTTTACCAGTAGGATAACTATACATACTGAACAGAACCACAGGGAATTTGGTTTACTATTGTGTAGCTTCAAGTGGTTCACTGTGAGCTTGGAACGTTTGCGATGGAACTTGCCTTGGCAACTGCTACACTGGATTCCAATCCATACATTTTTATGGCATGAAGGAAAGCCACAAATTACTGTCGATCTGGATGTTGTAACATGGGCTTTTATTTGGTCGCCACAATCCATTGCGTCGATCGATGGGATTCCCATAGAGGCCCGAAGGCTTATGGTTTTTTGTCGGCTGCCTGTGCGCTGAATTGTCGGCATGTTCGAGGTCGTCCCGTTCTGTGCGTCTGACCCGGCGGGGTAGGTTTAAGCGGCTAGATCGTTCACGCAGAAAACAGAGGGACTGAGCGATACGGACACACAGTGTACGATAGCTACTTTGATGAGCGGTCTGCAGCTGTGGTTGCTGATTCGTCGGATGAAACGTGTAGTTGGCTTTCGTTTGAGACCACCAATATTTTTGTGTGGTTCTTGCTTCGGAAAATTCGATTGTGTTTTTGTGGGAATAGCGCAAAAACCGCAATGTGGAGTTAAAAGACGATCCTCAGAAGCTGGGTCCGATAGTGCAGATGAATCTGGGTCGAATGAGTGTTAACACACGTCTGTGTGACAAAATGCAACTGAGAACGGCGGCAAAACAACGTGTTCACAGATGAGCGATTAGAACGCAGGTTCGCTCAAAATCGTTCAAGGTCATTGTATGAGGAGCAGCTTCGTTTGGCATATTCTGTGAGAAAAATAAAAAACGAACGAAAGCCGCTCACTGGTGTTCCGCTTCCCTGGGTCGATGGGATATCAAATCCATTTTGTGTACATCCTAACGACAGTCCACAGAAGTTATTGGGTGACGAAACGCAAAATTGAATGAGCGCATTGCTTGTTTCTGTTCCCTTGACACAAGGTCATAAAAGGCTATGTAGCGTAATGTAAATCTTCGAGTGTATCATGGATACACTTTTCGAATACTGCTAGTTTGGGAAAAGAACCATAAGTGGAGAAGGTGTTTTAAAGCTGACACACATGTAGGGAAAAGAAAATCCGGCTCTGCTGTGTGGTATTGTGAATCAGCTATGGTTTGGATTCCTTGAGGTGACAATACCTACATTATTTAAGCTTCGCCTCAGTTACATACAAGCCCGGCCTCGTAAATCTCCCTTCTACAAGACCAGGCGAATTTGCAGTCCAGAATCCTCTAAGGCTGAAGTAGAGTTTTTATACCGTACTCTGCTATCCAAGACGTATCAGGAGAAATTCACTCAGACCCATAGCAGGCCCCCAAGGAAAAGCTGCCAGTACAAGCAGCGGAGAAGAAGGATGTTTATTTGTTCTTACCGTTCAAGCGGGATCATGTAGCGAATGATGTGGGTCACAAGTTCAGTTCCGTTCTATTGCATACCTACATTACCGCCCAATTACGATTTATCCTCACCACACGAAGGATTCTTGTCCACAGCCGTCCGAGTGGCTCGTCAATCAGTTCGGCCTCGAACATCATCTACTTGCAGTTGCGGTGAAATATACATCGGCAAGACTGGTCGACCCCCCTGGCTCAAAGGGTGGCTAAGGCTGTCTCAACAAGGCGGAGTGCAGCAAAGAAGGAACCGGAACCCAATCTCATCTATAACTAAGTGTCCAATGACGACTCGTCACCAGATGAACCCATTCGACGCATTCAAGATACTGTTGCGCAACAGAAACCAGAAGTTGTTGGCAATTAATGAGGCTCTACTGATAAGGTTGAATTGTCCCGCTTTCTGTACCCAGAAACAATTGAAATATTCAATTATTTTGCCATGGACCTGGTTGGGGCATTCACACCAATTTTGTGTGTTCCTCGATGCTACTAAGTGTGGACCGTATTTAACGCGTACTTTGCTTTGCCTGTATTGCAATCGAAATGTGAACATATCGCAATCTATGTCTTCTTGCTGCGTTAAAAAACACTGTCATTATAATACCGCCATGCAGACGAAGATATTGGCCACTGTAGACCCAACGGATATTCAGTATAAGTTAGTAAGTGAGATGAAACACCCTGCACCTTCTTGATCGCCTTTCGTTGTCGCATTTGAGTAGCGACAAGATCGTGCTAGTGACAGGGCTGCTTAGGAGTGGATGGCAGATTCTGAATGGGGCCTTATATGGGCTTTAAGCATCTGAGAGAAGATGGATCAGTCCAAGCACCCGAATGTCATCCACTAAAGGCCATGTCACCGTATTTTCCTCCGAAAGTGTTTGGGATAGCGGTTTATGTGCACGCATTAATTGATGAATTTCCATACTAACCTGGAATCTTCTAACCACGTACTGAATTTCAGATACTCATATAAAAACTTTAGCCAGTCAAGGGCAATGTTGATCTACAGCAGATGGAATGGAAATATTTACTTTGCTGAAGTTTAGCATTGGTCGTGATTTAAACTCATGTCAACAACTGGAGTAGCACCCGAAGCATAAATATTCTGGTGGGAGCTCTCTTTGTTTTTGTCTGCCGAACAGTAGTAATAACCAACCTTCAGGAACAAACTGACGCGCTGTAGTGTTGCGAGAAACTGCCACGTTAACAATAAACAAGGTCGATTAGCGCTGCACTGTATCTTCGGTAGCTAGATGCTAGCTGGATGCATAGTTACCAACTGAATCTGCTAAGTTAGTGCGCTGAGTCTAAATACCGTCACCGTGGTTTTGTTCATACTTGGCAGTCACCAGAAGTTGTCAGGACTGACACATGCGCTGGTACTACTACAGCTAGTTGAAGTATACTACCGTTTCGTCTCCTGAAGCTAAATGTCCAAGATGTCCGCGCTTGACCACGGAAATTCGTACACGGTTCATCACAAGGAGTAAAGACCTGGAGTTGGACATGTGAGGAGGACTCAAGTTGCTTCTTCCAAGTAGATGAGTGACATTCACAGGAATTTCCGGGAAAATACGTTACCACAATGGAAGTGGTTCTCCACTTACTCCTGATGCGCGATGCAACTTTTACACAATAAGCCTCACATGCAGTCGGGAATCGGTGTCCAGTCATTCCACTTCACAGCCTATAGCAAAAAGTGAGCAATTATTCGATGCATCAGACCATCTCGCTTGTTTAGCATGCAATATGCACCAGCTAATGGGAGGCGGCTTGAGTAACTGCTGATGTATTTTCTGTGAGTCGGTCACCGGTTCTTCAAATATACGAAATCTATATGTCATTCTAACTTGACTGCACACATATTCTGCATGCTTCAACATGTTTTGCGCTCTGTGAAATGTTAGAGACTTGCAGGTGACATGCAACCGAATGTGAACGCAATTCACAGAGTATGTGCTGAGGAATGTATACATATCTTTATAAACTAGTTAGCGTAGGCTCTGCTAAGCTATACTGGAGTGACCATTGTAAGGCAGAGATGGTAGCTTACATGAAATATATCAAAAATAGACATGGCAGAAGGATAGGGATGCAGAACTGGGACATTTTAATACTGGTCTAGATAGGTGAGTATGACGTCGTTAAGACACTCGGTTGGGCATCAGGTAGGGATCGAAGGCAAAATTCCTTTTTAGTCCGTATCATTTTCAGTGTGCGGAGTGTGTAATGTAATTCAGCTAAGAAATGTGGGTTAGCGTAAAATAAGCCTTTGTAACCACAGTCAGTGGGAGTATACACAAAGTAAGAGAACCTTTGACTACCCAAACCTCTCCTTTCAACCGCTTTCATGCTGGTTTTGACAATTCATACAGAAATTACCGAGAATGAGTATCCAGTTAGTAATCGCGAGGTAGCTAGTTAAACAGCCTACCAAAGGGTGAGCATGTTACTGAAATAATGTTGCTACAACCTTGTCCATGGGTAGAAACATGAAGAATTATCCAGTGAAAAAGCATGATGCACGAAACTGCATTTTAGGACTGTGATCCCCGAGAAGTTACGACGATAAACTCACGAAAATGTTGCAATTATTGGTGAAATTTGCCTTACTGCGAGATCTGACCGTGCAAAGATTTCGCTGAAACATTATACCTTAAGTGTGTAGGACTGTCTCTGAAGTGTTGAAACGGTCAAAATGGACGCCGGTTCGGTATATGCGTCCCCATATCGACGTGCAATTTAGCACACATTTGAGTTTATAGCGCTTCATTCAAACGATATTCGAGAATGCACAGTCTAGGCTGAGCTACGAAACAGGTTTCCAGTTGGTGCAGCTGACATACCCAGGCCTTAACATTTCTTAACCATCGAAACGAGACTGAAGCTTGATGTAGTGTAATGGTTTGCGTGTCTCAACGAACCACTGAGCCGTGCTAGGTGTTACTTTTTGCACCTTCAGAGTCCAAATTGAATTCTTCACCGCCATGCCAAGCGTTCCTCACGGACCTTAGAACCACAGTGATCAAGGCGTCAACCTTTAACCACTAGGCCCCGAGTTCTACCCCCGCTCAGGCTATCTCCATCTGATGAGCTAGAAAGAGGACGAAACCATTTTTGGGAAGAGCAACATCGAACCATTCACCTTCAGAGTCACACATACCAGGAACTCAGTCTTCTGGTCTTCCAGGTTGGGGGTCGGAAGGAAGATGGCTTCTTATTCCTTAAAACGTAATCGCTGTAGCCCACTACCAAAGTACCACTGCATTGACGTCAGGATTTCGAACCAAAGGCTTTGCTTGAGAATCTTATTTGTTCTCTTGTCTTTGCCTAGACGGTCTGAAAGTATCCGGCCTATGAAATGTAGTGAAAACCTGCACACAATCTACTGGTCCGCCATATCTGCCGCATCGATATATGTGGAAAGGGATGAGGACGCAACATTATCATCACCATCAACAGTAATGGCAACAATACATCAGTCATTTGAACTGACTATTTGCTCCCGCGCAACCACGGTGACCTAAGGAATGGGGAATAGTAGTAGGAAGACATAGATCTAGCAACAAACATTAGTGCCTTAAGCAAACATTCAGAGTCAAGGCGCTACAAATTGTCAACATCATACCGTCGCAAACAGCTGGTCAACTTCTAAAGATAAGGCATCATCGGCGAGGCAGCCTCCTTGCGGCTTGCACTGCTTCGAATTACCCTGCAGATGACTAATTGCCAAACACACTCTAAACTTGTCGGAAAGATATCCGACGTGTCTCTGTGGACCCTGATGCTGTCCATGGTGTTCGGGTACAGGAGAAGTAAAAAGTTCACCTATTTCACGGATCGATCGACTTGGTCGAACGCATTCTTGAAGTCGAAGAACACAGTTATTGTCGCCATGCAGTACGTGTGGCGCTGCTCTAGCACCTGCCGCAGAGTGCATATATGGTCTATGAAGCCCCGTCCTGAGCGGGAATCTGCCTGCTCTTCCCTAATTCGTGATTCCCTATCTGCAGAGAGGCGACGAACGATGACGAGAATGCTACTTCTCACGTCGTTCCCATATTACTCTCCTAATCGCTGTCGTCCAGTTTCAAAATTAAAGTCATCCTCCTGTTTTTAACCAAAATTGCTTGGTCCTCACCATCTTGCTGCGTTACGCGTTCGTCCTCTAGTTTCGACTCACATGTAGTCTCGGAGCATCACTTCTCTTCCGCCACCAACTCCATGTGTAACCATACGGACAATCTTAGTTCATAGTTTGCCATTTTGAACCCTCCATCTTTGCTAAGACTGACCCACCTCAGCGTGTGTACTTTTTAACGGGTTAGCAAACAGACAAATCGAGTAAGTAAACCTAAATTACAGCTGGTGTACGGTCCCAGTAATCATGCAACTCGAAGACCATATGAAAATACCTTCTCTTCCAAACTGTATTACGCCTGACAATGGAAGAACAGCGGGTCCTCGAAGACAAGGCGAATACCAAACTGATGAGAAACCGGTGTGCAGAGTTCACTGGTCCAGTGTTGAAACCGTTAGATCTCAGCTACCGGACTCCGTATTCGAACCTTAGCCTGGGAATTCCTTCCTGAAGAGTTTAACTAGAAGTGCTTGAATTTGAGGTCTTTGTTTGTCTGCATTATTCACTTGCAGCTAGCACAACTGCGAATTGCTGCGGTGGTGTAGTGATCACTGACTAGAGGCTCACTACCCACGTTACCTGGCCGCGCAAGGGCCCGTCTTCCGCTGTTAGATGTCAAGAAGAGTTCACAGTTCTTATTAGAATTAGTTAACACAACAACGCATCACCCAAGTCTTCCTTGTAACCTTGCATGAATTGAAATTGTGACCAATGGTGGTTTTTGGGAATGCCGTCTGGTGGCCAGGCAGGGCAGAGCTTAACTGTTGTACTACGAGCTTGAATGTACAAATTCATATTGGTTGCGTGCTTCGCTCTATCCGTATGGTGAGGATGAGGTATTACCTCCTTCGAAAACTGACTGCAACGCAAATGTAGCGCTCTCACCGTCTTCAAAACCTAGAAAGTGGTTCTAACCGTTGCGACGAGGGCTGTGCACTGCTCAGCAGCGTAGGGGTGAAATGGTCAGATTTTAGCTGCCGCGTCTCCAGTTCGAGTTAGTCCTACAATCTCTACCTGTGTAATTGTTCAGAGGTACTAAACTGGTCATAAAGTACAGTATCGGGAACCGGGACACGGAACATTCAGCTGCCCCACATATATTTTCAGTAACCAAAGTAACAGTTTCACCGAATGATCAGAGTGGTGTATGCAGCTTCTTGGTCGTAGTTTCTTCGCATAACGGATGCTTCAAATGAAGCCGCAATGATTATCAGTTCATTTGAAGTACAATGGGCAATAAGAACATTTAAAGGATAAAATTGGGTTCAGTGGAACAGTAGTTTATGACGGGCAAAAAGCATTTGCTTACCAGGTCTCGTGCGTTGATCAGAGAGCGAATTGCCGAGGCAAGTACTATGTATGCGAGCAACACAAAGTGCGCGTATGTGAAGCTACGGGGTATAAGTGTAATAGAAACAGGATCGCAGAAAAGCGATAGCACCATACGAAACGGCATAAGTTGGTTTAGTTGATGCCTCTTAAATAGTACCATCGGATGACTCACCAGCATGCATCGGTGTGGGTTACAGTGCGAACTCAGTTTAGTCGTCGAAAAACCGTCTAAATTACCCGCTTATATAAAAAGTAATGGGTGGTGATTACGTTATACAAACGCATCCTGAAGGCGGAATAAGTCGAAGCAAAAATCTGTAAAGCTTGTAGACGCGTTCCACCTTTGGCAGATCTGAAGTGAGTCCTTTCTTCGACAGTCTGGGCGATAGTGCTGATAAGTAAAATTGTATGTTGGTGTCTGTGTTAAAATTGAGAAGGTGGCTGCATGTAATTGGGATCGTTCAGTGTTTCGTACACTGTCACCAGGTCTCAACGCAACCAGCGGTATCGTCAGGCCAGTTACTCAGTCAGGTAGGATACCGTTACCCACTGTGATCCACGAACGTAAGGCTTTATTTGCTGACTATTGGGAAGCGGTTTCGGACCTTTCTTCAGCAAGAAGGCATATGAACTATTGACGAGTCTCGAAAGGCCAGAATGGATCTCTACGTTTTCCTGAATATCGATAGCGCTGATGGTGCCGATAAATTTAACCCATTTGCAGGTGTTTCGTAGGTTTGCACTGCAACACACATTCTCATCTTGAATCACAATTTAATGTGTGATCAACTTCTATTCATTCGACCACTGGGACTACAACTGGAGCAGGTAAACGTCAAACACTGCCGTTCCAAACACGAGAATAAACGACCGGTGTTTGCTTAACATCATAAGTTGGAGATAACCGGACAGGATGAAGTGCTTATAGCGTTCACATGTGATGGCATTAACAACTAAATTCTCCCACACTTCGGATATGGCCCCAGTTATGGAAATGAGGGGATCGACGTGCAGACTCCGTTTGGCTATGGATGATAATTTAAAACAACGGGATTAGTTCAACTGACGAAATGTACCGTTTGCGAGTAATCAATGTATACGAAATTATTTCTGGAGATGAGAACATATGAATTCCAGCAAATTCGGTGGGTGACCCCTGCTTCTCCGTTAGCCCGAATTGAAACCCACAAAGTTAAAACACAGCTTATCACTTAAGGACATTTATAAACACCCAATTGTGCCCACTATTGATTAGCGACTGGCATTTGTTGTCTTGCTAGTTGGTCATGTGCGTTCGGTTAGAAGTAGACTTGGACGATGCAAAAGTTGGTGGGACATTTAGTTTAGCACGTGACATTGTAAAACTAACAAAGAGTCGTGAAGACTTGTTTGTTGGAGTAACGAGTAACTGTATTATACATTAGTTTTGACTATGCATAGTTCCAACCCTACTCGATGTTTTTTTCGAGATGATGCGTTGTGTGCTCTTGCTGTCAACTTTCCTAGAACATTGCTTACACTTTTCTCTCTGGCGCACTCCATCTACGCTCTCTAGGTAGTCTACTTGTGTAAGAACGGCGGTTCGATCCATAGCTGTTCCGTTCAAACGACTCGCTCGTTCTTCCCAAACTGCCGATTCATCGCGTAGTGGTATCTACAACTGATGCACTACAACAAGATGCAGTAATTTCTGCGCCTTACACTCCCAACGGGATGTATAGGAGAATCGGAATTGGCGGTTCTTTTACAATGATCTGTTCTGGCACGTATCAAGAACGATTTTAGCACAACATCTAAAGAGAGCTGAACCCTTTGGTGCCGTATCATTGCGAGGCGGCAGATTACCTGATGGCACGAGTCACCAACTGTAGATGTCTGCTAGTGATGATATACCGGAGCAGCAGATTTTCTATAGTATTCAGTCATAAGCCTCATCCGCGAAAAGCGCTCTGTTTGACAATAGCGAACAAGAAAGAGGTTAATCTGCCTAATGTTATTTGGTGAAAAACATATCGTCCGGTATTTTCATGTGCATTTCTCCTCCACCGCTATGTTTCACTTTAATCATACACATAACGGTATATTCCTAGATAAAGCAACGCACAGTCTGAGCAGTATGATCATCATATACAGTAGAATAGCATAAAACAGGTAAGTGTTTGAGTATTTCACTGTTTATCTCAAACGGCTTCTTTGAGTGATTGATACGTTGGACCTACTAGCTACGTGTAGAAGCTGGGAAGGAAAATAAATGCAGATTTAGCCAAAGATTCAACTGAATTAATACGGCCATCCATGGTACTGTTTCCAAGGAAGCAGTCACCATGCGAGGCATTCCCTCGAATGTTATCAAGCTGCAGTTATCTATGACATATAGAAGAAGCGAGACTTCTGCATGCACTTTCTTGGTAGAGCTTACTCAGGTACTAAAAATTGGTGTAAATCTTTTTGAACTGAAGGCGGTGACAGCGGGTTTCTACTGCATACGTCTCGAGGAACCGGATAGGGTGGGTCAAGAAAGAACACGGAGGTTGGCGTAAGCTATTTGTCGGAGTTGCCAATCGCTTTGTTTACACCTTGATATTATCGAGCCGGTTTTATTAACACACTATCCGGTTGCGCACCTGTAGTGTAGCCATCTACGCTTTCACCACTAATCTATTTGACCCCAATTGCTATGCTACCTGAGTGGTACAGATTGGCACAGTGGGCTGTATGTCCGTAAGGTTGCACCAACGGGCTAGAGTTGACTCATTTCAGGTGCGCGCGTCGTTACTGTGCCACCAGGCGTACCGTCACATGATGAAGGCGGCGTGCCGCAGCAGTAGGTGAGCCAATCAGACTAACGCACTGAGTGTCCTAAGTTGCAACAAATCGCCTTTTCTGGATATATCGTTTGAGTTAGTATTATAGCAGTAGCCCATGTTAGCCTATCGGTTTTACTGAGCATTATAAGAGTCAAATTACAGGACCTTTTGATTATAAAATGGCGAGTTCACTAGGATTTGAGTTGCTTCCTGTTCTATAATACGGTATTCAGATGAATCCATGAAATTTCTTTTGCAATATAAATGACATTATTTGTAAACTTTTAATATATTAAGACATCTTTGTTACTAACTTAAAGAAATAACAATAAAAAAGTAAACATTGCTGACCCTAACTAAGTGAAAGGAATTGTGCGCGTAAAAGTTTCATTTTCAGAAGAACAAATATTCAATAATGCGGGGCTGTAGTTCAACGAAAAAGTTAGGACAAGTTTTAGAGCATATATTCGGCTTCTAGGTCAGATTTGTACTGCAGAACTATCGCCTGACGAGCGTTTTTCGACGTAGGGCAATCAAACGTTCCCGCCAAATTACGGAAGTTAGTAGTCTAAGTGAAGGGTCAGTAAGAGAACAAAAATTATGCCAAGAGGACCGGTAATTTGGAAACTTAGTATGCGTCTCTGTTTACGAAGTTGATAATTGGAGATCCGCTACAGGTCATCTAAAGAGAAGTAACACACAGCGATGCACGGGAGAAACCACCAGGTGAAAGATGGGACAAAGGATATGACGGTAGTCTGAATTGTGTGAATATCAGTTTGAACTTTTGCCAGCAATTTAATTACTCAATTCAAGTATGGGTGAGAAACATTCTAGTTAAAACCAGTCGATTGGTTATATAAATGGACTGAACCTGTTTTCTTTTAATGAACGTCTGGAAATCGACCGCATGCAGTTCAGCTCCCATAACGTGGTGGTGAAAATTTAAAGTGGATAGGATTCTCATGTGTCGATTGTACACATGCACCCGACTCACTGCCCGGTAGTCTGTGATGTTTGAACAGGGCCCAGACAATAAGTGCACGTGATGCGAAGTAGATATTGCGTCTGGATACTAGTCAGAATTAGTTGCCGTCTCTACCTCTGCATTAATCACCACAGTCACAAAATTTCTAATTAGCACCTAGCTAGAGTCAAACTGTTAGAGTAGAAATAGCGAGATGATTTTGAGTCTAAAGGCATTTCCTTCGCTAGTGGGGCAGTCGGGTAGCGTTATAATGACTATCATATTTTTGCGTACAAGAAGAACTTACTGCAGCGCCTGGCAGCGGTTTTCGCCTCGGCACATGCAATCGCCAGCTGAAGATAATGAGAAAATTTCAATCCAATCCAAATTGCTACACGCATGGGAGGCATGATTAGGTTGTCTGAATTTGCGTTTTTTAATCCACTCAATATGATTGCATTTCGGCTGTTTGGTGTAAAGCGTGTGTGTATGTGTGTGTGTGTGTGGGGGGGGGGGTTTCACTGAAACATGGGTGTTCCGAGGGCAAGAATAATGAACAATGAACAACGATTTATCACGGGATAAAAGCAAGTGCTTGACAGGTCCCGTAGGATGGTTGGGGTGAATACGATGAAATCAAAATATATGTGCGTCATCTACCGAACATCTGCCTGGATGAATACTTTGATAAATTGTATCTGTGTAAAATTAAAAAAATCGAGCGTAAAAGTTCTAATTTACACCGGGGTGAAGTAGTCGTTAATATATGGCGTGAGAAAAGTAAAATATGTTCGCTCACTTGGGTCCACTTGATACTTAAAGCCTGTAGAAAAGTATGCTTGGCGTAATCCACAATAGAACAGTTTAGGGAACAAAATGCTGGGAGCTAAGAGTAACACCTATTCGTTTTTTGAAAACGCCCAAGGTAGGAGAGGATACAACTGAGTCTGGGAGTAATTTCCACGGTTAGCAAACCCGAAGGGAAAAGTAATCACTTCGACACATTAGACGACAATATTGCTCCCTCAATTTCAAGCAGTTACCCCTGAGCTGCGCGTTGTGTCCAAGTTTCAACAAATGACGGCAGACGTGGTTGGGGTCACATAATATCTTATACAATAATATGAGATCGCCGCGCAGCATTCGACAGCGTCCACTGAAAATTCTCAGCAAATTCCGCCTTCGGTGGTAAGAGTGACAGCGCAGGCCCTTTACATTCTTTGCTGCTCTTCGATGTGGTGCCTCTAACGCCCCTAGGTAACGCTTCAACCAAGGTTGCCAAGCATGGATGGAGTATTCAACATGCGGACGCACGTAGGAATTGTGCATCATTGGGAAGATTGATGGGTCAAATCTCCAGAATGCCCTTCGCAGCATGTCGACGTGCTGGTTGCCTATTTTCACAACCACCTCTGCCTGTTTGGAAACGTTGAGGTTGCGCTGTACGTGTACACAAAGACCACTTTCCTGGGAGATGGTCTGCAATCCGTTTGTCCAAAGCAAATATGCGTAGTTATGTCTATGGTATAGATGACAGTAAGACATTTGGCTACGTTGAATGGTAGAGCGTTTTGAACTGACCAGTTCGACAGCGTGTTATGATCGCACTGGAGCCGTTCGTGATTGTCCGGTCTTCTGATCCTTCGCTGTATCTAGATATCATCAGCGAAAAATAGAATAACAGAAGCAATTGAGCATGCCTTATTGTTAATGAACACCAAGAATAGACAAGATCCAAGCACCGAGCCTTGTGGTACACCACACACCACAACGGTTGCATCGGACACTGATTCTCGGACTCTCACCTCCAACCATCGTTTGTGTAGAAAATTGCTTATCCAACTCAGGATTGGATCGCTAATGCCGTAGCTCCGAAATTTCTGAAGAAGTATTCAATGGTCTAAGCGATCAATCGCTTTTGAGGAACCCGTGTAAGTGACATTGACTCCTGCTCCATCATCAACAGATTCTGTCGAGCTATTACGTGCATCTAATAGGTTAGTATTACGTGAACAATTTTGACGAATCCATGTTGCTCTGGACTTATTAAATTGTGGCTTTCCAGATATACCTGAGCGCATCTGCAACGATTAATTCCAAAAATATAGATAGTACAGGAAGTAGTGTTGTTGGACGGTAGTTGGTAGGGACAGTGCAGCTAACTTCTTTATGGAGAGGAGTGATGACCCCTCGCTTCCACACTGGTGGAATATGATTTTCTTCTAGATATCCCTGATAGAAAACAGTCAGCGGTTCTGCTAGATAACTAGCTACCGCCTACAGAGCATTTGACCGGATGTTGTCGACTCCAGGAGAAGTGTGGACACGCAAGGATAACAACTTCAACACAGCTTCCGCACTGAATGTGATGTTGTCTAAACTCGACGGGGGAGTAATAGAAACGAGGAAAATATTTGGGCTCGTTATGTGCTGGTAGGTTTGGGAGTAATGAAGCCGTAGGAGATCAGCTGCTTCCATTGCTGATCGCGTGCATCCATCAGCCGTGAGTAGTGCTGAAATCCCCCGCTTCACCATACGAAGGCCGTTAATGTGCCTGTGCAGTAGTTTGCGGTTCGTGCAGAATCGCTTCCTTAACTCCTGCTGATGAGTGACCGTGTCTTCACATATCAGTTTCACACAGAATTTACGATGTGTCACATATGCAGTCCAGGTTTCGGCATTCGAGCAGTCGTCGTGAGCTCGCTATGCCAAAACCCTCCGGAACATACATCAACGTGTTCTGTTCCTCAGAACTGACTTATACTTGTTTCTGAGTTGGAAGGATTTCTATTCCGACGCGTGCGCTACCAGTGTGCTGAACATCTTTGTAAAGGATTCCAAGGTAACATCTGGGGGCATTCAGTCAAGAAAGTCCAAGATGTATCCTTAACAAGTATAGACAACTCATTATGGTGCGTGACAGTATGCACTTTATCATCCTCATTTTCAAGATACTCCGTATTGCATATATGGTCAAAGAGTAGAGTAACATGATCACTACGACGCAGTGGGGTCCTTGTAACTATCCTGTCAACCATGAGTTCTTCGTTGGTGAGCACAAGATCCAGTATCGACGGCTTGTTAGCAGTTCGAAATTTGGTAGGAGAGGTTACGTGGTTGTACAGAGGGTGGCCAGAGGGTCCAGCCCCACATTAGTCCGATAGAATGCGCGCTGCTGACGATTCGCGAAAGGATGGAACGGCTGTACAGGGCTTTTCCCGGCGTGTGATGTCTGTTTGACTTAGTCTAGATTTGGTGATTTGGTTTCTATTCCATTCAATCCCCCCGTAATACTTTATCGCAATTACTGCTGATCATTCAATGTCTCCCGGAAGAATTCCTACACGACACATTCATACAAACGTAGAACAGCGGAATTTTCCGGTATTTCTTTGCACTGTGGAATTCACTCCAATTTTTTTAAGGAGCCAGTGTACGTACTGAGGTAGTTAGGTTTGGACTGATAAATGTCTCAGGCGATAGATGAAGTACGTGATCTAATTAATCTGGATACCATAAACAACTGCGCGTATTAGTGCGACAGCACGAGATCAAACTCAAATTAACCCGTCTCCATACGTCTAATATAATAAACCGTGGGTTAAGTAACTAGAAAAGGAAGGTGCACAAATGACCACACGGGTGTGATTTGTTCACACGGAAGCAGCTCGGACAACACATGGCCACAGTAAGTCCCAAGTTTTAAGGTACCGTTATGAATACACAACGGGGATTATCGAGACGAATCGCAATCTCCTCCGCCACTGTAAGTATTCGACATCTGATAAGCTCGGCATGGACGCCCTTGTACACGTCTCACAGTATGTAAACCACAAGAAAACTGTCAGGAAGTTAATAGAGACAGAACACTTAGACTAGCTAGAAGTACCGAGCAAAACAACCAACGGTTATACTATTGCGGTCTTTCGAAGGAGTGGATATTGGTATTATGGCCAAAACCGAATGATATAGTAAGATGACTGAATTACTCTAGGACCTCTAGAAGAGGGTGAAAAGGCCCAATGAGGAGGGCAAAGCGACCGGATCTCATTTGACAGAATTCGTTCCGTCGGTATAACTATCTCGACGTTACAGGGCTTGCCTGATACATAAAGTGGGGGCCTATTACGACCCATAATAGATGTGATTAAGTCCTCGGATCAGACGTCGATAATGTTGGTGACCGAACTACTGGAACCGACTGGGCGGGAGCTAGCGACTCATCGTTATCTGGACATGCTCACGCTCGTCGATAGCAATTGAGTTCAAAATGTGGATGACAAACAGCCATTTTCCATCGAGTTGGCGCTATTTTTCAGTGTCACTTTTACACAGACTATTATTTACCTGACGGAACACGTCGAACTCACAGGAAGACAAATTCGTTTAACGAGAGTTGAGGTAAATATGCTGTTTCATCACTGTACCTACAACATCCATATCCGCTTTGTTGGGCAGTTATGCGCAGAAAAGATAGGCTAGCTATTGGGTCGCCATTAAGTCCCTAGTTCACTGATGTGTTTCAACCCAAACTAGAGGCGGTGTCCGCTAGGCGAATTGATTGGACGGCTTCCAGTGTATAAAGGCTTTATCAATGACGTGATGTGCATAGCTGACGGGTCCTTGAACGAGGCTGAATGATTGCGAAAATTCAGTGGGACGCACAAGAGCATTTAATTTTACGTGTAACCCGACTCAAGTAGAAGTCTGGCTTCCCAGGGTGTTCAGTCCTCACGTTGACCAGATGGCTCAAAGGGGAGTAGAATCTACAGGAAACTGAGTTGGACGGGCTAATATACACACATTGATGGATTTGTGCAAATTTGAAAAAACACAGCACCCAGTCTAATGTCTTGTATGAAGAGCGAAGAAAATATACCCCGAGGATGCGAGGATGTCCGGTACAAGAAGCAAAATGATCCTTAATAGCAACTTTCCCGAGGTGCTTATTGGCAGGAATATGGGGTCTGATGGTTGGTCTGTAAACTAGCCACCGTGGTACTTATATTTGCCATTCGGTTGTGATAACAGTTCCAAAAACGTTAGCAAATGATTACGAGGGCTGTCATTAACACATGTGGCACAGCATGGTTACGCATTCTCTTCCGTTCTACTCCCGTGCTAGAGGACAGATCATCTGTGGATGTTACCTTCTGTGTGCAAAGTTTACTTGTTACTGTGAGACAAATTACCAAGCGTGGACGACAATTTACCCGTTCCTGTGGGACAAGTTACATAGGTCATGCCACGAGACGTTTATATGAACGCTTCTGAGAGCATGACTCAGAGTGGCCCAGTCGAGGATTGGACAAAGCGTACACCACCACAGAAGTCGCACCCCTGTAGCTGAATATTCACACGCCAAAGGTGTATACAGCAGTTTTTGACTTGACTTTACCTGGCCACACCTACCATGCCAGGGATCTCCACTCGAAACTCATCATATGCCGCATCATTGCGTTGGTGGAAGTGGTCGCGATTCGTCACAAGAGCCCCGTCGCCCCTAACATAAACAATTTGTTAGGTACTTGGCCCTAGCCCAGCCGACTGTTAATGGTGAAGCTTCCGCATAAATAAATCACACCCATTGTGGCCATTTTGACATACACTTTCAAGTTACTCACTTCTCCCTTTCTTGTCTTGACTAAATGAGTGTGTTATATTTGACCTGATGAACCACCGGAAACCAGCTTGTTTACGCCAGTTTTATGGATTAATGCGGTCGTTTGTAAACCGTTAAATAGCTATGTTATCTATGAGGCAATAACTTTTTTTACCTTGTAGATGTCATTCAACTTCCGTTGTCTGCCTGCCACATCACTGCATTACATTCCAGTTCTTGGAGGTAACCAACCGTCATCGATTCTTGCGTAATAACACATTGTGCGTTAACACACACGAAACACAGAAGGGGTAAAGAAAAGGTGTGGAATACGACTACAAGACGACCAAAAAGTCAGATGTGGCATGGGGAAATCTGTGGCTACTGTCCTATTTTAGGACAATTTGTTAATCCCATAATCAGCAATAAGGGGACACATACATCTTGAATAAATCATGTTAAGTCTTGTTGCCTCGCAGCGTCGAGGAATAAGACCTTTATTTATTTATTTTATGTACGTATCGAATCATCCGTTGGAGGACGTTATGCGGATTTACACTGATACGATTTTTGATCTCAAAATGAAGAACATCGGGTTGTGTGATCGTCACACATGATGACAATACGTGTGGAATCTGCAGAACAGTGGTGGGAACGTCATGATGGTGAATACACCAGTGATGGGCCCAAGATGCCATGTGTATGTTTCAAACGTTCGTTCGGGAAGCATCTGTACCCATAAGTGGGACGACATTGCTCATTAGGAAAAAAATAACATCTAAATTAGATCAAACAGCTATCGGACTAATAAACTTAGACTTGCGAAATTTAAATACCCATACTACTCTCGTGCGGACCCTTGGCCTTAAGGATCACAAGCATGCCTTTTGATCTAAGGGCGCGCGTTCTGGCCTGCAAAGGATACCGGGAGAACCGCGCAATATCCTCAGCCGAAGCGGGACTTGTGATGGTTGAGCAGCAGAGAAACGTCAGTACTGCGTACGGGCGTACTGCTATTTTAGCTACTGCAATGTACAAAATTAACTAACTCATGCAACAAACTGAAATGGTTTGCATAGCGTTGTGCTTGCGACAGCTGTTCCGTAGCCCTTTTGTGGTGAACGTATGAGACCTCCCTCAGGCCCTCTGTTTGACGTAATTCAGCGATCTCAGGGAAACAAATAAACCAATTATTATTTATCTCAATGGGGATCTTAGAAAAGCTCCGAAGCGCGATTTTTAATGGTGTCTCTGCTCCGTTGGTAGAGGACATTAGTTCTACCCGGTAGTGGACAACTCTTCTACCGCCTGTAGTGACCAAATTATGCAGGAATTGAGTAAAAAAAATACTGAAATGGTTTTCAGCTGCCTTGGTAAGCTATAAATACTATAAAAATTGTAAGAAACTAATTGATTTCTGAAATGGTTGTTTTGACGTTGCTTCGAAGGACGATTTTTTAACTAACTTCTAAGGACGTGCTGCCAAGAATGCGGCCAGCGCTATGAGTGTCGGAGTGCTGACTACGCGACCAGGGTTCGAATTTTGCGCACGCATCTCTTCGTGATCGCTTTGACGATACATATACAAAAGTTGGAACAATACTGTAGTCGGCATAATACACACGCAAATGTGAATGTTGGATTGTAATACCTCCGAAGCCTCTCAAGGAGGCAAGTTCTTTGCATCTCAACGTCGTTCTTGCAGCAAGACACGTTTGCGGAACATGGCTTACCATATATATTGCTGCTCCAGTTTTCTGTCATTTCGTAATTGTGAGACATCAATAAGTTATCACATGGCCTATGAGACCTTTACTGACTGTGGAGGCTCACACGCAGAAATCACTTAATGTACCGCATGCCTTCATGGAGTGTTTAGTGGTCACCTACGCATAAAAGCACTCTCATCCTCTGCTGTTAGGTGAATATCCGTGGTAGAACAACTTTAAAGTTTGTGTGACTATGTTATGTGAACCTCTACCGTTAATGAAGGACAATTAGGCAACGTGGGAGCTTACTGATGCCCCACGAAATGATGAAAAGCTGGTACAGAAATATATCTGGTACGCAATGTTGCATCAACGTATGTCTTGGAGTTCTATCCTAACCCAGAATCGGGTGCATGAATGAGGTTGGAGTGAGAAGTAGCCTCCATGAAGAGCTACAACTGTAGAACGATGTTAAAGTTCGCATGCTGTCCTTGCGCATGGTTCATGCCAATCTTCCCTACATCGCTCATAGTTTAGTGTGTGGACAGTCAAAGATGGTATGAAAGGTAGCGTGCCCAAGATTCGAACGCCGGCAGTGCAGTTGTAGCGTCTAAAAATATGCCTAACATCTTCTATGTACAATTTCATTGCCGACCATTTGTAAATTATTCTCACTTGTTTTAATCTTCCTTACATTCGGCTCGCCTCTGGCCTTCTGCGTAAGTTGTCGCGCTAACCATTGCTCCTGTCTCTCTCCATCCGTCCACGTCCTCTGTAGCCCATGAAATGTAGTCCGCGTTTCATATTACTTTTACATGTGTGGCCACACTCGGCTCTCGCTTTGCCCTCTGTGGCCACTCTAATTCTCCCCACACAATATTGTGTATGAGCTCGTTCGAACCAGTTCGACGAGCTCTACTCAGTGCTTCCCAACTCTTGGGTCTAACCTGTGTGGAGTATACTCTTGCTCCAGTTCCCAGTTTTCTGCATATTCTTTGCCGAGTTCTACCTGAGTAACAACATCAAACCGGAGTTTTTCGGAAACAATTTGATCTCATTGGAAGAAGAATCTCAGGGCTTCCAAACTACTTAGCAACCAATCCTGCAAGTTGCAGCATAACAAAGTTACAGTTTTTTGCTCCACTCATCTACTGAACAGCTCTAGAGACGCTTATCATAGCTCCACCTACACCTTCGCTTAAGACAGGCCGATGAACACACGCTGCCGCTTTGTGAAGGTATTTGTGTTCAACTGTGAGTCAATTGATCGTTGAACCCGACAGTCTGCGGGTTACAAGCCCCATCTGCCTCTACCGCCTGACCTTGGTGCGGTTGAACAACCCTCAATTCGTGTTTGTGCGTCACGCGTGGCGCAAAGAACACTCATCCAGGTGGGTGCTTAGATAGGTCTTGCTGTACACAATAAGAGTACGACTAGCATTCCAATGTTTCGACGTCGCCTATATTGCGCAGACAATTGCAGTAAAGTCCTTAAGATCAGTGTTACCTGTTCTAGCTGCGTTAGATCGTACTGTCCACAATGTATAGGCAAATCCGTCCAAGAAGTGAGACAGATAAATCAAGTCGATGACACAAGTTGGTTTTGCCCAACATGTCAAGTCATTCCAGTTGTCAACTGTTTATCTTTGCTCATGAAAATGTACGACTGAAAGACTGAGATAATAGCGCATTTTGTAAATACTAAGATCGATTCCACGGAGGTAAATATGGCCACGATACTACGTCAACCAGCCAAAATAAGCTTCGAATCTAAGCCGAAGAAGAGAGCTAGACGCTCCAATCGCACTGCAGCTTCTGTGACTTTAAATCCACTGGGTAACCTCACTCTCATAAGCGGACAAGCCTCAAACATGCGTGCTTCCACTTCTCCAACCATAGAGGCTTCCCTTGGAGATTCAGCCATGACACCGACAGCTCAGAGCCGTAGGAAATCCGGTGCAGATAACAAGCAGGTAACGTACGCATCGATTGCCTCGACAAACACACCGGGAGCGACACACATAGGTCCATCTTCATTACCGAGCCCGCGTGGCGCAAAGCAACTTTCACTGTCAACTCCAATGGTGCCCTCTAAATAACCCGAATTGCCGGCAAAAAGTATAAAGCCAACACTCGCTAGACAAAACCACCCCACGTTAACTCTCGTGTGCACCAATGTTCTCGAATCTAAATCTGGCATAATAAAAGGCAAGTTGCAAGGCGATCGAAACCAGTGGAGTTCCATCTGCGAGGCAATTGGTATCCGGGTTGAGCCTGCAATGGTGCAACGCGTAGCGTGTCACCCGACCTCATTGCACTGGTGAACCACGAATTCTTCGAGTAACACTAGACTCATCAGATGAGACAGAGGCTGTCCTGCTGTCAGCAGTTCGTCTTCGCAACTCGCCGAGCGGAGAACGCATGTTGCCAGATCTACCTTGGAAAGATCGCCCAAAAGAAGCAGTTGAGCAACGCGGTACTGCTAATAGGGACAGTAAGAAAACACTATTTATTAATGGTGTTCCCGAGCTACTGTATTCTTCTGATCACGATGCGCAAACACATGACCGAGAGCAGTGGTGCTACATCCGCGAAGCACTCTCTGTTGACAATGTTATTGCCAAATCTCTGACAAGAGTTCCGTCATCACCTAACTACAAGGGCTGCGGTCAAGGCTAATGAAGGTAATACTACACTCTGAGGGAATGACGCAAGTTCTGTTGAATAGCTGGTTAACTTTTCGAGCTAGGTTGCCAACAGAGATCTGGCTAAAGGCAGCAGGTAAACGGCCAAAGTCGGAAGCAAATCGGTGGAACTTGCAGACGCTACAACTTCTTTATCTGCACAGTCTTGCGGAGTGACCGACACCACAGCGCCCATGGCACCCACGAGGACCGAGCACAGCACGAGTTAAATGTCTGTTCAAAAAAGCTCAATAATGCTACGCAACTTTACTGAAATTCATAAAACAAAAAACGATTAAAGGCAGGCCACCTAACGGCCAACTTAGAAACTAACAAAATCTTGACATCCGTAAATGCACTCCTAACAACAAAAGCCCTATCTTGTATGCACACAAACGCGTAAAGCCTTTTATGTAAGTTGGCCAAACTTAGAGAACTCCATGCCTGACAACCGCGGGACCTCTTCGTGATTACTGAGACCTGGTTAAAAATTGAGATAACCGATTCTGAGATAAATTTACCCGGTATGCCGCTGCATCCAACCGATGGAACCGGAAGCGGTGGCTGTGTGATTCTTTATTGTAATAAAAACCTCCGATGTGAAGTTATCAATCACCCGGAAATCCGAACTCCTGATTCGCTTTGGTGCCACCTATGGTTGCGAAACAAGGATACATTTCTACTAGCCGTGATTTATCGCCCACCAAACTCAACATTGGAAATGGACTCCAAACTGAACCACGTCTTTCAGTTTGCTTTGAACAAGACCTACATCCACATTCTTATCGCTGGAGACTTTAACGTGCAAGACATAGAAACGCCAGCAACCGACGGTACGCAGTTTAAAGCCTGCTTGCAAGAGCTAATTGCTGGCCACCCTCTGTACAACCACGTAACCTCTCCTACCAAATTTCGAACTGCTAACAAGCCGTCGATACTAGATCTTGTGCTCACCAACGAAGAACTCATGGTTGACGGGATAGTTACAAGCACACCACTGGGTCGTAGTGATCATGTTTACTCTACTCTTTGACTATATATGCAATACGGAGTATCCTGAAAAGGAGGATGATAAAGCGCATACGGTCACGCACCATAATGAGTTATCTATACTTGTTAAGGATACATCTCGGACTTTCTTGACTGAATGCCCCTCAGATGTTACCTTGGAATGCTTTACAAAGAAGTTCAGCACACTGGTAGCGCACGCGTCGGAATAGAAATCCTTCCAACTCAAAAACAAGTGTAAGTCACTTCTGAGGAACAGAACACGTCAATGTATGTCCCAGAGGTATTTGGCATAGCGAGCTCACGAGGACTGCTCGAATGCCGAAACCTGGACTGCATACGTGACACATCGTAAATTCTGTGTGAAACTGATCCGCGAAGACAAGGTCACGCATCAACAGGAGTTAATGAAGCGATTCTGCACGAACAGCAAACTACTGCACAGGCGCGTTAACGGCCTTCGAATGGTGAAGCGGGGGATTTCAGCACTAGTCACTGCTGATGGATGCACGCGATCAGCAATGGAAGCAGCTGATCTCCTACGGCTTCATTACTCCCAAACTTACCAGCACATAACGAGCCCAAATATTTTCCTCGTTTCTATTACTCCACCGTCGGGTTTAGACAACATCACATTCAGTGCGGAAGCTGTGTTGAAGAAGTTGTTATCCCTGTGTATCCACAGTTCTCCTGGAGTCGACAACATCCGACCAAAGGCTCTGTGGGCGGTAGCTAGTGATGTAGCAGAACCGCTGACTGTTTTCTATCAGCGATATCTAGCAGAGAATCATATTCCACCAGTATGGAAGCGAGGGGTCATCACTCCTATCCGTAAAGGAGGTAGCCGCACTGACCCTACCAACTGCCGTCCAATAACACTACTTCCTGTACTATCCAAAGTTATTGAATTAATCCTTGCAGATGCGCTTAAGTGTATCTGCAAAGCCACAATTTAATACGCCCAGAGCAACATGACTTTCGTCAAAACCGTTCATGTAATACTATCCTATTAATTACACGTAATACGTAGCTTGACTGAAGCTGTTGATGATGGAGCAGGAGTCGATGTCATCTACCTGGACTCCACAAAAGCGTTTGATTGCTTAGACCATTGAATACTTCTTCAGAAATGTCGGAGCTACGGCATTAGCGATCCAATCCTGAGTTGGATAAGCAATTTTCTACACAAACGAGGGTTGGAAGTGAGAGTCCGAGAATCAGTGTCCGATGCAATGGTTATGGTGTGTGGTGTACCACAAGACTCGGTGTTTAGATCTCATCTATTCTTGGTGTTCATTAACAATAAGACGAGCTCAATTGCTTCTGGTTTGCTAATTTTTATTGATGATATCAAGATACAGGGAAGGATCAGAAGACCTGACGGCCACGAACGGCTCCAGTGCCATCTTAACACGGTGTCGAACTGGTCAGTTCAAAACACTCTACCATTCAACGTAGACAAAGGTTCTACTGGCATCTATACCATAGGCATAACTACGCATATTTGCTTTGGACAAACGGATTGCAAACCATCTCCCAGGAAAGTGGTCTTTGTGTACACGTACAGCGCGACCTCAACTTTTGCAAACAGCCCGAGATAGCTGTGAAAAGAGGCCACCAGCACGTCGGCATGCTGCGAAGAGCATTCGGGAGATTTGACTCATCAATCTTCCCAATGATGCACAATTCCTACGTGCGCCCGCATGTTGAATACGCTATCCAAGCTTGGCAACCTTGGTTGAAGCGCGACCTAGAGGCGTTAGAGGCACCACAAAGAAGAGCAACAAAGAATGCAAAGGGCCTGCGCTATCACTCTTACCAGAGAAGACTGAATTTTCTGGGAATTTTCAGTGGACGCTGTCGAAGGCTGCGCGGCAATCTCATATTATTGTATAAGATATTGTGTGACCCCAACCACGTATGCCGCCATTTGTTGAAACTTAGGCACAACACGCAGCTCAGGGGTAACTGCTTGAAATTGAAGGAGCAATATAGCCGTTTAGCGTGTCGAAGTAATTACTTTTCCCTTCGGGTTTGCTAACGCTGGAATGCACTCCCAGACTCAGTTGTATCCTCTCCTACCTTGGACTTTTTCAAAAATCGATTAGATGTTGCTCTTAGCCCCCAACACTTTGTTATCTTAACTTCTCTATTGTGGATTAAGCCAAGCATACTTTTCTACGAGATGATGTATCAAATGGACGCAAGTTGGCGACCATATTTTACTTTTCTCACTCCATATATCAAAGGCGACTTCACCCCGGTGTATGTTAAAACTTTTACGCTCGATTTTTTAGATGTTGCACTGATGTTATTTTATCAAAGTACTCATCTAGGCAGACGTTCGGTAGATGAAGCACATATATTTTTATTTCATCTTATTCACCCCAACCATCCTACGGGACGTTTCATGCACTTGCTTTTATCCCGTGATAAATCATTGTTCATTATTCATTGTTCAATTTCCTTCTGATATCGCTATTTGATTGGGGGAACTATTGTTTACTATTCCACACAGTCAGCCGTCGACGCATAGGCCACCAGTCCACATTATGGTTGGCCGTTACACTTATGTAATTCACTGAATAATCGTCCAACAAAATAACTAATGTAAAACTTAACGGGTTCCTTATTTTTTGTAACGTGTTATAGGCTACCGAGGCAGATTAACACGATTTTAGGAAATAGTTCTCCAATTTCTGCCTAATTTCCTCGTTATATTAGGTAGAACAATTGTCTGTTACCGCTTCTATTGACATAAACGAGTTCACTGTTAGAATAATAACTAGTGCCCATCATGCACACACCCTGATCACACATCCTGATTCCTTGTTCAGTTAATCGGCAATGATTCCTACAGCAAATGGTCATGGCTGACATGTCAGTTATAATGCTGTAAGTATGAATAAATAGTGAGGTTCGAGAAGACAAAATTCAATTCAAAATCTAGACAACATGGCATAATCATCTAACGGAAGCATTAGACTCAGAAGCGAGGCGGTGAATGCAGGCGCAAAGTTAACTTGTGACCGCCCCGTGCCAGCTGGAGTTCGTAACCCTTATGTAACTGGGTGCCAATCTCCCATCGAGGAAGACGGTCAGCGTCGTCCAGACGAAGCCTCTCAGTTAAATACTTTATACCATTCTGTTTACTGATCGCGTTGAAGTCACACGCAATCAAATCCATCACGAACGCATTACAAATTCCAAGGCACTCAGGCTGACAAATCCTAAAGATTGCCTAGTGAACTACATGAAATTCTAACCTTGAACATCAAGTATCGGATAGCAGCTTTGATTATTATATGATCCTATTAGGTATGAGTGATGCAAGGTGAGTACCGGTCAACAAAATGACCGCTCATCTTCTGATTAATGTCAGAACGCAACGGCCTCCATGATCAACACATAACAACCGCAGTCGCACTACAGATTTGTTAGTCCTGTTCGTCACCAATGATCTGCTCTCTCCACGCTCATGTAGACAACCAAGATCACACATTGTTCATTGAAGTGTACACCAGACTTTTAGGTGATGTGATGGCCCGAGGAGATGCAACAACAACAACAACAACAACAACAACAACTTCTACTACTACTACTACTACTACTACTACTACTACTACTACTACTACTATTACTACAACTACAACTACTGCTACTAATACTACTACTCATAATAATAATCAACCATTTCAACCGGTTATTCGTCGATGGCAAAGGGCGTCGGGACGGTTCTGTAGCATGGATTATCACTTCGAAGGCGAAAGTACTTGCCGAGGCGTGCAATAGTCCGTCAATATGTTTAGAAGAGCTTATGAATTAGGTAGCCTAGATCACACGCAGGCATTTTGTTTGATAGTGTGTAGTATGCAATTACGACCTTTTCAGAATAAGCAAACAAAAAGAAGTCACGTACCCCTTTTATGTTCCCTGATTTGAGGGAGAAACGGAACAGTATAGCTTTGGGCCTCATCACCACCCGTGGTGAGCATTGCGGGAGCTTCCCTCTAGAGTTGGTTGTGATTCCTCCAGTTCGGGTGGTTTCTATAACGCTGCTGTAACCTTGAATTCGAGTTTAAATACTGCCAAAGGATCAAGCGCAGAAAACTGAATGCCGCTGTTAGTACGTTACGTACTTTGCATATTAAACATTACATGTGCAGCTTAAAGTACACACTTCGGCTCATTCAGTGACTTCTGTACATGGAAGTTAAAGGCAGCTTTTTAAATTTTTCATGACAACTTGTTTTACGAAGTGATTCGCATAAGCATAGAGTAGCAGTACGCACATTCCGACGTGAGGACTGCCGCTAGCTTTATCGCATATACTTCATTTACCTAGCATAATTTAATCAATCCGCCAGATGGATCACTGCTAAATTGCTTTTGCTTGGACCGGAATTCATTGGGGTTCTGAACAGTGGTATTCATACATACTGGTACTCAGGAAATAAGCTGAAAAGTTTCATTTATCTGGCGTTAATTTGATGCTCTGCTATGTTAGCTTCACCTGTGAGCAATGTTCCAAGCACGTCTGTGCTGAAGCTGCCTTCATATACTCTCAGTATTAAAATGGCAACTACACAGATTTCTGGTCCTTGTCGGCAAATGATGTTTCCCTGGTTTCGCGATACAATTTTCCTCAACCCTGCTGAAAACCATAGACCGCGATATCAGAAACCATACGACTTGAGAAATTCCTGCGGAAAACGAACATCAAACTCAACAGCTTTCGTCTGCCTGCAGAATTTCGGCATCCCCGCTCGGTATAATCATGCCAAATATGGCCGAATGATTCTGCAACATAAACCTCTGCAACCGACCAATCCTCTATTTGACCTTTGCCTTCCACTTTAGTCGATTCTGATTTAGCTGCACAATAGCTGTAAAACACTTCTGGAACGCATCTTATAATTCTGAGGTCAGTTTACATTATCCGCTCAACTGCATCCAAAAGATCTTTTCTCATACCACGGTTATTTCCTATCATCTGTTTGGAATATTTTGATCCGCATGCACCACTGCGAAACAAATGTGTTCCTCCAACATTTAGACTTGTAACATAATGAACATTCTTCCTCGGAAGAACTCTTATCACCTGTGTCGCCTCAACTAACGATGGTTATATTCTAAAATTTTCTGGTCACCTTATGATCTATGCTTTGTCCCTGATTGCATCTCAGTGATTAGCCCGACACAGACGTGTCTCACATCGACGAAGCAAAACGGTTACTTGTTCATTTCAATTCAATGATCATCAGCGACGCACAACGCTCCAAACATGTACCATCAACATGGTTGAAATTGGCCTTCAAGACATAAAAATTGACGAGACAAGCTATTTATATAAATGCCATTATTAAGCTGGTGGATTAACTATTGTTACTTGATCACAGGGCCCATACGAAGGTGAAACACGACCTGGGTTTCTTGATTAGACTTTTAATGGAAACTCCGAGCTCATAAAGTGAGTTTTCTATAGACATCTTAGAAGCAGCTACCATAACAACGTTAGCTTGATTACTGGAGACGGGAAAGATAATTGCTAATTACTACCCCCAGGAGATATGTTTAAACCTCCCAATTGTATTGCATAAGGCGGCTAGACCAACCACGGGTGACTTATTACCCGTGGCAGGATTATGAATTCCGAGCATCTTGTTTCGTTTCAGCAAAGCAAGTTCAAATTGGACTGCTACAGTGAGGTTTGTATCAATTTCAATAGACCAGGCAGATTCTATAGTGCGTTTAAAAACGATGGGAAGACGGTAAACCTGATGAAATACCCTTGAATTAGCTCATCGTGATCTACTTAAAAATTCCAAACATATATGCCATTCTTTATTAGCTCTTGGTTCTTCGAATCAGCGCTTTATTGAACCCATGCACTTCACGAGATGGAACTGTGTCCAGTCGTCCTCTATGGAACTATGGGACACTAGTGAGATTTTTATAAAATGCTAGGACTGGACAAGTTTGGTATAATGCTTTGTGTAAAATACACGTGCAAAAGGCGTCCATAACAAAAGAAGCCGAAAATCACCATGATTTGCGCATTAACAGTACTGTAAACCCGTCTACTGTGATTTTCAGGGAGGTTAGTGACCATAGCTTATATTTTGCGTTTTGTCGCCACTCGATGGACGCGGATCATATCAAGCATTGCAAATGGTGTACTACCTCACTTAGTCCTTTTTAAAGACAGAATACATGGACACAGAAAAATTATTAGTAGGAAGAGCTCTCTACTTGTGACATATTCGAAAGAGGAAAAAATCGGCAACACCATAACCGGCTGTAATGAGCTGCCATCGTCAGCTGGTAGCTTCTTGATTTTGTGTTATAACAAGACTTCAAAAGTAGGTGGTAGAATTTACTGAGGTTTCACAAAATCTCATAGGCAAGCACAAGCGCACACAGATAACCTAACTTCCACTGTACACTTCTTTCGTTTTCAGCCGCTGTGGGGCCACTAGTGCAAATAGGCCGCTTCTTAACCTGAATTTCGTATCCTGAATTGTGTACTCCGCACGGAACGTCAAGTACGCATTCAGCATTTGTGGAAAATGGTGGGCTCGAAAGGCTAAAAAATCCTCCCTTAAAAGACCAATTCTTTGAAACCCGGCTTTTAATATAAATTGGATGGCTTCGAGCAACCTTCCTGAATCACTACCCATCCATTCCGAAGATATGTCATCCATCAATCCCCTCGAGCAATCATGTGATAGGTCGGCAGATGCCGTATCCCAGTGCATCAAATAGTCTAAAACATAAATCTAAGTAAACATTTTCCACGACATAGTCAAACTGTTCGTCACTTCATGGAGCCATCCAATATTTCGTTACCCCAAAGTGGATAGACAGGTTGCTTCGAAGGCGTTGTTCATGAGCTCCAAATCAACATTTGATTTCTCCATCTCATCCATCTGTGGTTGCTGACAGTCAGCACTGATAACAAAGTCGGTGTTAGACCTTGAAGGTTAACCGAAAAAGGGATAAACGACGGACTGGACAAGGAAAAAATAAAAGTACATCAGTGATGAGGACTTTGTGCTGATGATATTTCCCGACAAGGGTGACTTCACTCGAGCATAGTTTTCAGCTTTGATTCCCTATTCCAAGCTACAAAATGGCGATGTAAACAGCGGGCTGCTTGGGGATAACCCCAGTAGCCTATGATTCGGTACTCCAGCCCATGAGGCAGTATGGATCATGTCAAGTTTACGAGTGTAAACATAGCATACTGCCGAATTCTAATTTAAGCGAAGCGCGTATGGAATACGTTATCAAACACTGGCAGCCTGGAACAAGAAAGACCACGCAGCGCTCAAGACTCTACAGTGGAAAGCCACCAAGCAAGTCAAAGGATAGTTGCACCTTCCATATCAACTTAAGCCGATAACCCTAAGAATGTACAGCGGCCAGGATCCGCCCCTATGGAGCAACATAATAATGGTTTAGCATGTTTTGTGGAACCTAAATTACGTACGTCGTCACCTCCTGCAACTCAATCATAACATGAATTTGTGGGTCACGCAGTACAATCGGCTAGAATGCAGGTGCTTTTTACTCTTTTCGTTTGTGTCAGCCATAGAACACCCTCACAAGTCATGCTGCTTCCGCCCTCACTTTATGTGTTTAAAAACGTTTTGACATTGCTCTAACTCACCTAAATTAAGAGATATATTTTGTGTACATTGATAAACGATCATATAGGACGAAGGTACAATACCAGAAGGAACCTATACAGTCGAAGTTGGCTATTTTATGTGTGATTCTGTGTGTGTGTGTGTGCACTAGTGAATCCACCGAACTACCTTGCATAGCCCATGACCATCAGATAATGGCATTAGCGCACAACAAACAGTACACGGTGCCATAACCAATCCTAACTCCAGACACACATGTGCTACTCCAAACCCATGCGTTCATTTACCGGCGCTGGTTTTATCTTTGTAATTTCCACCCTAACCATCCTACTGGACATGTCAAAGCATTTGTTTTTATGACTGTCTTAAACCATTGCTCCGTTGCTCTGAAACCAATGTGACAAGCATTATGGGAGAGGCTCTGGGGTCTCCGAAAGTGTCGTTTACTGGTGTCCAATGGGCAAAAACGTTAAACGGGATAGCAGACCTATAGTGTATCAGCCCACGCGCATCACAAGCACAATCTGATCAAGCAGAACTGCTGTTATCCAGTGGGAAGATCACACAATCGTGAAATCTGTGTAATGAGTACTTACAGCTCAATGAATCAATGGTTTATTGCCTACTACTAATACCTCCACTTGCCTGTCCCGTCTGGCAGGCATGGTAGAAACCTCCTAACAAGAGCTAACATACGAATCAATAAATAGATAAAATTTTATCGACATGCGGTATACGGCACCTAAGCGGGCGCAACTATTATTTGGAAATTGAACATCTCCACCATGGACCCCGAACGTGGTCTGTTGAAACTTATTTCATCCGAACGCATTTGACAGAGAATTATTCGGAGAACTGGCTCGTCCACATCAGTATCTGGAGACCACATAGCGCAGTTGCGGAGTCAACGACGTTCTCATAATCGTCCCTTATACTCAGTTAATATTATTCTAACAATAAATTTTTCTCATGCCTTTGAATCCTACATGTGCGACACTTCCGTTTTCCACTTAATGTGGTCAAACATTTAAGATTACAGACTTGCACTCAGACTGTTGGGGTTCGACTCTATGTGTTGGAGCCAAATACCCCCACTCTCTATGCTTAGAGTGGTGGCAGGTGAACTTTCGGACTCGTATTTCGCGGCTCATGAGATTTTTGGACGCCAATTTAGAGAAAATGCGCCACGGTCAGCGTTTTCATGCCGCCCATGATACTGAGCAGTTGTGAATACTATATTAACGTGAGTTATGGGGCATTATAATTTCACTCAATAGTGGACGGAACACTCAACCCTTCTACAAATGACTAACAGTCGTTGCGATTTTGAGCTCTTTTGGATGGAGTTGTACGTATATTTTCTTTCCCCATACGACAATACGGTATTCAAGAACAACGCAAGGTACAGTGATTGCACCCACCGCACTTCTGAGCTCAGCGCGGTTTATCCGAGCTGAACTGATAAAAAACTGTGTATCGGAGTGTTTCATCCCTAAATGTATAAGCTACACTTTGCTGTTCATTCAAAAATCGCAACGTAACCGAAAATGGCTTGGAGAAAAGGTATTAGAGCGGAATATTCAGCTTTCATAGGCGCATAACACATTTCCTTGACTTGATTCGGAGGTGATTTATCATAGTCCACCCTCAGTCATCAGGTGTTGGTATGTTCGATAAAGCACCAGACAGCGCTGTTACGACATTACGGGTCTCCTCAGTGGCGCAGCTTCCTCACACCCCGCCGGATGCCAGCAGCTAGAGGCACTCAGCCATGGGTGATTGCCACGGAAATGTATGATTGACAGTTGACTAGGATATAATCCATCTCATCTTCCGCTACCATGCCAGTTACGAACTGTGCTTGACCATTCATGGACAGTGTGCTCTAAAAGAAAAGTTCAGACGTTAGTACCTGAGGCATGTCGTTGTTGGATAAGGGCAGCGTCGGACGATCGTGGTTTTATGGAAGAACCATGTAGCTATCTTCATTTGTGATAAGCTTGGTAGTCGGAGTGTCTATTCCACTTGGCAGTGTCGCATTACGATACATACACTTAGTAACCCATCGCACCGTCTGCAACATAATAGTGCACGGACGATATCACCACAGTTGGTGACGAAACGTAGGCAGCAAAACCTCAGAGATAAGTGAACACTCCTACCACAAAAGAAATAAACTGGGCTGCTAATGTTTGCTTCTATATCCAATCCGGTACGCAACAGTGTGAACAAGTCAACAGCAGTACGTCATCCTTTTGAATTGTTGCTTTCCTGAAATACAAGCGCAACGACCTATGGACTACAGAAGACCAAGAGGAGAGCAGTGGGACTTACCGGAAAACCTTAATGCCCAAAGCAAACGTTCAGCGTCAAGGCGCCTACAACTTGTGTTGACAACATACTGTCACAAACAGCTGGCTATCGTGCGAAGATAATACTAATTCAGCGAGATAGCTTCCTTGCGGCTTTCACAGCCCCGCGTCATAATCAGCCATTACTCCGCAGCTCAAACCGTCAAACGCAATTTGAACAAGCAACGTGATTAGGAGACGACAGCAGACGCGCCACTGATGTCGGCTGAGAGTTATGTCTTGTAAAGTCTCAAGACAAGCATAAGCCGAGTCATGTAGAATCCAGCCCGGAAGGCGCGACGGACCGACGGCACCAAGTTTGGTCGTCAGTGACTTCATTTCCTGCTGCCAAGTCAACTTCTGTTCACATCTAGCCTTGCGCAACCCTACACCTGGTATACTAAACAAAGTCCTCCTAGGTAAGCGCTGACCGGGCATATACAGCAAGTACCCAAACCAACGCAATTTATTCAATGCTATCAGCTGTTCCAGGGAACATGCTTGGTTATCACTACTTAGTCCTGGCCTACGCACATCATTTTTGCGCTGTTACCACCCGACAACAGCAATGCGCCGTAAGCAACAGTGGTCAAAGACTTGAAGGCTCCTCACATCTTCAGAGCGAACGGGCCAAGTCTCACTCCATAGAGCAGGACGGCCCTCACTGTGGTCTTGTAAACACGGCCTTTCAGACGGATTGAAACACCCTTCTGATACCATAGATGTCGCAGATTCAGGATGGCAGCTCTGGCCTTCGCAATGCGTGAACTGACTTCAGCTCCTATGCGCCTGTCGTTGCTGATGCAGCTGCCAAGGTAGGTGAATCGACCAAACAGCTCGAGTTCCTCGTTATCAAGGGTCGACCGATCATAAAGTAGCTGGTGGTCCTGCAGCAACATTTTGCACTTTGAAGATGTGAAGTGCATACCAAATAATGGGACCACCCTAGACAGGCTATTCAGGGTTGATTTTGCTGCCCCAACATCGTCAAAAAGCAAGACGAAATCGTCCACACAATCAAGATCAAGAAACCTTTCACCAGGCAGGAAATCGACGCCTACGTCGTGAGATTCTGCAAGGGAACGCTACATGACAGAATCCACAACGAAATTGAACAAAGATGGGGAAATCGGACAACCCTGACGAACGCCATTTGTGGTCGCAAAGCTATCCGACAGGTCACCGTAGACCCTTACGCGGCCTGAAGTGTTTGAGTATAGAGCACGTAGGATGTTCACATGTTTTGTGGAAAAATCCTTCCGCGCATGTATTTCGAACAGAATCTATTTATCGACTGAATCGAAAGCACACTTGAAATCGAGGAACAGAGCTATTGTCGGTCTGCGGTATGCGTGCCGCTGCTCTAGCACCTGCGGCAAAGTGAATATATGGTCTATACAGTCACGTCCAAGACGGAAATCTGCCTGCTCCTCACTAATCTGAGATTTCCGTTACACAACGTTTCGACGAACGAGAAGCAAGGCCAGTACTTACGTTAAAACTGGTGTTAGGTTACTATCCCTGTGGTCAACACTGTGCAACTGCCCTCCTTGTAGATTGCTACTATAATCGATTCACTCCAGTTAGCCTGGACGTTCTGTTCCTCCTAGAGCTATTCGAATAGGGTCAGGGTTTTACAGAGGACCTCACTTCCATCCTTAAATAGTGCAGGTTGGAGGGAATCCGGGCCAGCAGCACGAAAACGATTGAGGGCTGTGATCGCGTTTCGCACATCAGCCTCCGACGGAGCCTCTAAGCTAACCGTCCATGGCTTGTCCGGCATCACTTGAATAGGCGGATGTCCGCGAGCAGGGGTTCCACTGAACAGATTAACAAAGTGTTCCGCCCAACGAGGTAGATAGCGCTCCTGATTGTGAATCAGTGTACGCGTGCTATCTCTGATTGCCTCACTGACGCCTGGTTTTCTGGGACCAATGGTGCGGAGCAGCTTCAAGAGCTTGCGGTAATTGCCTACTGCTTCTGCCTCCTCCATTTCTTAAACCCGACTAGTCCACTAGGCTTCCTTGTCCACAGGTAAGCTCCGCTTTAGTTTGCACCTAATAGTCCGTCTGGTCACACTGTGCTCAGAGCCAGCCGGGAGTTTTCTTCTGAGTTCCAACAGGTTCACCGACCTCTCTGATATCCTGTGACTGGTGCAGTGACGATTGGTATGATCACAAGCAGATACTCCAGCGTCATGCTACTATACCATTAAAGCTAAGTAGCACTAGGACAAGACAGGAAAAGTTTGGTACGCAGTGCGTTTTGATAGGCTTGCCCGACCAAGGGCTGAGACGCTTTCTCTTTTGCCAATCCGGGGAGACGCTTGGTGCGCCACCCGGTAAAGTTCACAGAGAAACGACAGCGTGCCAAGGCATTCTCAGAGTCGACGCAGGTAGTCCAGCACGAGCAGTAATCCAGTATGGAACCACACCATCTGTAAGGTATGACATCGTGATCTATTTGGGTCTATCTCTGACCAACTACAGGAGGACGACAAGTGGCTCTTTGGCGCCCACTGTGTCTAAAAGCAGTGCTACTAAGAAACAACTGGTGCTCGCACACAGTTGCAATAGACGCTCGCCGTTATCCGTCCGTTTGAAGTTAAACCCATGCCGACCATCTGGCTGAGCTTCTGAAGAGCTCAGACGCCTTACTTGTGCGCTCATATTTCCTGCAAGTACCATGATATCTGAGTTGGTGACACTGCATAGTAGCGTGTTCAGTTTGTGACAAGAGATGGTACAAGGTTGCTGGAAGCCCTGCTTTACTTCAAACAAATGGTTGCAAGAGTGATGGGAACTTGGCACAAGTTCCGCACCAAACTGCCATCGGAAATACGTCTGAAGGTGGTCGAAGTCAGACCACCGTTGGCTGAAGTGACATAAAACCAGCTCCAGCCCCACCCAGTGCATTTTTGAACAAAATCGTAGTGCAACTCCCCAGCCTTCCGAAAAGGAAGGAACAGGACATCCGCCGCAATTCGCCTATGAAGGATTAGGTAGTGCGTGCCCCATGCAACAGATCGAAACAGCTCTTGGGGGTAGGCAAGAAATACATCCAAAAAATAATTGTCAGCCGACCCCACAAGGGTCAGTGTAAATTTCCGTGTAACGTTGCTGTGTCCAGATACGTTTCTGGCATCAGTTGGTCTAAACTGTCTGTATACATACGTACAAGGCCTTCTCAGTAAATTGGTGAAGCTTCGATCTCGTCAAATCTCAGTGGGTTGGGACCTTATCATCGTAACCAAGACATGGCTTAACAACGTGATTACGGATGCCGAGATCAGCTGGCTTGCGGAACTACCTCCTCGTGGTGCCAGCTGGGTGGTTCGGGTGTACCCCATTCCAGCAAAGTGTTCGGCGACAATGCTCCACCTCCGTGGGGCATTGTATTCCAGCAATTGTGCTGACTTCATGGGGAGTATTGGGCCCCTGTTTGGTAATCTACCAAACAAAGACACATGAACTGATCATTCACTCAACGCCTCCCAATGGGCGCGATTCCCTAAATTCGCCCCGCTGCCTTTCGGGTACGTTATTTAGCCAAAGGCTCGGGGTGGAGTCCCCTAAGTCAACTCCCTACTTCGGCTTGGGCAACCGGGTAGTATCACGCCCTCTCGCAAAACCATGGACTGTATTACAACGCGCTCATCAGCTACTGTTCCTCCTAGTCACTTTCACGCTACTTCATCACACATCAATTGTTTGTTTGCTAACAATCCTCACTTTCGGTTACCCGATTCATCTGTTCAACAATCTGGCTGCGATTCCGGTTACTCCGCAGATCAAGGAGTTCAACCTATTGCTCTCCTTCGTCCCCGATCCTCGTTCCGTCTGGCGTGCTTCAACTTTCGGACACTCATGCAGAATGGACAGCAAGCCGGTCTAGCGCGCACCCTAGATTCCCTAGACATTGATGTCTGCTGCCTTTCAGAAACCCGATTGCAAGATCCCAGCACTGTGCTTACATTGACATCCCCCACTGACCACGAAGCCAGATATCACCTGCGTCTTTCTGGAGATCCAGAAGCAGCCTCAGCGGGTTTGGCTGGTGTAGGTATAGCACTAAGTGAAAAGGCCGAGGCGGCACTACTGGACTGGTTTCCGATTAGCAGCCGACTATGTGCAGTTCGGCTTCGGGGTTCATGTAGAATCAACAGGCACCGCGAAGAGAGACACAACTTGTTTGTGATCTCCGTGTACGCTCCAACTGACTGCAGTGGCGACTCGGTCAAGGACGAATTCTACCGAGATCTACATCAGCTCTTGACTAATGCTAAAAAGTCGGATGTCGTTATCCTTGCTGGGGACCTTAATGCACGGGTTGGCCTCCTGTTACCATACGAACACCACCTTGGTGGTCATCACTCGCTCGATGAGAACCGCTCTGATAACGGAGAGAGACTTCTCACATTGTGCGAGGACAACCGTCTGTTTCTTTCGAGCACTAGCTTCAGGCGTACGAAGAAGCGTTCCGCTAAGTGGCGTCCCCTTTCGCCAACACAACCGTGGTCTCAAATTGATCACATTGCAATTAGCTTCAGATGACGCGGCAGCGTACTGGACTGCAGGTCCTTTTGGTCCACTTTCGTTGACTCAGATCATGCTCTGGTCTGCGCGAAAATCTGTGTGTGTTTTGGAGGATCCCGAAACACGAAGCACCGCAAGATTGATGTAAACAGATTAATTGATTCCTCTGTCCAGGAGGGCTATCAGTCTTCAATGGCATATGCACTCAGTTGCAATCCACCGCAAGAAGTGGAAGAACACTGGACTTGTATACGGAAAGCGATGACCATTTCCGGACAGTCATGCTGCGGCCTAACTCGACGCCCTTGAAGGCTTGGATCTCTGCTCGTTCTCTGGAGCTGTTCGAAGGCCGCAAAGATATCCCCGCGGAATCAGATTGCAACGAGCGACGCCGTTCTGCCAACCGGCTGCTCAAGCAAAGCCTACGCAAGGATCGCGAGACATGGTGGTCTGAGCGTGCTTTAGAGATGGAGACTGCTGCCCTCTCTGGCAACACTCGCAGGCTTTTCCAACTCATTCGGTCCACTGGCCTCAGGAAGCCTGGTGTCAGTGAGGTCATTTGTGAGGTGGATGAGTCTCCGATCACCAACCAACAGAGGCGTATGGACCGCTGGGCCGATCACTTTCACTCGCAGTTCAACTGGCCTCCACCATCCATAAGTACATGTACTGCACCTTGTTGTCCACCCTGGCTCGTCCCATTGAATCCACCCAGCGAAGCAGAAGTCTGCCTCGAGATTCGACACTTGAACCGCTTCAAGGCTGCCGGCTTAGACGGACTTCCTCCGGAACTATTCAAGTACGGCGGTGTGGCGATCATTAACCAGCTAACCGCGCTGTTCGCAAAAATTTGGCATGAAGAGAAAGTGCCTTCCTCTTGGGGCGAATCAGTTATTGTCCCAATTTTCAAGAAAGGCGCTCGTACTTCATGTGCAAATCATCGCGGGATTAGTCTTATTTCGGTTGCCTCTAAGCTATCGGCATCCATTCTACTTCGTAGACTATCCCCAGTACGTGAATCATACTACCGTAAAGAACAAGCTGGTTTCCGTCCTGGCCGCGGATGCGTGGATTAAATCTTCACGCTCCGCCAACTCTTTGAACATCGCCACATTTATCATAGGCCCACTATCGTTGCATTCCTAGACATACGTGCCTCTTTTGACTCCGTTGATCGACCTGCTTTATGGCGTTGCTTGCTAAAGAAGGAGGTGCCAGAGCAATATACCGCCATCTTACGAGCACTTTACCTTCATACATCCAGCAGAGTGTGGGTCTATGGCAAGCTTTCCTCGCAATTCGCTGTCAATGGCGGTGTGCGACAGGGCTGCTCTATGTCCCCATTCCTCTTCAACTTCGCAATCGAAGACGTTCTGTCGAGTGCCCTAGAAGGTTTCCAACATTTTGGCCTAGAGCTTCTACCGGATGAGCGCGCGACCGACTTAGATTATGCTGATGATATCGCCTTACTTGGTGACGATCCTCAGGGTATGCAACTCATTCTGGATCGTTTGGCGGTTGAAGCATCTAAGTATGGCATGAGCTTCGCCCCATCGAAGTGTAAAGTACTGCTCAAGGATTGGTTTTCACCTGCTCCCGTGCTCACTCTCGAAGGTGCACAACTTGAACAGGTAGATAGTTTCGTCTACCTCGGGAGCTGTGTTTCTGCTGACGGCACTATCAACAAAGAAGTTTCGCTTCGTATCGCTAAAGCTTGATCAGCATTTGTCAATCTGAGGCACTTGTGGCGTCGTCGTGACGTCTCATTCTCACTAAAGGGCCGCATTTACAGCGCATCAGTTCGCTCAGTATTGTTGTATGGGTGCGAGTCCTGGCCGATTCACGTGGAAGACATGCGTCGTCTTTCTGCCTTCGATGCCGGTTGCTTAAGGAGGATAGCTCGTGTTTGGTGGCAACATCGAGTTAGTAGTAATGACGTTCGACGTCGCATCTTGGGGAATGCAAGTATTTCCTTCAACAAACTGGTTTTGTTGCGCCAGTTGAGATGGCTCGGTCATGTCCTACGCATGGCACCTGAGCGTCTACCGCGTCGCGCTCCATTCGCTCGTCAAGGACCTGGCTGGAAGCGACCGCGTGATGGTCAGCCTTCCACTTGGCGGCAGCAGATGAAATCGCTGACGTCGTGTCTAGCCGCTGTTGGATCCGTACGTCTTCCAGGATGGGGATCCAAAGATGAGGAGTGCCAATGGCTTAGGACTCTTGAAGACATGGCCCGCAACCGGAATCAGTGGAAGAATTGTGTACAGTATTGTATTGATTCACATGTTTAATACTACCAATATTGAAAATGACAAAAAAGAAAAAAATTGACGTGTGACAAACAAGCTAAAAAGGTTTTGTTCTATTTTTTGTCAAAATGTTCCATTCTTCTTGCGGCATATTAGCTGAAGTGTGTTGCCCACCTTCAACTACCATGCCACGATGATTATGACGCAATGACTGTCTCCTATCCACTGATCTCTATGGCTTTGTTGGCTCTATGTCTAGTTGCTAGACTGTTGAGATTACATTACATTTACATGCCGAGATCGCACTACCTGGTATGTCACTCCTGCGCAACGACCTACCCACAAAGGGAGGTGGTGTTATTATTTCCTACCGTTCCGTCCCATTCATCAACCGCACTACATATCTTAAGATTTAAACCGTGGACGCCTTATGGTGCTGTCCACACTTAAGGAAGAGTGATAGATGCTTAGTGGACATTGTGTATCGGCCACCAATGTCCTAGTTAGAAATGGACCCGACCTTGGCCTCCGCCACAAAAACCTAGGGCGGGACTGCATGACCTAAGCGCTGGTTCACCGCTGTACAACCATGTCACTTCTCCAACGAGTTTCAGGACAGGAAACAAGCCGGCCGACTTGGACCTCATTTCCACCAACGAGGAACTCATGATCGACGTAATATCAATCTGCACTTCTTAGGGCCGCAGCAATCATGCGATTCTAGTGTTGCATTACATGTGCTACGCGAAGTACCCTAAAGAGAATGCCGAGGAATCTCACGTCGTAACCAAATATGACCTATGTCCGACCTCACTGTTGCAACAAGCTGGTCTTTACTAGCCGAATGGTTCCCTGAGGTGGCCTGGGGTGAATTTTTCAAGCGGTTGAACAAGCTCATGGCAAGCACATCTGAGACCAAAATACATCGACCTAAAAAGACGAAGTCTTTGGTAAGGGCAGGACACATAAATGCATGGCGTTGAGGGACTTGGCATAGCTCACCTCTCCGAGCGAGGCCACCTGTGATGTCTACACAACACAAAGGAACCACTGCATCAAATTCGTCCTCGAGGACAGAATTAAAAGCTAACAAGACCTGATGCTACGATTTTCCTCTTAACCCAAGCTTCTATACAGACACGTAAACAAACTGCGCCGGGTTGAGCGAGGGATATCTGCTGGTTTGCATCAACGACACAAGAGGCGGCCAACTTTCTTGGAAAACAAGTCGGCCGTACTTTCCAAAGTGTGGAATCACCTCAAATCCTGTCTACACACATCATGCCGCCATCAGATCCTAATCACATATCGTTTACCACCACATCTGTACTGCGGCGGTTGATGTCCTTGCGCGAATTCAGCTCGCCGGGTGCGGATGGCATTCGCGCAAAGACATTGAAAGTTGCCGTCATGAGTTTAGCGTGACCGATAGCAATTCTCTTACAGCGATGTCTTGACGAGATGCAAGTCCCCACGATGTGAGTGCACGTGATTAGCATTCCGATTTACAAAGTAGTTACCCTGCTGAACTAGTGAATTATCGGCCGATAACACTTATTCCAGTGATCTCCAAGGTTTTGGAGTCCATTATAACAGAGACATTAATGGGGTACCTGGAGAATAGCAAAATCCTCCTTCCGGAGCAGCACGGATTTCGTCAAAATAGGTGCTGCACTACCAATCTGTTGATCGCTAGAGCATGTTGGACGTAGTCTGTGGATGCTGGTGTAAGAGTCGATGCGGCCTACCAGGAATACCCAACGGCATTCTACCGTCTAGACCATCTCATTCTACTGCGTAAAACTCCAGAAATATGGTATCGGAAATCCCGTTCTGGGATGGATAAGCGACTTTCTCGTTCATCGTCACTTGAATGTGCTGGTTCGCAGCACCCTATCGGAACCAATGGAGGTACAGTACAGGGTAGTTCAGGGCTCGGTACTCTGGTCTCCTCCTTTCCTAGTCTTCATAAATGATGTCGCAGACGTGCTGTCTTTAAACTGCCTACCATTTGTCGATGATCGGAAGATATGGCGTGAAACGTGTACAGTGGTGGGCCACACAGCCTTACAGGATTACCTGGATAAAGCGTACAAATGGTTCATGGAGAATATGCTGCAGTTCAACGTCACCAAGCGCAAAATTCTGAGCATACGCCATCCGATTATTCGCACCTATCGCCTAGGACTACAAATACTGCAGCGGGCTTCTCATCAGTGCGATCTCGGCGTCATCGTCCAAGAGGGTCTTGGATGTTTGAGAGAGGCTGAGAAGACATCAAAGAAAGCACCCCAGCACTTCAGCCTTCTTCATAGAGCGTTTGGGACGTTTGGCTCCTCAATCTCCGAAACTGGTTGACGCGGATTACGTTATCTAAGCGTGGCAACACTGGCTGAAGCACCATTTGACCGCACTCGATACTGCACAACGCACGCAACAGAAAAGGTCAGAGGTTTGTCCCAACTTTCCTACCCACTTAGAGTGAAGATTCTCAGAATATACAGCGGGCGTTAACGTCGTCCAAGGGGCGACCTCATAATGTTGTATCAGATGCTGAGAAACCCCAACTCAGTCAAAACACATCGCTAAGGGGTCATCAGGTTAAGCTGGTCACGCAGTACAGCCGACTGGAATATCGATGAAATTTTTTCTCCCTCCTAGTGTCACTGCCATGGAACGCCCTCCCCGTAGATGTAATTAATGCCCCCACGTTATTCCTATTCAAAACACGCCTTGGCGATATCCCGACACAGTTACACTATGTGATATAGCCCATGAATATCAGATGCTGGCATTAATGCACAACAAACAGTGGACGGTGTCATAACGCTCCTAACTGCAGGCAGTAATATTCCCACATGAGTTATTCCCAACCGCTTGGTGAGTTATGTATTTCACGCGATGTTTTACTGACAGTTTTTTATTTATTTCATAATTATCGCCCTAACTATCCTACGGGACATGTCAAGCATTCACTTTTATAACCTTTCTTCGCAGCATCAGACATGCAGTCGGTGAGAGCGTAAGCGGAAATCACAAACAAGCAGCATTTTCTAGTACTTTTTGAAGCAACCTTAGTTGATGTCGTCAAATGGGCTGCACACAAACGGCTGTTCACCGGAATCCAATTAACCAGCGATGGCTCAGCCTTGGACCTGAGAATAATACTTGCATCAGTGTCTCCGGACGCGTGCAACAAATAGCGAGGAAACAAGCCAAACACCCTTAATTCAACAACCCCTTGAGGATCCTTAATCCTAGTTTCGGGCATGCATGCCAACACCCAGCGTACCCAAGGTGCGTGCGAGTGCAGCCTGTTGACATATTTGTCTCAGAGTACAAAGGTTGAATGTCGCTAACGAAACAGAACAGCGTGGCCTTATAAGGGACTGCTGTCGATAGGCGTCCGGTGGGTGTTACCAGAACATGGCGGCAGATGCTTTTACTCCAGTGACACTTCGGTTGCTGTCAATTAAACTGAATTATAGAAGGAAGCTTAGTAATGGAGCTGAATGGCAGTAAGAGAAACAGGTGGAAAAGAATGAAGGACAGCTCCAGCAGTAGCATGCTTTCGCTTATTCGCCCTGCTGTATGCAGCAGATAAGGCGACCATTGGTGAGCTGCGCGACGGCCGTTGCAGGATGTAGTTAATGTTTAAGGAAATTGTCATGGTTGCATGTGGGCTGATATACTGCCAGGGCGCAGATCTAGACAATAGTACAATTACGGTCCTCAACCGAATTCTTTGGTTCAGATGCCTGTCTGCAAGACAGCGGGGAGGTGGCAATGAGTTAGTCTTACAGAAATGAACGCACACATTTCCAACCCTCAACCTTGAGGACCAGGCGACTGAGTTCATTTGACCTCTAACCACTGACCCACCTGCTAGGAATAGTTCTCAATGGGACCCGAATCACCACCCAGTATATCACAATGGGTCGAAGAGGTACGCAAAACGTTACACCATATTAAGGCCCAGTCTGGTTGCGAAGAACATTTAGACCATCAGCTTGTTCTGCTGGACGCAACGAAGGTTCCTATTCCATTCGGAGAAAAGGAGTATACTACGGATTGTTTAGTTAAACTTATTCCTTTCAATGGAATAATGGTTTTGTCACATAGAAAGCAAAGGTTTACCATGTTCAGTAGATTGGTAAAAGAAAAAATTGCACGTAAGTGAATCAAATGAAATACGTAGTGGTGAAGCTATAGAATGCTGACATAACAGAAAGATGGTGGGAGTGAGATGGTATCGTGCAATAAAGAATAACAAATAATTACAGTTAAAGTTTATAATAAATAACAACTGAATTACTCACCCCAATGCACAAATTTACTTGCGTCCCCAGGAACTATGATTCTAAAGAAGCTATTTTGCCTGAGTATATCCCAGAACACTCGTTCATGGAACAAGGTGAAGGGCGCTCGGTGCGGTTTTTAATCGTTTTTGCAATGGGTCTAGGTGGAGCAACGGACAGCTGAGTCTGAAAGGGTATTCCAGTGTTTCCAGATTCGGATGGAGGTAAGCTCGTCGGCAATCTAGACGATTGTATGGTTGACTTTGCTTCAAGCCATTGCCTCTCAGGTTGGTGTTCGGGATGAGTTTCAGTATATGACCGGAGTCACTCAGATTTTGGTATACAAATATGAAACATTCAAATGGCCACCAGTGGTACCTAGTCGCGCGTTTCGCCGCATTGGGGCATGTCATTGATGCGCAACCTTCGGTTCGCTACTGTGAATCGAACCAATGGCCGCTAGAGGCTGATGCCAACTAGCATATAGTGAGTGAAAGTCATGACCTTGGAGACTAGCCACTGTCATCTGCCAGAGTAGAACTTTGCGTGGAAGTGGACGATAGGCCATGCTATATTCTAGTTAGCTTGCAAATTATGTAGCTCAAACACCATGCCCCATGGCTTAGTAGCTTAAGCTGCTGGCTAGTTGACGTCCACCTGTAGCCGTCATGGGTTCGATTCCCAGTAGAGGACCGACGGATGCAAGCCCCTGACGAGCCCCGATAGGGCGAAACGCGCTGTCCATACTTTTCCGGATGGGGCTATGCCAGGTGGCTTGAGAGCTGTTGGGACGAATACATTAACACTGAAAAATAAACCCTTGATATTTCTTGTCGCTCGTCTTTGTGGGGTATCAAGCCTTGCAGGGTTAGCTTTAACCAAGGTTTCCAAGCCTGGATGGCGTATTCGACGTGGGGCGCTCGTAGGCATTTAGCATCAGAGAGAACATGGTTGATTCCAAGTTTCTAAGTGTCCTTCGCAAGAGAGCAACGTGCTTGTCACTTTTCTTAAAGCGGAATTAAACTTTCTGGAACTATCGAGGTTGTTCTGTACTAGCACAGCGAGGTCCGGTTCCTAAGAGCTTATCTGCAAGTCGTGCGCCCCAAGCCTGTATACGTGGGTGTGCCAATGGCGGATGTGGGTAACACGGTACATTTCTACATTGAATTGTACTACGTTCCTCGCCGACTAATTCCAGGCCTCATCGAGGTCTGTTGGATAACCTTATGGTCGTCTAATCCCATGCTCGCTCGCCAAATCTTAACGTCATCTGCGCAAAATATTACGTTGGTAATCAAGTTATTGCGGTTTTTAATCTTAAAATTTAAATGCACATAGCTTAGCGCAAAAGTAACTTTTTATTCGAATATAAGCCATGTGATTTGACACACTTTGCCAACGGGAACCAAGTTTATTTAACCCGGATGAATAAAATGTCTTTATGGTGGCGATGAAATCGTCGAAGGCGGTTTCAGCATCTCCTTGGCTTTTAAAACTTTCCTCTCGGAGGAAAAGATGCTATTCGAAAGTGTGGTGGGTAGGTCATAGTTTCGTGGCCCAACTCTTGCAGCTTCCGCAGGGTTGTTTGTGCGACTTGCGGTCGAGCGTTATAATGGACAAGAATGGGCCTTTTTCTGTTGACCAGTACTGAGCACCTGTTTTCAACTGTTCGGTGCATTTCGACAATTTGTTGACAATACATCTCCGCTGCAATGCTTTCCCTTGGATTCAGAAAGCTGTGATGGCTCAGACCAGCCGCAGATCACCAACAAATCACCATAACCTTTTTTGGGTCCAGTTTCGGCTTTGGGAAGTGTTGTGGAGCTTGAGCTTGGTCCAACCATCGTGAGGTTCGATTTCGATTGTCGTAAAGCATTCACTTATCCTCGCAAGTCACAATCGGGTCGCAAAACGGGTCATTTTCATTGTGCAGAAGAAGGGCAAACGCCACTTCAAAACTACGATTTCTTTGAGCTTCACTCAATTCATGTGGTATGCACTTATCAAGCTATTTCTACATCAATCTCTCATAAATATTGTCAACCTGTCACATGAGATACTATTAAGTCTGCAGCAAGGTCCTGAATAGTTGTACATGAATTTGCTTTAACTAAGGCCCTTAATTGATCGTTTCTCACTTCTAATGACCGTCCACGACGCTCTTCATCTTCAAACCTCGTATGTTTTTCGAAAATTCTGAAACCACCAGTGTGCAATACGGTTATTACTGGTTCCAGCACCAAATGCACTGTTGATGTCATGGGTTGTTTCCATTGCATTTCGACTGTTTAAATTGGTACAGGAAGATTGTGTAAATGTGCCTTCTGTCCATGTTATATTGAATGTTCGGGAAAGATGAAAAAAGGTGTTTCTGAACTAAACTATCACTATTGTTAGGTAGCGCGCAAAGCCGGCTTCAAAATGATACATAAGGTCAAAGGAACTTATTAAAAACTATTCCTAAACACAGCTGTTAAATTAAACATATCAAAAAGCGCAATAACTTTATTACCAACCTAATAGTAATTTGAAGATGACGACTTGCTACAACGTTAATGAAGACTAGGAGCAGGCCAGGCCAAGTACCGGACAATGCGTTACACTGTAATGCACTTGGATTTTGGCCGGACAGATGTGCAGATTCTGACCTCCGCTTACTGAGAAAGTTACCAATCCACTCCAATACTGAAGCACCGATTCCATGGTGCTGAAGTTTGTGAAACAGGATAGGATGCTCCAAGCGACAGAACGCTGTTGAAATTCCAGGTAGACAACGTCCGTTCCAGTGCCTCGTTAACTGCTTGAATCCAATTTTTGCGTGATATCAACTAGTTCGCAGTACATGATGGATGTTGATGAAACCCGTACTGCTTCTAAACGATTATGCCGTAGTTTTCCAGGTAGCTCATCAGTTGTCGGCCGGTGGCCGAGTGGTCTGCACGTTTGCTTTGCAACCATAGGGTCACCGGTTCGAATCCGCGTAGGGGTGGGCGTCCTCGCGGTATACTCAGCCCGCGCACGACTGGTGGTGGTCGCGCGGCAGCGAAGCGTTGTTACGGCGTTCAGCTGACACATTATTATTATTATTATTATTATTATTATTATTATTATTATTATTATTATTATTATAGCTCATCAATTTGGCTGTGATGACCGTAACTATGCCATTGGTGAGCAAAGGGAGAAGCGTTATCACGCAGTAATTTGCAGGCTCAGATCGACTTCCTTCCCTGTGAATAATGTTGATTATACCGTGTTTTCACTTTGATGGAGCTTGATTTCCGTCCCTACATCACTGAAAGCATTCTGTAAGTGGTTCGTCTAGGTGTATGACTGCTATCTGTAGAGCCTTCCGGTGGATGTTATCCCCTCAAGCAGAGCTGTGTTCGCAAAAATAGCAACTTGTCAGCCCCATTTCTACAGTGAATGTGACGCTGGGTAAACCTGATGGTAAGTGATGAGCAGGAATATGTTTAGAGCTTAGTATTCCTTCGAAGTGAAGTGAGTACTGGACCCGTAAGGCGTTAACCTTCTCTCTTGTCCTATGTGTATACGTACTAACCGTATTGAGTCATGGGATTCCGTGCTGTCGCTTAGGTATCTGTAATTCGAACAGATTCGTTCCACCAGCTCTCGTTGGTGTGCTAACTTGCCTTCACTAACCAATTGCCCAAAGTGGTTACGTCGATCTACGTACGCGGTCTAATTTCCTGCAATGGGATTGTTTTTGTAAACGCTCCATAGCAGATCCCTCAACGTCATAAATTTGTTTTGTTCAGCTTTCCAAAACAGACTACTTTTTGAGGAGAGATGAAAAGTGGTTGGCTCTGATGCTTTTGCGACTAGCGACATGAAGATATTTATGAGCGTTTTCCGTGCTATCTCTGGGGTGCATTTATTCACGAATGTCCAAGTAGGGTTATTTACAGATGCGCAGAGAACGTGGCTATGCATCGGGATACTCGGCGTAGCAAACGTAATCGAACTGTAGAGATACGCGATCGCTTCGACACATAGGACTGTACATATCCAGCCTACTAACCATTAGTTCCTTGCTGGTGCGCGCTAGGGCTAACATCGATCGCTTATTTGCGGTTCTGAACCTAGTGGGAATGTTGACGTGATTTTATTGGGGTGTTTTAGTGATAAGCGCTTGAAAGTGGATTTGGAAGTTTCACTGTTGGTCACCGGAGTTCCCAGATCTTGACAGTTCAAACCTCCTGTTTAAAGGATACGACTGTACTTCTGATTTATCACAATAATCAAAGCTGACATTACTATGCGGTGCATTTCAGGAGTGGATTTGGGCAGTCGGTAAACTGGGGACACAAGGCATATGTGGTCCTCCTTTAACCAAAGCTTGTCCCAAAGAAGGTCACTGATATGCGTTTGCAGATCGTCTCTGATTTCATAGTGGTTTGTGTTGGATTAACTGATCACCCCTCCACCATAATTCCTATAGTTCCGGAGTAGTAACATACTGGGTAAAGTGATCTCAGCTTCGGTGATATCAAAGCTCAAGCAGGTTTGGCGGTCATTATGATGCTACGAGGCTATGAAGTCTGACGGTAACCGGTTTCGACCAACTCACTAATAAGACCCTGAGCATTATTGTACAAGCAGGATAGTGTCTTGGTAACTAAAGATGAGTTAGTGGATGTTGAGTCAAGAATGGAGATTGTACCATCAGTTGAGGCGTTGGCCACAAGCAGTTTTTAAGGAGTCGTTGGCCCATGACGTTCGGTTGGTTTAAACGACTGAGCGCAGCTGTCCAGGCTCTGATGGTCTCCCGTATTCAGTCGTCTTCTCTTGGATGCTGAGGTTGCCATTATATTATTCCTACACTGAGGAAGATTCGCCAATTTCGGTCCTCAATAAATCGACAGCCACACGTAGCCATGTACCGACTTCGCTTAGCCAAGTTTCTGTAGGCAATCTTGTGTACAATTTAGGTCAGCTTTCCAAGATAAAGTGTGTCATTTGCTCAGACGGATGCAACACCTTCATCAACTGAAACGGGTTCCTTATATTTGAGTGAAACTGCAACTCTTGTCAGCCACTTAGCAATGATATTTCAGACGGAGAGCATTAGGTGGATGTGGCACCATTGCTCCCGGTATTGTGCCTCCACATCCTCAGAGACTGGTTGAAGCGCAGGAGCTTCATAAACAGTACTCGTTCTTGATTCTTCATATTTACGAACACCCTCGAAGTTGCTATCCTTTATGAAGGTACTTTCCAAGGGATGTTCGAAATCATGCACACTCTATATGATGAGTTGGGGAGCCAAATGGACGATGGTAGAACAGCGCCTGTGTCGTCAGCGGAACGCAGTTAGCCCGAAGATGCGCGGATTCACCTTGATGCAAGGAATTTAGGTGAGCTGTAACCTGTCGCAGTAACGTAGGCTCAACCGAAATGCCACCCGCACTATAAATGGTATTTAACTGCTTCCGGTCGTCGATCAGCTTCGCCTTTATGGTAATAGACTGTGATTCTGGAACATTTGCACATACGGCATTTAAAGCGCCGTGATTTCTTCTTATGGCTGTAAATTTGATGGTATTAGTTGACAGTTGTTAACGGCTTGGTGGTCCGTAGAAAACGCGGCACTCCAGCTTTGCTGGGTATTGCAACTGCAGACAACGGTGTTCTCGTCACCACTTGTACGTAGATTGTGGGGGTCACTGAAACTTCCGGGATCAGCAATGACACTGTGCTTAACATCGGTCACAGGTCGATCGTGTCCTTTCCAGTGGCCACAAGACTGTGGAGACGGACTAGTTGGCTGATCATTCGGTGAGTGAGACTTGCCGTCGAACCTGGAAAACAAGGTGGGTGTGCGCGAAGCTAGATGTGAATAGTGGACAAAAAGTAGATAACAAGTTGTTTCTTATCTGCTTTGGAAAAAACCTAAATGAGCAAAATCCGAGGTTATTGGACGATTCAGCGATTGCACTATCGAAAAGAGTAACACTGTTTGTTAAGTAACCCAAATGTGAAAAGGTTGTACTCGTAGGTTTGAGCGCAACAGCTGTAAGAACTGCTAACATTGCTAAGATCGTGATCCGTAGGAAATTTTTCGCGCATGATGGACCGGAAGATATGGCAAATTAGTACATTCGGAATGAGTGCAAGCCGAACCTAAAGTCGGAAGAGATAAATGCAACTTCCCTATAATGGACAGCTCTAAACCGAAGGGGTCACAAGGGAGAGATACAGATTAAGGTTGTGTAGCACACTGCAGCGACATGCCATCGATTATAGCTAGCGCCGAACAATCAGTTCCGAGTGTGACAGAATTCTTGTTCCCTCCAAAATGTCTGCGGAAATAGTATGGTACTAACGGGGAAACAACTATGCTTTACGGGAAGGCGCAAGAGAGTAACAGTTGTATTTTAGCCATTAAGCATCCAAGAGCATTTTGAATAACTGACTTTACAATGATGTAACGTTACGGAGTCAAGTTACTGAAACGGAATCTTGCTAGTCGCATGAACATCTTCCACTTCCGACCCGCTAGCACGAGCCAGGGTAAGGTGAGATAGACTGCTGTGAACACGACGAAGTAGCGACCGGTTACTGCTTTTACATGGAAGGATTCAACACACATCGCTACTCACTTAGTGTCAATCAAACTGTGGCAGTATGGAGATTTCCTTGTTTGTCTGTGTGAAATTCCAACAGAAATTACTATTTTATTTCGCACTCACGCGATCGGTGCGGATTATTGAACTGGTTGTTGAGTTCAATCGCTAGAGTCGAGCACCGCCATCTTTGCTTAGCGCTCTTATTTCGTTACAACACGCGATCGCTCTAGTTGATGCATCTTTTGCATTCCCTTAGCTAATCGCATCCACCAGTGGCGCTTTTTCTACCTAGCGAAACTGGGAACGTTTTACTGTACAAAACGAAAGCATTGCAACAACTCAATCTACCCATTGGAATTGTTATCTAGACTCCAGCTAAAAAGTAAAAAATGTTTTATGCTTCTGGGTAGGCAAATGTTTCGCATATTACGCTATCACTGCGAATGATGAAATATATGAAAATAGTGGATAAAAGCAAGTAAAGTGTCTAACACAAAGTGTGTAAGTGTATCACTCGGGCAAACAACTGAGTAACATACTGATGAATTTGGTTGGGCTAACAAGTCGTCATGAGAAGTACATTAGGATAGAATTGTGGTATCAGTAGTACGAGAAAAGGAAATACGATTCGAAATTTAGAGGGTGTGGAAGAAATAGGTAGCACTTTTTGTACAGCGACATCTAATGAGTAAAAAGAGTCTTTTACAACATCGAAGGAAAAATTAGTACAAACGCTACCTGTTTGTTAATAATAACATCAAAAATGACCACTGTAGACAGTACCCCGTATTTGGAAATACTTTTTGACACACGTACAAACAATGTGTAAGCTTTTTTAAGTAGCTCCAAAAATATTACCGGGAAACAGGTAAGCCAGTGAGGCAAAATGCACGAAGTCACAAATGTAAAAAGCAATGCACGCAGTGTTGAAAGTATTCTACGCCTTAAGGCATAAAATGGTTCAATGGTTTATGACGGGGAAAAAAGCAAAAGCTTGCAAGTCCCGTAGGATAGACAGGGCGAAAACTATAAAGTCAAAAAATCTATGTCGGTAAACGAACACGTGATACACATGACTAATTTCGAGGTTTCGAGTGACCCGCGTATCTTCTTGTCTGGACTTAAGGAGACTAAAGACACCGCCCCGTGTTGGTTCTTCATTAACACCAACATCTGATGGTTATGAGCTATATCAGGTGGTATAAATGTGTCAGTATATCGTCAAGACATTTTTGAATAGGTATCAGATGGAAGCTTTAATTACATGCGTCGTGAGGGCTTTTCAGGACCGGGACACTCGGAAAGAGAAAACCTTACTCTGCTGTACTACGTGGCCAACTTAAACTGTTGACCCCTCAGGGATGTTATTAGGTGATCTTCAGAAGATAGTGACATGTGTGGTTAGGGATATTAGGATCTGATACACCATTATGAGATATGGTCGTAGAAGCCGATAATGTCCACTGTACACTTTTAGTTTTCAGTCTGAGTGGGTAGGGAAGGTAGGGCAAACCTTTGACGTCCTTCGTCATCTTGCTCTGTGAGGTGTCGAGTGCATTGAGTTGGTGCTCCTGCCAGGTTTGCAACGATTGGACAGCGTACCCTGCGCGTGGGATAAAGTACGCGTCACGCACTTTCGAAAAGAGTGAGGAGTCGAGCTTCCAGAACACCCTAAGAAGGAGACCGAATTGCTGATTGACTTTCTTTGATGCCTTTTCATTCTGCCTCAAACCAACAAGGTAATCTTTTACGAGCACGCCGAAATCGCACTTATGAGAAGCCCGCAGTGGAATTTACGGTCCTAGCTGGTAGTTATGAGTACTTTGATAGTAAATGCTGAGAAGGTTGCATTTTAATTGATCAATGGATTTATCACGGGTAAAATGCAAGGCTTGACAATTCCCTCAAGTAAAGTGTGAGAACAGCATGCGAATGTAACAAAAAAGAGACAAAAAGTATTGCATAGCGGCGGGCTCACCGAAGTTCCTCTTATTCACGCAGTTTGTTTATGTCATGAGGTGCCACAATAACATTGGCTAAGTCCCGTAGTGAATATGATGTAGTTTCATCAAGTTGAGTTTTGGATTCAGCCAATGCAGAAGCGGTCATGAAGGAAATTGGAAGAGCCTTCCACAGCTGGGATATACGAAGTGGGAACAAATGCCGGCCGCATTCCAGCCGGCTGTACTGTGTGGCTAACTTCAAATGATGGTCTCGATGTGAGGTGCTGTGAGTTAATTGCGATTAAGGTGGACAAGCGTGCTTTGGGCCCTTTAGGATCGCAGCGCAGGCGATGGTATCGACCATCAACACTCCTAGTGTCAGTAGTCTATGTTGGTAAGGGAGCTGAGTCAGGCTTTGAACACCTTTGTCGCTCTTCTTCGTGGAGTCTCCAGAGCAGCACAATCATAATTTTGCCCGCAGTGCCAGAGCTGGATCGTGTATTTAACACGCGGCTTCACGTAAGCTTTGAGCATTTGTGAAAAGGTGCTGGAGTCAAACCAGCCAAACGCTCACTGCAAGATGCCTAAATGCTGATTGGCTTCCCTTGCTACTTTTTCGGCCAGTTTTGAGAAACCGATTTCGGTCTATACGAGCACTCCAAGATCAATTTTATGAAATACGCTTTGCAAAAGGCGCTCTTTTAGCCGGTATTCTTTCTGGTGGTGTGTGCTTCGTACTCGACAAGTGTCAGCGTTTTACTGCAGCATGTTCTTAACTGACCAATCGTGACCTTTATCGAGACCACCTTGTAGTGTCATGTGGTCGTCTACCGTCCTGATAGTCCACCAGCTTTTGCGATCGCCCGCGAAGATTAAACATCTGAATCGAGTACTCCCACGAAGTCGTTAATAAAGATGAGGAAAAGCCTTGGTTCTAGAACCGAACCTTTTGGAACGCCACACTACAACTCCCTCGGGTCAGATAACACGTTGCGAACTCTCACATTTAGACGGCGAATTAGGAATACAGTATCCCACTAAAGATGAGGTCACCAATTCCACAGCCCTTGAGATTGACAAGGAGGATGTTGTGATCAAGACTATTAAATGTTTTCGAAATATCGGAGTACACAGCCTTAACTCCCACCTCAGCGTTGACAGACTCCGTCCAGCTTGCATGGACTAACAAGAGGTTCGTGGCACATCAGTGGTTTTGGTGAAAACCATGTTGCTTTGGTATGATGATACGATATGGCATCTTGCCAAGTATTTCTTTGAGGGCCACTGCAATAATGGATTTTATGATCTTAGAAAGTAGTGAGAGAAGAGTTAACGGGCGGTAGTTTGCCAGTTCAGCGCGGTTGCCCCCTTTGTAAACGGAGTGACTGCCCCATGCTTCCACATGGCCGGGACCGGCATGCTGTCTAGAAAATGTTGGAGTAACCGGGATAGCGTTGCAGCCAGGATGTTAGCCGCCACTTTCAATAGCCTTGGGTGTAAGTTGTGCGCACCCATGAGAACTGTGCACATGCAGTGACATCAGTCGATTCAGTACGTCCGCGGCAGTAAATTAGATGGGGCTAAGTCCTGGTGATGGCGTGATCTGTGTAAGAATTGTAGGAGGTATCAGTGAGTACTGGAAATCATAACTGAACTGTTGTCCAAGAGCGTCGGCCGCTTCTTGTGCAGCTTGCGCTTGTCCGCATGTGGTGTTCAATGAGGGGATACCTCGTTGTATTTTCCGGAGTTGGTTAACATACTTGTATAGCACCGTGGGGTTGGAGCAGAATCTCTTCGCCAAATACTGCTGATATTTCAGTTTATCCCCGCGAATCAGGCTGACACAATGATTCCGCTAGGTTATATAGGGCTTCCAGTTCTCGGCGTTCGGGTTAGCTTTGTATGCTTGTTAATGTGTATCTCTCAAAGACATACGTTTCCGCGTCCGACTCCTCAGACGGGACATTACCTTTTTTGAGCTGCATTACTTAGTCTCTGATGCGTTTGTTACCAAACTGCTGAACAGGTTGACGAATTTCTCCTGAGAGACGTCAGGGACTTGGACAGCTGTGAACGACCAATCAGTGGCCTTGGTGAAGTCGGATAGCGTATCACAGTATGTTACGATACGAATTTCTTTGTTGTCACCGTTGGAGTGCTTTGCATAACAGAAGTATTCGAAAAGCAGTGTCGCAAGATCGCTGCTTTCTAACGGGCTGCTCACTGTTATTGTGACTATCATAAGTTCCTCGCTGGTACACACTAGGTCATGGTTGGCCGGTTTGTTCACTGTTATGAATCACGTGAGATAATGTGATGAGAAAATGGTAGATGAGCAACTAGCTCTGGTAATTCCAGTTTTAATGTCTAACTGATGGTGGCTACAACCCCGACAGCATGCAAGTTGAGGTCTCCGATATGGAGAACGTAACTGTAGGGCTGTGCTAGAACGGTCTTCAGAGCATTAGCTAAACAGTTGTCCATTCCTAAAGTTGAAATCGGTGAACGTTATAAGATGGTCATCAAACATGTGTCACCAAGTCTGAGTTGCTCGCGGCACCAAAGCTAGTCAACAACTTGAGTCTTTGGGCTATTAATGAGTTCGAAACACAGGTCACTTCGATGATAAAAAGAGACGCCGCCTCTCTTACTTGGTCGATCATTTCGTAGGACGGACATGACTGGTATGGTGGTCTCGGCATAAAGGATTTCGTTGCTGACCTAGGTTTTTTTTAATCATGATCATGTCCCATGGCATCGAAGCTTGGCGATAGTGAAGCTCAGAAAACTCGCTGAGGAGGCCTTGTGCAGTTTGAATGTTGGAAGCGTGTTTGGAGACGTTGGTGTCAGGTGAGAATTTAAGTCGACCTTTGTGACGTCATCACCTAATCGTTTTTTTGGTGAACTGCTCATATTGAAATTCGAGCCTCTTCTGGTCGGCTGATAGAAAGTTCATGCGATGAAATGATTATTGGACAAGTCGTTGTTCCTGTGAGAGCCTGTCTTGGACGGCAGCTGTACAACTCCAGAGTAAGGTTTGCTTGGGTAGTTGATAAGCCTATGATTTCGTTCTGCGTCGTTCAACTGGAGCCTGGTGTTAAACGCTGTCAAGCGAATTCCCGACAACAGCTTGTTACGACACTTACGCCACATCTCGAGTGTTTCTTCTGCCATGCGTCTAGACTAAAGTACAATCTTTAACACTTTGGGACCGCAGCATTGGTAGTTTGATGATGATGGCAGCATTGAAAGCGATTTGACTATCACATTGTTGGGTGAGAGCACTTCACATATGTAACGCCAATCCTCCCAGTCATGAGATTGGGGTTCGGGTGCATCAGAGACCCGAAGTTCCGGGACACCATCCATCATAAAGATGTTTCAATTTTCAGCTGGTGATAGTCATCTGGGTTCTGTTTTCTTCACTGGTGTTTGCTCCAATGAACCTCCGGAAAAACACAACACCGCAAGATGTCGTCTGAAGACGAGTGACTGACAGATGAACCGGTTCAACCTCCGCCGCTGATTGTATCGTCACATGTAAGAGCCGTGGTTGATCGTAGTGGGGCGAGTTTGGGTGCCGTACGATGCACGCCATGCTGGTCGGTTCGGTATGGGCGCTTGTTAGGCGACAAAAGAAGTCCCACTGTTTTCGGTCGTCCAGCAGCTTATATTTTATGGAGTTGGCACTGGATTCCTGGACTTCGGAACATACAATTGTCTGTGACTCGTGGATTTGTCTAAAGCTGGCCGATTTAAGAGAGGCTGTAGTCTGATTTGCTGATTATGCGATTTGCTGACATGCGGTACTTTTGGCGGCTTGTGTTTTAAAGTTTGATATAGTCTGTGGTGTTGCTCCCTGTGTGTGAGCAACCGAAATGGTTGCGTACGGAATCACGCCTTCTGCAGTCAAGGATCGGTTGCGGTGTGTCGGTGTAGAATAGACCACAGATTTAGGCTCAGGCATCAGTACTTGAGCTGAGATGGGAGTCGTCAGAGTACGTGGAACTCGGCTGTTTTCCCGTTTCGGGTTACAGTTATTTTTGGCAACGTACTTGGCTTCACACCGGTAACCTAATTCTTGGTTTGGCCACTATAGGCGGCTGTGGCTGCGGCTGCTGGAGATTGGTGTTCGACTGCTCCCTTCCTGATAAGGAGAGAAGCTGATATGCGCCGATCTGTAGCTGGTTTCAAGGGACGGCCGATTGTGGTTGTCATATGGACCGTTTGACTACCAGAGCCCCCGTCGGAATTCAGCTTACGACCTGCCAAAGTAGAATGAGCAGATAATGAAAAAAGTGACGCTGGGGATACTGTGGAAACGAGTTGCGCACGCATCTTTTGGTTCGAGCTTGCCACTCTTTCATGGTGCATCTTCTCCTCCTCCAGAGAATCAAACCTAGCCTCCGTCCGCCGTTCGGCTTCCCCTAGCAACTGGTCGTACTTATAGACTAGTATTAGCACACACTTGATGAATGGTATGGTCAGATATGTAGGACAAAAACAAACGAAATCGGGCTAGCAACTCCGCCCTCTCGCTTGCCGTTGAGAAATTTTGCAGCACTTTGGATTATAGTGTTTGGAACAGAACATTCAGACTACCCTACTTTCACAGGATGCTTAGATTTGGCACCTGCACCTATGTACTTCATTGAAACCTCGGTTGGAGCCACGTTTATTAGTTCACTGCTATTTTCCATAGTATCGATCACCGTCGTGTTGCCAGTTGACCGATTAGCGCTTCTGGGGTAGGTAAAGTTCAAGCGCAGGGGTTACAGCAGTATGGGACTTTTAGTCCGGTCGTTTGTGTAGACAGGCGTACGTGGACTGTAAGCGAGCTTACGATGTCGCTTGCTTACCGTGTTCCACGTTGAAATAAACAACAGCTTTGAGAGGGCGAGTGCGACTCAAGTGACAGATGTTGTAAAAAGTGGTTCCCGCAGAGTAGATTCAAGAGGCGGAGTGCACTGGATAGCTGATCCGAACGACTGTAGGCACGGGAGCATGCAGCGTTGAACTGCAGCACTTTCTTGATGGACCATGTGTACATTTTATCCTGATCATCATATAGATCTATGTGGTCTTCCGCTGTAGTGATAGCACGCCAACTGTCTGGATCATTTGCGAATAGTAACAAGTTTGGAGGTAGCTGTCGGACGAGATTATTTGTGAAGACCAGAAACCGGCGGCAAACGACTACCGAGCCCTGAACTACTCTGTACTGGACTTGGCTTGGGTCGCATAGGACTCTGCGAACCCTCACATTCAGGTAGCGCTAAATGAGAAATTCGCCCATCTAGTCCAGCATGAGATTCCCGACTCCATAATTCTGAAGCTTGTGAAGTAGAATGCGATGGTCTAGACGGTCGAATGTCTTCGAGAAATCCGGGTAGGCGGCGTCTACTCCTATACCAGCCTCCACAGATTCTATCCAGCGTGCAGGAGTTATCAACTGGTTGGTAGTGCAAGACCGATGCTGACAAAATCAGTATTGTTCCGGAGTGAGAATTTGTTACTCTCTAGGTGCCTCATAATTACCTAGGCGATAATGGACCCCGTGATCTAGAAAATAACCGGAAGTCGTGTTTTCGTGCGATAATTCGCTGGTTCTGCAAGGCTACTGCATAAGTAAGTTGGGGTGAGAATCCCTTGCTTTCACATCGCGCATAAGTGCTTCTCGTTTAGATATACTTGAAAGAATATTCCTAACGCTTTAGCTAAATTTATGACAACCATTTTCATTGCATTCAGTCGAATGTCGACTGCCCCAAGCGATCTGTACTTGCGCAAGTACATCAACCGCATTAGTACAGCAGTGACAGTAAACTATATGTGATTAGGGTCCGACGGTGCCATGATGTGCGTAGGTAGGCTGTAAGACGTATCTACACTTTGGAAGGTACGACTACATTGTTATCCATGAAAGTTGTCCTCCTCTTGTGCCATTTGTGCTAACAAGCATGCTGTGTGCAGAACAGATATTCCTCCAATAATTCTGGGAAGTTTGTTTACGTGTCTGTATTGCTGCTTGGGGTAAGAGTAAAATCGTATCAGCAGATCTTGTTGGTTTTTACTTTGTCTTTGCGGACGAATTTGGCACAGTGGTTCCTTTGTATGGTGTAGACATCTCAGGTGTCTACACTCAGAGAGCTTGTGTGGGCGGTCTTGCTGCGTCCTTCAATGCCATGTAATTGTTAGCCCTGCTCATTAGGAACGACTTTATCTTTCCCGAGCGGTGGAGTTGGGCTTCAGATGTGCTTACTTCTACCCTGATGAATCTGTTGAAAATTCTTACCAGGCCACTTCAGGGTACCATTCAGCTAGTAAAGACCAGGTTGAATCATCAATGCGATCGGACCGGTTGTCATAGTTGGTTACGACGTGAGATTCCTCGGTATATTCCATGAGAAATTCTGCGTAACACATGTCAAACAATTAGTGTAGGATAATCGCGGCAACGCTTAAGAGGGCACGTCGTTACTACCTCCATCACGTTTTTCGTTTGTAAAAAAGAAATCCAAGGTGGTCGGTTTGTTTCCAGTCCTAAAACGAGTCGTAGAAGTGGCAACGCTGTTTAGCGGAGAACCAATAATCAACTCTTGCAGTTTTGCTCTGACTTGCTCACCAAACGTGGTTGGGATTTCTGGAGCATGTAGGTTGAAGTCCTCTACCAAAAGAACATGTCGGTAAGATCGTGTTGGTTGGTAATGCATAGCGGAGGCTAGGGCCTGGTCGATTTCTAAAGTAAACAATGGTGAGCGGTATACAACGGCCATTTGGCATATACCGCTATGCCTTAGTCGTAGGCGTTACCATAACTAGCAGACAGTTTGAACCACTGGATTGTTAACGTGATCAATATGTAGGTCGGGGTGGTAGTAAACAATCACATCGCATCTATTCGTGGGTCAATTGCTGCGCAAGAGTGATAAAGCAGGTAGTGAAATCTCGGCGCCTGCGATCCCGCCGTTAAAATATGTTTTGTTTGCCAGGACGAAATTCCAAGATATTGTGACTTGAAGAGATCGAAGCCCAGCCAATTTGCTGAGAAGGCCTTGCTGGTATAAAAATACTTGGGAGCTAAGGATGTCAGCAACGTATCTGAACACGCAAATGGCCCTGATCATTGTAGAACTGGCTGACAATCGTATTTTAGGTGTATTCTGTGCTACTACCTTAGGCATTTTCGGGTTGTTACCTAGAGTACCCACTACCTAAACCTACAGAGGAAACTTGCGGCTGATTTAATCTTCCTCCCTCTTTGAACGGCTGTGTTGCACTGTGTTCTAGTTCAGAAATTTCAACAGCGGGTCTCGAGTTAAAATTTCGCTGGTATTGTTTCCCCTCAGCTAATGGTGGCCTGGTTTCGATCGCCTTCAGACGTATTTCTGATGGTAGTTTAGTGCACAAATTGTGTCAAATTCAAAGCACGCTTTCGGCAATTTATTCGGACTAGTGCAGGAATTCCAGCACTCTTGGACCACATGCTTTAAAATTGGGTAATATGGACAAACTTGACACTGTTGGCAACCACGTCGTGGAGAGAGAGGGCTTCGTGGATTTAGCGCCACTTTTTAAAGTCACGAGCTTTAACTTGTAACTCGTCGGAATACTGAATTCCGGAATTACCGTGGACAGAGATCGATCTTTCGTCGTTTTGCTTACGGTTTTCTCATTGGATTTGCTCATCTTTCCAACGCACTTTCCAAGGGATAGCAAGAAATACATGGACGTCATATGACGATTCACGAAAACCTGGAGCAAATAATAGAGTGGTCTCCGCTTTGTTACGCAACTAAAGTGTCACCAGAAGTAAACTTCCTTCGCCATAGTAACCTGAGGTTCGGCGGCGGACAATGGGAAGCCAACTAGCCCAGTTGGCCTAAAGCCCAATTATTTGGCCCTTGGGTACCACTGTTTTAGGTCGTCCAGTAGTTCATCTATGATAGAGGTTGCCTCCCAGTCAGACATATAAAAGGATTGTAGCCATCGCCTTCTGAGTACTACCGTTGTTTCCAGTTTGCATAAGAGTGTCTCCTTATTCTATATGCATTCTAGACGGATTTCGCCGAGACTTCTTAGTATTTGTGTCGTTTCTAGCGTTTTTTGTGGTAATTGTTAAATAATTGCTATCTTTGAAGTGAATCTGCATGCAGCAACGATAGAACCGCATTTTGTCATGCTTTCGGTCGTGTAGCCAAAGATACATTCTTGGGGAAACCCGCTCTATGCAACTTTGGGATCGCCGGCGCTGGCAAAAGTTGGCTGCTCGCGTGTTTGCTACTTCTCCTAGTTGGGGGTGCTGACTCCATGCTGTTAAACATGCGCTTGTTTTGGCTACCATGCTCTTTGCTCAGCTTATGTTTAGGCAATCGGTACTGCTGCTGCTAGCTTCGATGGGGCCGTTAGATTAGCCGTGGCATGCCATAAAGTTGCAGTCAGTTTGTACCATTTCTGTGCTAGCACGACAATGCATCCAACTAGTGGGTTGCTCATACATTATGTACCGGACCAAATGGAGTCTGGTGCAATGTCGTTCTTCCGCTGTCTCTGTGGTTAAATGTGCGCACTTAGAATGGAATTTCCTACAGAATATATAACACGATAATCCGATTTTTATAGTGTTGGAACACGAATTCAAATCGCAACGAAAAAAGTCTAGGGCCTCATGGACTGACTTCACAAAGTTTTCCATGTTGCTGTGTTGCGAAACCTGCCGGGGGCGTCAGTGACATGTGTACTTTGCTACCGTTTTGGCACTACCAGCGTTCAATGTACCGATGGTATCGGGACAGCACATGATGTCAGTTGACAGCCACCTACTAGTGGGGACCGAGTTACGAACAAAGCTGATTGATGCCAAAGCGCGACATTTCCACTGTACGCAGTGGGCGCCTGGCTGTCGATCAAGCCGGCCTTTTGCGCGGTAGAAATTTGAGCGTCAAGGTGCGTTGTATTATTCACGCTAGTTTGGTAGATGTTGGGAGGACGGCCACTAAAAGAGCTGCACCGGTCAAACTGAGCGTTGGCCCCTTGTGGTATAGAAATCGTTGAATGGCGCTTAAACCACTCCGTCGAAAGCGGGTAAAAATATCGAGATGCACGTGAAAAAGAGGTGGGTGCTCGCTGGAATTTCCGTTGAAATTCTGCTGTAGTAGTAGGAACGGCTGCGTTCTAGACAAGCATGTATTGCTTGACTTAGTCGATCGCTCGATTCTGTTCGAAATACTTGCCCAGAAAGGTGCTCCCACGAAACATGTTAACATTCTACATGCTCTATCCTCGAACATTACAGGCCGCTTAAGGGTCTATGGTGACTTATCGGATAGCTTTACGAGCATAAGTGACGTTCGTCAGGATTGTCCAATTTTCCCATTTTTGCTCAATTTCGTCGTGGATTCTATCATGGTGTGCTTTTTGCCGAATCTCACGATGTAGGCGTTGATTTCCTGTCTGGTGAAAGGTTAGTTGATCCCGAGTACGCTACGATCTCGTTTTGGTTTCAACGATTTTGCGGAGGCACAATCACCCCTGCATAGCACGTCCAGAGTGGGCCCATTAGTTGGTATGCGCTTTGCACTTGAAAAGTGCAACTTGTTGCTGCAGGACCACCAGCCACTTTATGACCCCTTAACTCTTTCTCACGAGAAACACTAGGTGGTTGCTTGATTCACTTCTCTTGGCAGCTGCATCAGCAACCATGGGCGTATAGAAACTGACGTCAGCTCACACACCGCAAAGGCCAGAGCTGCCTTCTTGAACCTGCGCCATCTTTGGCGACAGAAGGAAGTTTCGCTCAGTCTGATAGGCCGTGTTTACAAGGCCGCAGTGTGGGCCGTCCTGCTGTAGGGAGTGAGACTTGGCCCCTTCGCTCTGGGGATGTGAGACGCCTTCAAGTCTTTGATTACCGTTGCTTACGGCGTATTGCTGTTTTCGGGTGGTAGTAGCGTCTCCGCAAAAATGATGTGCGTGGGCGAGGACTATGTAGTGATAACCAAGCTTGTCCCTGGAACAGCAGATAACATTGCATAAATTGCGTTGGTGTGGGCACTTGCTGCGTATGCCCAGTCAGCGTTTGCCTAGGAGGACCTTGTTTAGTCTACCAGGTGTAGGGTGGCGCAACGCTTGATGTGGACAGAAGTTGACTTGGCAGCAGGAAATGAATTCACTGACGACCAAACTTGGTGCCGTCAGTCCGTCTCGCCTTCTGGGATGGAATCCAGGTGACCCGCCTAGTGCTTCTCTCGAGACTTTACGGGACATGGCTCGCAACCTACACCAGTGGCTCGTCGGCTGCCGTCTCCTAATCGGATTGCCTGTTTAAATTATATTTGATGCTGTTATCCGCGGAGTAACGGCTGATTGTGACTGGCTGATTGTGAAAGCCGCAAGGAAGCTGTCTTACTGAAGTAGCCTTATCTTCGCACGATAGCCAGCTGTGTGTGATAGTAAGTTGTTAACACAAGTTGTAGGCGCCTTTACGCCGAATGATTGCTTTGTGCATTAAGCTTTTCCGGTAAGTCCCCCTTCTCTCACTCTCTTATAATTCTTTATTTCATATGTCATGATTGCATGGCAGCGAAGCATAAGTACAAATGGCTGATGTACTGCTGTTGTTGATTGATTGCTGCACTGGTAAATTAGTGTTCTATATCACGTGTATCACGTGTCTGGAATTGCCGGTACAAAAGCAAAAAATAGAACAGTGTTGAATCCGTGCGATCAAAAGGTTGTATTCGAAATGGGAAATATGTCGGTAACTTGCGTAGACCAGGATGAGTTCTGGATAAAAGGAATCCGAGATATTTGACCGTTAATATCCTGGGTATGAGGTGTTCACTCACTACCAGAGAAGAAATGGCTTTCGACACTTTAGCTTACCAAACCAGCTAGAACGAACAATACTGAGGTCGACTGCCACAGATCAAGCTCGATAACATGCAATCGACCTGTAGATCGATGCAATTTCCCCTGTAATCCTAATTTTTTTCCATTAGAAAGTTTGTTAAACCAAGAAAAGTAAATGGCAAATCATAATATTTAGTGATGTGAAAGCTTCTTCTTTACCTCTGCTCTCTGCCACCCCTAGATGTGTCATGAGAAGAACTCACACCCGCTCTGCACACAAATATTCTATTCACAAATATGAGGAAACTAAAACCAGCTGCATTTTTAAAAGCTCACTGGCCTACTCGACCGAGCGCCTGATCGACCGCACGGAGACAGGTGCTTCTCATATTCAGCTCCGCTTGCGCCTCTATTACCTCGCCCCTTTAAATTGCTTGCTCCTACCTATTTTCCACACTTGGGCTTGGTCGTAGCGTTTTACCATGCGGTTCAATTTTAGCCATGGTGGTCGTCTCCGCTTTTTGGTCGGCCTGCATTGTGCATCGTTTGCTGCTTCAACTTATGTTGCAATACACGTAATTGCTCAGCTTCGTCTTCCAAACAAAAGGTGTCTAGTAAGATTTCCCATGGTAGGGATGGCGGTTCTGGAAAGCATTGAGTCATGCCGTGATTCGGCCTCAGTTGATTGGTGTGCCTGACTCATTTCTCCTTTCTTAGTTAACTTTTAGATGACGCAAGCGTTTCTGCGGATCAGTTCTGTCGACCGCCTCCTCGGTCCTCGGAATTCCCGTGGGTAAACCATATTCCAAATTTTGAAATGACGCACGTAATCCAAGCTGAATAGGGAAAGCGTCTGCCTCCGTGCGGTCATTCAGGCAATCGATCGAATAGGCCAGGGAGTTTTTAAAAAGCCCCTCTAGTTTGTACTTTCCTCACTTTTGAATAGAACGTTTGTGTGCAGAGCTGGTGTGAGTTCCTCCCTTGACGCGGCTGGGAGTGGCAGAGTACTGAGGTAAAGAGCAAGCTTCTACAACATTTAGAAAAGTTTAGAATGTGAGACTGTGACGACAACCATAACATCAATTCGTTCGGACCACCCTGCAGAGTGTTACGCCTAGACGAAATCCTAACAGCGGTATGGTAGTAGGAAAATTTAGTAGCAAGCGTAGAGGTACACTCAAAGCACGCATAAACCCTGTCATGAGAGTCACGTGAACGCGAGAACTATTTCCAGTTCGAAGCGAATCAATAGCGGGCACTGATTGGTTGAAATACACGCACGTACGCACTCAAGTGCACGCGCTCCTACGCAGTAGCCCTTCCGGTTGAGCAGCAGTAGACTTATTTGACATGAACATGAGACTAGGGACAAACATAACAAAACTCAGACTACCCTGCAACTTAGATGACTCGACGTTTGGAGCTTTACATCACATAAGGACATCATCGGCATACTTGCATACGGTACGGTATAGGAAGATTTTCGACATAGAAAGAACACAGAAGGAAGAGAGAAGGCCTCCTTTTGAAACTGCACGATCGGAGCAAAGTGCGAAGGATTTTGTTCTGTTAAGCTGGGTGACCCCGTCCGCGAGAGTGATCAAAAAGTGTCTGCTAGAGTGACCGCCGGAGCTCCCAAAGTATGCCCCAGGCAATCCCAATTGGACACCTTTTGATCACTCATAATGTTTTTCTTACACACCCTTGCCATGTGCCGTGAATGCGTTTTTCCTGGTCGAAAATACCGTCCACATTAAGCAGAAATCGATTCCCAAGCTGTGCTTACGTAATACCATAGCGATTAGGATAAATCGAAATGTTTTTGAGCGACAAAATGTCGTCCAAAAAGGGTCCGTTTGGGATGGCCGATGGCACAAAGATCGGCCATTTGGAGAGGTGGCCAAGCGATGACAGTCTAGAGGAATGAAGGTACTCACTTCCAAGCTGGCCTCGGTTGGAGCGTCTCGGCTCCCTGGTTGGGGTCCGAAAGACGATGAACACGTTTGTCTGGAGACACTTGTTGTTATGGCTAGGAGCCGACCTCAGTAGCGTTCCTGCTGTGTTTTTTTGTCCCACTCCATCCTTCTTAGCCTCACCCTCCAATCACGATCTCATTATTTAGCATTTTATAATTTTGCATACTAAATTAGTATTTATTTTCTGCTGCATAGTAGCCGGCTGGTAGCTTACCGGAACGATGTCCATCCGTTACCGGTAGCTCAGCTGGCTTGCACCTGTTGCATTTTATTCCCTTTTTTCTTTTATGTATTGCGGCACAGTAACTGATGTGTTTCCCACCTCTAGCCAACGTGTTTAATATGTGAAATAACGATTTCACTAAAAAGTAAAGCTTTTTAAGCGAAGAATGCTGATGGCAAAGCTGTATAGTCTTATTTAACAGCGTCTGTGCATATCACGCCATTTAACTTCCTGTTCACCTTTCGCCTCTGAAACTGACCAAAAACGCTCGAATGGGACGGCTGACCGTCCATCACTGCGGGCAGGGGAAGTGGGTGCGGTTTATAAAGTAGTCTGTAATTATGCTGCACACATTATTATGAGCCCATCTCGTAAGCACCCGGTTGAGCAGGATTGATCTGTTGACGCTACTGTGAGCATTTGAAGGAGCACGAAGCAGCAGACACACTGCTCTGCATATATCACGTAGTGCAGCTGATAACAGATGGAAAAGATACAAGCTAACATCTGAATAGGCCTTGCCATATTGCCGACGTTGATCGCTGGAAAAGATAATCAATCGGTGGTCTATCGGTTTTGGTCACACAAACTGATATCAGTAAACACGCCCACGACGAACGCTCAAAGTTCAGTGAACAGACTGTAAAAAAACAGACACATATTTTTACGCGCGCAAATCGTTCGTACCCACATGTGCACACGTGAAGTTAGGACATAACACTATCAAGACCTTCGGTGTAGAACAACCGTGCGTCGAAACACAAGCTTTCCCAAACCAACGGATTACTCAGCTAACCACAGAGACGCCAGACATTACTTTGTTCACGTTGCATTCATTTATAAACTTTATTGTATACGTACTATACCCATTTCTTATACATATCTTAGGAATATTAGCGTGCACCTTCTGCTCAAATCATGTACATATAAATCGCGCTAACACATCTAGTGTAGAGCGGTTAAGTTTATAGGCAAAATAGTATTAGATGTCTGCCTGGGTGCTTGTTAAAATCTGAGGGTCAAGTAGTTACTCGAAGACTTTCATCAACACCGACGTACATACAACCCGACTCCTACCTTGGTACAGACGTTATCCTCATAGGTCTCTAAATGTCAGGGATTGTGCCACACATAAGACAGTGGTTGAACAGATCGCAATATAATCCGCGCACTCCCTTGGAACCAGTTGGAATAATGTATCAGGTCCAACAGCCTTAATTATTTTCACTTGTGTTGAGTTCCCTGTAACAATTGGTGAGTTCAATGGTGATACTGAGGTTTGTGTTGGTGAAAGATGGCAGGAAAACACCTTGCGGGGAAGAAGGAAACTTCCATTGAGTCGGTCGATATTCATATTATCAAGGAGCTTTAGGGCTTGTATCACGCAACGGCTTTAAGTGCATCCAAAGGTCTCTACAATCAGAATTATCTGACACAGTTGCGTACTATAGCTGCAGTGGAGGATCACACGGTGTTACAGGAGGACCTGGATAAAGCGTACACATGGTCCATCGAGAACATGCTGCATTTCAACGTCACCAAGTGCAAAGTTCTCAGCATACGACACAAGAGTACGCACAAGTACCGCCTAGGACCACAAATTCTACAGCGGGCTTCTCACAAGTGCGATCTTGGCGTGCTGGTTCAAGATGACCTCGGTTGTTTGAGGCAGACTGAAAAGGCAGCTAAGAAAGCGAACCAGTACCTCGGCCTTCTTCGCAGAGCTTTCGGGAAGTTTGACACTTCAGTCTTTCCAAAAATGCTTAGTGCTACGTGAGGCCGAACGCGGAATACACTATTCAAGTGTGGCAACCATGGCTCAAGCGCCATCTCACAGCGCTCGATATTGCACAACGTAGGGCAACGTAGAGCATCAGAGGTTTGACCAGCCTCCCCTACCCATTCAGACTGAAGACTCTCAAAATATCCAACGGACGTTATCGGCGTCTAAGGGGCGCTCTCATAATAGTGTATCAGATGCTGAAAAACCCCAACCACCCATGCCATTCCCTTCTAATACTCAGTCAAAACACCTCGCTAAGAGGTCACCAGTTTAAGTTAATCACGCAGCACAGCCGATTGGAATGTCGACGAAACTTTCTCCCCTTTTAGTGTCACAGCCTTGGAACGCCCTCCCGGAACATGTAATTAATGCTCCTACTCTATCCTTTTTCAAAAAGGCCTTGACGATACTCTGTCACTTTTACACTATGTGCTATAGCCCAAGACCAACAGACGCTGGCATTAATGCATAACAGACAGTGGACAGCGCCATAACCCTACTCGAGAATAAGTCACTCCAAACCCTTTGCACACAATTTGATAAACGCTACTACTATAGAAACTGGATTTATGTATCTTGTCGACCCAAGATAGCTGCACACGAGCAAGAGTTGTCCTTGCTAGTTTTTTTTCTCGCTTATTACATGTCCAATAACCACTCCCCTTATTGCTTTGTGTGCGTACATTCTGATTTCAAACTCCCTTTATACGGCAGTGCAGTTAAAGCTGTAATCGCCCGAACCGACGATTCCATTATCCCCTGATCTATCTCTGCTCACTCTAACCATCCTACGGGACATGTCAAGCACCTGCTTTTATACCCGTTATAAATCATTTTTCATTGTTCAATCACATTAGCTCCCCGTTTATTACCAAGAATAGTTGTTTAACCTGGGTAGACCTTTGGATTTAGAGGCCTGATTTTCTTTCGCTTTAGTTCCTTATGTGTCAGCAAAGAGTATCCGTTCATGAACAGGTAGTTACTTTCAACAGAGCAGCATAAGTCAAAGCAGAAGCTGATAGAGCCTGTAAAGTACTCGCACCCCAAATATGGGTTTTCCTCCATGAAAACTGAAACCAGCCTGAGTCAGTGTCGCACGAATTTTCGCGACATTTGCTGTCGAACAGTCTTATTTTAAAGGGTTTTTTGGTGAAAGCCAATTTTGATTATTTTGAAAAAGATTAAACACATCGTCTGAACGCAGTGGTCTGAGTGCCGAGAGGAGGTAGAAAAGAACTGAATTGTGTTTATGAAAATGAAATCCATCTGTGCGTCAAACCTAGCTTCGAAAGATACCGCATATTTTCGACCAAGCTTCTTGATGAATGTCGTATCAATTTGGGCAGTCACCATCAACAATGCAGACGACATAGTTTTGGTCAGTAACCCTGGTGCGAAATGAACAGCAATTTTTGGGCTGTTAGTGGTGTCTCGGGGGCTCTGAATATCTTTTCAATAATGATGCAATGAAATGCAGTTAGAACTCTCGGTTAACACTTGATTAAACAACATCCGTATTTTGTGGTTGAGTACGTAGACAGCGATGTCACCGAATTACACCATGCTTGGCCGATATATCTGATATTGCCTTCTCCGCAAGTCTGCAGCTTTCCAAGCCAGTCGGACCTCACAATGCGGTATTCATCGAGTTGAATCACCTCGTCATCCACATAAAGATGTAAGCAAATCGATTGTAGCATTATAGTACCTATGTTTGTATATTCCTTACGCTGAATAGTAGCACTGAGATCGGCCATGATACCAAGGACAGAGGGTAAATGCTACAGGGAACTCGAGGCTTTCGTTATAGAACAGCGTCTGAGTCCAGCTTGTCCACCAGCATAGTGTTTTCACATTTTACCAAAGCTTTTATTTAAAGTTCATTTGCTGGTGTTTCTGACTTTGGGCCTGCACGTTTTGCGCTGCGTTCCGGAACAAATACAAAAATAGACAGAGTAGGACAACACTCCTCACTTCAGGATTATCCAGGTCGACAAAAGTGTGTGAACAGCACGATGCAATTAGTAACTCCGCAGAAGGTACCGTAAGGAATAATTCTCCAAAGGGAAATAACAACGGTCGGTTTGAAGAACTCGCGTTAAGTGCCTTTATAAGGCAGGTACAGCCCAGATTGTTTCGCTGGTAAGTCATAGGCCAATTGTTCTCAGCTAGTTTACAATGGAGTTCCACTCTGATAGTCCGATGAAACACTTGATATCCAGTGAATAAAGGCCTCCGACGAACGACGCGCATCCCGCAGATGCGCGATAGTTTTACATAAATTTGAACGGCATATGTCTAGGTATTCCTGAGTAAACGTTAGCCTTGCAACTTATCCGATAGTAGTGATGAAGAACGGCTGTTAAAGGACCTGAGCGATGACCACAGGCTGCAAGATAAACAGGGTATCCGTAGTTACCTGTTAGCGAGATTACCCTATACTCACCAATGTGCTAAGTGATGCAACGGTTCCAGAGGATGGAATGCTTTCATCCGCGGAAGGATATAAGCAAGAGTATACATGCCCGAAGATAACGCAAAGTTTACAAGAAGGAGTCACTTAACTATCTATCTATCTATCCGATTACCAATTTCGGATTTCAGAAAATTTATGCCGTGAATCTGCATCGTTCTAGAGTGATGTTGATTTCGTACTGACAGACATTTTCTTTTACGGCAAGCTAAGAAAATTGCTATTGGATACACAACTTACTGCAAGGTTTGAGGCGAAGTAGGCATTTAAACAGTTGCAGCACATCTTTTTATGTAGCAGTGTATGAAAACGTAATGTGGTCTAATAGAAAACGTAAGCTACGCGGCTAGGTACATACATCCCAGATGTACATACGCTAAAGTAGCTTGAAAAACAGTGTTCATAGTTCTTCCTGTGCGATCTACCCACATAAGCTAAAATAGGTAACAGGAGCAAGATGGTGACTATTGTTTCACCAGGACTTGCTTATATAGTCACTGAGCAAATGGTCATATCGTCGCATGACCCAACCTTGCGACTTCATACAGTCGTTCCAAAAATCAGGGGCACAGTTATAGGCGTCTAATTATGCCTAGCCTAGAAAGCGATATTTCATGGACCGAGATAGCTATATACGTTATCAATGTAGCACGCCCCATCTTCAGCTTGCAAATTTGCCTAATTAGAAAACAAATAAATTTTTTTACCCCGTCTAACAACTGCCTGCGTCAAGTAAGGAGACACATCAGTATGTATACAATGGACAGGTTCCTGCGAGTAGACATTTAAAAGGAGTTAAACTGCGCCCAGCTACAGTCATTAATAAGCGTATGCATGAGCCCGATAAATCATCACTCGGTCCTTTGATGATGTTGTTTTCGGTTTCCACCTTCGTTCGTGCGCTTTGAAATCAGTGCCCGCTCTGATTAGCAACGGTAATGTGTAATGGTCCAGAAGAAAGGGGGTTAGTCGGTGGATTAAAGAATCATGTGAAAATTGGTTTCGGCGGCGCAACAGAGCAAGAATGCAGTATGGCATACCAACAGGAGCTCGGATAACACAGCGCGATGCGCTAAACGTGTAGTTTGGAAAAATCGATCGTCCTGATTAAAATTGAACGGGGTAATACATCAAAGGAAAGAGAAATACGCGGCACAGTCAAACAACGTAGTACTGTGTGTTTGCGAGATGACGACGAGAAGCGTAATTGAGTTAAAAAAAACATCTGAAAGTGCAGAAGCCACTAAATATCTAATCACATGCAGGATGATCGGAGGAATACCACTACACAACAGAAATTGGATGTGCACACCGAATTTGCTTTTCTATTATCACTAAAGACCGCATGGCACGTTCCAGGGGATGCAGATAAGTGTTGATAGAAATGGAGAAAAAATTACGCATTACTGTGTAACTGAAACTGGTCATATTAAGTGGGGGATTTAAGTGGGGAAGTGGGAATCTGTCCTAACCGACTGGAGCCGCTCCGTCATAGTCCCAATTTTCAAGAGAGCCTCAGGATCGGAATGCGGCAACCATAGACGAATCAGTCTGATCTCCATCGCCTCCAAATTGCTTGCCTCTGTCATTCTTCACAGACTGACTGGCATTCTTGAAACCCATATTCGTGAAGAGCAAGCTGGGTTTCGTCGAGGTCATGGCTGCATTGACCACATCTTCACTTTGCGTCAGTTGTCGGAGCACCGTCACATATATTGGCGGCCCACCCTTGTCGTGTTCCTCGACATCAAATGTGCATTCGATTCGGCAGATAGACGTGCACTTTGGGACTGTCTAATCAGGAAAGGTGTACCTGAGAAACATGTAAATATCATGGGAGTATTATACGCGCGTAGCCCAGGCAAGCGGTCGTCGCCCTTTAATATCTCCAGCGGTGTGAGACAAGGATGTCCGCTGTCACCTCTGCTCTTCAACTTCGCTGTTGACGAAGTCATGGAAATCGCGTTTACAGGACACGACTTAGAAGAGGTGGATCTGCTCCCAGGAGAAAGACTTCTTGACTTGGAGTGTGCAAACGACATTGCCCTCATCTGTGACAGCTGCCAGATGTGCCAAGCCGCATCGGACAGATTATCACTGGCTGCCCGTCACTTTGGGCTTCGCTTCGTACCCTCGAAGTGCAAAGCGTTCCTCCAAGGTTGGTCTGGACCGCCTCCTACGCTGACCCTTGGTGAGGATCAGCTAGAGGTCGCTCAAAAATTCAACCACCTGGGAAGTTGTATCAGCGCCCGTGCGATTGAAGATGAGATCCCGAATCGTATAGTAAAAGCTCGAGGCGCTTTTGCTAACCTTCGCCACTTATGGCGCCGGCGCGACAGCACTCTCGCCCTGAAGGGTAGAGTGTACAATGCAGCGGTACGTTCGACTCTACTGTACGGTTGTGAAACCTGCCCCCTTAGATCAGCGGACATAAAGGGGCAAGTTATGTTCGACCACTGGTGCCTTCGCAATTTAGCTCACATCTAGTGGGAACACCGCGTGAGCAAAGGGCTTGTTCGAGGCCTTGATTACGGGCACGCAAAAAGGAAATGAATCGCTCAGCACCGTTATTTCACGCATCAGACTCCGATGGCCCGGCCACGTGTTACGCATGCCAGCCCAATGACTCCCTAGACGTGTGTTGTTTGCGCACCGGGAGTGTGGATGGAAGAAGAGGAGGGGTGGTCAAGGGATGACTTCGTCGAGAGGAATGAAGGCCATCACTTCCAAGCTGGCCTCAGGTGGAAAGTCTCGACTCCCTGGTTAGGGTCCGAAAGACGATGAACACGTTTGTCTGGAAACACTTGTTGATATGGCTAGGAGCCGACCTCAGTGGTGTTCGTGCTGTGAGCTTTTGTGGCCCACTCCATCCCTCTTAGCCTCACCCTCCAATCACGATCTCATTATTTAGCATTTTATAATTTTGCATACTAAATTAGTATTTATTTTCTGCTGCATAGTAGCCGGCTGGTAGCTTACCGGAACGATGTTCATCCGTTACCGGTAGCTCAGCTGGCTTGCACCTGTTGCATTTTATTCCCTTTTTTCTTTTATGTATTGCGGTACAGTAGCTGATGTGTTTCCCACCTCTAGCTAACCTGTATAGTGTGTGTGTGTGTGTGTGTGTGTGTGTGTGTGTGTGTGAATCTGTGTACGTGTGGGAAATGTAAGTCAATAAGGAGGTAGAGACGAATGAGTCTGAGGAATCCATTTGCCTCTGATTTTCAATTATCGATGAAAAGGTGCCATCTTTGGAATCAGTAATGTCACGCAACGTCTGAAAATGATTTCAGAGTTATCTGTTCCTTTCTGGAGAGAATCGCACGCGTAATCCGTAAACATCTTATATCAATTACTGAACCTATCTATATCCCCTACCTTAGGCCCTAGCTGTGCGTACAGAAGCAATTCGCATGCCAGTTACCGTTATCGTGGCACACATCTTTCGGTTCATCATCATCCGAACTGATTTTTACCCGTTATAGCATTTGATTGATTGTGAAAATAAGGTGCTCTTTCCTTGGGCTTAATCTACCAGTTTCAGTGGCATCGTGATTCATAGATTCGGCCGTTAAATTTAACATGGTTATCAATATTCAACTTGACTCAGCACATTCATCACGTAACCCTGACTTGGTAACTATTTGAGTTTGACTATATTTACCGAAAAGAATTATTAACTCAGCACTTTTTACAAGCTAATAAAAGAGAATTGTAAACTGCTAAAGACAACCATTCACCGTGATTCATACAAAACGGGATAAGGCGGATAATAATATTCATAAATAATCCCCATTTGAGTCAGAAGTAAGCAAGTGAGCGAAGAATATTCTTTTCGGTAATTCTCATCAGGCGAGTACAATTATGAAGCAAAACGTTTGGAGGGAATAAAGCCAGTAGAGGCCTGTACAGAGAGCATTAACTGGGCAATATGAAAACTAAATCAATGATTTGATCAATCGGACTGTCGCATTAGGAAGCAGGTGATCAAGGAAGGTCAAGTTCAAGGCCAAGGCAATTTCAGAGCCTGTATCAGTGTGCGCTGTTTGCACAGCTCTGGTTTTAGAACTTTGATAGCAATGGCTTCAGAAATGCTCAAGAAATGTTTCTTCAGCTGTTTTGGGTATCGTTTAGGGATACTATAAACGACTCGAAACGACTGTTTTATCTGGACTTGGTGTCCAGTGTCGACCAAGTGTTGATGGATTTTACCGTGCCTTTTCGTAGTGACGCAGGACAATGCTCAGAGATTCTTTTTGGACAAACACCTGGTCGTATGTCCAAGATACCTAGCACCACAGATGCAGGTGAACTGGTATAAGACAAACGATTCGGACCGAACCGAAATAATAGTGAGAAGAACGTCTATATCATGTTTTCAAATGCCATGCGGAAACAACAATGGAACGGTGAGATTTAAGAGTATGAAAAGGTGAATGCTGTATGCATTCAAGTGAAGGAGAGGGGTTAAAGGATTAAATGAGGATAGAACCGTGATTCTGAGGCAAATCAGTTGGTGCGTATTGGCATACCATCAAGCCAGGTGAAACGAAAGCGGGAGGCAGAGCACTAATGTAACACAAGGTCAAGGATTGTGTACGGCCGTTTAACTTTTCCTTATGCGCGTAGTTCACACATGCATGCGGTGAGTCCTTGAGCAGTGAGAAGAGAAGTGAGCAAAACGAAATAAAAGCAGAATCATGTTCTCAAAGACGTCAGCGTGCTTGTTCTCATAGGCTCATTGTGTTACATTGCCTCGGGGCAGTAAGCACACAGAAGACGTGATGGACGTGCAATAACCCTTTAAAACTGCTTCTATTAATCAGCACATGGCATTGAGCTTTTCCTCATATAACGTGGTTATACCCATGTCTATGTGGAGTATGCCACTTAATTCATCTAATGCCAATTCCCTGTTTAAAAAACTGAAGGAAACTATCCTTCGAATCGCACGTTCACAATAGCTCTGTGGTAGTTTATTCCATAAAACAGAGCAGAGATTAAGAAGGAAAGTTGCTCTTAGCCTAATCCGTGCTTTCGCAATTGGTAACGTGTTACGCTTATTCCTTAGATGAAAATTAAAAAGGAACTAAAGTGCAGTGCACGCGAAATAATGTGACAAGCTAATACATGCGATTTGTTGACAGAAAGGAAGCTTTCATGAGGGTTGTGCATTCGAAAAATCCAACTGTGCTCTATAGTGTGGGGGGGAACTCAGAATTCGCGTGGGCGGTATTCCCACCACCAGCCCATCTAACGTCATCCAATGCTGTCACCGGAATTTGGGAGCAACTCAAATTTGCCCAGCCAATGAAAACCAAACTAAATATGTGATGGCATCATATAAGCGGTAGCCTCGAGGAAATGCCGGAGCAACTTTACTGAGGTGAGTTATGATTGCTCTAAAGAATTTCTGATATGCTAATTCACATCTCAGTTGTTTGCGCATCTAACGGTTAGTTAGTAAGAAGCCTTATGGTAGAGTTCAATACCCTCTAGTTATGTTTCGCCACGTCCACGAGAAGAATTTAGTAATACTTGGATCACAGAATCCAATAAACATTTTAAATTTTGTGGAAAATTTTTGTACGTTATCTAGTATGGTGCGAGCTTTAATCTCATTTTGCGATTACTTTCAAAGATATTCCATACAGATTCACGCACTCGGTACCAAACTTACTGTCACTGTCACTCTGCCGCAAGCATGTATGGGAAGTTAATAAGTTACTCACTTTGACAAATGTAAAGAGAGCTTTGGCTGGACGAATGCTTCTTGTATTATCATGTGCGACAATTTGTTAAACGTAGAACCATACGGCTTTTCTTGTGAGCTGCAATGGATACACAGAGCTAAAAGTTATGTAAGCTTGCGGACGAGTTGCAACAAAAGGAGATCTGTAGGTCCGTTTCTAAAAAAGTACGGGGATTGCTTAGTCCCTATACTGCTAACAATAAGAATGATATTCCGATGAGCCTCAGATGACATTCTCATTGTCCTTATGACCTAAGCTGTAGATAAGACTACATGGAAGGATTTCACTTTAAATACGCATTTTACGATTATGATAAGTTTATTTCTACAAGAACAAAGTGAACAAGTTCTGCTGGCTTTCTCTCCATTTTGTGAAGTCAAAGTAGGATGTGGAAGCACAACCTACGGACGCACTGACTCACTCAGTAGGAATAAAGTAATTCAAAAAAACCAACAAAAATCCTTTATTCAATGGACGACAAGGAATGTAGGGTAGATGTTGCAACTGCTCGAGTTCTTAGCTGCTCCAATAAGGGGGAGTAGTTGACGAGGGGCCAAAAAAGGAAGGACTATATTAGACGGTGGACCGATGCTGACAGTTACGCATATCGGCTAAAACCACACTAACAAGAGGGATCGATAGGCAGGTGTGCAAAGAGTACCGAAAAGATGCTTCAGTCACGCGATGAATCAAGCAATGGACCCAAACGTGTGTGCTTAGTTTAAACGTGCACTTTACTTATACTGCCCAACACACGTAGTAGCACATTTTGGTTCACAAGGTAGGAAGCACTAAACTTTGAAATATATACAAGGAACACAGCAGAATATCGTATGCTCACAAGCCATTGCGTAATGAAGTTGAACAAACGAGATATAAAGTTTCAGGTTATGACCCCAGCAGGTAACTCTTTAAAGGTTGAAACAGAAGCACTTTTTTCAGACTGTTTTTGTTCAAGTCCAGTGTGTTAACTGACCGAAATGAAGCACTTACTTTTCCAGACTGAAATGACTACTAAATGGAGTAAAGCCCCTGATTAGTTTCAAAGGTGGGTCGGTGTGGTACACATCCAAGGTTAGAAGGAAGCTCTAAACTTTATAATTATTTCCCATCTAGTTGCACCCCTTTCCCTTTTAGCGTAGATTTAATCGGAGAATCGGGACAATGGTCAGTCAAGTCAGGAGCATGGTCCATCGTGCGGTGCACCTAATGTTAGCAGTGTGTGTTCTGCTCAGTGTCGTCGCCACCACACACTCACATCCAGTAAAAGGAGAGCCGCTGTTGTTTGATGCTGGAGTCCGCCCTCATGAATACGATTATGAAGAGCTCTTCGATACGTATCCCGAGTTACGTAGCGTTGCCCGGATGTACAAACGTGGCCAGTATTTCACACAGCGTCTGGGAAGATAGACTGAATGTATTCGGTATTATTCGCACAGCATGTATTCCATTGCCAGAAATTAAACTTGCAATCTAATAATATATCATTCACCATTTGAGTTCTGCTTTTAGCACCGCAGGAAAGGAGTACACAGTCCTACCTGCACTGGTAGGGTCTCCCATAAGAGGGAATTGATTTCGGACACACTCAATATAGCAGAGTTAGAAGCGTTCAATGCTTTTTCGATGACCAGCTAACTGGGCGCCTAGTTATTGCATGGCATTTTCTGATGCGTAAGACCTGAGAGAGTGATAAACAATGATAGAAAGCAAAAACCTAAGAAACGGATTGTCTGGATTTCACAGTGGAGCGAAACAATGCTTATCTTAAGCAGTCCGTTTTCTGAAGGGCGAATTTAACGCATATGAGCCTCTATAGTCTTACCTGAGGACACCTTAAGTACTGTCAGAATAGCCGAAGTAGTAAACATTATGAAGTAGCTTCACAAATTTAGCGTTTGCCGCTTTCTCAACTCACTCAGAACTCTATGCTTGTAAATGCTCAGAGGGAGCAAGAGTCGTTGAAAGTCGTTGAAGTGATGAAAAGAACTGGTCACGAATAGTGCAGTGCATTGCGAAATGTTTGCCCACTAGATGAAAATTTCGGGTGACAAAGGATATATCAGTAGGGATTCAGCTATGTACTCTAAAACGGCAACATATCAATATAAAAAACCGAGAGGTAACTTCGAGCTATTACGAGATCAGAAGCATTTCCTGTAACGTTGAAAAATGAAGTTAGATGAAGCGTCGTGAGTCAATCATAGACTTTCTGAGGGGACTTGGCAAATTCAACAGCTGCGCTATTCCGACGAGGATGATCTGTGCACTAACTGTGACAACCGATTATTGTGATGCCAGATACTATCAATAGGATGCAATCTATCCAAACATTGACGCCCCCGAACGGTTTCGCGCTGATGGAGCTACTTGTATGGCCATAAACCACTAAGTTAAAGAAGTGACCCCATGGTTCGCTTGAGGGGAGAAACACGGTGCAGAATAAATTCCTCAAGCTACAGACAAAGCGTAGTTTATATTTTTTGTTAGTTGTGACGTGTTCAAATGAAGACCGCCTGGGATTAGGGTAAATGTAACGAACTGATTCTTGGTCAACCACGACCAGGGGGAAATAATTCGTAAGTGGGTAAACTTGACCGGATTCACGGTCGTCAATATTAGCGTTATTTACAAGTGATCTCCCATGTAGCCCCCAGCAAAAGCTAAAAGCTCAAGTCGACAAAGATTACTTCCACTCTGACAGAAAAATTCAAAACAACCGGTTGTAGCTGATCGTATACTCGGATACCGAAGAGGCTTTATTCACACCATAGAATAACACCGCAATGCGTAGGTAGTGTAACCCCGTACACAGTAGCAGCTTCAAAGGCTTGTAAGAGAAGATGGGGACAGAAGGAGATACAGGTTTCTGCAACTGGATAACTTAGTTACTGAAATGAAGCAGTCGGAATCGCTGCAGTGTGAAGAGCGCAGGATTCGTGGCGTCGGCCGTGGGTTGTGCCGGGGATGACCGACGTAAGTAGGTCACAACTGATCCCTGTTTGACGGTTAGTACCATGCGCCAGAACCCCAGGGAGGCCATTGGGAAATAGCAGTAGCTATGGAGCATTAGGTGTAACGGGTCACAATGTCGGAAACGAGCGACACGACCTTCACCATTTCTATTCCGGAACAGGGATGCCGTAAATTTTTCCCATGCGCGCGACTAGGACTCTAGTCGCTGGCGCTTCCAAACCCCAAAATGAGACGGAGTGCTTCAGTTAGCCGGAACAAGTGAATACAGCGTCGTACAGCTTCAAGTATGTAGAGAAATTGCGACATATGTGGCACTTTTAAATATTACAGTCTGCACAGTCGAACGCTGAGACAGCGAACGCCGTAGCAGATATGAGTACCCATAGAGGCACTGCGAGTTCACACAGCAAAACATGTAAGTTCACAATTAGAAGAGCAGTTACGTCAAAAAGGTGAATAAACGGGGGCGCTGCTCACTAAGACTTATAGCGTCAGATGTGAACGTACGTTGCTCATAACCGTAGCATACAGGACGCGGCACAGCTGCTTCAGTTTGTCGAAGTTACCACAGTAAAGCTACTGAACTCCAAATTTTGAGAATCGATAGCGCTTTTATTCAAGCTCACCTTATCATGTTGAAGCTGGCGGCTGCACGCTCTTTCGCAGAGTGCATATAATGGATAAACGACCATCTCTCACCCTGGCCTCACCAATGGAATTGTGTGTTTATCACCTTTACAATGTACCCATGTGGGCAACTACTTCCCAAATTCTATGCAAGCAGACTACGTGCTTGAGCGATATAGATGTAGCCTTTTTCTCTGAAAGGTAGCCCTTACCAACTTCGTTCATTTTGAGACATTAACTCGTGGTAAATGCAAGTTGGAATGATTCACGATAGAAAAGGAGCCAACATAGCGTGCGCATGTATTAAAGGACCTTCGGACAAACGGTATTTCTGGAGACAATAGTTCAATAGTGTATGATGGGATAAAAAGCATAACTTTACAAGAGCAAAGGATGGATATGCAAAATGAAATTAAAATCAAAATGTTCCAACTTGGAACGTGAAATAACAGTGGTTAAACCATTACACTTTATCAAACTTTGTGTAGCGTTTATCACTAAAAATCTAAGAGTCTTCCGAATATCGTCATGTCTGGTACGTTCACCACATATCTTGGTAATGCATTCCAATGAGAACAGATTCTAAGTGAGTAAAAATACTTTCTACAATTCAGACGGGAGAGTTGCGTCATTAGTTTCAAGTGGTTGCCTCGGTTTTGTTTCTAAGGGGCTAGAGTCAACAGTAATGTACATGGATGCTCACTTTCAGTTAGTATCCGGCATGTGAGAGTAAGATCTCCGCGAAGCCGTCGGTATTCTAATGAGAACACACTGATTACACGAAAACGCCGTTCGTAACTTAGACCGGATAGTCCACGCGTTGTCTTTGTAGCTCTTCTTTGGGGTTGTTCCAATAGAAGAATGTCTCGTTTTAACCATAGACGCCAGGTCTGAATTGCGTATTCAAGGTGAGGGAGAATATAGGAGTTAATCAACAATGATACGAACCGCTGCTCAAAAGTGCCGAGAGTTCAATTTCGCTACGCTCGCTGCTTTCGAACATTGGAGCGAATTTCCAAGACTCTCTTGCACGATTATACCTAGGTAGAGTTCACTAGGCACGTGTTGCATGACGTGTTGCCCCAAAAGGTATGTGTTAACGAAGCTGTTGTGCACCGTCAGCAGGTGGCACTTTTCAGGGTTCAGTGGGAGCTGGTTCTTTTCTGCCCATTCCTTAATCCGGGTCAGATCTTCCTGGAGGTAGACACGATCGGATGCTGAGCGAATTGCTCTCCATATTTTAGCATCATCTGCAAATATTTGCATCGGAGATAGATTGTCTGCTGGAAACTCATTAATGTAGACTAAAAACAGGAGCGGGCTGAGGACGGATCCTTGTGGTACACCACTGGAGACGCACAGGCTTGCAGAGTGAGTGTCGGCTACTCTTATCTTGACTGTTCTGTCGTGTAAGTAGTTTCTAATCAGGTGAGCAGGGAACCGTTGATACCGTATGCAGCAAGCTTTCGGAGGAGAAAAAAGTGAGTGAGCTTGTAGAATGCTTTAGAAAAATCCAAGTAAATCACAAACGTTTCAGTTTCAGGGTGTGAAAAACTTCGCTCAAGGTGAAGGCGAAGTGTTCGTGCTCATGACAATGTTTGATCAGCGAGCCTGCATACTAGCATTTCCCCTGGTGGTCCATCTTTATTTACTATAATGAGCTGAATGTCACCTCCGTATCCATAGATGTCGGACGGTGGAAACCACAGCGGACAGGATCATGGTAACACAATTATCACGTAGCATGAATGCTAAACACGCATCATATGGGTTGGAGAATAATTGCATTTGTGCCATCCCCGCGTGCTCGCATAAGGCTCATTCTCCTCAAGGCATATCGTTGTTTCGTGGTCGTGTCAAGTGCAACATTCAGTGTGGTCCAGCCAAAGCTAGCGCATAGCATGCCGTAGACGCCTATTTATCCATGTTTGGGAAGCTCTAGGTTGAACTTACAATCGGCAAATATGATGCTGTGTGCCGAACATGCTGGCAAGTTGGTGAGCCTGAACAGAGACGCAGCACAACCCACTGTCAAGACTGATAATGCACAATGGCATTCAATAGGACAGCGGACAATCCAACCTAGGGTTTCCACGCGCCAACGAATTGCCAGGAATTCGCACAATGGTTGTCCACTAGTACAGATATTTAACTGAGCAGTTCCGTGGGATGCCAACAGGTTACGTGCGTGTGTCAAAACTACATTATTTTGTACTCAGGAAGTTCGGACACAGATGAAGTTCGTGGTGGTGTGAAAGGTTGTGGAAGAGCACGGTTTACCTATAAGTAACTTAATATCAAAGTCGACATCTCTCGTTGCAATGCCAAAACCAGGCGGATAATCTGGACTCCAATTTGTCGGGCACAAAAATTAGGCGCGGTTCAGTGACGTCAGTCGTAGTCCGACAGTGTGGGGGAGATGTGAGTCCTCATGCTTTAGCAACATGACATCGCTCAGTAATCGACAACCCAGAATATTAATAGTGGTCAAATGTCCTCGAAGAATCCCAGATCGATTTGTCGCACTATTTTCGCAACTGCATAAAAGTTCAAACGAAGTGTCCGTTGTTCGTTTCTAATTCGGCTGGAAACGACAGGCAGTAGCTGAAGAGAAAATGAAAGCACAGAGAAAAATGTACAACGGTATTGGGAACATATCAAGTCGCCGGTTGAATGAAGTAATAGTGGGTGTTTAACTAACCTTATGTGACGCAATCCAGATCCGCACAAGCTGATAAAAGAATGTTCTTGCCGCAAATGTGGTGGATTGTACGATTTTGGACAATAGTCGATTTGCAGTTCGGGGTACTGTCAAGAATAAACGTTAACCGTAGTAAGTTGGCGCATACCTAGACAGCAGAAGGAAAACTTGTAAGAAGTGTAGTATCCTCAAGAAATAACTCGGAGCGGGTTACAGCATAAGAAGCGCAGTTGGGTGTGCGTACGCGCGCATAGAAAATCAATAGGTTTTGAACCAGCGTCATTGATCATTCATCAACACGTGACAGGTACCCAGAACGGCTTTCATAATTCGGAGCTTGAAAAGTACGACAAGAAGGTGACGGTTGATAGATGCAAGCATTTCGTATTGTCTCTTCAGTACCAAAAACAAAAACCGATGAGAAACAGAGTTTGCTGCTCACCTATTGGTGATAGGGTCAGTGAGCTTGGTAAAGGTAGGATGGTAGGTTGAAGTGGAGGACTGTACAAGTTGGATTCTAGCAATAGCCTCAAAGTGTTAGCACTGATCTGAAAGTCGAAGTTGATAAAAATTTCCAACTATCCACACAGAAAGCTGCATAAACTTTCAGCATTTACTGTCTCTAATGTCCTTGATGTCTTGCGACGATAGCACGAAGATGACGATATAGTTGACAGGTCTCCGGTACTCACCAGTTATAAATAAAAACGCCATAAAGCTAAACAACAGGAGGACTACCAGTGGGTTTCAATGCTCAATCTGACGTCCCAGTACAGACAAGGAAAATAGGTGATTGTCTAATTTTTGCAGAACTCCATCACTATTACTATCGATTAATCCCTATTTAATGCTAAGGTGTATCTGATCTATCTCACAATCCATAGGCAGATGAGTAAATTACTTATGATTTTGGGTGCCGTTACTTTGAAGTCATGTGCATTCCGTGGCAAGTTGATAGCTCGTTCCGCTCAAAGCAAACAGTAGTCACTAGCGCGAAACCTTCCGAGAAAAGAATGATAACAATCCTAATGGCAACGGGTCGAACTGAACCTTTGATTTGTTTACCAAGCTGGGAAAATCCCCTGATGAGGTCTCGTTGCCAATCGGGGTGACATCTCCAGTGCGGAGTATAGCAGTTGTACTAGCTACGTTGGTGAGCAAAGAGGTACGAAAAAATACAGAAGTGAACTCTCGCACCTCACACAAACCGATGAATGGCGGTGGTGAGCAAAATGATGAGACTAGCAGCTTGGCTGTGAAGACAAGAGGAGATGGCATTGTGAAGTCAGTTGTGTCCTCCCGTCGCCGGTAGAGAACAACTGTGCTGGCTCTAATCTCACTACTAAAGGTGTAGGACAGGTGAGTGATGTAAAGCACACGGTCATCATGTAATATTAGACCTTGAAAATAGCCTTGAAAGGGACCGATGAAATTGTGACCAAACAGCACCTAGCAGAATCAAACACACCGTTCTTAAATTATTTGACTGTTGAAAAGATGCGTCTCTCTCGTGTAAATACGCACGGACGCTACAAAGCGCACTGTTTCATCAAGAGTAGTTGTTTAGTCGCCCGTCTGCCGCATAAGTCGGAGTTTAGTGCTCCAGCCAGTCCCCCGGTAACGCGACGATCCTCATTAAAACAGAATGAAATGCACAACCCTATTCCCACGAATGCACTTTCACAATCATCATCTCACTTAATCTGCATTGAACAAGTCATGAACAGCGTCTTAAGAAGAAGATTATACCGGGACTCCAATGTATCTTTCCGACTTGGAATGCCAGTGGACCGGTGCACTGTCATTTCGATTTAAGTCTAGTGCAAATTTGTTCTGATATCTGAATGGTTGATGCCTCAGATGAATTATTGTTCACTCGCCTCGTAGCGCATTTATTTAATTTGCACACAGACGACCAAATCACATTAGCGCTGTCTATGTGTGCGCCTTTCAAAATGTACACATAAACGTTCGATTACGATGGCCCAGATCGTTAGAGTAGCAGTGGATAGAATGCTTGCCAAACCCTCAGAAACGAACAAGATAAAGCAGCGGCCGAATGAAACCGGAGTTACACGGAGACACATCAAGAAAACCGAGAGCAAAACCAATTGTAAACGGGCTTAGAATTAATGACACTCATTAGCTAGAGTGTAAAAAGCCAGACACAGCAAGAAAACCGAGAGCAAAACCAATTGTAAACGGGCTTAGAATTAATAAAACTCATTAGCTGGTGTGTAAAAAGCAAGAAAACAAGACAAGAGACACATTTGATTATTGGGTCTCGAAATATCTGCCATGTGGCTTGATTGCACCACACATTTTCAGTTAACGCCACAGTTTGCTTTGAAGCAAACTTCCCAGCTCAGACTATCACTACCTAAGGAGCCCAAATCAGGACGAAACCGGTCGGTCGTGAAGTGCCTAGTTGAGAAAGAGCAGCTCCGGAGCTCTTCAAGTGATACGGTTGTCGTGATATACTTAAACAGGATAGGCCGATTTGAACCATTTGCAATGGTGGTTTGCAGAATGGGGCTCTAGACCACTAGAAAATGGTTCCGTAATATACGGATACTTCATTCCGAAGGTTAGCTGCCGAATGATCTCCAACATTAGGGTACGGGCTAAGGATATCGCGAGTTCGCCCGCACATAGGCAAGCTAGAAATGTCTACCTGTGGATCACAAGCCAGACGCCTTTACCACTCAGCCACTAGCCAATCATTAAAGTTGAAGGGACAACTCCATTAAGGGGGAATAAAAGACCCGAACAAGCGAGGGGCTTCGATGTTGCTATGTGTCCAAGTTTGAAGACCCCAACCAATTTGCTGCCCAATAAACGATCCGAGTAAAGTTCAGCTCAACTGGAACCACTTCAGTAACGAAGGCTGAACTCTCCGTCACCCCCAAAGAGGTAAAGTAAAACCCTTGACCAAGGCTGTGCTACTTGTAAGGCTACGGAGTTGTGCGAAGGACCCAGCCTTGGGTGCCATGAATAAAACAGTAAGTCACAGCGTTCACCATATTTGCTGCAGAGGGAAATGCATAAGAAATACGAGGCCAAATGAAATGTTGACCAACCGCCTGTGGGTTTTCACAATTAAAGGTAGAAATCCATTCCGCTTGACTGGCGGTCGTTAGCTGCACCGAACATCTCAAACTGAATACCCCTTGAAGGACGAATGGATCACATTTGTTGTTATGAAATCCGTACACAAATGGCCGCCAGTTCTACATGAGGTACACGGATCGCAACTTTCCTAACGCTAGAATTTTGACTGCTGCCTCCAGTAGGTGCTTAGCACACAAACGGTTTTGTCCAAAGCGAAAATTGGTAATCGTTGGATGCACATCGTAGTAAGGTACCGCGATTTGTATGTCTCCATTGGTGGAACCAGTTAGCGGAAACGGAAGCTCCAAGAAAACGACTTTGTTCACCCTAAATGCACCTCATTGCTTGAGATTCCATAACAAGAACTGGGTCATGAATCTCGAACTCCAACACCAACCATAGCCAATGAAACCCAGTAATCAGGGAAAAATTTAGCACCAAACGTATTTTGTCTGCCCAACGAGCAGTGATCAGACGTGAAAACTCACTAATCAATACATTACAGTATGGTTCGCTGCGCGACATAATACATTATGATGATTGTACGTGCTCGGAGGGGTACTTCGAGTGGATGGATGAACAGCAAAAAGAAGTGGAACGTGAGATATCAAGCGTGGTAATGATATTGGAAAAAAACATAGAGCATAAGTTAGCAGCGACTCGCTACCATCTTAGTCTAAAGACTAACTACTTGCGAAAAATCCAACAGCAATTTAACAGTAAGATTTGCCCAATCGTTGGGAATTTAATTCTATGGATCAATATTGGGGCGCGTCTTTTATGCTCAGCAGATCATTTGGGGTGACAAAGTATACGCAAAAACTTCGATTATCTAGACGCATATTACCTGCGGTGCTTTCGTAAGGGTACTAAGTCCCAAAAATATCTATCAGATATTTCAAAGCCACAGAAGGAGCGATCAACACCATCCGAACGAAAGGATCAAGTTGTGTGGAATGACCTCAAGACGTACACCGACTGTTCGTAAGTCAGAATGCCGGATGGACCACGTTAACTATCTTGGAGGTATACCCAAGGAAGGCCGGGGAAAGTCATCTCTTCCGCTTAGCTGTTAACAACATGCATGGGCGACAGACGGTTACGGTAGAATTTTCCCATCAAACTGGTTGTGTAACAAGATATAGGTTCACTTGCTTAGAAACCAAGGGTTAATAGCAAGCTGTTGCGACGTCAGAGTTAGCGAGAGAACGATTCCCTGTGAAACAATGAAACGTCGGCTGAGATGAGGGCAGTTGGCTAAAAAGCATCTATAAGCAAATGAATTATGGGAATTTTACCTGGCAGAAAGTAAAGTTGTGCACTAGCCGAATCTATGCCGGACAGATGAAAGATATCAGCGATTTGCTTCCTCCGAATCGTAATTAAGCGTAGCATATATATCCTATAGTTAATAAATGCATAACAAATTGTATAAAACGCGCGAGAAGGAGAGGAAATTGCAGACAAAGGTAAAGATGTGTGTTGCAGTTCAGCCGCACATTACTCATCGCGGCCATGGGTTAGTGGCCACAGTTGCTGAGTTCATGTTACTGCAAAACATGGTAAGTAGTATATGACTACTTGAAATTTTAGGGTAGGAATTGGCGGTTACTTCTCCCCGACCAGAAACATAGCGTCTGGGAAGTGCTTTCCAGGAAGGATTTGGGCAAAGTAAAAGTCACAAAACGATGTGTTCCGCCTCCACTTAGGCTAGAAATCTAATCTATAGGGGGCAAAAGTTTGATAATTCTAATCGCACAACTAGTGAAATCGGCAAGAAGGAAATCGACAGAGAATGGGAAATGAGCAAATTTGTGGTGGTGTTTCACATGGACGAATCATGGCCCTGCTACATAAGGTACCTAGCAAACCGTACATCCTCCATTAATTCAAGTCCTGCTGGGTTTAGCACAACATATTCCACCGAATCGATCTGTAATCTTTGAAATATGTACGAACACATTGGCTGTTATTCCCCGTTTAAGCGATGGGAAGCGAAAATGCCCATTATGACGGAAATAAAGTATACGCCTAACGGATCCCGAAGGTTGGTCAGGAAGAAATATGCTAAAAAATTAAGGTAATACACACAAACAAACCAAAAAGAAGATTCGTGGGGCAATGGAAAAAGTGGTATAACGGAAAAAGCAGTTCCTTACCACGTTCCGTAGGATGGCCAAAACAAGAAACACAATGTGGCGAATAGAAAAAAGAATGATAAAATGTAAATCGTTTTGGTGGACTCATCACAATATTCACACGAACGCAGGGAGAAAAGAGCCAATCTCGATTGCACAGGTTACTCCTGGTTGTGCAACGTTCCTCACGTTATATCGTCTGTCGAGTTAAATAGCCTGTAGCTCTTAATGTGGGTAGATTAGAGCAATGTCAAGGCGCTTTAGAAATACCTATTAAGTGGGAGTGAATACAACGTAATTAGAGAAGACGTTTCATGTCTGGCACACACGAAGAGAGTAAAATTTCGCCGACATTCCAGCCGACTGTACTGTGTGGCCAACTTCAGCCGATGGCACCTCCAATTCGTGTTGTGACTGAGTAGATGACGGCAGATGTGGTTGAGATCCCTCAAATCTGGTAGGCCATTATTAGATCTCCACCTGGGCGCCAATACTGACCGCTGTGTAATCCCATAGTCCTTAGTCTAAGTTGATAAGGAAGATGAAACAACCGTTTGATGTGCTTTGTGGCTCCTCGCTGTGCAGTCTCGAGTGCTGCGAGATGTTTCATGTGCCATGGCTGCCAGACCTTGATTTCGTATTCTACTGAGGCCGTATGTACATTTTAAGCAACTGTGAAGAGAGAGAGGGATCAAGTCGCCCAAATGTCTTATGTAGTGTGTCAACGTATTGGTTTGCAGTCTTGGACGCCTTCTCAGATTGTTCTAATCAGACCAGATCAGTCTGGATTAGTATTCTAAGGTCGCGCTTCTGTGTGACTGCTTGCAGGACATGGTCCCCTTGCGCGCATAGGATGTTCGGCTGGTGACGAATGTGGACCACCTTACACATAGCCGAAGTAGACGGGAGCAGATTGTGGAAGGACCGTTCATACATCATGTCCAGTTCTCGTTAAGTGCATCGTGATCTGTTTGTTCGGCGATCGGCCATCACATCTTAATATCGACAGCGAAAAACAAGAAATTTAAAGCGACCAGATACATAATGAACGCGAAGAACGGACGCGCCCCATTAACTAACCCAGTGTAATGAAACCAAAATCATGGACATGTGATAGTACCATCTAAAGCAGCTTGTATAGAATAATCAAGAACACAGACCAATGATCGAATACTATACAGCAGCGTGGATAATAACTAAATAAGCTGAAGAACGGGAATACATTCCAGTATCTGTCTAGGTATTAAAGTGTAATGGACTGTGTTAAGTTCAGAAGTTTTATGTGGTGACTAAATCGGGGCACCAATAACGGTTTGTCAGAGCGTTCTAGGGTTAGCAGAGCCGAAGGGATAAGAGAGATTATCAATGACCTATACGACCGTACTATTGAGTTAATTCGAAGTTATTGCCTTTCAGGCTATTTATTGGACCAAACTTCAATAGGTTGCAGCACATGTGACTGAGACTGCTCAGCACTTGGTGCGCATTATAGGGTCTCCGTGTAGCTATCGACAGCGTCCATTAAGCAATCTAAATCGCTGCAACCGTTAGTGGCACGGTAGGTGGTCCAGACTCGTGACGTTTCTCTTTGCCTAATGCTGTGAGGCCTGAAGCTCTTCGAGATTACACTTTAGCCAAGGAGCCAACTTTGAATCACGTACTTGACGTCGGACCGCACACAGAAATTGTGTATCAAGGGGAATATAGATGAGTCCCGAGCGTCCTGCGCAAGCGATCAACATGTTGGTTACGGTAACCCGGCTACTCCTTTCTGAAGCGGACTGCGAATGCCTGAGACAATCCAGATCGTTTAGTAGGAGCACACCAGGGTAGCATTACTGAGAGGTTGTGTCAGTTGGTAACGCTCCAAGACTGCAGAGGTAGGTGTGGGCATGGCGAATGTGAACAACTGGGATCCTTAAACAAGAAAATGAGTTGACGAGCATTACAAGATGGCATCATATTGTGTTATAAGACCACTAGGAAGCTAACATTATATGTAGAGCATGTGTAGGAAAAAAAACGATGGTTTTGAACTGGGTTAGAAAAGCAAGTACACTAGCACAAAACAACAGATGATTGAGCTGTATCAAAAGTTATAGATCCAAGGAGGCCTTAGGACTGCTGTCAGTTGCTTCTGTACACAAAGAGTAGGAAGTCGCCGATTAAACGTCAGGGGCTCTGCAAATTTCTTTTCCCTTCGTGTGTGCTAACACTGGAACGGTCTTCCCACATAAGTTGTTTCTTCCCCCATGCTAACGGTATTCAAAAGACGTCTGGATGATTCGCTTATCCACCTACATTACGCCATATACTCAGTGATGTCTACATCAACCAAACGCGAAAAACGGTGCTCATTCTCAACTTTTATGCTTTACTACTTACACGCTGCCGTTGTGGAATATAGTTTCGGATATATTACAACTGCATTCATCAATTACCTCAGTCCAAGAAAGCGGCGCACGAGTAAGCGTTGTCTTGTTTTATCTTAAGACATAGCTTCCCCATATTACTCTACGGTAACAATTTAATACGCGTTGTAAAATATTTAAATGTACAGATACAGAGCTGATAACAAATTACCGGTACTAGACCTCGTGCTTACAAAGGTGGAACTCATTTTCGGCAGCACATTTATGGACATCCCAATAGGGGTAAGTGTCCATGTCACCGTACGGCACTGTTCCGGGACGTGATGGGTTTTCGTCTGGCAGATGTTCTCCCTATAAAAATCCACAAATGTCCGCTTAACAGCACTGCGACGTGGCGGATGTGACTGGCCACTGAATAAAGTCACAGCCCACCATTTCACAATAGGGCAGTCATCAGACTTCTACACGCAGCCTTTGCAACCGATTTTAATATGGAGAATGCATTGGTGGAGCACCGAACATTCTGAACTTTTAATGGACAATGATTGCAGAGAACTTTTACTCTGGCTTCTGTGCTCATGGATTAGCACATGGTCAAATCACGCCGAACTTGGATATCGGCACAACAGTTGTGGCTGATTTTTCCGCGCCTCAAGGCCATCATGTTCCTGAGTCCCACTATTACCTGACAATATGCTCACTCGTTTGAACTATGTTATTTCATTTTGTCGTTTCAAGTGATTGGCTGTTGCGTGCTATCCCCGGTGTGGCTGCGCCTGATGTGCATGTTGACAAGGTGCCTACCTGTCTATTACCCACTACCTCGTCCATACTGGCTCCAGGAGACAGTTGGTCGTTGCTGGAGGGGACGGGGTGCACGGTCGTTGTGGCCGTGCTAGGCTCGAAGAGTGGTTCCATACACTCAGTGTGGAGCGGACTACGGCCCAGCCACCGCCTTGTGTGCACTTGATTCCCCAAATACAGTGTGCTTGTGTGTGCCTGTGAAGGAGTGTGGGCCGGCTCCGTTGATGAAACGTGGCTCCCATCCGCATGCCTCCCGGTCTTATTCGTTCGGGTTTACACTGGATTTGGGGTGTGTGGTTGGAGCTGTGGGTAGTGCAGCGCAAGCCACCCATGGTCCCTCAGTAGGCGCAGGCGTCCTGTGGCTGGCCACAGTGACAGGCAAATCCGAAACCGGATGCCGCCAACCATGAACTATGAATATTTCGGATATAACTTTCATTGAAATGTAATATTTACTATTCTAAAGCAGCTATGCCTGTATGCATATTTGATCGCGCCTTCACCGGTGTGCGTTGTTTCAGCCAGAATATACCACTTATTTATTTATTTATTTAGTTCCTTATTTATGTGTGTTACGCTGAATATCCAGAGAAACACACAGAACTAACACGTACTGTCACATGCTACAGCATCCTGACCGACTAGGAATTCTTGAATACTGTCTCACCTGATAGCGCCTGGATCCAATTTGTTGAGCGCTTCAGCAACCTAATCGCGAGTGCTTCAGAAACTAAAAGGATTCATTCCACCAACCCATGGTCATTCATTAAAAGTATAACACGAAAATGAATGTCACTAAGGGATGCTGCTTGGCACACTTAAAGAGTGCGTCCTGTTCCCGAAACCTGGAGCCCCTACGGGACTCAGCGCAACCATTGTAATATGTGACAAAGAAAGTCCGAGGTTTGTCGCACTTTCCCTACCCATTCAGGCAGAAAACTCACAAAATATACAGTAGACGTTATCGGCGTCTAAGGAGCGATCTCATAATGGGGTAAGATCCTAAAAACCCCAACCACACATGCCATTCTGATTTGAAACTCAATTGAAACACATCTCTAAGGGGTCATCTGTATAACCTGGTCACACAGTATAGTCGACGAAACGTTTTCTCCCTTCGAGTGTCACAACCTTGGAACGCCGTCCCATCATATGTAATTAATTCCCCCACCTTAACTCTATACAAAAAATGCCTTGGCGATACTTTGACAGATTTACACTACGTGATACAGCCTAAGACCATCAGAGGATGGCATTAATGCACAACAAACAGTGGACAGTATCATAACCCCCCTATAATCCAGGCAGGACTACTCTCACACGTGCTACTCCAAACCCCTTGGTGAGTCATGTATCTCACAGGTTGTTTTACTGACAAGGTTTTTCTACATTTTGCGATCTTTACCCTAACCATCCTACGGCTGGCTAGCCGAACAACCTCCACGTGCTGCCAGGTAGGTGTTTTGGGTTTAACCCGTTCCAGTAAATAGTTCAGCGGCAGTGTTCTAGCACGTTGTGCGTTTTCGCCTGGCAAGCATTCCCCTATAGAAAGCTACAAATGTCTGTTTATAAACACTGTGACGTGGCGGTCGCGACTCACCAAATTCAAGTCACTGCCCCATGAATATCCGGATAAGTTTATCCAACTCACGGAATTCAATCATCCATTCTCACATTTCCGACGCTATCAAAAGGTCAAGATGCAGCGGTACACTTGCGAGCACAAACTGCACAGCTACGCATACACAATTACATAGATATTCACACCCCTACACAAACATTCACTATTACGGCAAACACGCGGTATTTTTATATATGTTTGAGCACACTTTGTTATCTTCATATGATCACGAATGTAAAGACGTGCCTCACGTAGTCAAGAATAAAAATTTCATTTATTTATTTGGTTATTTATTGCCCCATTGTCCGTGAAGACGAACTGGCTCACCAGCAATAGTTGACTTGTAAAGTTGCCAAACAAAACTCATATATAAGCATGTTAACACTATTCGGAAAAGGAAGCACGGAATCCTCCCACTTAACATTACAATCGGAATGGCACAGAGCGCTGAGGAAGCAACCAACGCTCAACGGATGCAATAGCTCCCGAACTTCCAGCAACACGTACGTCACCGTTAAATAGCTACATCCATAACCACAAGTTAAACACTTAATAACATCGCTTTCACGGCCACATCAGTGTTGAAGAAACTGCTCTCATTGCACATCTACAGTTCTCCCGGAATTGAGAACAATTACCCGAGGGTGTGGAATGTAGCGACAACAACGCTAGCCGGGCCATTATCGCATTTGTTCCCATCGCTCTTAGTTGGGCATGTGGAAACATGGCCTAATAGCACATATTTTCAAGTGCTAATCGCTCGGAATCCGCAAACTTTCGCCCATTTGTCATGTTTCATGTATTATCTAAAGATGATGGGGTCATTCATCACTGAGGATTTAGTCAACCATCTAGAACGCCCCAACATCATAGCACCTGAGCATCACGATTTCCACCCACACCGTTGATGCACAGCCAAACTACTGATTGCACGCAGTAGTTGGACGGTAGGGCCGATAAAAGTAGAGGGACCGACGTCATTTACCTCGACTTCTCCAAAGCCCTTGACCGAATGGACCACAGCATTCTGCTTCACAGGCTCGAAAGCTGTGGAGTTAAAGATCAAGTTCTAGAGTGAATCAGAAATTTTCTGCAGTACCGGCAACTGTATGTTTACGTTCGAAGGCGCTGTCCGATCCGATTCATGTCGAATGTGGTTTCACAAGGAGCAGTCTTGGGACCGCTTCTGTTTCTAGTGTTCATTCACGAGATGACGCGTTTGACTGCTTCGGATTTCTTGTTTTTCGCTGTCGATATTAGGATATGATGGCCGATCGCCGACCAAGGAGATCACGATGCACTTAAGGAGAACTGGACACGGTGTAGGAACGGTCCTTCCACAATCTGCTCCCGTCTACTTCGGCTATGTGTAAGGTGGTCCACATTCGTCACCAGCCGAACATCCTATGCACGCAAGGGGACCATGTCCTGCAAGCAGTCACACAGAAGCGCGACCTTAGAATACTAATCCAGACTGATCTGGTCTGATTAGAACAATCTGAGAAGGCGTCCAAGACTGCAAACCAATACGTTGACACACTACATAAGACATTTGGGCGACTTGATCCCTCTCTCTCTTCACAGTTGCTTAAAATGTACATACGGCCTCAGTAGAATACGAAATCAAGGTCTGGCAGCCATGGCACATGAAACATCTCGCAGCACTCGAGACTGCACAGCGAGGAGCCACAAAGCACATCAAACGGTTGTTTCATCTTCCTTATCAACTTAGACTAAGGACTATGGGATTACACAGCGGTCAGTATTGGCGCCCAGGTGGAGATCTAATAATGGCCTACCAGATTTGAGGGATCTCAACCACATCTGCCGTCATCTACTCAGTCACAACACGAATTGGAGGTGCCATCGGCTGAAGTTGGCCACACAGTACAGTCGGCTGGAATGTCGGCGAAATTTTACTCTCTTCGTGTGTGCCAGACATGAAACGTCTTCTCTAATTACGTTGTATTCACTCCCACGTAATAGGTATTTCTAAAGCGCCTTGACATTGCTCTAATCTACCCACATTAAGAGCTACAGGCTATTTAACTCGACAGACGATATAACGTGAGGAACGTTGCACAACCAGGAGTAACCTGTGCAATCGAGATTGGCTCTTTTCTCCCTGCGTTCGTGTGAATATTGTGATGAGTCCACCAAAACGATTTACATTTTATCATTCTTTTTTCTATTCGCCACATTGTGTTTCTTGTTTTGGCCATCCTACGGGACTTGGTAAACAACTGTATTTTTACCGTTAATATAATAGTGTTCTAGTGTTTATAACCTGACCTATCCATAACGATAGCCTCTCTATCCATTTCTGCTGTTAAAACCACCGCCTTTCTGCCCTTCAGAAAACCTAAGGCTTTAAGGTGACATAAACGGTACGCCAGTACGCAGTAACAATGTTTCGCTCAGAATATGTACAGACGTTTTGAGGTCACTTGAGACCGCCGACATCGGCTGCGGTGCATTTCCAAAGGCTTCACTCTAAGCTGGTAAGACAGCTAGAATAGTCTCCTAATGTTCTTGGTTGAACTTCATTGAGCGGTATCGTGAGCAGCGAGATCCTGCTTCTGCCACAGCTGCCACACATTGACGGTTTTTCGCACGTGCGGTCGCACGTACGCGTTAAGCATTAGTAGAATAATTGAGGGGTCAAACCGACCGAACGTCTTGCGGAAAAGGCTAAACTGTTGATTACCGGTGCTCGACGCTTTCACTGCTTGTTTCGAGCATCCGGGATCGTCCTGCACCAGTATCCCCAGGTCACGCTTCTGAGATCTCTTTTGGTAGTTAAGCGATCACCGGCTGATGACGCAGGTGGATCACCTTACAGTTATCTGTGTTGACCTGGGGTAGATTCCTCGTTGGCCATTCACGAAAGCAATCCATGTCAAATTGGAGGAAACCGTGATCTTCACGGCTACTAATCGCTGGCCATATTTTAAGGTTATCGGCGAAGAGCACGAAATTGGAATAATGCTTGCCGGGTCGTCGATAAACCCCAGGAGTAAGCGCGATCTTATCAATAAGAGCTGTGGAACACTGCATTCTGCCTCAATCGGGTTGAGTGATCCCGTAACACGCACTTGAAGCCACCGTTGTTGAAGAAAGTTGCCAATCTAACCAAGAACAGGATTTGTGATTCCATAGCCTGGTTGCCTACGAAGTAGGATGTGGTGATCCAGATGGCCGAAAACTTTGAAGAAGTCCAGGTAGATGACGTCGTTTCCCGCCTCACCATCGGTCATTTCCGCCCAAATACCTCATGCCATCAGTAGGTTAGTGGCGCGTGACCGGTGTTGACTGAAGCCATGTCGCTCCACTGCCAGGAGGTCGCATTTTTCAGGTAGTCCACCAGATCCTCAGCGACCACAGCTTCCATCACCTTCGCGAACACAAGGAGAGCCACTGGGTGATAGTTTGCAGGATCTGAGCGGCTAAATAATAATAATGTGTCAGCTGTACGCCGTAACGACGCTTCGCATCCATACCACCACCACCAGTCGCACGCGGGCTGAGTTTACCGCGGGGACGCAAACTTCTACGCGGATCCGAACCCGCCTCGAAATGTTACAATCTCGTTAGCTCTAGGCTACGAGCGGCAAGCACCTTTAAAGCTTGGGGTAATGATGTCATGATTCCACATAATGATGACTTCGCATTCCTCGAGGCATCTTTGAAAATACGGTGATAGGGGCCCGGGTAGCTTAGTGGCTGCAGCCTTCAGTGCATTTGGACGAATGCTGTCAACTACCGGAGAGCTATGATCGCGCAATGAGAGCAGCGTCGTTAGTACTGTTGCTGGCTTTAAAATTACCTGTGTAAACCCGGGAGTCGGCTAAGTGGATGAGGGTGTTTGACAGGGACAGGCTGCGAGTTCGAAAATTGGGACGTAGTGAAGCCGCACGGCATTGGGTGCTTCGTCGACGCTTTGTATCCAACCGTTTGTTGTTAAAATGTGGAGCGCTTCTATAAGTTACTATGCGAAGACTGTTTACACGACTGTACAATAGTTTGTTGTTTACCAGAAACCTTTTAGCTATGCACGGTTGATAAATTACTTTGTCCTCAGGGCAAGTGTAGGATAAGATTTGCGGTTGGTCAGGAAGTTGCACTAAATCTCTGAGTCTGGGTTAGCCTTGTCGGTATTCTATGCTGCATATTTGTGTCTTTCTTCTGAAAACAGATGCACTTTTCCGGAGCGAAGTGGCTTGGTTTCAGATGCTTTGCTGACCAGATCATTAAATGTTTCAACGTACTCTGTACAAACGCTGTTTGGGGGACTGTTGTTCGAGAAGTTAAAAGCGGATGTCCGGATGAGTCTTGTCCGGTTGTGGTACAGTGTGATTATATGAGTCAATTCCGAATGTTCAAATAGATATCTTGCATATGAAAAATAGATAAATGTTAGGACTACATGGTCGCTGAGACCTAATGTATTATACATACATATCTTGTCAACCATGAGCTCCTCATTTATGGGCACAAAATCCAATACGGGCGTTCTGTTGGCTGTCCTGAATCTAATGGGTGACTTCATGTGAGTACATAAGGGAATATTGACGAGAAGTTCATGCAAATCTGCTTTGTAGTGTTCATTGCGAGATGCCGATAACTCCGGATCGTATACATTGAAGTCACGATCGATGAGAATGTGGCTGTCTTGAGGGTCTGCTACCCAGTTCATGGCACATGTCAAGCTGAAATCCATTTCTGAAGCGGATGCCATTAAGCGGTAAACAACAGCTACGAGAATGCGCCGTTGTGTCTTAGTTGTAGACGGTACCAGATTGAGCCGGTATTAAGAGCTTCCAGACCATCAACTATAGCAGGTCACTGCGGTAGTACAGAAGAACCCCCCTCCTCTGCTAAGACGGTCGTTCCGGATGAGTGACATTCATGCCAACGCGATCTCAGCACCAGTAACTTCTTGCTGTAACTGGGTTACGGTAGTGGAAATGAGTGCATAATCATTTGCGACTTAACGTACCCGAAGCTCCATAAGTTTACTTAGAAGCCCTTGGAGGTTAGCGTCCATACATGAAAGCCCCTCAGATGTAAGCAGTGTCGGAGATTGTGCAATTCATACGTGAAGTTTTGCAGATCAGTGAGTGGCTGGTGACTATTCGCATTTTCGGTAGGTACTTGGCGACTGTTTCGACGTAATATTCTTCGGCTTCTTACTTAATCTAAAATCTAACCTAGGTACATCGTAAGGGGTCTTGCCATTTATTGCACCAACAGATTGTATAGGCTCATAAGACACACTGTTGGCGCGCTGTTCTATCGCGTTTGGCTCATTGGGTGACATATCTCTGGAGAGCATATCAGTCACTGCTTTTAGCCGAAGCTATGGCAGTCTACAAGGAAACATGCACTAGTTTTTCAGTAGCCGTACTGTCATTCGTTTTGACTGAAGGACCACATTCTTTGTAGTTCAGTGATGTGCTTAGCCGTGACATCAATTTCGCTGGCACGTCATTCAAAGAAAATGTTCCACGAATGTAACACTACGCTCGTCAAATGCTTCAGTTTTAGGAACGCCGTGGACAAAGATGGTTCTGGCTGAAGTTTCCTTCCGGTAGTCCTCTTAGCAGCGGTTACTTCGATAACTCTCGCCCCATAGGATATCGAGAAAAGCATGAATAGAATAGTCTTCTTTAATGAGTCGAGCTGTAGACAGTAAAACTGATTCCACTTCAGTGATGGAGTTCAAAACAACGCGTACAAGTCTTTGTTCCCCGTAATGCTAAGAGTTGTGGTGCCGCGTGGTTCGCACTACATATATAGGTTTAGCCACAGTGTCGAGTAGGTTTCTAATGACGTCCGATTGGTTGAGGTCGTCCAACAGCTTACTTCTAACTGATGTCGACTTTGCTGCTGAGAACTTGGAGCACAGTACACACAGCACAGGTTGCTGGCTATTTGTATCTTTAGACATGTCACGGGTCGTGATTGATATATTCGGTGATGTAACTTAGGAAACCGGTGGTGCTTGCATCAGGAGAACTCCACTTCGCCTCTTAGTTTCCGGTTCAGTGGCGGGCGCTGCTGATATTAACTATCGGTTCTTCTTAGCAGCAACGTAACCCAACGTGCACTAGAACCGACGTCTCGTTTAAAAGGCAAGGAGGCAGGAGATTGACCAAAGTTACTCCGACCAACCTGAGAACCACATTAGTAGAATCTAAGCCGTTTGTGGTATTGGAACAGAAGTTGATTTTCTAGGCGATTGGTGTCATTTTGCTTAAGAGGTTACCAGCCGTTCTCCTGAGGTTTGGAGCAACACTTACTGGGATGGTCTGGGTTGCACAATCCGCTATGCTCAGTCAAAAGTGTTGATTTTGGTTGTAACCATTTTTTTTAATTTGGCTAGTAGTCGATGGTACTTCTGAGCTAAGAGGAGCGCGCCTTTTATCAATGGGATAGACTTGTATTCCACGCAGAACAAGAGAGAAACTGGTTTGTTGTTTGACAATTTGGCCTGCCTAACTTTCACGCTGACGCATTTCACATGGAAAATCTCATGGAAGTTGGAATACGGAATAATTACTTTGACAAGTTCGGCACATGATCCATATGTCTAGGCTGAGGTACGTTAGGGATCCCGCTCGCTGAGTGGATGTTACGAACCATTAGAATGACTCATCGTTGGTAGTAAGCAGTTGTTCTCGTGGTTCCAATGCTGAGGGCAAGGTCACACGGTTCACTTCGCACTTGTGTAACTGCAAACGGCCCAGTCCACGGACTTTCGGCTGGCGTGCCAGTCGAATACGTCCACGTGCCCATGGGGAAGATCAAACGAGGGTTTTACGGAGGAGTTTTGTGGTCGGGCCTAAAAATCTCCCCAAGACAGACTTTTAGAGAGGTCTTCAGCTGCTTTACACAACGTTGGACTTTGAAATGTGACAGCTTATTCGAACGCCGCTGAAAAGTTGTATCGAGTAATACCAAAAGTGACTCCTACGGTCGCAAGTACGCAAGTTTGTGCGCGTGGATATGGATTAAACACTGCCCGGAATTTAAAATTAAAGGTAAATGTGGGACGTACTGGTAGCGTTCTCGCGGAAGCGGTATCACAAAGTAGAGGTTGTAAAAGCAAGACAAGTGGGTATAGAACCAGTGGTGTGTGACAAAATGCGGCTGAGCAACTTCGAAAAACCAAGAGTGCACGAATGTGTGATTATCGATCTGTGACAGATTGTAGCACTAGCGATACTCCACAGTAGCAGCATTTAAGAAATTAAGCGCAGGAAGTGAAAATAAGCACACAGATCGATAGTGCTTGGTTGACGTACGGAAAGAAAGGGCTATATAGCGCAATGAAAATACCTGAGCGTATCATCGAGACCTCTTTCGAATACTGCTAATGTGAGTGGAGAAACAACGTAAATTAGGAGGGCATTCCAAGTTCGACACACACGAAGTGTAAAGAAACTCCGGTGGCATTGCGACCGGCTATACCGTGAGACCTCCCAGAGTGGTATTGTGATTACACTTGTGAATGTGACGACGAGCATGGTTTGGATCCCTCAGAAGTACATACGCTATTATCAAATCGACACGCAGGCGAATATATTATCCATTGTATACCCAACGGGTTTTCAGCCTCAGTTAGTAAGGGTGATTATACAGACCCTTTCGGTTCTTTGCTGCTCTTCGTTGTGGCATACCCAGTGTGAAGAAGTCGTGCTTGTGTCCGGGCAGCTTGGCGTGGATGGTGTATTCCTAATGGGGCCTAATGTAGGCGTTGAGCATCGGAGAGTAGATAGAAGGATTAAAGCGTCCAAATGCCCTCTGCAAAAGGCAAAGATGTTGGTTGGTCTATTTGGATGCGTTCTCGGACTGAGGTGGACAGCCAAGATCTTCTTTAACTGTCATGCTTACATCGCATTTAGTGGAAGCGTACTACAATACTTGAGTCTGCAATCTCTATTCGTAAGTGGATTGACGGCGTATGCTCAATGTCTTACACCTGGTGGTACTGAAATAAAGCAATTCCGAGCCGCCCATTAATACATCCTGTCAGGTATATCTTAGAGAGCTACATGGTTACCTGGTGTTTTGATGGTCCGCCATACCTTGTTAGCATCAATAAAGTATAAGAAACTGGTAGTGATCATACTTGCTAAATCATTTATGTAAATCGGAAACAGGCGTGAACCAAGTACTGAGCCCTGTGGCACCCTACAAGGAACATTAATAAACTATGAGATGGCGCCGCGAAATCTCACATTCATATGTCGCTAAGTAAGGAAGTTAACTATCTAACCGAGAACCGGATTACCAATTTCAGAGCCCTGTAGATTGTGAGTGATGGTGCGATGGTTCAGACGGTCGAATGACCTTGAGAAGTTCAGCTAAACTTGTAGCACCCTGTTAGGTCAGACCAAGTCAAATGCGCGCAGAAACGAAACAAATTGACTTGTTCGGGAAGGTAAGTGCTCAATTTCCCCAAGTAAACTTGTGCCTTGTATCAAAACAGTCTCTGTTACATTCCGACTAGAGATGTTCTGTGTGGCAGAACATTTGTCACACTCGCTTGTTTCATACCACTCACATGTCCCGTGATTCATTGAGATCGGTAAATTCAAATTAGCACTCAGCAGTGATTTGAACTGTAATCAGAGTGCTTTCATACCCACGTCCGCCCGTGCAGTGTTTCGTACATATACTTCTCGTCCGGTACGTTGTCTTTTGACTCGCGTGGCGCAATCTAAGGAGCGGCTAAGTCGAACCCCCTGGGGACACAACACATCCCAAAATATAACTCGTATCATTTACGTACAATCGCATTGCTAATCAGTTTTACATTCTCCTTTCTGGTTTTAATCCCCTTTACACAATTGCCATTTTGGCCTGCATCCGGCCCTATACTCATCGGCTCTGTAAGTTACCAGGCTAACGTCTGCTCCTACTCGCTGCATCCGTCCGTGTCATTATTTAGTCTATTAAATAATCTGATATTCGCACTCGATTACGCACGTCGTCTTGGGCTAGTATTAACTGGTCATATAAAGCTGCTACCCCGATTCGCAACTGCAAATCTGAAATGTTTCATCGTTTTGTATTTTTGGTGAGTTCGTCCCTCTTTCGCGATCTGCAAAGTGAACAAATTTGTTTCTTACCTAACTTTATTAGTTTCGTTGTATTTTGTTTATTTCTGATCGCTATACATAACTCACACGTAGCCTCTGAATCGTTTCACAGTTAGGCATGCTAACTTTAGCTGTTGCAGATTTCATAGAACACAGCTCCGATATCTGACTTGCTATTTTCGAGATGAGTTCGAAAACAGGGGCATTCAGACGAACCGATCAAGGCACAATCATCTCGTCCCACGCCTACTCTTATCGGTTGTGACCCTGGCTCAAGATATTCTACTTTGCCCATCGAAGGGGGCAAAGTACGAAGTGATAAAGCAGGCAGTTTTAAAGGTATCACAGCTGTTCGTTAGTCTAGATTGAAACGGTCAATGGTCTCAAGCCAGGTAAGCACAAGCCGTCAAGGTTGAAAGTTAAAATTAAGCGCGTTGCTGGTCCATTATTTTTGAGCGAAGAGGGGGTAAAAAAGCGAAAGCTTGCCCGTCACCCAAAGCCATTGCTGGTACCGCCTCTAAATTAAGTAGCCACGACAGCAGGCGCTGCGTTTGAACGTCGTTCGTAACAAACAGCTGGTAGTGTAGGTAGAGTAGTCGTAGAGACGAAAAACGAGTGTCAAAAATGTCCCGAGTCGTAAAGCCGAACTGACTCTCACAACGAAGAAATAGCATCAATTCTCAGGAGGATAGCAAAAAGGAAGGCATTGAAGCAGGGTATGCCACGATCAAACGCTGACCACATTTTAGCTACAGTTACTTATAGCTCGTCTGTGCTTGCGCGGAGTACGTCTCGTTCGACCTAAGAGCATTTTGGGTCCTATAGTACCAAGCCCGTGCGCGAAAAGCGTTGATATCACCGTCAGTTGGGCGGAAAAGTGGGGCGTTGGCGGGCTGTCTGCTTTAGGCACCACTCAGCCGCCTCAGAGAAACCGAATAAACCGCATACTAACACGACCAATGCAGCCAATAATAACAAGAGAGATTGCCTGTTTTACGTCAAGAATCGACGTTCTTTCATCACATTCCTCATCGACAACTGAAGGGAAGTAGGCGTCATTTTTGCGAACACAAGAGACAAGCACTCAAAGCCCACGTACAACCTGCGTGCAGCCTACGGTTTTCCGACAGCTTCATACGGTCAGCGCATAATGAACCTGAACGGCGATCTCAGAAGAGATTTCCAGGGGATGTTCACGGTTGCGTCCGTACCCTTCGCACTTATCGGCATTGACTTCCTCCGCCATTTTGAACTGATTATTGATGACACAGACTTTTAGACGACTTTACGAAACTAGGGGTTGATGGCGTTCTTTCAAACGCCCCGATTATCAATACTGCTTTCCGAATCACAGACGCACTTTTAGACTATGTGAGCCTGTAACAAGTATTCGCGACTGGTAAGACCACCCTTAGAGCTGCCCGCAGTCATGACAGAGGTCGATCATCATATAGCCACGCGCGGCTCGCCAACTAGTTCCCGACCGAGACGACTCGTCCCAGACGAGCTACGCGCCGCGCGAGCCGAATTTGACCAAATGTATTCAGCTCGGTATCATCCGACCATCCAACACTCCATCGGGATCATCTCTCCACGTGGTTCCGAAGATTACCACAACGGACTGGCATCCTGTGGCGACTAACGTGTCCTGAACAACGTTGCCACGCCTGATCGCTATCCGATCCTTCACATTATGGATCTTACCGCTAGTCTGGTTGGTAGGGAAGTGTTTGGTAAAATCGACATGGTGCGCATATACAATCAAATTACGGTGGCAGAGGCGGACATCGCAAAAACTGCTATGATGACTCTATTTGGCTTGGTTGAGTTTATGCGTATGCCATTCAGTCTTAATAATGCCGCACAAACCTTTAAACGTTACATCGACCAAGTTTGTCATGGCTTCACTTACATAAATCACGACGACATCCTGATCATGAGCTACTCACTCGATGAGCACTTGCGCCACATGCGAACACATTTTGACCGTTTATCCCAACAAGAAGTGACGAGCAATGCAAAAGGATGTTTGTTTCGTGTCGATTCCCTTAGTTTTCCTGGCCATTATATCTCTCCTGCAGGCGTCGTGTCACTGCAGGATAAGATTGGAGTCGTCATCGACTACATCGAGCCGCATTTCTTCAAACAGCTACGACGTCTCGACGGGCTCATCAAATTTCGTCGCTGTCCTATACTAGATTGTGCGTCGCTTATGAAGCTCCTCATTGACCTTCCCCTAGGAAAATGTAAGAAAATCAAGTTTCCTGCTGCCGCATGAACTAGGTTCCAGACATTAAAAGAGGCTATTGCCAACATAGCTTCTATGGCTCATCATAATCAAATGGCCACATTGTCAATCAGTACCGACGCTTCCTATATGACAGTTGGCCCAAGCTTACAGCAACAGGTACGTGACACTTGGCAACCGCTGGGGTTTTTCTAGACAATTGCAACCTGCCGAATCTCATATGGTAGAGAACAATAAGTCACCAATTAATTCCAAATTCACCAAATGAACTATTCTATTGGCAATTAATGAGCACCGTGGTAAGGAAACGAAAGCTTTGTTCAATTTGCTGAAATGAAGTAACTACTTTGAATTAATGTGTAGTTGACCTCTGAGCATTTAATCGAAAGACCATCGATAGGTTTGTTCCGTTGCAGACGGATAGGGGAACATGCCTATAGATTTATGTATTTCATGTTTATTTTATTTCTGTCGTAGAATATTTTTGTTTAACATGAACTTATTATTTTCCAAAATCTATCATCTGATTTTACTGCGCCACATTCGTGAGGCGACCGCGATGTATATTGCTCGAAAGATTCGTAGATTTACTGTTGTTCTATTTTGCGAGTCGCTTCACTTATTCGTAAATCCATTGTATTGCTTTAGATAAAGCACGATTCTAGAACTACGGTTCATAGTACAATATACACTACCCACCGCTCTTCCTACTGTAGCTCAAACCGTGAGTTCGTTTGGTGGATCGGTCCGCTCGCTCCGATTCACCGGTAGTAACAAAGTTGTGTACACTTGGACTTGCTAATACATGGATAAGATTAATGAATTCTCTGCAACAGAATTGTCACAGAATGAGGATAGATTTAGGTCAACGTCATCAACCGAGCAACTGTCAGCAGCTTTTCGTCTAAGTAAGGAACTGGAACAGGGTTTGGACGGCTTTGCTTTGAAAGGAGAGTACGTAACGATAACTGGTGCCGTTAAGCTGAGTAAAACAAGAACTTCCTCCTTTCGATTCACGCCACATGGAGCTTTCTGAGTCGCATGCTAATATCCAATTTACAACTGGCACGGTCTATCGCGATATGTCTTCGCGTGTTTATAGCTCGGCGCCTGGCGGTTTTGCATTCGTTCGTATCCCGTCACGCAACGCAACCAACCAACTGACTTCGCGGTTGTAATGAGGATGGACTCAACGCTGGTACATCAGCTTAATTGGTCGGATCAACAAAAAGAGAGGTGCTGCGCCTTAACTGAGATATTATAAGGTGACTGCCGCTGCCGAGGAGACCATCGGGCGCGCAAACTCCAAGCGGTCTGATTGGTTTGATGAGAACAATGCGACGATTGGCGCATTGGTGTCGGAGAAGAATACAGCATTTGGTGCACATGTCGCAGACACCAGTGACTGGGAAGAGTAGTCACTTTCGCAAATTTCGACGGCGACTGACCCGAGAGCTCCGTTGCATAAAAAATGCATGGTGGACGGAGAAGGCGAAGCAGATGGAATGCTACGCCGATCGCAGCCAACACAAGGAATTCTTTGCCTCCTTGGAGGCGGTGTATGGACCGAGATTGGAGCCGCTGAGGACACTGATCGATGGTACTTCAAGTGCTACCTGCACACAGACTGTACACATAATGCAGATCTGGTGGAAACACTTTGACTGTCTCTTGAACAACCGTTTAGTGATTGACTGGTCTACATTGAACGGGCTTAAGCAGTACGATGTGAAGGTGAGACCGGCAGACACGCCGACACTGGATGAGACGCAGAGAGCACTTGCTCAGTTGCGAAACGGCAAGTGTGCCGCTGCAGACGGCATCCCGCCTGAAGTATTGAAACACGGCGGACCCGCGTTGGTGATTGCGCTTCACTACTTGGTGCAACGCGTTTGGATTGAGGAGGAGGTGCCTCCTGAGCTGAAGAATGCCCTTGTTCTGCCAATGTACAAGGGCAAAGAGAGCAAGCAATGTTGCACGAATTATCGTGGCATCAACTTGCTGAGTTGTGTGGGCAAGGTGATTGCTGAATCCTGCTCAACCGCCTCGTCAGTCAGGTTGTGGAACCTAACGTGGCGGAAGAGCAGTGCGGATTCCGTTCGGGTAGCAGCACTATAGATGTGGTGTTTGCGGCTCGTCAGTTGCAAGAGAAGTGCAGAGAAAGACACCAGTCTTTGTACTCGCTTGTTGTTGATTTCACCAAGGCATTTGATACGGTGAACCGCGAGGCATTGTGGCTGGTGTTGGATAAGTTTGATTGCCTACGCAAGTTTGCAAGTTTTATTGAATGTTTGCAAAGTGGTATGTAGGTGAGCGTGCAACTGTGGAGAAACCTCGGATGACTTTGCAGTTGTCTCTGGTGTGAAGCAAGGCTGTGTCTTAACTCCTGCCCTGTTTAATATCTATCTTCATACAATGCTGTCCTGTGCTTTTGATGCCGCTTGTGCTTACGGTGTTCGTGTGAAGCACCCTCTTGATGGTGGGTTCCTGAACATCCGTCGTTTCGGTGCGAGAACTCTAGTCTGTGAGCCAACTATCCGGAAGTTGCTGTTCGCTGACGGCTGTGTGTTGTTTTCACACAGTGCAGATGAGTTGCAGCACATGACTAGTGCTCTGGCTTCGACAGCGGCAAAATTTGGGCTCACCATCAACACAAGCAAAACTGTCTGTCTCTTTAAGCCTTCACCGGAGGTGCAATCTTCAATATTGCCGCAAATTAGCATTGGTGCTGAAGTATTGAAATCACCTCCTGTTTCAGCTACCTTGGGAGTGTGATGTCGACTGACCAGCAACTACACAGTGAGCTTCGTATCTGCGTCTCTAAGGCAGCGGCGGAATTCGGGAATCTAGAGTACCGAATGTGGAACTACCATCAGCTTACGGTTGGCACGAAGCTGATGGTGTACAGATCCATCGTGCTGTGCGTTCTACTCTACGGCAGTGAAACGTTGACGATGTACTGGCTGGATGTGCGATTTCTCGAGCGGTTCCATCAACAATGTTTGCGACGGATTCTGCGCATAGGTTGGTGAGACAGAGTGGTGGACACGAAAGTGTTGCGTCGAAGTGGAATTTATGTAGTGGACTCCATACTTTTGCTGAGAAACCTGAGGTGGCTCTTTCATGTGAGCCATATGGATTCGACGCGGATACCGAAACAACTGTTATATGGTCCGTTGAGTGTTGGGAAGCGACATATGGAGAAACCAAAGTTACCTTACCAGGACATGATCTCTTGAGTGCAGGTCATGGGAATCGAAGGCGGTTGATCGGCGTGCATGGCGCGATCAAGATGTTAGTTGCCGAAGTGCGGGAGAAAGACCTCATACATGCAGAGAAGAAGCGGCAAGTGCGGAGGCGGCAAGCACCGATGGGTTTTACTCGATCGACATGGAGCGCATTGTGTTGTAGCATATGCGGTCTCGATTGCCAGAGTCAAGCAGGCCTAATGAGCCATGAGCGAGGTCACTCGGGACCACCATCGAAGCGACGACGGGTCCTGCATAGAACGTAGGCAGAACCGGCGCAGCATAGGTATGCTGCATTCGATTTACTAACCGTATTTTTTCATGCTAAGTCCCTTGATTTCAAGTGGTAGGTTTTCAATTTTGTCCTGTCGCTTTTCTTCCCCATGTTAACGTCTACCTGTACTATCTTCTATAAACTTGCACAAGTCGCTGAAGCTAATTGTAGTTAATTTCGATAACATTTTAGCCCTTGTGGCATTTCTTAAAAATATATTTTCTGACATCTTGAACTTATCTCGGATTCCTTCGTAATCAATATTTTTATACGCCTAGTTAGTGAAGAGCTATGAGCCGTATCTGTATGTCTTATCCGATTTATTTTCTTTCATCTTGTCGTTTTGAGGGATTGGCTGTTGCTTGATATCCCAGGTGTGGCTGCGCTTGATGTGCATGTTGACGAGGTGGCTGCCTGTCCATTACCCACTACATCGTCCATTGTGGCTCTAGGAGACAGTTGGTCGTTGCTGGAGGGGACGGGGTGCACGGTCGTTGTGGCCGTGCTAGGCTCGAAGAGCGGTTCCACGCACTCAGTGGGGAGCGGACTACGGTCCAGCCACCGCCTTGTGTGCGCTTGATACCCCAAATACAGCGTGCTTGTGTTTGCCTGTGAAGGAGTGTGGGCCGGCCCCGTTGATGAAATGTGGCTCCCATCCGCATGCCTCCCGGTCTTATTCGTTCGGCTTTGCACTGGATATGGGGTGTGTGGTTGGAGCTGTGGGTGGTGCAGCGCAAGTCACCCATGATCCCTCTGTAGGCACAGGCGCCCTGTGGCTGGCCACAGTGACAGGCAAATCCGAAACCGGATGCCGCCAAACATACATACTGTACTGGATGTTTATCCACAGCTTCCAAACAAACGTTATGAATGCTACTACAAGTCCAGAGGTACGTCTCTCTTATCTAATAAATTGCTGCAAGGGACAAGCGAGTGGAGCGCCCGAAAGTCGTGTAATGTTTGAGCCAGAAGAGGGTTTCCGAGACATGTTGGAAAGGTTAAAGCCCACGTTCGGGAGACCACAACTGATAGTGAAGGTTCACATTGATTACTTGTTTAAAGGACTGCCGGTGGAGGTTGACGATTCCGACGAGTTGCGCAGAATAGGTGGACAGGTGAAAATCTACCTCAAAACCCTACAGCAGCTGATCTATTATGCAGGGATGAATGCGATGATAACGGTAGGGGACATCGTCCGATGACTTCCTTACGTAAATTGAGTAGCTCAAGGAAGCACCCGCTATCATTCAGACCTGCAGAGAACCTACTTTCCAAGATCTGTGTAACTTTGCGAGTATCCAGAGATCACTATCACCGAGGCAATGCATTTAGACCAAGTGACACACAGGTGCATGGGTCCACAGAAATTAAACCGTACCGAATTTTGAGGGAGCCGTATCAATGTCCTGGTGATAACAGTAGGGGCACAAAAGCTTCAAAGACGTTTAGCAATAAGTATAAAATGTATGCAGATACATGACTTAGATCAACGTCTACGATTTTTAGTCATGAACGATGTCAAACGCTCATCAATTGTGTTAGAGATAAGTTTGTGTAAAGTATGCTTGCAATCGAACCATTCGTCACTCAGCTGTAAATCCCGTTTTTCTTGTGGAATAGATGGTTGCCAATTAAAACACCAGCCAGGGCTGCGTAATGAAGGAGTAGTACGGACGATTTTATGTACCATAGTGAATGAGAGGTCGACGACTGCAATCGAAGTGGCTTTGGGAGTTGTTCCAGTGAAAGTCTGTGGCAAAGACAGAGTTATGGTAACTAATGCTTTGCTAGGCGCCGGTTCAGATACCTCATTGACTGAACAGCTAATGCTGTCTGAACTTCAATTGCAATCAGAACTATGAGTGTTTCAAATATCCATCATTAATGGGGAAGTTCGAGTGTGCACACAGGCGGTGAACCTGGAATTGCTAGCCTTGGACGGATGTTAGATCGTTTTCGTGGAGCATACTTGGTCTGTTCACAGAATGTCTCAAGTTAAACGAGTGATAGCGGAAGCGGGACGTCCACAACATTGGGAGCTTATAGAAGACTTGCAATTCGCAGACAGTCGTTGTCAGAAGGCAGGGATTTTAATAGGCATGAATGTCTCGCGTGCGCATTAGGTGCTAAGGCAGCGTTATGGAAAACCTTCAGAACCATTAGCAGTGCGTACACTGTTGGGCTGGATTTTGCTTGGCCCCGTCAGCAAGAACAGTATTTCGGTAGAGGATTGCACTTCATCATTTCCCAGTTGGATTTTACTGAGCATTGTGGTAAGAGGCTTGGAATGTCCATCGAAGATAAATTTGCGCTGAAACAGCTGGGAGCATCTATCAGTAAGTCTGCATTTCACTATCAGCTCGTCTTGCGATGGAAATTTGAATGTCCGAAGCTCCCAACTAGTTACCCTGTCGCTTACCGCAGTGACAGCACTGAAAGCAAAGCTCACTGCAAATAGCTAGTTGCATCAGATGTATAACACAGTCATTGTGGAGTATATATCGAATAGATTGGCGGAACTATTTGAGTCAGGAACGTTCGTACACAAAGACGGAGTGTGGCACATGCCTCACCACGCTGGCATCCATCCTAACGAGCCATGTAAAGTACGTGCCGTTTTTGATTGCGCCAGTACATAGCAAACCACTTGGTTAAACCAACACTTGTTAAACGGATCCGAATTAGTAAATGGTCTAGTCAGTGTATCACTGTGATGTAGAACCGTCGCCGTCGCTGTGATCCCTGTTATAGAAGTAGTTGCATCAGGTGAAAGTAGCGCCGAAAGACAGAGATTACCAACGATTCTTGTGGTGGTCCAACGGACGGTTGCATATGCCTTGGAAAGTGTACCGGATGAGGGTTCACCCATTCGGTGTAACCTCGTCCCCATGCTGTGCATTGTTTGCCCTACAGAGAACTATAGAGTATTGTAAAGATGAGTACCCCGAGTCAATATTGTCAATCCTGAGAATGAATTTTTACATGGACGAATATCTGTTCAGCCGTGATAGTATGGACGTCGCTCGAAATCTTCTTGCGCGGTTTCAGGGAATTATATCCAAAGGAGGATTCCGGGTGAGTAAATGGAAGCGTAAAGATCCCCTACTCATACAAGATTCGTCGCAGAATGTACCTTCAACTGGTTCTGTTGAATTGACTTCATAAGCGGATAAAGTGCATCCCACCTTAGGATTGAAGTGAATCTAGCCAATAACTATACCAATCTGTTTGGCAACTTTCGAAGGGGACGCTATCCTAAGAGGAATTTTGCCTTGCGTCGACTGGGCCTTGTTTCCCCTGTGCATATTCGAGTGAAACAGCTCCTAAGAAGTTTGTTCGAGAAGGAATGGGGTGGGACACTTGTGTTAACTAACCAGAACAAAACAAATGGTATCGCAGTGTTGATGATTTTTATTGATTCGAGAGGTTAAGAATCCCGAGGTGCATCAAACCAAAAACTTTTGACGAGAACGATATACGTTTACACTGCCTCTACGATAGTTCAGCGAATGGATATGCAGCGGTGGTTTACACGATGGTTGTCAGTCGGAACAACCGAATCAATATCTCTATCCGTACAGGAAAGGCTCACGTAGCATCAATAAAGGCAGTTACAATACCGCGTTTAGACCTCACATCTGCCGTGCTCACTGTATGTTTAGTTACTCAAGTGTCCGAAGAGATACGGCTAGAAAACTGTTCTGGAATGACTCAATAATGGTGTTGCAGTTTATGCGATGTACAACTAAGCGTCTTACGACATTTGTAGCCTAGAAGCTTTCAGAGATTCACCAGTTTATTGATCCGCTGTAGTGAAGGTTCGCGAAAACATCAGAAAACCCAGCCGTTTTAGTCTCTCGTGGGTTTCCAGCCAGCGACGAATTAGGAATGAGGAAATGGCCTGAGGTACTTACTTCCTCGTACCTCGATTCATCTAGACGGCCCAAGATGTATGATGCTCTGAAAGAACCACAGAGTGATTGAAGAAGGAGCACGTTCAGGACCATTGCGTGGTCTCGGAGAAGACTTGATTAGAAATGTGCTCTCCAATCGCAGCAGCTGGATTGTACTTAAAGACTTGCCGCCATTCTGCTCAAATTCAAGAGGTACCTGATGCAAAATTCCGGTAGATATGTGGCTAACACATACAAAAGGCGTTTGATGACTTATACACTTAAAAAAGACGAAGTCGAAATATTTAAAAATCTCCAGCAGAATTTGCTCAATAACAAGATTAAAACGCTGAAAAGCAGTAGTCCAGATGAATCGATGAGATACCCTAAGCGTTCGGCCAACTAGATGAAGAAGCTCTGCTTATTCTTGAGCAGAGGTACTAATGCCATCCGGCACCAAACATCCGACCCTGTTTTCTCCCAGGCATTTTGTAACTTGTTTATTTACTTTGGGTTATCATGAAAAAAGCGAACATGCAGGCCCTTCTCACGTACATTCCAAGCTACACCAACGTTACTGAACATTAAGAGGCGCTTCAGCGGTACTTGTGGTCTTGGAACGGTGCACCCGTCGTAGGATGTGGCATGCTTGGCCTGGTGGACAAAAGACGGCCTCTTCGATCCAGGGCCGCTCTCTGGCATCCCAATCAGTACTCATTACAGTTGGAGCAGACTACTTTAAGCCATGGTTATTGAAGTTAAGATGGAGGATGGAAAAGCCCTATGGCTGTCTATTTTCATGACTCTCAGTGAGAGCTCTTCATATTGAAATCACCCATACTGTGGATACTGACTCGTTCTTGTGCGCATTCACGCGGTTTGCTTAGAGACGAGGCGTTCCATCTACAGGGACAACGCATTGAATTTTCGGGGTGCTGAAAGCTAGTTGAAAACACTGATTCGGTCATGGGATCAGCACAAATTGCACAGGTCGCTGAGCGAAAGAAAGTGCGAGTGTATATACAACCCAACATACGGAAGTCCTCGCAAAGGCGTCTGAGAACGTTCGATTCGATCCATACGACGTATACTCCGTGCGTTACTAGGAGAACAACTTATCACTGACGAAGTACTTCATACAACGATTATAGAGATCGAACGTATCCTCAATCAGAGACTTCTTACGCCTAATCACAGTCATTCTGATGAATTTGGGACCGTAACGCCTAACCAAACCTCTAACCTTAACTGCCGATAGAACGCTGAAGGTAACTGAGATGCTTATGACGAACGGGCTAAAGAGACGTTGGAGACAGGCTAGAAGTTGTGAGTTTTGGAGAACCTGGTTGGAGTCTTACCTACCTATGCTGCAAGCACGACGAAGGCGGCACGGACAAAGACGCAACCGGTGGCCTAGCGCTAATAGCACATAAAAAAGGGCTGTGGGTTAAGGGCACAGTGGAAGAGGCAAGAACAGGACGTGACGAGCAGGTTTTGAGAAGTCGTTATCCGGACAAAAAAGGAAGAGGAAGACATTTTTACTGGAAGAATGAGTGAAGGTTTTGAATGAGGCATTGGACGACGGCAACAGTGTAGTTGCTAATTCACAAATAATACGAAATGCTAGCATCTGCCAATATTCGTCTTCTCATTTCGTTGTTCAAACTACTGAAGGGGACTAACTGTTTTAAATTCACAAATGGTTTGTTCTATTGACAAGTGATGAGTAGTTTGCTTATTCTGAGTATTTAATCGAAAACAATCTATGGGTTTGTTTAGTTGCAGACTGGTAGCAGAATTTGGCTATAAATTTGAGGATTGCGTTTATAAATATTTTACTTTTGAATTCATCGAGGAGCACCAAATCAGGCATGATCAAAAGTTACAAGTAATTGCGTTGCGCAACAGATACGTTGCGATGCAATTAATTGGCTGTGGACAAAAGTTGTACAAATTACAGAAATGGAAGAAGTACTCATGAGGAGCAAAGTCGTCATTGGGGTGACGATAAACTGGCTTTATGTGTGCGTAGAGTAAACAGAAAAAGCACAGTAGGTAAAGTGCTGACAATAAGCAAAGACTGAGTGCATCAGTTTTGTACGTGTCGAGAAAATAGTGAAAATGACTAGTCAATATGCCAGAGTGTAACTGGGCAGTGACTATCCAATGGCGGGTCACATCCGCCACGTCGTAGTGTTGATAATACGAACTTTTGTGGTTTTAATGGGAAGAACGCTTGCAAGAAGAAAACCCACCACGTAATTTATAAAATCTTCCTATTTAATTTGTGAACACTAATTTTCGAAACGTCATCTTTGATTTCATAAGGTTTTGAATCCCGATCGGTTTTCGCAGGTTTTATCATGGCCAAAGATGCCCAAGGATGACATATCGGGTGTAGTACAGCGTTGTCTTACTGAGGACAACAGCCTGGAGTAGCGAACGAAATCACGGTAGACCAGATAATCGATGGAATTAAAGTATGTCTTAATATGTCATATTTCACTTTCCAGTCGAGACTGTACTCTCAGGAAAAGGGACTTACAACGGGGTCACTAACATCCCCCGTGTTGGCAAATCTGTATACGGAAGACATGAGAGGCGCTGACAAATTCCAGTAGTTTGCCAAAGATTTGGTGGCGCTACGTGCGTTGACTCTAGCCCCTTACAAACGAAGCCGTAGCAACCACGTGAAACTAATGACGCAACACTCCCGTGTGATTTGTAGAAAGTAATTTTACTCACTTTGAATCTGTTCTCACCTTAATGCGTTACCAAGATATGTGCTGAACGCACCAGACATGACGACATTCGAAAGACTCTTAAACTTTCATCTTAGTGATAAACGCTACGCAACAGTTTGATAAAGTGCAATGGTTTAACCACTGATACTTCATGTTCCACGTTAGCACATTTTGATTTTAAATTTCTTTTGCTTATCCATTTTGTGGGTCTTGTAAAGTTCTACTTTTTATCCCATCACACAATATTAAACTATTTAGACCCGTCGATAAATCGACGTATATTCAAATCTGAGCGTTTGGCTTTTTGACCACCACAATGGGTGCTGCCCAAGACGAGTAGTTAACCGGATGAATAACTCCTGCTCTCTCTAAGCGATCCAGCCCATAGTCAACAATTGATGTTGCCGTCCAAGGTACAGGGCGCCTCATACGAAACACTGGAACCGCATCCGGTTTAAGGGACAGTGAAGCTTGTACTTTGGTGCACTTACCATGACCTTCCCGAAAGACTGCCGCATATTTCTCTCGTAGGCGCTCGATGGCTAAGTTGTAGGAGCTGTTGTTTTGCGTATCTGGCCTCCCACTAATCTGGTTGATAAAAAACATCAAGTAGGTTGAAGCACTCGATCCAGTCCAGACTCATAAGGTTCAAATTCTGGTGGATCATGACGAAAATCGTTCCCCATGCGGTAAAGTCGGCATGACGACACTCACAACAGACTTGACCAATCAGTTTCAACTTGGCACCTGATGCACTTTTTGCCTGCTGACTGGTAAGTTTGATTTCTGGTGACCCGACAATTCTCCACAACCTTTGTGATATGACCGTAATGTCAGCTGCCGTATCGGTCTGCAAATGCGCCTGTCTTCCTTGAATGTTAATGTACTTTCTACGATCTCTGCCATCATCATTAAAATTGGCGTTCACTCTCCTTGCGAAACCAACTTAGGTTTTCTTTCCTTTGTCATGAAGTGGTCTAAAAATGGCTTGGATCTGCAATAAGATTTTCTGTACCCACGTCTACGACATTTCTAGCAGATATGCTTGTTGAATGGACACTATCTAACAAAATGCCAGTCTCTGCATTGCTAACATGCTGATGGTGGCTTGCGTTGAGGGGGTCTTCTTACGATCAGTGACCGGGAACTTGTTCTTAGAACTATGTTGAACTGCGAAATCATTGGAATACTCCTTTGTGTCTTCGACCATAGTTGTATCGTGTTTTAAATTGATGATTGTCTGGGCCTCTGCAATGACAGCTTGCATTGTGACACTCGGGTCTCGCTCCAACAACCCAAATCTTCTGGTTCGGATCTCGACCTCCTTGGGAGACTGCAGGCTGCATATCAGTATCAGACACCCAAATTGGTCATCAGTAAGTGATATCAGCTTGAATTTCTGGCACCCTCGCTTCACTGTTGCTGCATGGGTAATGAGACTGTCGCTGTCCCTTTTGCACAGCTTCAGGCAACTGTACCGCTTATTGAAAAGTGATGCAATAGAGGTTGCGAGTCGCAACCCAACCACACGGCATGCTCCCTGATTTCAGCTCTGACTTACTTTCCGCTGTATCAAGCGTTGCTCGCAGATCTCAGTAGCATAGTGTTCAGGGCGTCAGCCGTTAACTACTAAGCTCAGAGTTCCATCCCAGCTCAGGCTATCTCCACCTGACGAGTCCAAACCAGGACGGAACCGCGGTCGTGGTGTGCCAGTGTTGGGAAGAGCAACACCCAAATATTTTCCAAAACGATGCCTGATAGCCGAACATCTCCATAACTCGGGAAATTGTTTAATCAAAACTGAAATCTTGAGCACTTTTAAACAAAATGTAGTTGATGTATCTGCCGTGCTCCACAGTTCCGAGTTTACGTAGCAGCAGTCGTACTTTTGACGCATCATCTAGATTGGCCAGGTCCATCTTGAAAATATCTTACTAACGTCTGAACCAGGCATAAAAAATCACTCCTGAAGCAAAATCAAAAACAAACTCACTGACAGTGCTGATTATTGCATCGACTGAAGGCTTCACAGCATTGTGGATTGATGTAGATCGGCGCGATAGTGTTCGAGTGAAAGTCGCAATCATACGCAGCTGTGCCGCCTCGAATTGCTGCTGCTATTGAACCAAAATAGCTTAGATCTTCTGCCGAGGTCGATATCTTAAAAAACTCTGCTCCCGTCGTCAAAAATGGTTGTTTCCGCTGACGGTACAGATAACCGATGCAGCAACTCTGGTCAAGCTACAGACACTCGCCAAATCAAAAGACAAAGGTCATTGGCGAAACTGGTATGGAGCGCCCGGAAAGTAGAATGTGGAGAAATAATATAGGGTTAAAATAAATAGTTCATGAGAGATAACGCCTAACTGAAAGTTTCTGACGATACCAACTACGGTCGTCTGACCGGGATGTGTCTACCGATGTGTCTACCTCACATTGCGCGCCCTGAGAAAACCCCGAGCAATTCTAACAACAGTCCGGAGATCCAAACGGACCACACACGATGCACTACGCACACAAGCGCGGCGTCTGCGTACCCCAACTTGCACGGCGCTTCACGCGATGAGGCGCAGACTAGGGATACTTGAACGATCGATACATTCTGGTCGGTGTTTGAAGACAGAATGTTTCGCGGAAAACTGGATGCCTGTGGGCTTTGTACTGACCGATGTTTAGCCGTAGCACTGAAGTTACCGTTACGCGCAGGGTCTATTGTGGTAAAAATCAAAGGACATGGCTTTGGCGGACGAACCTACACGTGGTGCACGACTGCTGCCATTTCATTGCAGCTATGTTCCCATTAAAGTATACAGACTGACGTACACATGAGTAATAAGTTTTCGATGTGCCCGTATTTGTAGCAAAGGTAATATTGAAACACAGTTATGGTGGGCACGCCGGTAGACTGAAAACTGGATTTCAAAGAAGCACTATAGGAAAAAAGCACCAATTTCAGCTAGAACTTTCACATTAGGGATAATAACGACGGTAGTATTTTGCTTTCCTGTTACTTGAACCAATTTCTATCTGGAATTGCTCTTTCCTAAATAACCTACGATACTTAAAGATTACCCGGTTGTTTCAGTTCAGTTTAGTGCAGTTGATAAATCCTTATCCAGGCACCAAAGTACGGTGGATGCAGTTGCCACGAATCGCGTCGCCAGAGTGTCAAAAATGAAGAATGATAAGTAAATGTAGTTAGACTTAAAAATGGGATTAGCAGAAAAGAAGCAAGAACGAGGCGCATAAAGCTAACCGTATTTAAGTATAATTGATTGAAGTATGACGTATGGTTTTACGGGCGGTCTCAACGGTTAACTCACTCACAGCTGGAATCCGAGTATGAATTCTCCAGCAAGTAATTAGTACAGAATATTGTTATTTGCTTGAAACATTAGATTCGAAAACCTGAACCCATCGTCTGTTCCAGGTCTTTGACAAATACCAAAAACAATCGGGGCCCTAGAACAGAGCCCTGAAACATCCCACATTAGACATGTATGGGGTCTAATAACGAGTTTCGTACTCTAACCACCAGCTGCCGTTGTCGGAAAAAGTTGACAATATAGACGAAAAGGGGGTTACCGATGCCATAATACGGCAGCTTGGATAGAAGAATCCGATGATCCATTCGGTCGAATGCCTTCGAGAAATCATAGTATACCACATGGACGTTCTCTCCTGCGTCAGCTGACTCGGCCCAACTACTCTGGTCTATCAGTAAATTTGTTGTGCACGATCGCTGTCCACAAAAGCCATGTTGCTCGGAAGCAATACTGTTGCAGTTTTCCGGATAGCACATTGATGCATCTGCAGAGTTGGACTGCATTACTTTGGATAGGACAGGATCGTGTGCTACCGCTGAAAAAACTGAGCCAACGGTTCTGCCGGTTGTCCTGATGGTGCTTTCAGTGCTTCTGAGCAAGTACTCTCAGACACAAGGGAACTGTGGTTGAGCAGAGACTTGAGCTTTTGCAGGACAGCTTCCGTGGTAAACGTGATGTGGTTGAGTTCCTGCGTTGGAGCAACAAAAGATGGCAGATCACCTGGTGGTAAGACCCCCTTAAATGTATATTCGTATTGCGTTCGTGGATGCTATGTTTCAGTGTGTGACAAAGCTATACTTCTGGGAACAACTGCAATAAGGCCGGTGCTACTGTATGCATCTGAGACTTGACCAGTTAGTACGGAAGACATCAAACGGTTGGTCGTCTTTAATCACTGGGTCTCACGCAGTACTGCATACATCTGGTGGGAACACTTGATGAGCAATGCTGAGGTCCGCCAGTTGGTTTTTGCAAGAAACTCTCTAGTATCTCACTTCAGTGTCTGTTGAAATTGAGTCGCTAAGGTTGGTTAGGTCTTGTATTCCGTACACCAGTTAACCGCCTTCCTCGGCGAGCATTATACGCCACCATTGCACCAAGTTGCGCGAGATCACGAGGTGTTCAATTAATGACGTGGCATAATGGTATGAAGAAATTGACTGAGAGACTTGGTCAAGCAGGTACGTGCCGTCTTCGTAGGTGGGGGCCTCGTGCTAGTCCAAACCAATGGTTAGAGACTCTATCGGACGTGGCGCATTGTCGGAGTCAGTGCTACCCCTGGATTCGTTCTATTTCGTGCACCTGCTCATACTACAATGCGATTAGCTTCATGCACCTCGTTCTTGCTTCCATTCTGCTAATACCATATTTAAGTCCAACCGCGTTTGCTTATCATTCTTCATTTTTGCCTTTCTGGCAACGCGATTCGTGGCAACTGCATCCACAGCAATTTGGTGCCCGGATCATGATTTATCAACCGCACTAAACTGAACTGAAACAACTGGGTAATCTTTTGTATTGTTGGTTATTTAGGAAAGAGAAATTTCAGACAGAACTTGGCTCACTTAACAGGAAATCAAAATACTACCGTCGTTATTATTCCTAATGTGGAAGGTCTGGTTGTTTTTGTCTTACAGTGCTTCTTTGGAATCCAGTTTTCAGTCTACCGGTGTGCCCACCATAACTGTGTTTTAATATTACCTTTGCTACAAATACGGGCACATCGAAAATTATTGCTCACGTGTACGTCAGTCTGTCTACTTTAATTGGAACATAGCTGCAACGAAATAGCAGCAGTTGTGCACCACGTGTAGGTTCGTCCGCCAAAGCCATGTCCTTTTTTTACCACAGTAGACCCTGTGCGTAAAGGTAACTTCAGTGCTACGGCTAAACATTGGTCAGTATAGAGCCCACAGGCATCCAGTTTTCCGCGAAACATTCTGTCTTCAAACACCGGCCAAAATGTATCGATCGTTTAAGTATCCCTAGTCTGCGCCTCATCGCGTGAAGCGCCGTGCAAGTTGGGGTACGCAGACGTCGCGCTTGTGTGCGTAGTGCATCGTGTATGGTCCGATTGGATCTCTGGACTGTCGTTAGAATTGCCCGGGGTTTTCTCAGGGCGCGCAATGTGCAGCAATTAACGTTTCGTCTATGAAAGTCGATCGACACATTAGGATCACACGATAGATGCGCAAAAACTCGCTTGTTGCCTGATCTAGTAGTGTGCTTACTGAAGGTCTTCAAGGCAGATCAGTCTGACTGGCCCATCTCATGCGATAACTTTGCCATTGGCTTACTCTCATTGTCTAGCAAGTCGGCTACAGACGGCATACAACCAATCTTTTCCGGACTGCTACAGACCGGAAGTGAGAGATGGAGCAGGCTTCTGTGTTTGCTGTGAACGGGTTCCGATAACAAGCGGTATGCGCTTTAACCAGACTAAGCAAATTATAAGAAAGTCATCCACAATTTCGGTAACCAAGCTAGGGAGACAAGCTGCTTAGAACATTTCTACATAATACATGAAAAACGTGAGTTCAATTCACCTTCGATGGGGAGCCAACAACAGCTTGTGTCGTTGGTTCACGGATTGGGCTTAGAGATGATGGGCAGGTTTTCACTGTCGATTGAGTGATATAATCCGGAAGAGCGACGGTCAGGGTCGTGCGCACGAGGATGGGCTCTGAGTGAAGATACGGGTGAATCTGAATCCATGACTGCTTTTCCGTGAGTGCGATGTAACCCGTTTTGAAAAATGTGACATTAATGGGGTGTTCTTGTCGGAGAGTTAAACGGGTAGCCCACCTGGGCATCCATATTACTCGCAACGAGCATGACACTCGCATCTTTGGATATTCGATAAAGGAAGACACCTGGTGATAAAATCCATCTGTAATCTCAAACGAGATTGCATGTCGCAATCTAGACACATTGCGAGTACTCCAAGACCCAGTAACGAACTTCTAACCGCTTTGTGAAGCGCTACTGCGAAACTCTGACGAACTTGTAGTGGCGAATTCAGGGAAGAGCCTTTCGTAGGCATTAACACTGCTATGGGGACACAGTACATAGAGTTTTAGCATAGTGATGAATTCCTCAAAACCCAGGGAAAGCTCGAGAAACGTGCTCCAGCTAGAAAAGCAATTTTATTCCGAAATTCGCTGTTCACAGCTGATGAGTTGGCCAACTTGATATCGGAGCAGGCTATCGTTCGTTAACCACCATGTACTTCAGCGCTAACCCCTGTACCTGGAAATTTGTACTTCGGACAAGCAGTTTGGTATCGGAACGCAGTTGAAGAAGCCATCACCGTTGTCTGTTCAACATGTACCTGCCCCGATACGACCTCCAAGCTGATGTTAAGCGACTAACTTTAAATGTGATGGAACTTTCCCATCTTCAGACGCCAAGCTTTCCACTCCTGCTGTATTCCCGTCTATCTGATGCCTCCTACTGATAGTTTTCAAAGAATCAGAACCATCCACCTCCCCAAAATCAACGACGAACGGGCTATCTCCATCTGATGAGTCAAAAATGAATACGAAATCAGACATGGAGTGTCAGTTTTGGGAGCAGCGACAGTGAGACATCATTTCGGATATGGTCCTTGTGATCAGAGTGAGCGAGGTCTGATTCAAAGTGAATTGCGATCTCCATATAGCTTGCGTGCTACAGTCCATCCACACGGTGAGTACTACAATTTTAACTATCTACTAACTAACTACTAACTATCTAACTATCTCCACTTGTCGAGTCTAAACAAGGGCAAAACCGGTTGTGGGATGTCAATGTTGAGAGGAGCCTCACCGAAACACTAACAATGAACAGGTTTCTGAAGTTGAGGTACTCATTTCTGACCATTGTGAAGTCTGGTATCACTGAGTGCCCACAGCGTATCACAAGAGATCTGGCAAGTATACGTACCAGATCATCACGTTAACTTCATCCTCGTCGTGATATGTGGCATAGAGGTGATCCAATATACTTGTTACACGACCAACAGCATACGGCCGCACTCAGCAAGCAATCTGGTCATGGCCGGGTACAGCACCAGCCAAGCCAATGCAGTTTTATACCCCAAAGAAAGTATGCCGTGAACCTAAGGTCGTCGTTGCTGTTATCTTCAACTGCACGCATGTATTTCGGTACACGAATGACGCTGTAATTTACCATCACATGCGCCTTACCAAGAGGTCTCGCTGGTGATGGTCCACACAGTTTATGCAAGGGTAAAGAAATTAAGGTTTTTTCTTCGCGGAAAGAATGAGGATTGTTTTTCTATTTGATCGTCCAGTTTTTTCACAACAGAAGGCTCAGCATTTATCAACGTATTACTAAATGGCGGCAGTGGAAACACAACTCGTTACAACCCATTTGGCTCACTAGGTCCAAGAAGACTTTCTTTGAGTAATTTAGTGGCCAATGAAGATGTATAATGGTCGACTTGAAAGTTGTACTGGTCAACTCGAGGAGCAAATTGATGTCGCTGCGTTGTTGGATGGGCTATCGAAATCACTTGCTGAACTGGGAGGTCGCAACTTTCATCATTAAACACATCCGACGCTAACTGCCACATGTCCAGGATGACCGATCTTCATCGTTGCTGAGTCCGGTAACATCCAGTCTGGTAAGTTCGCTTTCACATGTTTGGGGGATGGGAGCGAAGTGCCTTCAATCCAATGACTGTCACTTGCCTTTCGCATCTTCACAGTTGGGCATGGAACGCCTTGGTCGTATCATCAAGGCATTTGTCTTACTGCCTTTGCATCCGTCATGTCCATCGCGAGCATCAACTCTAACAGGTGCATAGGAAAGGATGCTGCGTTGTTAATAGCCCTTTCTTCTTTCCCTAATTCGCTAGGTATTGTCGGTACGTAGCCTAGAGGTAACGACCTTGTCTCGTAGTCTTGCGGCTCGGGTTCGAATCTGCGTTGAGATGGGCGTCCTCGCGGTATACCCAACCCGCGTGCGACTGTTGGTGGTCGCACGGAAGCGAAGCGTCGTTGCGGCGTACAGTTGACACATTATTCTTTTTATTAGGCATTGCCAGATTCATTGTGAGTATGAAATTTTGATGCGATTTTATTAGGTTATCTTCGCACATAAAACAAACTGTGGGTTGTGCTCAGACAGGGAACACTGTAACCGGCAAGTTGGCAATTGGTGGCTGTACATTATTTCCTGTTGTTGTTTTTTGCCTTCGTTTTGCTCACTCCCAACCGATCATTGGGCGGGATTTGTCAACTTCCGACTTTCTTTCCACGTTAGTTTCGCCAAAAGATTCAGCACGGAGAACAAACCAACAACTTTTATCATGTTCACTAACCAGGAGCTTATGGTCAAAATGGTAGCAACAGTGACTCTTTTGGGCCGCGGCGATCCTGCAACACTCTGGTTTAGCTACATCTGTTATGTGTAGTATTCCGCAGAAAATGCCATCGACTCTCAGCTTCTTACCGATTACGGCGTCCTAATCACACATTATGCAACCAACCGCGATTGGTTTCATAATGCGTGGGCACAATTTACGCAAATTCGTAAATTGTTTATGAAATCTCGTAAAAATTATACGATTTTCGTTAAATATTAGACTAAATTTCTTCTATTTCCAATATTGTCCTTTATCTTTTATTTGTGCTTTTTCTTTTTGTTATAAAAAGACGTACATCTGTCCAAAAAGTCAACATTCCTTTATCTTAATTCTACTTCATCACATGCTGCAATATTTCAGTACGGTAACTGGCCACCTATCCCTAAGACGATCGTTGTTTTACCCCCAAAATTCATTCACATATCCTTCACAGCAGAAGCTGTGATAAAAAGGCCGTTGTGTATGCGCAAGCACAGCTCTCGCGAAATCGCTGGCGGCCGTTGGAGAGGGTTTGTCTGAGCCTTTGCCTCGATTCTTTCAACACTGTTTTAAATAAATGTACTTGCCCGATATGTGGAAACGTGAGATGATTACTCCTATTTACAAGAGAGGTAGTCGTTCTAATCCAGCCAACTACCGTCCCATAATCCTACTACCGGTTCTTTCAAAGGTCATGGAAGCAATTATTTCTGATGCACTAACAGCCTACTTGGAAGAATTTAACTACCTGCACCAGAACAGCATGACTTCCGACGAAATCTGTCGTGCACTACAAATCTACTGCAAACACGACCCAGCTGGACTGGAGCAATAGACTCTGGCACAAGCGTTGATGTAGTATTTCTCGACTTCTCAAAGACATTCGACCGGTTAGACCATAACATTCTGCCCTTAAAACTCCAAACCTTTGGTATTGCTGCTCCTCTCTTAGGATGTATTAGAAGCTTTCTTCTGCACCGCCGCCTGGAAGTACGTGTGCGCGAACCGCTGTCAGATCCCATCCGAGTTGAATGCGGAGTTCCACTGGGACCGCGATTATTTTTGACGTGTATCAACGATATCACACGCATCATAAGCTCGAACTGCCTGCTTTATACCGATGACATCAAGCTGTGGAAGGCGATCAATACACCAGATAATATCATAGTATTTCAAGCTGATCTGGATTGGGTTTACGCGTGGTCAATCCAGAATCTACTTCAATTCAATGTGGACAAATATAGAGTGCTGCACCTACGGTACAAGTTGTTGCACTTCTACCAACTCGGCAACCAGGGGTTTCAAACGTCTTCTAACGAGAAGCGTGTGGGACTATTGGTCCAGGTCGACCTAGGACGTTCGGAGCAGGCTAAAACGGCGTCAAGGAGAGGCATCCAACATGTAAGCCTCCTGAAGCGTGCATTGAGACAATTCGACCCTTCGATTTTTCCACAACTTTTCGGCTCATACATACGGCCACATGTGAAATACGCAATACTGATCTGGCAGCCATTGGTGAGGAGAGCTCTCACCACCTTAGAGATACCCCAACGCCGGACAACCAAGAATGTCAAGTGTCTGTATAAGTTGCCGTATGAGCGAAGGCAATAAGTTCTCGGGGTCTTCAGCGGACAGTATCGGTGATTGCGCGGGGACCTCATTTTGACTTACCAAATTTTGGGAGATCCCAACCACACGTTCCGCTACATACTTGAGCTCAGTCACTGCGCAAGTTTAGAGGCCACCATCTCAAACTGGCAGAGCAGCACAGTCACTTGGAATGCCGTCGGAATTTCTTTTCCGTATGCTATTGCATAACGTGGAATGTCCTACCGGAATCTGTCATATGTGCTGCTACGCTGGCCAAGTTTAAAGGCTGAGTTGCCCGGACACTTATTTCGCCCCACCATCTTACATGACCCAGTATCCATATATAAACGCGTCTGTAAGCGATTTCACTGGCGCTAAACTCACAGATTTCGTTCCACGTTTGTCACCCCTTGTATGTGGATACCAGAAGGAGACACAATTTTTACCAACATCCCATTTGCCGTCATTTCCTATGGATTGACCTTAGATTTACAGTTTCTACTACGTATACTTCAGACAGTTCAGTAGTATAAACCCAATTTTGCTAACAATTTTTTTATATTTTGATGTTTCACCATAACCATCCTACGGGACCTTTACATCATTAGCTTTTTTACCCGTATAAAACCATTGTTCTATTGTTCCATATTATCAGACCTTTGGTTTCGGTTCTTCGTGCTGTGGCGTTGTTGTGTAGCCGGTCCGCAGGCATCACGATAACAGGTTAACAGCTAAGAGGTCGATCGGTTTTGCTTCCTGTTCTCATTACCCGCATATTCCTCTCCGTCACTTTTCCTTCCCTCTTCCGTGCATCCTTAGCTGCGCTTTTTACATCCGCGTCTTACTAGGTGGTTGAGCATCCAGCCGTCCACGAGGTATCTATTTTGTGTTGCAGTTCTAAGGATCTAGTACGGCCCGTAATAATATTTGGACACGGAAGAGCTTGGAACGGCGCATTGCCCATTGTAACTTTCGAGGACAATAATCTCAGAGTAAGCGGTATTACAATATATGGTGTTTATATTGTTCCTATCGATTTAAGTACATATTATGCCCCATGTACGTTAATTAATCAAGCACACAGTGTATATAAGTTTGAAGTGTAGCAGACAGCTCACTAGAAATTGCGTAACCTGGACATCCGAGTTGGTCCTGCATTTGATACGTTTTACGTCCGGTCGGTAGACTCTTTTTTAACTTATTACATAATGTTTACCTTAGAAAATGTCTAGACGAGTGACTTATGTCACCTCCTCAACTAGTGTGCCTCATGCATCCATTTTATGGCGGCAACATAGGAGATTATTGGCGTCAGCGAACACGGAAACGTTTAATGCGGATGTTGCAAGTAAAGTGGCCCCTGCCGCATTATAGTTATACTGCCTTCCTGGCTAATAAATTCGAATGCCTGGTCAGAGAACCAGGCCTGAACCACGCCACTGAAAATTTGATCTCGGAACTTAAATGTGAGTATCATGAGCACTGACTACAGAGTCCATAGTAGATCTAACACCAGTTGATGCTAATGATTATGCCGTGAAATTGGAGCTGCGTAACTGGGTTATTCAAACCGCTTCTCCGTCTCTATGTTGAACAAGCTTTTGACCGTGCTTCGGAAGTACCTACTTGTGTTAGCCAAAGATTACCGCACGCTAATGTGCACCCCACGCAGCACCGTTACAACATACGTCCATCCTGGAGTGCATGGTCACTTGGGGTTAAGACATGGTCTTACCTGTGTATACCGGGGTGCACTTGTGTCGCCTACATTTTATTGTTCGCATCCACCTTTTCACTCTTCAAAACTACAGCTATTGCCTATCCTTTTCCGCAACATATTACCCATAGCCTCCTCGCCGTTTGCCGTTGATATCTACCACGGTGAGAGTAAGCCGGATAGCATTAACGAATACCTGGGTCCTGTGATCTCCGCAGTTTTGGAGCGGAGGAATCGCATTCCTCTTCCTGGGGCTGACTACATTAACCCCCTTAATTCAATGGCTGTTATCTGCGGTGCACCGGCTAGAGCGTGTGTCAAGAGATCCTAAGCACACACAGGCTACAACAGATGTGATAAGTGTGTGCAGCGAGGTGCCTACCGTAGACGTGAGGTGACGTTCCCTGCAATAAGGTGCACTCAGCGTACAGGCAAGTCGTTTAGAGCGCGCCAGCGGCTCAACGTGTAGCCTTTCCAGAGCTTAAAAGTGGACGTGGTGCGCACCTTTCCCATAGATAACATGCACTGCGTATGCCTTGGTGTAATGAGGCGCTTGTTGCTCTTATGGCTGTTTGCACCTGTCCGTCAACCTTTCAAATTGAAAGCGGAAAAAATTTCCCAATTGAACACCGCCATAATTGCTAACGCACACTCCTGGCCGAAGGAGTTCAAAAGACGTTGCAGGACTTAAAACTGATCAAATGTTGGAAGGTACCTGTATTCCGCAATTTCCTTCTGTACGCCGGTCCCGCTGTTCTTCCAGGTGTTCTGAAAATGAACAACTACAAAAATTTCCTGCATTTGCATCTAGGAATCTTATTGTTGTGTCACCCTATGACAACCCCTGAACACATCAAATTTGCTCAAAATTTGCTTTACATTTTTGCTAGGAAACACAAGAAGCTCTGTGGGAAATGTGAGGTATGATTCAATGTGCACGGTGTGACACATTTGGCGGATGATGTTAACTCATGGACCGCTGACTGGCTTCTCCGCGTTCTCCTTTGAATCACACATGCATGTTCTAAAACGAATGTTACATAATACAAGGGATCCCACCGCGCAGATAATTCGTACTGGCTTAGAGACGATGTTAACCCCACACATGATAACCGATAAGAGGGGTTTCCGCCTCGTGCACGGGAATCATGATTCGGCCTTCCAAATCAACGATGTTCTATGCATCCACACGGGACCAGGCAACTGCGTGTTGGTGGTGTTTTAATGCAGCTGTACTCACGGACACCTAGGCTGTACCTACGGGCGCCGCGGATTTTTGCTGACCGTGCGAGGTTCTATTTTTGCTTTGGAAATACTGTGTTATACGTGATTTCTTTGCGCCAATTTTGCACCAATACGTTGCTGTTGGTATATTTTTCCATCTGTGCGAATTTGGTGGATATTCTCCGGCTACTGTCGGAGATCTCACTGCTTGGTCCAACTGCCGTCTGTGTCCGCCATCTTGGATTTGTTCTACAGCAATATAACAGGTCTCTGCCTGACCACCATCTTGACCGACGGCGTTTGAAGCCAGCATACCAGTGCAGACGTTGCAACGAATGGCCTACGCAGATCTAACCTTCACATTGGCACGCGCTGGTTGCCCACGGAAAGCGAAGCCTAAAGCTTCCGAAATAACCAGTTGTGGCGTAGACAGCTGTGTAAAACTTGTGCGATTTGGAATAGAATGCAGAAACTGCCGAAAAGACTTTTCTTCTCGATGTGCTCGCCTTAGTCTCAGCCAGCTTATGAGGCTTAATAGTACGATTGCTTCTCTCTGGTTCTGCACTGAGTGTACATCTGTTCCACTAGTCAGATGTATAGCTGAGTTCGCGCAGAAGTACGCTAAGCTGAAAAACATTGTAGTGTAGGCAGCAGCCGTAAAAACTGTCCCCCATGAACCAGACAGATCAATGCCTCGAACTCGATGCTCAATATCAAGCTCCAATTCAGCACAGTGTGAGTAACGATCCAGAGTTAGCCACCGACACTAGCGTATGCTCATAAAAATGCCTTCGCCACCCATTCCTCCACAGAATACCCCGCCACACTAAACACTGTTAGAGGGCCGAAAACCTACGCGTCTGTTGTTGCTACTTACATGACGGAGGCACCCATCGCAACCCCTCCCGCTGCCAAACGATTTACTACTGCAATACCACCGCCGGACTCAAGACCCCATTATTAGTCCAACCGAAGAAAACAGTCACTGGTCTCTCCAAAAAGTAGAATATAAAACATTACCATAATTCTCTACCTGTTATGTGCTCCAATCTGACTGAATCCGGGACGAACTCCATAAAAGATAAGACATTAGATGATAAAAAGCAGTAGGATTCCCTGTGTCAACTAATAGGGGTTCAAGCTAAACCAGTCAGTATGATGCGTCTCGTTCGTCACCCAAACTCGGTACATCAAGGTAAACCGCGGTTACTCCAGGTTACACTTCAGTCAGGTAATGATGCAGAGGCAGTCCCCTTGTCAGCCACTCGCCTCCGTACCACCATGTGCACTGTTCGAATATTTCCAGATGTTTCTTGGAGCGAACGCCAGAAACGCAAACAAAATCCTGATGACTTCCGTAAGCAACAAGACGCAAAATCTGCCCTTGTTCACGGTGTCCCCGAGCCCTAGGCACTAAGCGAGCTAGTGGTCAAAGCGCATGACTGGGATGAATGGCGTTTTATTCTGGAAGTCTTTTCACTCGATAATGTTATCGCTAATTCGATATCAAGGGTACCGCTGTCACCTAACTACAAAGAGTGTGGTCCCCGAGTGATGAAAATATCAGTACACCCCGAACTGATGGCATGACACGTGATCAAAAGGTGGCACAAAAAGCGTAAGATGCTGCCATCCGAAATACGTATAAAGGCAATAGGCACTGAGCCACAGATAGACAATGTCACCCTGAGAAAGCAAGTTACCAAAACAATTCTGTCATCGTGTAGATCAGAACGGAAACAATGCCAAAAAACACCGACAGCTGAACGAGGACAGGATGGTCGCCCTCTTGTTGGTGCTGAGAGCCTTATACAACAACCTGAACTGGCCCTAAGGCTTGCATCATCGGTCCCACAGAAAGCGACCGGCAGCTGACCCCGCCAGAGTCGGCATAGACCCTCACCGGAAACCAGCATTCACATACACGCTTCTGCCCACCGATCCCCTCACCTGCTTGTATACCAATGCAAAAGGTCTTCTCAGAAAGCTAACCGAACTTCGTATACGTCAGGTCTCCACGCCTTGGAACCTAGTTATGGTCACTGAAACATGGCTGAACACGGAGATCACGGATGCTGAGATTACACTACCCGGCTTGAATTCCATACGAAACGATCGACCTAGCAAAGGAAGGGGAGTGCTTCTGTATTATCGATCCTACCTGCATGTTTATGTCACTGAGGACCCAGAAACGCAAGTCGTCAATTCTCTTTGGTGTCGCATGCACCTAAGACGTGGTGATGTGTATTTACTAGCAATAGTTTACCACCCTCCAATGTCCAACTTGGAAATGGATCAATGTCTAGCTTCTGCGATGAAACGAGTCCTGGCACGACCATACAGTCACCTTCTTCTGGTGGGGGACTTCAACCTGCACGCGACCGAAGTCCCAGCATCGCACAGCGAACAATTCAGGGCGGATTTGCATGACGTGATCGCCGATGTGCCTCCGTACAACCATGTCACCTCTCCCACACGATTCCGAACGGGTGATACACCCTCTGTTTTGGACTTTGTGCTCTCTAACGAGAAACTAATGGTCGACACTGTGACCATAGAGGCACCACTTGACCGTAGCGATCACGAAATGTTGCTCTTTCGTTACATCTGTTGCTCGGACTACATCAGTGAGCACAAGGTGTAAACATATGTCGTTACACATTACGATATACTGTCCAACTTCGTTTAAGAAACCTACTTGTCCTTCCTGGCCAGAAAGCCGTCCGATGTCGTCTGGCTATTCTTCGTCATCCAATTCACTGAGCTAGTGGTAAAGGCATCAAAAAGCAAGATCCTTCGCCCGAAGCAAGTGAATTCGTTCCTGAGGAGCCGTACTAGAAAATGCATGGCCTTAAGGGATACAGCCTGGCGCGCTTACAAACTCTGTCCAACTAACATGACCTGGGATGCTCACACAACCCAACAAAACCACTGCGTCAGGTTGATCCGCGAAGACAAACTCCAGCACCAACAGAATTTAGCGGAGAAATTCAGTACAAGTCTCAAGTTGCTGTATAGGTACGTCAACAAGCTCCGCAGAGTGCAACGCGGGATCCCGGTTTTACGTGCAATAGATCGTCTTGCGCAAACCGCACAAGATGCAATCAACGTGCTTCGCCAACAATTCATCCCTACTTTCCGGAGTAAATCATCAATTCATCCGCTTTTTACCCAGCTTCCATCGGCACTAAGGTTAAACCACGTATCGTTCACGGCAGTCAATGTAATAAAAATGCTGATGTCATTGTGCGAACACAGCTCACCTGGTGTGGAAGACATCAAACAGAAGGCCTTGAAGACAGCGATCATGAATCTTACCGTACCATTAGCCCGGTTCTTTCAACGTTGCCTCGACGAAATGCAGGTTCCGACAATATGGAAACATGGAATAGTCACTCCTATTTACAAAAGTGGTAATCGTTCAGTCCTCAAATCACCGTCCAATCAATTTCCTCCCAGTTTTATCCAAAGTAATGGAACGTATAATTGCAGAGGCGCTCATGGGATACCTTGAGAGCAACATCACCCTAGTGCCACAGCAACACGGATTCCGTCGAAATCGATTCTGCACTACAATTTTGCTGCTAGTCCGAGCAAGTTGGACAGACTCAGTTGATGCCAGAGTGGGAGTCCACGTTGTCTACCTGGACTTCTCGAAAGCATTCGATCGTTTGGACCACCGCATTCTCCTGCACAACACTCGAAGCTATGGAATCGGTGACCCTCTACTCGGTTGGATCGGCAACTTCTTCGCTCAGCGTCAGCTGAATGTGAGTCCGCAGCTCCATTTCCGACCCAATTGACGTCCAGTGTGGCGTGCCTCAAGGATCGGTAGTGGGGCCACGTTTATTCCTCACATTCATTAACGACCTTGGCAGTGTACTGCAGTCGAATTTCTTACTATTTGCAGATGATATCAAAATTTGGCGTGATATCAGGACTTCGGATGATCACATGGTGTTGCAGAGCGATCTCGACATGGCGTATGCGTTATTATCCATCAACCGGCTCCAGTTCAACGTGACCAAGTGCAAAGTCGTAAGCATACGCCATCAGCTTATCTATGAATATCGACTTGGGGACCAGCAGTTACGACGTGTTTCCCAAGAAAACGACCTCGGTGTGATCTTGCAGCATGATCTTGGTTGCTCGAGACAGGCTGAAAAGGCGTCAAAAAGATTCAGGCAACATATTAGATTCTTACGGATGGCTTTCGGCAATTCTGAGTCATCAATCTTTCTGCAAATGCTGAATGCCTTCTTGAGGCCTCACATGGAATATGCGATCCAAGTCTGGCGTCTCTGGCACAAGCGCGACATTAACGCACTTGAAGCTGCACAACGTAGAGCGACCAAACTCGTTAGAGGATTGTTTCATCTCTCTTGCCAACGCAGACTGCAGTCCCTGAGATTGTACAATGGTGAATATCGACATCAGCTAGGAGAGCTAATCATGGTTTACTTAATGCTGACCAATCCAACTCACCCATGTCGCAATCTGTTGCAACTGACCCAAACTATCAACCTGAGAGGCCATCAGCTCAAACTGGTAACGCACTACAGTCGATTTGACTGTCGACGCAACATTTTCTCCCTCCGTGTGTCTCGTGCCCGGAATGCCCTTCCGACTCACGTCATCTTTGCCCCTACATTAACGCTATTCAAAAAACGCCTTGATGAAACCGCTTTCAAACTTGCATTACTTGCTATAATCCGTTCCATTTGGAGGACGAAACAACGCAAACCTAGTCATGTACTTAACGGCCCTCTCCTCAACGTGGATACATGCAGTAGTGTCCATGTGATGAGCTTCGATGTTGCTAAACTGGATTAACATACCACATCTGTCAAATGAAGGAACAAACGAGTAATAAATAATAACATGTCAGCTGTACGCCGTAACGGCGCTTCGCTGCCTCGCGACCACCACCAGTCGCGCGCGAACTGAGTATACCGCGAGGACGCCCACCCCTACGCGGATTCGAACCGGTGACCTTATGGTTGCAAAGCAAATTTGCAGACCACTCGGCCACCGGCCGACAAACAAACGAGTGAGCGTTGTCGTTTCCTTTTTATTTCTTACACACTTACTGAACTATAACTGCTCTCTATACTATTTTGCGCGTACACACCTCATTCCCACTTCAACCTATCGTTATGCAGTAGTACCTTTAACTCGGTGAACGCTTGAAATAACCATTTACTTATTCGATGATCCTAGAAATTTTAATTTTTACTCCAAGCATCCTACGGGACTTGTCAACACATGCTTTTTTATCCGTGACAAATCATTGTGCATTGTACATTGTTCAGCTTTAGAATGGACTCCACGTAGGGTACAGGCATCTGTGCAGTCCTCCCATTGCTCGGATATCACTCGAAACCTCTCCGGTGGACATTGGTACTTACCTGACGGACTTCCATACTAACAGCTGCGGCGTGTTTGGTGCCAAAGCCAATGTCCCCATTACAGTGCTCATGCCACGCGCAGCCTGGTTAATCGTTAAACATACTGACGAGAACCTACCCTCCTTGCAGTGTACGTTACCCACGTACGACAGGAACTAGCAGATTTGAGATCCACGCAAAACCATATGTTCGGTATACTGAAACTGCTGTCCCGGTATCATGTAACAATGAACAATGATTTATGACGGGTAAAAAAGTAGGTGCTTCACATGTCCCGTAGGGTGTATTGCGTGACAAAAAAGATAGCGAAGGGAAAATGTTGTCAGTTGGGGCGCTTACAGATGTAACTGCATTTTCGTAAAAAGGGGGTTCGAAACGAGAATGTACGCACACAAAGCAACAGGAGAGTGGTTATTGTTCACATCATAGGCGAGAAAAATTTAAAAAAACGATAGCAAGGACAACGCTTACTTGTGTGCGATTATCGTCTGTCGACAGGATACAGAAATCCAGTGTCTATAGTAGTAGCGTTTATCAAATTTCATGCAAGGCGTTTGGAGTGACTCGCTCTCGAGTAGGGTTATGGCACTATCCCCTGTCTGTTGTGCATTAGTGCCAGCATCTGGTGGTCATGAGCTATAGCACGTAGTGTAAATGTGACGGTATCGTCAAGGAGTTTTTTGAAAAGGGATAGGGTGGGTGCATTAATTACATGTTCCGGGAGGGCGTTCCAAGGCTGTGCCACTCAAGGGAGAAATAGTTTCGCCGACATTCCAAGCGGCTGTACTGCGTGACTAACTTAAACTGGTGACCTCTTAGCGAGGTGTTTTGACTGAGTATTAGAAGGGAATGGCATGGGTGGTTGGGGTTTCTCAGGATCTGGTACACCATTATGAGATCGCCCCTTAGACGCCGATAACGTCCACTGTAGATTTTAAGGGTCTTCAGCCTGAGTGGGTAGGGGAGACTGGTCAAACCTCTGACGCTCTTCGTTGCCCTACGCTGTGCAGTATCGAGCGCGGTGAGATGGTGCTTGAGCCAGGGTTGCCACGCTTGGATAGCGTACTCCGCGTGCGGCCTCACGTACGCGCTAAGCATTTTTGGAAAGATCGAAGGGTCAAACTTCCCGAAGGCTCTGCGAAGAAGGCCGAGGTACTGGTTTGCTTTCTTAGCTGCCTTTTCAGTCTGCCTCGAACAACCGAGGTCATCTTGAACTAGCACTCCGAGATCGCACTCGTGAGAAGCCCGCTGCAGAATTTGTGATCCTAGGCGGTACTTGTGCGTACTCTTGTGTCGTATGCTAAGAAGTTTGCACTTGGTGACGTTGAAATGCAGCATGTTGTCGATGGACCATGTGTGCGCTTTGTCCAGGTCCTCTTGTAACAATGCGTGATCCTCCACTTCAGCTATAGTGCGCCATACCTTTAGGTCATCAGCAAATAGCAAGCAGTTAGAAGATAGCACACTCGCGAGATCATTTATGAAGACCAGGAACAGACGGGGTCCAAGTACCGAGCCTTGAGGTACGCCGCACTGAACTTCGATGGATTCTGATAGGTTGGTTCGAACCCTTACATGCAGGTGAGGTTGAACGAGAAAGTCTCCTATCCAGCCCAGAACAGGATCGCCGATTCCATATTTCCGGAGTTTGTGGAGGAGAATGCGATGGTCTATGCGGTCGAATGCCTTTGAGAAATCCAAGTAGGCCGCGTCGATTCCAACACCAGCATCCACAGATTCCGTCCAGTTTACACGAGCAATCAAGAGATTAGTTGTACAGGAGCGATTTCTGCGAAATCCATGCTGTTCCGGAACGAGAATTTGGTTGTTCTCCAGGTACCCCATTAAAGCCTCAGCTGCAATGGACTCCATAACCTTGGAGATCACAGGAAGGAGTGTTATCGGACGACAATTTGCTGGTTCAGCACGACTGCCACTTTTGTAGATTGGCGTGATGATTCCGTGCTTTCACATCGTGAGGACGTGCATTTCGTTCATACATCGTTGAAAGAAAATTGCTAATGGTCCTGCCAAACTCATGGCAGCAACTTTCAACGCCTTCGGTCGAATGCCGTCCGCACCCGGGGAGCTGAACTCGCGCAGAGACATCAGCCTCTTCAGTACAGCTGCGGAGTTAAACGATATGTGGTTTAGCCCTGATGGCGGCGTTATCTGCTTAGGCAGGATGTACGGTGATTGCTCGCTTTGGAAGGTACGGCCAAATTGTTGTACAAGGATGTTGGCTGCCTGTTGTGCGGTTTGGGCTAAGCCGCATGCTGTGTACAGGGCAGGAATACCGCGCTTAACACGGCGCAAATTGTTTACGTGTCTGTATAGCAGCTTGGGATTGGAGCTAAACTTTTCCGCTAGACTTTGTTGGTTCTTAAGTTTATCCTCTCGAACGAGTTTGACACAGTGGTTCTTGTGTATTGTGTAGACATCCCAGGTATGATCGTTCGGGGAGGCTATATAGGTATGCCATGCCAAGTCCCTTAATGCCATACACTTACGTCTCCTGCTCCTTACGAAAGACTTCATTCTTTTGGTCCGGTAGCGTTTGGTTTCAGATGACCGTGCCACGAGCTGTGTTGCGCGGACTGCAAAAGGACCAACGTCTCGTTTTGGATTTTCCAAATGCTCTGTCAGAAACAGAGCAAAATCAACCGCCAACGGATGACTTACCCTTCACTCTGCCTGTGACATCCTATAAAGAATCGCGGGTGTTAAACTATGTAGGAGCCGATGCCGATATGCGCAACATATTGGCAAGTTGCACTCATCAGCAATGTTTCCTAGCGCACCTACGGGGATCCACTATTACGGAGAATACACGTAGGTTACTGGACGCGATCATAACCAGAGCATGGGCCGCGTCCATTAACATCTCCGTGCTCTTGGAGACCTGCCATTCAAAAACCTATGTGTACACATCGATGCAATGTGAGTACTACGTCATTTATTAACAACATTATTCTACTTGTTCTCCTGGCTCGTCACGCAAAATCAGGGGCAGCTAACACCGCCATTGTCCAAGCAGTTAGACTTTGGATGCACACCGTCCGTTGCTACCTCCGTGCTTCCACACCCCGCACCCAATTGTGCGCAGAAGAATAGGTATGCAGGATCCCCTTCTATGGGAATCTCACATTTCTTTACAGATTATATCACAGCCCACTTCCCAACATTAAGGATATAGGGCAATGATTACGATGAAATCTGTTTCGTCGCGCCAAAGCAGTGTTATCTTCGCACAGTACGCGATGCGCCATTCCGTAAGCCCAGGGTTTATCGCTTTGCAGAGCGAACACGATAGAGGCAAGCTTTTCCAACATCAGTTCTTTGCATTTACCCGCTATGGAATCACACAGTCGTCTAGGGACGCGTTCGTAGATTGAACATCTGCTTAGCACTTAGATCACTACGTAGTACGCAAATCCATCTTTCCCTTGTATAAGTTTATTTACCTGCACTGCAAGTATTACTACGGCTAGTTAAACCGTGAAAAGTAGGGTGGGTATCGTAATATGGGCATGGGTTTACCATTTTCGTGTTCCATGAGCGCATCACTCGGTGCGCCTGAAGCACATACCTGCGGGAACCGTGACGGTGTAGCCCCGATTACCTGCACCAGCCTCGCAAGCTGACTGGTCAAAATTTGCGCCCACTCTTATTGGCTGTTGAAAATCGTAAAGTCTACAGTAAGCGTGCTTTTGCATATGGCTAAAAACTTGACGAAAATTATTACCGTAAAATAGGAAGAGAAATCGTAAAATTGTTACGAATTTTCATAAACCTGTGCTAGCCGTACTTTCTAGCTGAACTATTCCCCGAAGTCGCTTGGTGGGATCATGTCAGTCAAATTGACAAGTAAATAACCGGTGCTTCGAGGAACAGGCCATCGCGTGCGATGAGAGTAGAGCCATTCATACGCAGCAGGATGCGGAAGTGTGTGTGTACAAGAGATTCATTGGCGAAATACAAGTAGTCACAGGGTATTGAAACATGGGAGGCATACACTATCCAACTGAGTCATTGCGTAAACCTGGCCCGTGATAATAAACCGAAGCATCAACAAGATATAGTTGCTAAATTCTGTTAGAACCCTAAGCCCCTTTACAGATGTGTTAACAAACTCCGTAAAGTGCAGCGAGGGCTTCCTGCCATTCGCACGTAATTTGGACCATCACCAACTGCAACGGAAGCAGCTGACACCATATATCAACAATACTTCCCAAACCTCCAGAGCACGATTTCGTTACCTACGCTATCCAAGCTTCGTATCACCACTATGACTTAACCACACCTTGTTTACGACTGCGGATGTTCTAAAAAGGCTAATTTCTCTACGCGAGTATACATCTCCTGATGCTGACAGTATGCGCCCAAAGGCCCTGAAGTTAACTACAATCAATTTGGCGGATCAACTCTCAGTTCTGCTATCGATGTTTCGATGAGATGCAGCTTCCAGAAGTGTGGAAGCGTGGAGTCGTCACTCTCATTCACAAGGGGGAGTCGCGTCGATCTGGCACACTATTACCCCATAACACTCCATCCAGTGCTCTCTAAAGTCTTAGGGCCTATCATTACCGGTGCGCTCATGTATTAGTTGGAAGGGTGCAACATCATAGCACCAGAACAACATAGATACCGTCGAAACCGGCCTCGCACCACGCACCTGCTAGTTGCTCGCTCCAGTTGTACTGAACCCATCGACAGCGCTGCGGGCGTTGACGCGTAATCAAGCGTGAATATCAGAAGGCAAACGAAATTGATACAGCTGACGGTATTCGGTGGCCACAAAAAGACCTGGACGAATGAAGTGAGACAGGAGCGAACATTAGCATAGTAACTTACAGAGCCGGTTGGTGTTGAGCCGGATGCAGGCCAACATGGCCATATTGTAAGGGGGATTAAAACACTAAAGTATAATGTACAACTGATTAGTAAGGGAACTGCACTTAAACAACAGGAGTTATCCTTTGGGTTGCTACAAGTTTATCTGGGCTTCGCAAAGGCGTTCGATCGTCTGAAGCACTGCACCATCACTCACAAGCTTTTGAGGTGTGAGATTGGTGACCCAGTTACCGGTTGGATATGTAACTTCATGATTCAGCACCATATGAATGTTAATGCGGCGATCCTCAAACGCCTTGCTCGTGACTGTCAGTCAATTGTAGGGTGGGTTGGAACATGGAGGAACGAACAGAATTAAATCACACTCAGAACACACCAAAAAGAACGAACAAATGGTTTGCGTGCATAAATGTTTAGATTTTTGAATTTTTATGGATTCTTCGTGTTTTTTTCCATTTTCTCGTTTTCAAGACTTTATTCAACCAAAAATGGTGCAAATATATATCATATTTACAAATCTAAACGTATTTACACTGTACCTAATCGGAAAAGCCAACGGATTTACCAACATCCCGTCCACTGCGGTTGGTCTTGGGTGGCGACAGGTTAGGTTAGATGTCGGGATGGCTGATACCTATGGACCGGGATCGTGGTCTGGTTCGATGGTGCTGCACATTTGTGCAGTTAGTTATAACGTCGCACGAAGCGTCGCTAGTCGAGGGGTTTAAGATGGTTTCTTTCATAATGGCTGGTTTGAGGCGGTCGATGGTGATGATTCTGCGTCGGCCACTGCAGTCATTCGTAAATGTCTTACTTATACGGTTGATAACTTTGAAGTATCTGATGTACGGGGACTGAAACGGCTGTTGTACATCTTCTACGCGAAACAGTACGTGTGATCAACTTGACAGTTTTTCGGGCACGTACACCGCTGTCTTCTGCAACCGTGAAGCGGACGGGCGCAGTTCGCACATCTGGTGAGCAAACCGGCCAGTGTAACTTCCGTAGGCGAAGCAGCCGTCCCGTAGCCTGGAGGTAACTAGCTTGTCTTGTAATCTGGCGGCGCGAGTTTAAGTCTGCGTAAGAGTTGGGCGACGCTCGCAGTATCTGTAGCTCACGTACGACCGGTAATGGTTGCGCGGCAGTGAAGCGTCGGTATTGCGTACCGGCGTACTGCTGATGCGCCAGTCGAAGGTAGAAGTGGACGGTTCTGGTGCTACCAGATGTCCTGGAGATCGCATCGTGCAGCTGTAAACTAGCTGTGCTGTTTTTGCATCGAAATCCTCTTTAACGGTATTCCTAAGACCAAGGAGGACAAGGGCAATGGTATCACACCATGAAGCGTCTGCGTGCGCTCGGACTACTTCCTTCAGCTGGCAGTGAAAGCGTTCTACCCCGCTGTGAGCAGCCGGACGGCACATCGTCTTTTGGCAGTAGCGTCAATCTAAATGCTTACGCAACGTAGCAAAGTGGGCGAAAAATGCGACCCTCGATCAGTGGTTACGAGGGCGAGACAGCCTTATCCAAATATCCAGCCCTCTAAAATTGCCTTTGCTAGTGTTTCCGAAGGTCAGTTTAAAATGGAAATAGCCTCCGGTCACCCGGTGAATCGGTTGATACAAGTCAGTAGGTATCTCGAGCCTTTCTAAGGCAACAGAGGACAAACGAGGTCAACGTGCATTTGGTGAAAACCTTTGTCTAACCTTGGAAACGTGTCTAATGGACTGTTTGTATGCTTTTGCGCCTTCGCATGTTGACAAAGAAGCTGCCACAGTAGCAACGTCATGGTTGACGTTACGCCAAACGAATCCTGCGCTTACGACTTTAGCCGATGCACGAACGCCTGAATGAGACAAACGAGGCAGTGTGTCGATCACGGTCTGTCGAAATGATAATGGTACGACTGAGCGCGGTGTGCCCAAAGAATGTTTCCGTTCGATGATGTCTGAGGAACTGGTCGGGTACCCATTAAGGGGAGCCTACAAAGTAGATCTACCTCAGGAGCATTAGTTTGTGTGGCGGTGACGACTTTCTAGGTCAATACCAGTGTCGGGGTCAGCGGAGATCACTTGGATTCGTGAGAGTGCGTCGGCGACGGTGTTGTGCACAACTGAGACTCCCATACCTGTGATACACTCTGCGCTATAGTCTATGTAGCGTGGCTTTCTAGGAGAGTATCGGTCTGTTGTCGAGGCCAGCATCTAAATCACTGGTTTGTGTTCGGTGAAGGCGGCGAACGCGTAGCCTTCTAAGACTTGTCGTTAATGACGCATGGATAAATAAATGGTGTTACTATGGTTAAATCGGAGAGAGCGAACCGATCCACCAAAATAATTCACGGACAAAACGGCAGAAGGAAGAGCAGTGGGTAGTGTAAATTGTACTATTAATCATGGTTCTAGAATCGTGTTTATCTAAAGCAATACAATGGACTTACAAATAGGTGAAGCGACTCGCAAAGCAGGACAACAGAACATCTACGAATCGTTCGAGCAATATACATCGCGGGCGCCTCACGAATGTGGCGCAGGAAATAAGGTGACAATATCTCGGAATATGCTTGGAATCGACTGAGATCTCATGATTTCAGAAGGTTTTGAATACAAATCGGTTTCTGTAGGTTTTTATTATGGCAACCTTTCGCTCTTGACGCAAGAGCTTCTTCAGACCAGGTGAGTCCGTACACAATTGGCTTAACTTTTTCTAGGAAAGCAAGGCGAAGATTGCAAGAAATAACATGACCCATTGGATTATATGGTTTCAGGTCAATAGGTCAAGTAGCCATTCTAGTGAAAAAACAAGCATCGAGCGCTTCTCATTGATCCACGTCATTGGCATTCCTTTCCCGCAGCTGCTGATTCACGCTCCGACCTGAGTTCGTCCGCCGACACATTTTCTGACTGACCGGGTTAACAATGCCCGCCACGCGTTCGATAACTCTACCCCGTCCGTTCTGTTCACACAGTTATTAGTCTTACTAATCCCGATCGCTTCAACAAGCGCACCTTTGGCTTTTTGCTGCTAATCCCCTCTTTAGCATCTCGGCATTGTCCCAATCAATCTCGTGTCCTGCGTCCAACGCATGTACGGCCACCACTGAATCTTTTAGTAGGGCCCTGTATTCAGGCTCATTTCTCGGAGGATGCGGAACGTTCCTCATGTGTTCTGCTATCCACCTGCATAGCTCTCTCGCCGTTTGACCTACATGCACCTGTAAACACAATTTGTCGTCCTATCTCTTGGATTCTTCAAACACACAAGTAATGAATAGAGCGTTTGACCCTATTGAAAAGCCACTCTTGTTTTTGCTCAGTTTCATACTCAGTTGATTGCTTCTAAGCTTCCCTTTTTATCTGGGATTCCTTCCGTTCCCATCCACTCCGTTGTGCGTCACGGAGGTGGATTTAGAGCTCACTGCAACTGGCGTTTCACTAACCGCCTCGGCTATCCACTGTCTATTGATTTGCTTACCATCTCCTTACGAACGGCCCTCCTGTCCTCTTCCTCTGTGCACAGAGTCTGGGCTCTGTGAAACAGAGAAGATGCCATAGCGACATAGACTTGTTTTGGATGACCTGAACTGCAATGGACTACTCCGTCCGTATCTGTCGGCTTGCGATATATCCTCGTCTTTAACCGTCTACCGTTCCTATGAACTAGGCAATCGAGGAATGGCAGTGTGCCACTGCAAAATTCTAGTTCCATAGTACCGTCGCAACGAGACTGGATCTTAATGTGGTGCGACGGTTTGCGTACCTCATTGACCCATTGAGTGGGTGATGTCTCCGAGCATCTTGAGAGCTACTCCTCCCAGGTTGGTCAATGGTGAGAGATCAGAAAAACTCAGTCTCCTGGTCCTCCAAGTTGGGGGTTTGAAATGAAATGGCGTCCATTTCTGTAAAACTAAATCGCCGCCACCCCGCTGCCTTGCGGACAGGCTTTTGAGCCAAAGGCTTTGGATGAGGACCCTAATCGTCCTCCTGTCTAGGTCTGGGCGCCCTGGCAGTATCCTCAGCCCACATACAACCATGACATTTTCTTCAAACATAAACTTCATCCTGCATCGGCCGTCGCGCAGATTATCAAGGGTCGCCTTATCTGCTGCATACAGCAGGGCGGATAAGCGAAAACATGCTCCTGCTGGCGCCTCCCTTCTTTCTTTTCCACCTTTTCTCTTACTCCCATCCTGACCCCCATTACTAACCTTCCTTCTATAATTCCCAGCTTAATTGACAGCAACCGAAGTGCCACTGGAGTAGAACCATCTGCAGCCACCATCCCACAACAACTATCGGACGCCTATCGGCAAAAGTCCCTTATAACGCCACCGTATCCCGTTTCCATGGCGCCATTCAACGTTCGCACTCTAAGACAAACAGGTCAACAGGCTGCACTCGCACGCACCTTGGACACACTGGGTGTTGATGTGTGTTGTGTGTCCGAAACTAGGATTAATGACCCTAACGGGGTTATTGAATTGACTGCACCCGGCTTATCCTCTCGTTATTGGTTGCACGCATCCGGAGACGCCGATGCAGCACTCACGGGTCAAGCTGGTGTAGGTATCATTCTCAGCTCCAAGGCTGAGCTCATCGTTGGTTGATTGGATTCCGGTGAACAGCCGTTTATGTGCAGCCCGTTTGACGACATCAGCTAAGGTTGATTCACGAAGTAGTACAAAACGCTGTTTGTTTGTGATTTCCGCTTATGCTCCCACCGACTGCAGTTCTAATGCAGTCAAGGACACTTTCTATCACGAACTGAACGCGCTACTACGCAGTGCTACTAGTTCAGATATTATAGTACTTGCAGGGGATATGAACGCACAAGTAGGGCGTCTGAGCTCTTCAGAAGCTCAGCTGGGTGGTAATTATGGACTTAACTCCGAACGGACTGACAACGGTAAGCGTTTGCTGCAACTGTGTGCGGAGCACCAGTTGTTTCTTACTAGCACTGCTTTTAGACACAGTGGGAGCCGAAGTGCCACTTGGCGTCCACCTGTAGCTGACCAGCGATGGACCCAAATTGACCACATAGCCATAGGTTACAGGTGACGCGGTTCTATTCTGGATTGCCGCTCGTACTGGAGTACCTGTGTCGACTCTGATCATGCCTTGGTACGCTGTCGTTTCTCCATGAACTTTACCGGAAGTCGCATAAAGCGTCTCCTCCGATTGGCAACGGAGAAATTGTCCCAGCCCTCGGTCAGGCAAGCCTATCAAGAAGCACTGCATAGCGAACTCTCGCTGTCTTGTCCTGATGACACTGAACTTCAGTGGAATAGGATCTCGACCGCCATGCACGACGCAGGAGCATCTGCTTGTGGCACTATCAATCGTCACCGCACCAGTCACTGGATATTCGAGAGGTCGGTGAACCTATTGGAAGCTAGAAGACACCTCCCGGCTGGTTCTGAACACAATGTGACCAGACGGGCTATTAGGCGTGAACTAAAGCGGAGCCTACGTGCTGACAAGGAAGCCTGGTGGACCAGTCGGGCTCAAGAAATGGAGGAGGCAGGAGCAGTAGGCAATTACCGCAAGCTCTTCCAGCTAATCCGCACCACTGGTCCCAGAAACCAGGCGTCAGTGAGACAATCAGAGACAGCGCGGGTGCGCTGATACACAATAAGGAGCGCCGTATGGCTCGTTGGGCTGAACACTTTGAAGATCAGTTCAGCTGGCCCCCTGCTCCCGGACCTCTTCCTACTCAGGTGATGCAGGACGAGCCATGGACGGTTAGTTTAGAGCCTCCGTCGGAGGCCGAGGTCCGAAACGCGATCACAGCCCTCAATCGTTTTCGTGCCGCTGGCCCGGATTCCCTCCCACCTGCACTATTTAAGGATGGAGGTGAGGTCCTCTGCAGGGCACTGACCTCCCTATTCGAACGTATCTGGAACGAAGAGTGTGCCGGCTAATTGGAGCGAATCGATTATAGTGACAATATACAAGAAGGGCAGTCGCACAGACTGTTCTAACCACAGGGGTATTAGCCTAACGCCAGTTGTGACAAAATTACTGGCCTCGATTATCGTTCGTCGCCTCACTGCAGAACGGGAATCTCGGATTAGGGAAGAGCAGGCCGGTTTTCGCCAGGACGTGGCTGTATAGACCATATATTTACTTTGCGGCAGGTGCTAGAGCAGCGCCACGCATACCGCAGACCGACAATAGCTGTGTTCCTCGATTTCAAGAGTGCGTTCGATTCAGTCGATCGATCGATTCTGTTCGAATTACTTGCGCGGAAAGGTGTTCCCACGAAATATGTGAACATCCTTCGTGCTCTATACTCGAACACTACAGGCCGCGTCAGGGTCTATGGTGTCCTATCGGATAGCTTTTCGACTACAAGTGGCGTTCGTCAGGGTTGTCCGATTTCCCCGTTTTTGTTCAATTTCGTCGTGGATTCTATCATGGAGTGTTCCCTTGCGGAATTCAACGATGTAGGCGTTGAAGTGCTGCCTGGTGAAAGGTTAGTTGACCTAGATTATGCGGACGATATCGTCTTGCTTTTCGACGATGTTGAGGCGGCACAATCAACCCTGAATAGCCTGTCCAGAGTGGTCCCATTATTTGGTATGCACTTCGCACCTTCAAAGTGCAAAGTGTTGCTGCAGGACCACCAGCCACTTGATGACCCCTTGACGCTTGCTAACGAGGAACTCGAGGTGGTTGATCAATTCACTTATCTTGGCAGCTGCATCAGCAATGATGGGCGCATAGAAACTGACGTGAGCTCACGCATTGCAAAGGCCAGAGCTGCCTTCTTGAACCTGCGGCATCTTTGGCGACAGAAGGGAGTTTCCCTCCGTCTGAAAGGCCGTGTATACAAGGCCACAGTGAGGGCCGTTCTGCTCTATGGTAGTGAGACTTGGCCCCTTCGGTCTGAAGATCTGAGGCGCCTTCAAGTCTTTGATCATCGTTGTTTGCGAAGCATTGCTGGTGTCGGATGGCACCAGCGTATCCGCAACGATGATGTGCGTAGGCGAGTACTAGGTGGTGATGATCATGCTAGCTCCCTAGAACAACAGATAGCACTGAATAAGTTGCGTTGGCTCGGGCACGTGCTACGTATGCCTGGTCACCGCTTACCTAGGAGGGCCTTGTTCAGTCTACCAGGTGTAGGTTGGCGCAAGGCTCGAGGTGGACAGAAGTTGACTTGGCAGCGGGAAATGAAGTCACTGACGACCAAACTGGGTGCCGTTGGTCCGTCTCGCCTTCCGGGTTGGAGTCCACGTGACTCACCTTGTGCTTGGCTCGAGACTTTACAGGACATGGCTCGCAACCGACACCAGTGGCGCGTCTGCTGCCGTCTCCTAATCGGATTGCCTGTTTAAAGTGTGTTTGGTGCTGAGTTATCTGCGGGGTAATGGCTGATTATGACGCGTGGCAGTGAAAGCCGCAAGGAAGCTGTCTCGCCGATGCCGCCTTATCTTTGCATGATAGCCAGCTGTTTGTGACGGTATGTTGTCTACCCAAGGTGTAGGCGCCTTGACCCTGAATGTTTGCTTAGGGCATTAAGGTTTTAAGGTAAGTCCCCCTTCTCTCCCTCTTCTTATTCTTTATTTCATAGGTGCTCATGGTTGTATGGCAGCGAAGCATCAGTTCAAATGGCTGATGTACTGCTGTTGATGATGATGGTGATGAGTTCTATAGTAACCTTTATGTCCCCACTAATGGAGTTCAGATTGTTTAGAAACTTATCCTTCATATGCCGCTTTATAATCACAAACGTATCATTCATGAGCTGGTGTCGTAAGCTCACGACTTTGCACTTGGCGACATCGAAGTGGAGCATGTTTTCGGATGACCAAGTGTACGCCCTGTCCAGATCGCTCTGCAGTGTCGTGTGATCGTCCTCTGTCCGGATGTCATGCCAAATTTTGACATCATCTGCAAACAGCAAGAAGTTCGACTGTAGTACACTGGCAAGGTCGTTAATGAATGTTAAAAATAAACGTGGCCCCAGTACTGTTCCTTGTGGCACACCGCACTGGACGTCAATTGGGTCGGACATGGAGCTGCGGACTCTCACATTCAGCTGACGTTGAGTGAGAAAGTTGGCGATCCAACCAAGCACAGGGTCACCGATTCCGTAGCCTCGAAGCTTGTGTAGAAGGATGCGGTGGTCCAAACGATCGAACGCCTTCGAGAAGTCCAGGTAAACAACGTCGACTCCAAATCTAACATCAGCTGACTCCGTCCAGCTTGCTCGGGCCAGCAGCAAGTTTGTAGTGCAGGATCGATTTCGGCGGAATCCGTGTTGCTGTGGCACTATGATATTGTTGTTCTCCAGATATCCCATCAGCGCCTCCGCAATTATACGTTCCATTACTTTGGATAAAACTGGGAGGAGAGTGATTGGACGGTAGTTCGACGGCTCCGCACGATTACCGCTTTTGTAAATGGGAGTGACTAGCCCATGTTTCCACATTGTGGGAATCAGCATTTCGTCAAGACAACGTAGAAAGAACCGAGCTAATGGTTCGGCAATGTTTAGGGCCGCTGCCTTCAACGCCTTCGGTTTAATATCGTCTACGCCTGGCGAGCTGTGCACACGCAACGACATTAGCGTTTTCAACACATTGGTTGCCGTGAACGATACGTTGTGTAAACCTGGGAACGGTGAGAGCTCTGTCAAAATCGGGTGAAGGGATGGTTCACTCCGGAAAGTATGGAGGAAGTGTTTACGAAACACGTTGGCCGCGTCCTGTGCAGTTTGCGCATGACCATCTGTTGCACGCAAGACCGGGATCCCGCGCTGCACTCTACGGAGTTTGTTGATATGTCTATACAACAGCTTTGGATTTTTGCTGAATTTCGCCGCTAAGTTCTGTTGGTGCTGGAGTTTGTCTTCGCGAATCAACTTGACACAGTGGTTTCGTTGAGTTGTGTAGACTCCCCAGGTCAGATTACTTGGGCAAACTTTGTAAGCGTGCCAGGCCGAATCCCTTAAGGCCATAGATTTTCTCGTACGGCTTCTTAGGAACGAATCCACTTGCTTCGGGCGAAAGGCCTTGCGTTCTGATGCATTTGCCACTAGCTCAGTGAATTTGGTGACAAACACCATCCAAGCCTCATCGGGCGGATTCTCGGTCAGGAAGGACCAGTTGGTGTCTTGAATAAGGTTAGACAAGATGTCGTAATGTGTAACCATATAAGTTTCCTCGTCGTTCTCTCTAACGTACTCCGAATAACAGATGTAACGAAAGTGCAACCTCGCGTGATCACTACGGCCTAGTGGTGTAGCTATGGTAACCGTGTCAATCATTAGTTCCTCGTTGGTGAGCACAAGGTCCAAGACAGAGGGGGTGTCACCCGTTCTGAAACGAGTGGGGGAGGTGACATTGTTATACAGTGGTACATCGGTAATCAGTTCTTGCAAATCAGCCTTGAACTGTTCGCTGGGCGATGCTGGAACTTCGAGTGCGTGCAGACTGAAGTCCCCCACCAGAAGAACGTGACTGTGTGGACGTGTCAATACTCGTTTCATCGCAGCAGCAAGGCCTTGATCCATTTCCAAGGTAGACATTGGAGGACGGTAAACTATTGCTAGCAAACACACATCGCCAAGTCTCAGGTGCATACGACACCAAAGAGAATCGTTGATGTTTGCTTCTGAGTCATCAATGATCTCAACATGTAGGTCGGATCGATAATACAAAAGCACTCCGCCTCCTCTGCTAGGCCGATCTTTTGGTAAGGAACTCATGCCAGGTAACGCAATCTCGGCATCCGCGATTTCCGTGCTCTGCCAGGTTTCGGTGACCATAACTAGGTCCCAGGGCGTGAAGACCTGGCGAAATCGAAGTTCGGTTAGCTTACTGAGAAGACCTTGTGCATTAGTATAAAAGCAGGTGAGGGCATCGGTGGTTAGAAGAGTGTTTGTAGATTCTGGTTTTCGGTTGGAGTTTACGCCGACCCTTGTGGGGTCGGCTGCCGGTAGTTTTTTTGTAGGACCGATGCTGCAGACCCTAGGGCCAGTTCAGGTCGTTGTATTGAGCTCTCAGCGCCAACAAGTGGGTGACCAACTTGTCCCCCTTCAGCCGGCAGCGTGTTTTGGCATTGTCTCTGGTCTGAGCTACATGGCGGCAGAATTGTATTGGTACTTTGCTTGCTTAGTGTGACATGGCATGTTGGTGGTTCAGTGCCCATCGTCTTTATACGTATTTCGGATGGTAGCATTCGACGCATTTTGCGCCACGTATTGATCACATATTCTACCATCATTTCGGAATGCAACGATATTTTCATCACTCGGGGACCACATCCTTTGTAGTTAGGTGAGAGTGGTAACCTTGATGTCGAAGTAACAATAACTTTTCGAATGAGAGCAGTTCGCGAATAAAACGCCATTCATCCCAGTCATGCGCTTTGGCCTCTAGATCGCTTGAGGTCTTGAGCTCGGGGACACCGTGAACAAGAACAGATTTGGCGTCTTGTCGTTTATGGAAGTAGTCCGGATTTTGTTTGCGTTTTTGACGTTCGCTCCAAGGAAGATCTGGAAAGATTCGAACTGTGTTCACATCAATGTGAATTGCGGTTCGCGTTGAGATTAGGTTTTACAAATAATCACACAACGTGCAATCCAAATTGATTCACCCATCAGCCAATAACCGTAGTGTCAAGCATTGCCGGTCGTGAACCGGTGGGCAAAGGAGTAGAGGTTTCGGCTACTATTCCCATGGTCGCTGGTTGGATGCCTGCTATCTCCACCTGATGAGATTACATGATCATGAAATGCGTCCTGTTTTTGCGGTGTTTGGCGACAACCAACACCTTATTGCAATGTGCTTCCGCTACCATTCCACTGATCGCGCTGACCAAGGTTTACTTCAGTGTGAATGGCCGTCCACATTTAGACTGTGCATCGCAATCCAATCAGAAAATGGGTAATTTAAAATGGCTATCCGATTATTCATTAACATTTGTGCCAGGCGTTGCCCGTCGGTATCTAGTAGCCAAGAGTTAAAGGTGTCGTGCACTATTCCAGTGACTTCGGCTTCTAAGCCTGCTATCTCCACTCGAAAATATTGCATGATATCGAAACGCGTCGTGGTTGTGCAGTTTTCGGACAGGCAAACCTAATTTCCATCTGCTACGGCTACGTTCCCGCTGATCACATGACCTAGTTTTATTTTAATGTGAATCGCGGTCCACATTGAGATTGCTCCTTGCAATACTATTAGACATCGTGTAATTCAAAATCTACTCCACCTTCACACTAACTGTTATGCCAGGCGTTGTCTGTAGTGACCCGTTAGCCAATGGGATAGTTTGCGGCTACTATCCCATTGGTTGCGGTTTCGAGGCCTGGTTTTCCGAACTGATGGGTTTATATCATATCGACGTACGCCGTGTTTCGGCAGTGTTTTCGAACAGGCAACACCTAATTTCTGTCAGCTATGGCTACTGTCCCATTGATCGCACTGATCAAGGTTCACTCCAATGTGAATCGCGGTCCACACTGAGGTTGCGATTCGCAATCCAAACAGACAACGAGAAATCCAAAATGGCCCTCCAATCAGTTATTAATTCTTGTGCCAAGCGTTATTAGTCGTGAACCCGGAACCAAAGGGGTAGTGGTTTCGGCTGCTATAACAATGGCTGCGGGTTTCAAGTCTACTATTTTCACTTGATATAATTATATGAAATCGAAACGCGTCGTGGTTGTGCAGTGTTTTCGGACGGGAAGCATCTTATTTCCATTAGCTTGATATGTATTTTTGGTCAGTGTTCGTTATCAAAACCGGGAATCGATTATTAGTAGAAGAATTCTTTTCGGTTATACTCTAATTATTCCCACCCATTTGCCTGTTGAAAGATGGTTGGAATTGCGCTACGATGCTGAATAATGATCACACTGAGTTTGATTTATAGTTTAAATAGTCTTAACTCACCACTACGGATTATTCGATTTCCGGTTTTCATTCCGAACGGTGAAATGGGAATATTTGGCCTGCTGAAGCCCAGCGTACCCCTTGATTCACTTAGACTTTCGGCTTAGTATTTTGTCATATTTATGTTTTTGTATATCTTACTGCACTGTGCTGCGACACAGTAGGTAGGATGTTTCTAAACTTTAGTTAACGTACAGAACGAATATGATTGTGACCAGAACTACATTCCAGCAGATGGGTCATGAGTAATTTTATGGTTCGTTTTAGTCCTATAAATGTCCACACAGACAGGTCAAGCGCTGATAATATAGACCTTCGACACACTGGCACAACGTGGAAAAGTGCATCTGAAAAACTAAATGCACCATCCTAGAAGCGGAATTCAAAGTTTCCTCAGCAAAGTAAGTAAGCAGTTTCAGCGGGGTAATCTGGGAATCTTCTTTCGAAGAATGATTTCTCAAGTGGGTGCATTCCTCCCGTGACGAAAGTAGTGGTCTCTGTGTGGCTAAACCAACCTGCGCTTAAAGACGCAGCGGCGAGACATTACAGTTTGTTAGAAGTACGTCAATGTAGAACCTCCAAAAAACGAACCGCGGACTTCGCATTGCAATAAAGTGGCATTTTTTCAAATCGTTGCAAATATGACCTGTGGAACTGACAATCGAGTTGAAAGAATCATTGGGGTCGAAGCATTGCTTTAACACCCATCACACTCATTTAGAAGTGAGCTAAAGTCGGATGCAAAGTTGACAATTCGGTTACAGCACTGGAACTGAAGAACGAGTTTAATGGACAATAGTTCATGGTATATTGCGGATAAAAAAAGCCGAAGCTTGACATGTCCCGCCGGATGACCGGTTAGGGGTGAGCAAAATAAAGGAACAACAAGGGGATGGAATGCATCTCAAGATGGTCGTTTCGGTAAAAACGTTCCATTCATTGTGTCAAGTAATCCGCAAGAGTAGTTGATGAGTTGTAAGAGTCCGCTGAATGAACAATGCTCATTATAAATATGTATTGTAATTCCACTGTGGCAAAAGACTAACGTTAAGACGGCCAAAGAAAACAAGCCGATCTAGTCATTATGTACTCTGTCGAAGCGATCGTTTACCAAATAGTTTTCGACACCACACAGGAAGCGAAGCTGTGAAACTATTTCATTTAGCGACGGGTGTCAGGCGACGGACGAAAGCAACTTCTCGTTGTAGTGACGAAGACTGTATCCGCTTCCGGTCAAGGATCACCTACCAATCGCATATCATAGAGGTGCGCCGACAACAATGAAACGAGCGCAGTCGCTTTCTCCCACTAAGATCACAATCGAGGGGTGCAAGTTGTGAACATGTGTGCTAAAGGCACTGATCGCTGTTCAGGTGGCGAATTAGCTCAGAAACAACTGTCAGACCATTGGAGTCGTAAAAAATGATGGGTTTGGGAAAAGGGTGGCTTGCCTCTTAAAGGCAGGAAACAGAGAGGCCAAAGAATTCATATTGAGAAAATTCACATCAAGAAAGAAACTAGAATCAGGGAACTGGAGTGCGGTGGATCCAGTTGACACAAATTGCGTCGTCAGGATAACAATAAATAAGTGATAATAGACAGGTCACACTGATGAGACTCGAACCACAGAAGCCGCGTTAAAGGAATGTACGCTACTCAAGTGATACACAAAGGCAGTGGAAGAGTATGTAGCTAAAATGCATGCCAAACTGACACCACTGTAAGAGGAACAAATAAGAGGAGAAACCTGGTACATGCCATGTCACTCGATATCGCATCCGCGTAAACCTGGTTGAGCACGAGTGGTTTCCGATTGTTAGGCTTCTTACCGCCGGACTGCTCTCAATCAACATCTTTTACAGGGTCCCGAATTGTCTAACAGTTGAGTTGGGTCTGTCTTGCAGTTTGAATCCTCCCAATAGCGATGGTATCCGACATTGAAGATATGTTCGGTCAAGTCAAGGTTCCCAGTCGTGACAGGAATTGTTGGGGTTTATATAGTGGAAAAACCGTAACCTCTGTTTACCTATTTAATATCGCATGATTTTGCATCCGTTTTGATCCACCTCGTCACCTAGTCGTTCAACTTTTGATCTGCAGCAAGTCCTTACGGATAACGCAGGTGAATTCCAAGCAGAGATAATTAATTTGCAAGAATTTGTTTCTCTGTCAACCATTGCCCCTATAGAGCTGATTCGATTCACGAAGTGACTGAATTCGTTAAGGATCTTATCCGTATATTGGCCAATTGAGGACTTCATTTGACAAAACTGATTAATGATTGAAGTGAGGTTATCACGCATTTGCCCGACAGTGAACTGTAGGTTCCCGGAATACCATATCCGACTAATAATAACTGCATCGAAAGTACTCTTGATTTAAACTGGAACGTCACTCAAGACCGAACAAAGTACAAGCTTGGGAGTTTTGATAAAGTGTTCATTAGAAAGGCTATACTCTCATTTATCCGTTCCGTTTATGATACTCTGGGCTTCATCGGACCAATACTGTTACCAGCAAAGTTTCTACTGCAAAATTTTCGCAGTGCTGAAGCTGAATGATGCAAACTCTTGAGGCACTTGGACCAGGAGAGGATAACGAAGTCCATACTGTCACGAGTGATTGATTAGAAGTTTTATCCTCCTTGTACTAGCCATCGTGGAGGTCCTCGGCGACGAACGATTCGATCAACACGCGAATGGTTGTGTAACATTCTCAGCAGCGAGATCGTAACACTTGCTGAAGTCGAAAGGATGTTGAATCACAGTCCTCTAGTAAGGGTGCATGATGCACCTGATCCTCATGACAACATATCATCATGACTGTAGACACTGGAGAAGGATCAGCGTGACGAAAATCTTACAATCAACTTATCGATGGAACTGAGTGGAAGATGGAGGCGGGTATGAGATACTTGCGATATATTTTGGAGTAGATGGATTAGAACGTACTTACCGAAACTATAACAAAGACAGAAATGGTCAACTAAAGTTAGAGAAATTGGGCAGAGTGATCTAGTTCTAGTATGCGGTTTACGCACCTCAAGAGCTCTGTAGTCTAAGTCAGTCATGGAAGAAATTATGTAAGACTAAGACCAACTTTTTCGCTAAGCGCTGGTGAAGACAAGCAAATATATGCTACGAAGGAATGCCAGACAACTCTGCTTGTTAGAAGCATACAACGAAGAGGATGCCGAAGTTGTGGAAGCCACTGAAGAGAATAGAATACTGCCGAGGGAGTGCAAAGTCCGGAGAGAACTTTGACTATTCAGCTAAAGTGGATTAAGCATTTGAATACATGATGTCCCTATTCCCAAGCTTTTCACTTATTTCGTTGCAGAAATTTATAAATGTTCGCCTCGCGCTTGCATTATGAAACACTTTACGTTTTCACTTCGCACCAGTGTCAGATCCTTGATTCTTCAATCATAAATTTAGCCCTTGACAGACTACCGATTAGTAGGCTGCTACCCTTTACCCTTTCCACGCACCGCCGCAAATCTTCGTTTCCGCCCTTTCTCATTACGATTGTAAACCTATTCGTAAGTTGGTTACTGTATTTGCTTTGTATTATAGAACCACAGTAAGGGGAAATGAAGTTTTGTTTTCTCTGTTCAAACCGCGTGTCTAGTATAGGTTGGCTAGCCTTCCCTTTTCCTATCCAGTATCTTGCGCTTATTTAGTCTAAACATAGTATAGTTGCAACATTTACCTTAATTACCTCAAACATCCGTTCGCTTTTAGAGAAAATAGATGAGCTAACAAGTATCATGAACTCGCGAGAATATTCGCAGGTAGGCGAACTTTTGCTCCGAGAGACCTTGATTCAAGTGGCGAATGAGGCACTTGGAATCGATAGAAGGGTACAAACGTCATCGGATCGGCCGCATCTGTGCCTACCGTAACCAGTGGAGTCCTCATTCACACCAACACTTCCTAGTGTCTATCTACGACTATTTTGTTTTGCTTCTTTTCTCAACGTATTAATTGCTTAGTTCTGAAGTGCAAGCCCAGATGTATCAGTACATACTGCTCCATTCAACATCTATGTTTCCTCCACCTAAAGCATAGGCATTTGTGATGAGTTTATTGCGACCGTCAAAGAAAACATCCTTTGGTCCCTAGGTATTTTTGTTGGCAATTTTAACCGATTTGACACCGATTTTTTCCACAAAGCTTGGACTATCAAACATCGTAAATTGCCACACTAGATCCCATGCGATGCTTGACCTAGTATTTGTTAACAGCTTGTAGCTGTTCTCCGTGTGCAATAAGACTCCATCAGGCAGCACTGATCAATCAACAGTTAAGCTGTGTCCTTTGCTTTACGCTAAAGTGTAAGTTGGCGACTCGTTGAAACAATCTAAAGTCCAGGTGGAGGCAGTGTTCCGCACCGATTATTGACCAACCACGAGAAAAGGTATCAGCTAGCGTCTTCAGTTTAGTTTTTGACATTGATGTATCCATGTATTACTATCAGTTGACAAGCTACCTAAACTTCTAATCTGACATTGGCTGTCCATACGAAACTATGTTTATCGGAGCAGATAATTCTCTTCGCCCTCCCCCCAAGACTGCAGCGGCTGCTCAGAGAAATGGAGAAGGCTTTCAAAAAACACCTCAGGAAAGTCTCTCTCTGTCCTTACAAATGATGGGTTGTACCGTATCAACAACATGTACGTTCAGGTAGTACTTGGGAATAGTAGGTTCCCGTGAACTCTAGAGGATGATAAAACAACCAAACCATCTTACTCCACGTATATTATTTTACCAGATTCTGAAGAACACTTACCAGATTCTGAAGAACCCAAACCACATTTGTCGTCCGCTGCTGGAATTGAACCACAACACTAAACTAAGAGGTCACCCTCTTAAACTGACAATTCAGTATAGCCGGCTTGAATGCCGTAGAAATTTCTTTTTTCTCCGCTGTGCCAGCCGTGGAACGCCCTCCCTAATTATGTCGTCTCTGCTCCCAATCTGGAGATATTTAAAAAACGTGTTGACGATGCATTGTCTCACTTACATTTCATTTTATGACTTCATAGCCAGGGGCTACAAAACGCAATCAAACGGTGTCTTGCCAAAGGCCTAACCAATGGATTTACGGATTTATATGTTTAATACGCGAACATATCCGCTATTCTACATAAGTCTATGATGAGTCCACCACAACGCTGTTCACTTTATCATGCAATTGATTTTCACACTAATTTCCATCCTACGGGACTTGTTAAGCAACGCTTTTTTACCCGTAATAAACCATTGTTCCATTGTTCCATATCAAATTCCGACGTAGATGTACGGAAAGTGAATCATGACTTTTCCAACTGTTATGACAACCCGATCTCTGGCTCATCCTTTGTCCAGTTAAATTGTCTGCAGACTCATTACCCCTGTCGACAGCGTCACTGTAAACAAGTTACTGAAAAAGCTTCATTCAGGAAAGCAAGTGATCCGGAGCGATTGTCTCCCGCTGCCATCAAGGAATGTGCTGATTTTTGCGGTCAAATCCATGGCCACTTTATATACACTGTGCACTCAACAACATAAAATTGTTAACTGCTGGAGAGGCATCAATATCACACCAATACCAGAGAAGGGCTCAAGCAAAGATCGACCAATTGCTTGTATTTCGGTGACCTTAAAGGTGTACGAAAAAAGCCTTCTTGAGAAAATGCTGACACAAAAGCGATCAAAGCGAACGCAGTTTTAGGTCAACCCAAGACACGGTAGCCAGTATTGTGCATTCGTTATTGCCATCATTGAACAATACGATCAAGTTCGCCTGCGTCTGTTTTCTGGACTACGGCAAAGCAATCGGCTGCGTAAACTGCGCATTGCTGTTGAATGAATGTCGGTGTTGGAATACATCCTTCCATCGTTCATGTGTTGAGAGATTATTTTACCGGTCGTACTCAGGTTACCCGATTTTGATGCAGTATCTCCTCACATCTAATCACAAACACCGCTACTCTTCAGGTGGCTACTCAGTCATCATTTCTAGTTTCCAATGGGGAGGCTACCATGCTGAAGTAAGCAGATGACACTGTCCTGGGTGTCAAACGGTCGACCATTACTTCTGCAGTCAGATTACAAGATATCTTTAATTATCTCGTTTTGGTCAAAAGCTCGAGAGTTGCATATCAACGTGTCAAAATGCAATGCTAGCGTTTTCCATTACAAAGAAGGGTGGTATCAACAGCTTCTCCAGCAATGCCCGGAACTCAACATCCATGGTGAGAAGTTGCACTCTTCCAAATCAGTAAATTACCTGGATATCATGCTTAGCTATGATTTATCCTGGTCACACCATATAAGGGAAGGTTTACAAAAGTCAAGAGATTATCGTTATACGCCTCACCCCTGCGGGCTTTCTCTGTCCCCCATGATTTGATATATCGTTTTGTCACTACCTGTGTTCTTTCACACTGGACGTACTTCACTTCATTAATTTTCCCTTATCTATTGGGTCAGGAATTCAGATTAGTCTCTAGGTCGTAAAAGCACTTGTCTCGATGCAGACGTGTATTCACACGGACTTTTGCTGCCACACTTTTGTCTACACAGGTTAGTTCTTGCAAAAGAACGGCGTCAACAGTACTTGCCGACGCAAGTCACCCACCTCATTGTGTATTGTCGGAATGTGTAGCAACCTCGTCAACCAGTACGAACACGAGCGTAGCGTTCACCAGTCATCCATTACCTAGCGTGAATTTTGCTAGACCAAAACAGAGTTGGCAAGGATTCAACAAACCGGATTATGCCGTGATGGTATTGGTTTTTCACTTATTAATCGACGTTTTTGTATTGTATTTATATTATGCTACATCGCCAAAAGCATGTGTGATACAGCTAAATATTCCCCCATTCTCGGCACATAAAGCTCTTCCTTGACTTGCCTTGGTCTGTCCATAATTTGACAGCCAACTCTCATAATCAGTAGGTTCCTTCCTCTTCTCCCCTTTTGCATTTTGTGCACACGCGTCGGCCAGTGGCCGAACGGTCTGAACGCCTGGCTTGCAATCATAAGGTCACCGATTCGGATCCGTGTTGGGGGGCTGCTCTCTCGCGCTATGCCTAGCGCGTGCGCCAGTGGTGTTGGTCGCGCGGCAGCGAAGCCCCGTTACGGCGTACAGCTGACGATTACTTACACACTTACGCGCCAGTTATAGTCACGCTTCTGAGACTCCAGTGCCAGGCACTTCATGTGACAGTCTACCCCTTCGTCTACTCTCACGTGACGTTAACCCTTTTTCCATTCTGTTGTCTCAATGAGTCCCCATATGGCCCTCGATCTCATTGACCTCGCCACTGCATGTACTCCAGCTTGCGCGTCCACCTAGCCGGTCTGGGGCCAGTGTACATGTGTCAGTCCGTCGCTGACGTCCTGGCTTGGACTGTATGCAGAAGTGTCCAGCTGTGGACTTCTGTTGACAGACAGATCCGGTGTGACTCCGTTGTGTCGGTTGGGAATCGCTGAGGTCTGTACTATCATTATAATTGTTAAGTAGTAATGTACCTCGTTGCTACGTTGAATGTTCCGGTGGTCTACGCATTGCTCGACTTCCCTAAGCGAGTTATCGCTTACACTGTGTACTCTCAAGACACAAATCATCACGTTCAAAGGAGAAGAAAGTGGACAATACCAGCAGCTGTAAGGTTTTGAAATGCATATGTGGGGTGCATATGAAAATGACTTAGGGCTAAATATAGTGGACAAAGAGCGGTGTAAGGTGGAGCTTTATCGAGAGGCAAAGTTAGCTATCCTGATCTCATGGCTACAGCGGTTGCGAAAATCAGTGAAAGCTCACACTGCACAACCAGATGGGATGGGAAATTATCCCGTTGCGACACTAGAAGGCGGTGGATGCCGCATCCAAAGCGGAACTAGAATGCAACGTGTAAGCAGAACGATGAGACTAACTTCATCATTATTTACATTAATGCTGTGACACCTTCAAGTGTCAGTCGCGATAAAAGTTCACTTCTGAGTAGGAGTAATGGCCGTGGAGTAGAGAGATGGCATCAGTTTACCGAGCTCAAACGCATGCAACCTTGATGATAAATTAATTTGGCGAAGCAGCCAAAGTGCCATTCACCAAGGGAAACACATTTATCATAGACACAAGAATTCGCACTAGCGCACGCAAGAAGTCCATATATATTTGGCTATCCTCCGCAAAAATAGCACATTACGAAGCATACAGGCAAGCGAAAATGACATAAAGCGTGAGACCAGACAATCTAAATGCAGTGGCGTCTAAAGTCTGCCAAAACTCAAAATGATTAAACAGAGACAGCTTTGCACCATGCGTGATGCAGGAGTTGGATTGCAGCCAAAACACAGGCAACGCTGATCTCGTTGGTGACAAAGGTGGGCTGCTCAAGCAATTTAGAAGGAAAAAAGAACAAGCTTATAAACATAGGCTAACTACCCCTATGAAACATCTGTCCATAGCCATAAAACAGAAATAAAAAGGTCAAACGCTCTTTAAATTAAGACAGTTTTAGGCAACCGCAGTTGACGTGACCTTGAAGGCTTCCAGGACAAATCTCTAGAAAGAACTCGTTCAAAAGGATCATCTACAAGGATGTAGATGTGCTTACCGCTGAGTTCAGCTCCTCACCACCTAACACAAACCCTCCGCCTACTTTCGCCACTATTGACATCCATCAACACACACCTAACAACAAAAGCCCTATCTTATTTGTACACAAACGCCCAAGGCCTTCTAAGCGAGTGGGCCGAACTTAGAGAACTCCATGCCTCACAACCGCGGGATCTCTTCTTGATTACAGAGACATGGTTAAACCCTGAAATAACCTATTTTGAGATCAATTTACAAGGCATGTCAATGCTTCGGACCGATGGAACCGGAAGGCGTCGCGGTGTGATCCGTAAATATAATACAATCTTCCCATGTGAAGTTATTGATCATCCGGATATCCGAGTTCCTGATTCGCTTTAGTGCCGCCTATGGTTGCGAAAAAAGCACACATGCCTAGTGGCCGTGATTTACCGCCCACCAAACTCAACATCGGAAATGGCCTCCAAACTGAACTACCTATTACAGTTTGCTTTGAAAAAGTCCTACAACCACACTCGTATCGTTGGAGACTTTAACGTGCACGACATAGAAAGGCCAGCAACCGACGGTATGCAGTTTAAAGCCTACTTGCAAGAGTTAATTGCTATCCACCCTCGGTACAACCACGTAACCTCTCCCACCAGATTTCGAACTGCTAACAAGCCGTCGATACTGGATCTTGTGTTCAGTAACGAAGAACTCATGGTTGACGGTATAGTTACAAGCACGCCACTGGGTGGTAGTGACCATGTTACTCTAATCTTTAACTAATAATGCTATGAGACCTATCCTGAAATAGAGGATGATAAAGTGCACACGGTCACGCACTATAATGTGTTATCTACACCCGTTATGGACACAACTCGGACTTTATTAACTGAATGCTCCCCAGCTGTTGCCTGGGAAACCACTACAGGGACGTTTAACACACGGGCAGCGCACTCATCGGAGCAAAACTCTTTCCAATCTAAAAATATATCTAGGTCGCGCTGTGCAACTACGCCATAAACATAACTACACATAATTGCTTGGGATACACACAGATTGCAGATCAGCTCCCAGGAACGTGATCTTGATGTGCTCGTACAGAGCGACCTCAACTGTCCACAACAGGCTGAGGTAGCTGCGAAAAGAGGGAACCACCACGTCGACATGCCGCGAAGGGCATTCGGGAGATTTGACCCATCCATCATCCCAATGATGCACAATTCCTATGTGCGCCCGCATGTTGAATACGCTATCCAAGCTTGGTAACGTTGATTGGAGCGCGACCTAGAGGCGTTGGAGGCACCACAACAAAGAACAACAGAGAATGTAAACGGCCTACACTAACACTCTTACCAATGAAGGCTGAAGTTCTGGGGAATTTTCAGCGGACACTACCGAATGCTGCGCGGCGATCTCATATTAGCGTATCAGATATTGAGTGACCCCAACCACGTATGCTGCCAACTGCTGCAACTTAGCCACAACAAGCATCTCTGGGGTAACTGCTTGAAATTGTAGGAACAATATAGCCTTCTAGAGTGCCGACGTAAGTACTTTTGCCTTCGGGTTTATCAACCCTGGAACGCACTCCCAGACTCAGCTGTATCCTCCCCTACCTTGGACCCTTTCAAAATAATATCAGAGGTTGCTCTTAGCTTCTAACACTTTGTTACCTAAACCTCTATTATGGATTACGCCAAGCATGCTTTTCTACAGGATTTATGTAGCAAATGGACCCATGTGAGCCACCATATTTTTCTCACGCCTTATATCACCGAGTACTGCATCTCAGTGTCTTTCTGAACGTTTACGCTCGCTTGTTTCAACTTTACACTGATGTTATTTATCAAATTATTCATCTCGGCATATGTTCGGTAGATGTCCCACAAATAATTTGATTTCATCGTATTCACCCCAGCCATCTTACAGGACGAGCCAAGAACTTGCTTTTATCCCGGGATAAATGATTGTTTATTGTGTATTTACTTTCGAATGTGTTTACAAGGCGCTCAAAAAGCTGAAGTCAAAGTAAGCTAGTGGACCGGACGCTCTATTAGCAATCGCTCTGAAATAATGCGCAGACGTTTAACAACACCTGTGACTATACTTTTTAATCGGTGCTTAACGAGTGGCTCCATTTCCAACATGTTGAAATCTCGGAAATGTCGGCAAATTGCGTGCACTTCCGTGTTGCTAAAGGTACTGGAAAAACTGCTGACCGCCGCATTTTCACAGACAGTACTAATAAGAATCATGATAATAATATCAGTTTCGCTCTACACTAGACACCGTTTCTTATCTGGTGCATTTCATTGTGTTAGCGTTGGATAATAAATGTAAGAGTGTACAGCTTCTATTTCTTGATTACACCAACGATTTTGGGAGCATTGATAGATCACTACTGTTTAACAGTTGGTTCGGGAACCGCGTCCCTTCATATGTGTGTAGTGTGATGCGTGATTACTTCACAAATCGCGCCCACTTCTCGCAGCTGTGTGGTAAACAGGCTTCTGTACTCCTAGGCAATAGTGGTGTTTTGCAGAGAGTCACCCGGTCCCGCATTCTATTCACCGCCTAGTTTGAAAGCCTGCCTGTTCCATCAAATTTCATAGGCTGTAATTATGCTGATGACGTCGTCCTGGGATACATAGCCCCAATCATGGAGGACTCCTTGAAACTCCGACGAGGGTTAGACGAACTAGTGAATTGGTCCTGGTGCCTCTAGCTCAACCTTTCCAAATGTTGCGATGTAACGTTCTGTTTTCTACCTCCCAAATGACTGCAGTCCCTTGTACATAACTCTTCCTCAATGAGTGTGGATAACCAAATCATACCTCACAATTCTACCTAGGAGTTTTGCTATCTCACACATATGCTTTAAAATTTAAAAATTGTTAGATGGTTATCTTTTTACGCCCTCAGACTTAAAATGCTTTCTGTGCCCCGTGCTTCAATTCTACGGTTCGTGACTGCACTTAATTTCCCTCACTGGTTATACTGTTCCTCGGTTATTTTCACGGGACCGCTTCAAAAAGGTTGTGTTCTTGTTCGTGCGGTAACATTTATTTACCGTTGCTCCGATTTAGGGAAACAAACGCTCATAGATTTCCACGTTAACAAACATTTCGATGCATGCAGCAACTTTCATCCAAAATTTTATATGACTCCTCACAACCTTTCCACCATATTTTAGTCAGGACTGGATCTGATTCGTCCACACGGACAAAACTTAAATGGTATATTCTTGTTCATTGTCGCATGAAAACTCTATCCTGCCTTTGCTATCATGCTTGCCAATCGACCCAACAGGAGTGCAACACCGCTTTGTTGATCGTATGCTTGATTGAAGATGCAAAATTTCATCTACTGCTATTAATTGTTACTACTCGAGGATGCTTTGTTGTATGATAATCCGCAGTTGCTGTACAAACGATAGAAATGCACCCATACGGGTGGATAAAGTTTAATTTGACTTTTCTTATCAGGCTAATACATATATTTAAAAGTGGTTAAAATCGTGATAGGCTAAAATGGCAAGTCTAGGGTTGGTCAAGTCCAAACAGGCTGCTTTGGTATTCGATTCTTTGCAATCGATTATAAGAACTAAGCTCACACGTATATACACACACGTTCACAATACAACACACCACGGTTCAGCTGTCCGATAGGATGAAAAGGTCACTTTCGGAGGTCGAGGAGTTCTCCTCGAGTGTGTGGCTCGCCGAGGGAAACGAACCCAGTAAGCTTTAGTGAGAGGATTGGAACCACTGAATTACAATTAATGGCGATCCCCACAGTGATCCCGCTGATAGGATATGGAATGGTGGTTTCCTTAGTCAATAAGTTGGGTTAAGTTGGAGAATAATCACCATGGAAGAATTGCTAAGAAGACAATTAAGAGTTCCTGTGTAAACGTAAGCCCAGCCCACAACTCCTAAAATATGCTCTCAGTTTTAAGATAGATTAGTGAGGAGTTAAAGTCAGGATGATGGTTAACTACGGGTAAAATCATCATCATCATCATCATTATACATGTCAGCTAGAGATGGTAAAACACCTCCGCTATTGTACCGCAATACATAAAGGAAATACATACATACATACAATACATAAAGGAAAAATAAATACGACAGTTGAATGCCAGCTGAGCTACCAGCAACGGATACGCATCGTTCCGGTAAGCTACTAGCCGGCTACTAGGCAAAAACAAAAATTTAATTACGTTTTACCCTACGAAATAAGATCGTAGATGGAGGGGAGGCTAAAGGGATGGGGAGGGACAAAGAAACTCACAGCAGGAACGCCACTGAGGTCGGCTCCTTGCCATATCAGCAAGTGTATCCAGTCAAACGTGTTCACCGTCGTTTGGACCCCAACCAGGGAGCCGTGAAGCTCCAACTGAGGCCAGCTCCGAAGTGAGGGCCTTCATTCCTCTGGACCAAGTCATCGCTTGGCCACCTCTCCTCTTCTTCCACCCACATCCCCGGTGAGCAAACAACGCACGTCGAGGGAGTCGGTGGGCTGGCATGCGCAACACGTGGCCCAGCCATCGGAGCCTGGTGAGTGAAATGACGGTGCTGAGCGGTTCATTCCCTTTTCCTAGGCCGTAAACAAGGCGTCGAACACGCTCGTTACTCACGCGGTGTTCCCACCAGATGTGAGCCAAACTGCGAAGGCACCAATGGTCGAACGTAAGTAGCCTCTTCATGTCCGCCGATCTTAGGGACCAGGTTTCGCAACCGTACAGTAAGGTCGAACGTACCGCTGCATTGTACACTCTACCCTTTAGGGCGAGAGTAATGTCGCGCCGTCGCCATAGGTGGCGAAGATTAGCAAAAACACTTCGAGCTTTCGCTATGCGGTTCGTGATCTCGTCTTCGATCCCAAGGGCGCTGATACAACTTCCCAGGTAATTGAATTTCTGAACGACTTCTAGCTGATCCCCACCAAGGGTCAGCACGGGTAAAATAGCTAAAGCTTAACACGTACCGTGAGATGGTCAAATTGTGAATTTGGGCAAATATGGAAAAGGTGTCGACAAAGTAAGTTCACACCGGTGGAACTACCGCAGTACACGTATTAAAAACTGTACCCATAAAGAATGATAACAAATGGGACGGTGGTAAAAATCATAGCGTCTTTTAGTAAACACATGTAGTAGGTAAAAGGTGCAACGCATTCTGGGAGCTGGTCGTCCGTGAAATCTCTAACAAACACTCGTGTTTGGCCAAGGGCAAGAAGTCAGGTGAGAGGGTACAGCGACATGTATGCACGGTCAACTCGGGTTCTGAACTCTACCAGCGTTGGAACACCGATGACAGATTCCGGTAGAGAATCACACACTTGGCAAACACGTACGTAAAAGACATTCCGACGGTGTTCCAAACGACTGTACTGATCTGCCAGCTTGAGATGGTGGCCTCTCAGATTACTGTTGTGATTGAGCTCCAGAAAATGGCGGCATGTGTGGTTGGGATCCCTCGAAATTTTGTGAGTCTAAATAAGATCCCCAGGCAAGCGCCGGTATTGTCTGCTGAAGACCCCCAGCACTCGACACCTTTGTTTACACGGTAAATGATTAGCATTTGACATCTTTGGTCTTCCGGCGTTGAGGTATGTCCAAAGCGATGAGGTTTATATTCATCCATAGCTGCCCGACCTATCGTGCCTATTTCACATGTGGATGTACGTTTCAGCCAGAGGCTGTTGAAAAATCTGCTGATCGAATCGTTCGTATGCATGTTTTAGGAAGCCCACGTGTTGGATGCCCCTACTTGACGCGTTTTCCACCTGATTCGAGTATTAAACGTCGACCTAAACCAAAACGCCATTGATCATTTTGGTCAGAAGAAATTTTAAGCGTCTGATTTCCGAATATTTAGCGGCACTCTACATTTAACTGCATTAAACCGATGTAGGGTTTGACTTGACCACGCGTAAAACCTATCCAGATCGACTTAAGGCAGTATAATACAAACTATTTTATTTATCGCCCTCCACACCTTGATGTTATGAGGGCGGAACAGGCAGTTCGAGAGTATGAGGCGTGTGATATCTTCGATAGACGTCATACATAACCGCGGTCCTATTGTCGATCCCTTTGGTACCCTGCATTCAACTTGGATGAGATCTGATAGGGATTCACGTACTCTTGCCTCCGAGTGCCGGTGTGGGAGAAACGTTCTGAGGAGAAGATCACCAATTCCAAAGGTCTCATTTGTAGGGCAGAATGATATGGCATAATCAATCGAATTCCTTTGCGATGTACGTCAACACCTATGCCATTGTCTACTGCTTGGGTTCTGCTGGATCGTGGTAGTATTACTAGGTTGCGAATAAAGGTATTACGCTTTTGGATATTATTTTAACAATGGTGTTTTTGATTAATTTTTGTTAAGTTGCTTTGACCTTGTATATTACTTTGAAGCCTGTTTGCACTCTATCTAGCAATAGTTATGTTTTGGTTCAGACACATTTTAAAGCTTACTTGTGAGGAGCAAGATTTTAGTTGTAATGTTGTTGAGGTATTTGTCCCAGTAGTTCACTAGCTACATAGCACAACTTAGTCCGGAAAAGCACCAGGTGCGTTTCGCCCTACTGGGGCTCGTCAGTGGTGCGCATTCCCTCGGTCTCCTAATGTGGATCGAACCCATGCTGGCTAGAGGCGGATGCCAACTAGCCAGCAGCTAAAGCCGCTGAGCCATGGGGGTCGTCAGCTGGGCTACATAAATTGCAATCAAACTGGGATATAGCGCGACCTGCAGTCCACCGTCACTGACAGTGGCTAGTCTACGGGTTGATGACGTCCTCTCACTAGACGCCATATCCATAGCAGTTGAAACCAGGAGAGACTATTTATTTTATATTACTGGTGAGTAGCAGGATGTTAGTTGTAATTTTGTTGTGGTATTCATCTCGATATGCAGTGGAAACAGCTCATGATATCAACAGTTCATTTGTTGGTGGAAGAACTAATAACCATACTGCAGGATGGCGGTTTCAAAAATTTCGAACAGGTTACGAGAGGCTTGACAATGAACAGCGTTGTGGACGGCCATTTGAAATGAAGAACCATCATTTAAGAGTCTAAGCTAAAGTGGATCCGCGTAAAACTATTCGTGATGTTGCCGCTGATTTAGCAGTATCGGGTGTGACAGTGTTAAAACATTTACGGGAGAATGGAATGTCAACAACCTTGATAAGTGGGTGCGCACGAATCGAATAAAAATCAAAGAAAGCGTCATTTTGAGCTGTCCACTACGGCTGTTCTGCGCAATAAAAACGATCCGTTTCTCGACTTGATTGTGAAGCGATGAATAATGGTCACTTTACGACAATCGATGTCGAACCTTACAATGGGTGGACGACGATCAAGCTCCACTACACTTCTCAAAGCCGAACCTGCACCCAAAAATTTATAGTGACTGTTTGGTGGTCTGCGGAAGATATAATCCACCACAGGCTTCTGAATTTAGGTGAAACCATGTCAACAAACGGTCGACATGCACCGGAAAATTCAACTCAGATGTCTGGCACTGGTCAACAGAAAGTGGCCGATTCTTCTCCATGATATTGCTCAGCCGCACCTCGCACAAACAACCCTGCGGAAGCTGCACAAGATGGGCTATGAAACGTTGCCTCGTCCACCATACTCCCCTGACCTCTTACTTACTGTTTACCACTTTTAAAGCACCTGAATAACTTCCAACGAGACCCAAAAAGTTGCTGAAACCACCTTCAACTACTTCATCGCCACTAGAACTCCGGAAGTTTTTTATCCGGGATAAATAAACCTGTTTCCCGTCAGTAAAACTATCAATTCTAATGGTTTTTATTTCGAATAAAGGGATTGCGTTTGATCCAAGATATGTGCATTTAAAGTTTAATATTAAAAACGACAGTAACTTCATTACCAACCTAATATATTTGTGACGCAGGATGTTGTTCTGGTGTAAGGGAGGTAAATTCTTCTAAGTAGGCCGTTAGCGCATCGGCAATAATGGCTTCCGGGACTTTTGAAACTACTGATAGCAGGATTAGAGGAAGGTAGTTGGCTGGATCGGAACGACTACCATCTTTGTGAATATGAGTAATTATCCCGTGTTTCCATATGTCGCGCAGATACATTTCGCAAAAACAGCGTTAGAAGAATTGATCCCAAATGCTTAGCTAAACTCTCCTAAGGCCGAAAGTGACTCCGGTTGAATGTTGCCAACTCAAGGAGTGCTGTGCTTACGCAAACTCAACAGCCGTTTAAGTACAGCTTCTGCCGCGAAGAATATATGAGCTTTAGGGGTGAGACAACCATTGCCATAAAAGTAAGTGGCCAATGAGCCTACTGAAATGTTGGAGCAAACTGCAGCTGTAGGGTATTCGCCGAATCCTTCGGTGTCCATGTCAGTCCGCCCGCTGTTTTAAGAGGAGGAATTCCCCATTTTACATTCCGCAGACCGTGTACGTGCTGATAGAGAAGATTGTGGTTCGAGGCCCTACGCAGTGCCATTCTATCCTCGCGCAGAAGCTGAGTACAGTGGTTATGGTGCGTCACAGGTCATCCAGGTCTCGGTATTTGGAGAAATCCTATAGATGGGCCAGGTCGAGTTCCGCACGGCTATACACTTGTGCGTGTCCTGCTTCACAAAAACGAAACCAGGTTTTTGGAGTGGACAGCCTTAGTTGCTGATGCTTCTGCGACCAGAGTGTTAAAGTAGCTGACACAATGTTCACATGCGCTAACCGGTACTTCGCCTGCCAGAAAGGTCCAGTTGGTTATCGCACCTAGCAGAGATAATATCGTTCAGTATAATCGCCTTCGTTGCGTCAGCAATCTGCGCAGTATCTTCTACATAAATGATGCACTCGTAAAGTAAGACTACATGATCGCCGTAGCTCAAGGGGACGTCGACGATTAACCTCTTCATCATCATTTCTTCGTTGGTGAATATCCGACTTAGTAAAAACTGCCTATCAGTTTCCATGAATCTGATAAGTGTCGCGAAGTCCTGTGCTATGTTGCAAGGGTAGTGTGTGACTGACGTAACACTGAAACAGCAAATTCCTCATCCTTGCTACTTGGAGATGGCTGCGTTTTTGGATGCATCCTCTTGTTACAGCGCGATGGCACAGTAGCACGATCCCCAAGTAGCAAGGATGAGGAATTTGCTGTTTCCGTGTTACGTCAGTCACACACCACCCTTGCAACATAGCACAGGATTTCGCGACACTTACCAGTGGCTCCTGTGCATAACGCCGGTTGCCGCCGTCGGATACCAAAGTCCGTAACTTGTCTCGTCCAGTTGGTCGTGGACAGCTTTGTCGCACCAACGGATGCAAATACCATATGGCGACCGGTGAGCACATGCACGTACTTAGTATTAGGCAATGATAGAGCAATAGGACGAGTTGACACCTGGCCTGACCACTGAAATATGAGTAGACTCATGTTGAATGCCCCCTCAGATTATTTCTGTTGCCCAAGAGGACAACTTGGCCGGGAAATGGTATAGTGTGGAGCGTGGGCTTACAGCCAAATCCCCCAGGCGATGTTTAGAGGATTGGTGAGACCGACATATAAATATGAGCGTTCACGGCCCTAATACAACTCTGGTCGGTTGAGTCTTCTTCTGTCTTCCTTCCTGTCGGGTTTGTCAAGGCGTCAAACAGAGTAGGCGCAAGGGCGCAGATTTACCGTCAGGTGCGAATCAACCGATCGATTGCGGGTACAGCGTTATAACAAGAAGTTCAACATTGACCAACGAACTTCAAAGCGACATAGAGACAACGAAGCAGTTGCAGGTTGCAGTTTTCCAGGTCTTTGTACCTGGGTATGTATTTTTGGGTCGCTTCATAACAAACTTCAGCCAAAGTTGGGAAAGCCACTTGGGCAAATGGTAAGGACTATGGAAGCACCGCTGCTTACTTTGGCGACCATAGACGTTCGACATTTGGCATAGGATCTCGCAGTAAAGATGGAACTACCTCAACGATTCAACAATGAAACTACATCTGCAGACCGGTTGGCTAGACGGATTTCTAACACGAAATCCTTCTATTTCACTTAGTAGTCCTGAAGCAGTCAGCCTTTCTCGTGCAAGTGGATTTAACAAGGCAAAAGTAGACAGATTTTATGACGGTTTGCTTTCTGTGTTGTGATCCCATTCAGTCACAGGATGTAAGATTTGGAATGAGACTGGTATTTCGTGCGTTCAAAAGAAAACAAATATTTTGGCTCAGAAAGAAAACGCACCATCGGAAAATGGATATATACTGAAAGGGTAAAATGTGGCCGTCAGTTTCGCTTTTCATCCGATGGGGACATACATCCTGCCAATGTTCATATTCCCGAGGAAACGGTGGGATCCCAATCTGTTAAAGGGAGCACATACCGAATCAATTAACTCTTTCTCGGATAATGGATGGTCCGATGCTGAGCAATTCATAAAATGGCTTAAACACTTCTTTGCCCACGTTAAACCTTCGGTCACAGAACCTGCTTTATTAATACTAGATGGCCGCTAAAGTCAAGATTCTTGCTGCTGTAGAATTGGCATCTGATAACCATGCTCATATTGCCACCACATTGTACACATAGCCTTCAGCCTTGCGATCGCTTTTTCAGGCCCTTGAAGCCGGTACTCAATACCTCTGCTGATCAATGGATGTTAAATCATTCTCGTCGACGAGGATCGTTTTTCGATCTGACCTCAATAGTTGGACAAGCGTTCAACAAATCAGTAACCGTTGCTAATGTTACAAAGGGCTTTGAGTCCTGCGGAATTTGACAATTTAATCTCCTTGGGTTTAAGAAGAATGATTTTGTTTCTGCCCAATTTAACCCCTTCGTACACTGACAAAGAGTTTTGATCCAAAAAGTTCTCTTTCGTGTTGATAGTGATATATTTGATCTTGTGACATAGTTAACGAAGGAGTTTGACCGTTGCTGGTAAATGAAACAAATGAAACAAGCCACTAAAAAGTACCAAAATGGGATGATAGAAATATATGGCTGTAAGCCTTGTTATTAATTGTTTAAAATGTTATGAAACAGATTTTGCTTTGTGCAGCAAAGGAAGAGGTTGCATTTAGCACGAGTCTTCTTTACCGACATCGATTATATTTCTATCATAATTCTCATCTCATAGCACATCAGGTCCGGCAGGATAAAAGCCCTTATCCCCAGAAAAGGATAATTCCCAATCGGATTCATTCAAACGTTGCAGTAAATCATCCATTGCCAAAGGTATTCCTGTGTCAGCTTGAAGGTAATTAAAAAACATGTTGATTTCTTAATTTTATCACTTTAACTCCTGAAGCAGGTGACGTGACGGAAATGTTAAGCAATGAGTAAACTAATACCAGGAAGCATTAATCAGTAAAAAGCATCCCAAATCGTGTAAAACTTCAATATGCAACATATCGATGCAATGCTCAGATATCCAAAAATTTACTCCATTCGGTCACAGTGTGTACATTTGTACACATCGCTTTTTAAAAAAGTATCCACTGAATACTAAGAAGGAAGTTTACTAATCATTCGTACTGAGCATCTTCACATACAAATGGATAATGTTGGCAAGGCAGACAATGAAACCCACCCACCAAGTGGTGTGTTTTTCTCTGAGACACTACTTTGAAATTACACTTACTGTATAGGTGTAGAAACCAACCGAAATATCCTGAAAACAAACAGCTGTACCTGTCCACACACAATGCGAATCGAAATTCCACTGGCCCAAAATGAATGGTGTAAAATCATTTTCTATGCGTGTGTACATTTGTACACATTGTGTACGAAGAGGTTAATGAAGCACAGAATATTGGTGCCAATCAAATCATTCTTGTCCCCTTGCCTTCAACTACACATCAAGTGAACTCCGCATCAGCAGATGATTCTGCTGAATGTAGTAGTATCATACCAACCTCAGTATCTATAGATCATGACCACATGCCTTCATCTTCAGTCATGATCTCATCTGCTTACGGTAGGTCTGCTCCTTCAACATCAGTTGACGTTCAAAACCTCCAGTCTTCTGGTAATACCACGCGATCAGTGTTGACTGAAATTCAGGTCACTAAATAATTGTGTGCCACTCCGAATGCAGTCATTCCAAGCAAGCAGAAAGGATGCCGAAAAGGTGTAGGTGCCGAAATAATAACAGCGTCACCATTTATAAGTTCAATACAACAAAAAAGCAAAGCGGCAACAGTAAGGAGGCAAGAAAAAGGTCAGTAAAGTGAAGAAGTCAAAAGCGTCCTCTTCATTGTACGAGTCCAATGATTGACCTTGCTTGGTTTGCGGGGAAGAATTTGTTCGCAGTCAACCTAGTGAAATGTGAGTCGCTTTCATTGTGTGTCAAATGTGGGCCCACGAAGATTGCACTCCAGGAATTTCCAAAGTCTGTCTGCGCCACACTTGTGAATCAGAGGATGATTATTAAATCTTTGGTTTTATTTAACGCATCTGAGTATACCAGAACTACAAATTTTGTGTCTTCCAAGTTTAAAGTCACTCTACATTGTATTGATAAGTGACGATCTGGCCATCCACTCGTGTGTCATGACTGTAAAACAACGTGTTATATCCCTATCTTCAATAGTTCTCTGTATATCTCTATACATTCTTAAGCAGTTAGGGACGGGGTGGGGTGAGCGCTTTATCCGAACTGTAGGGTAAGATGCCCACCCCAGAGAAAAACTATTTTTTACATATCGTTGCAACTGCTACAGATACTGCTCACAGTGAACATGTATGCTAAGCTAATGGTGCACTAGACAGAGCAAGTTAAGAATTTCACAAATCTCGCAAATGAAGCCAACTTATTTGCATAAATCCTTAGGGGGTGCGTCTTACACCCTTTCCTCCTAGTTGATTGGATGCCCACGCATCCTCGCCTATATGCTAATTGGATCGTATTTGGTGGCGCTTGAGCGGGTTTGTTCAGCTGAGTCAAATGAGGAGTCTCATGAACGCAGAAGCGCCGTTAGTTACGAAAGTGAGCTGGTTATTTACATCGAGCTTTCTACCTACTATACCATTTCCCGGCCAAGTTGTCCTCTTGGGCAACAGAAAAATCTGAGGGGCATTCAACATGAGTCTACTCAATTAATTTGTTCCGTTCGTACGCCAGTCACTTGTGCAGGTGTGCGTGTTTAGCCCATCGCCTTCAGCCAATTGGACCTCAGACGCACTAAGTCATAGGGGTGCAGATGGGACGAATCAACTTCTACGCACGGAACAAATTAATTGAGTAGACTCATGTTGAATGCCCCCTCAGCTTATTTCTGTTGCCCAAGAGGAAGACTTGGCCGGGAAATGGTGTACTTATGCTGTCATCTTCGCTAAGCTTGATTTGTCAAATAAAGTGTTTGTCCCTGAAGGACCGAGTTTTGAGACATGATGTCAGAGAAGACCAAGGCAAGATCACCGAATGGTGTTCAGTGGCTGATTGGAGCACAACAAATCGCGCAAACCCCCACCCCATTAAACATAGAAGAACTTGCAGACAAAAGCACCATCTCAACATCATCTGTGGATCCCAATGTTACTCGTTTTAACCGCGACTCGCCATAATAGCGCATTGAATTTGGATATCTAGCTATGCGTATTACGTTAGTCGGCCTGGCCCAAATTCCGATTCGACCACAAGGGAAATTCCACTGTTTCAATTCTTTCTGCTGTTTACTCCTTAAGGAGTATGTATGTGTATATGAGCGTCAGGACATCGTAGTTCCACCTGGTCTCCGGTGAGGTGGGAGGCATGACTATCGGGGGCTATGGTGACATCTCAGCAGGTTGCACCTGGCCCTTTACCCGTGTTGTGGCTGTAGGGGTTGTGGCTACTGGTCGCCCATTGATTGTATCGAGCAGCAACGGTTGCATAAGCAGATCGGTCCTTAAAGAGGTCCAGTTTTTTCGATCAATCGGCAGTGTGGATGTCACAGATGTTGCACCAGCAGACAAGTTAGCTGAGAGGATGTGGGCGGTGGAGCCAGGCACGCTTCCATCGTTAGCAACGACAAACTGGTTCGTGGTTCCAAAGGTCTCGATTACTGCGAGGCCGTGAGAAAGCCTGGCCCGTTGTCTTAGTTTCGAATTAGCAATTGAGGGGGACAGGGGAGATGTAAGCTGTGCTATTGTCACTTCAAGCGAGCCATTTCTCGAATTTAAACGATGTTCAATTTCGGCGACTAGACTGTCGTACTTCTGTGCTGATGCTAATACACAATTTACTAATGGAACCGTTGTACTCTTAGGACAGAACCGAAGTGAGCCCGGCGTACGGTAATATTTCTTCAAGTCGGTTTGACCTACTCTGACGCAGTACAGTGGGAAGATGCAACCTACTTCTATTACCCCAGCATAGGTTTGATTTGGACAAAATGCTTCGCTTCGGATTACAGGTGCCGTAGCCATGGTGTCCAAATGGCTGTTGACTGTTTTGGGGATTGGCAGCGCATCGCCGTTGGCTAGTATTCGGTTGCCGGTAGTCAATTCTGGGTCGGATGATCGGCTCATCCTGCCTTGTGTGTTACGTCCGTGCGTCATACGATCGCGGATAGGGCGGCTAGTGTAGAAAGTTAACGTACCGGGCAAATTGATCGCACCGACCTTGACGATCAGCAGTTGCCCTCGTGTTGCGGGCAAGGCCACAAGGCTCACTTCGTTTTTGTGGAGCTGTCGTAACGACTGCATCGTTGAGACCACATCAGCTGATGGAATTGCTTATTAATCACGCAATACCAAAACTGGCTCTCGAGTAGTACGTTGGCAATACTCCCCTAAAACACTGAGCAACGTAGACCGAATTGTTCGAGGGGTAATAAGACAATGGCCTTGCTTTCCCAATGACGCAATAACAGCCTATTTCCATTATGAGGAAGACAAAGGAGGATTGGGCGTTCCGTCCTTTGTTGCCGACATAGCCTTCACTTGGTGAATTTCCTACACGAGTGATGTAGGCAGCTGATTTACTTTGAATCACCTATGTTTGATCTTCGCTACGCTCACATGCCCGTGAGATTGTGTAAGGGAGTGATCCGCTCAAAAGCTGAGCACAATAAGGACGGGCATCCGTCGGTGATGGGGTCGCCAGATTGTTGCTCAGTGTAACCCGATAACATCACCACCCTAGCCTTACATGTTTCAAGAATCTTGAGCATTTCCAGAACTGCATGTAAGAATGTACATCTACGCTTCGGTACGTACTTTGCATCTTTAAAATGCAAAGTGCTGTTGCAGGAATGGGCCGACACACCTCCGGATTTAGCCGTCTCCGAACAGCCACTGGAAGTGGTGTATTATCTGTCTGTCGGACTGTCGTAAGGCCGCACTTTATCTCGGCTCTCGCTTCACTCGCTGTGGTCATTCCAGTTCTCCACACACATGCCCTTGCGTGTGCTCTTACGAACCAGTTCGATGAGCGCTACTCAGTGCTTTTCAGCTCTTAGATCCAACTTGTGTGGGCCATACTGTTACTCCCGTTCTTAGTTTCGACACATTCCTCGTCGAGTTCGGCTTGTGAAGTCCCATGACTCCCGAGATTTCCAAGGAAAATTCTGGTCACATTCGGTAGAAGGAACTGAGGACTCTCAAACCACCCTGCATCCATCCACACAAGTGGCAGCATAACAAAGTCACGAGACATTTTGTGTCATTAAACTACTAAACAACGCGTCCGAGGCACTTAGGGTACTTTGCCAACGTCCCGCGTGCGTCGTCGCGTGACGCGACCCCATCACTACACGCTGCTCCTTCATGTGCTTTTGTGCGCACCGCTGAATCCCTCTATCCGCGCGGCCGCAAGACTGAGACATTGAGACCGCCACTGACTCGACGGGCTGACCTTAATGTCGGATCAATCAATCCAGGGTCCTGGGTAGGAGTAACCATCACCCGTTCACATGTGATGTTCACGTGCCCTGATGAGTGCTAATAACGGAGCCGCGGTGCCTAAAGACGCCTGTGGGACGTGCAATAAGATGGTCAGATTAGGGGTTCTCTGTGACAAATGTTTAACCTATTTCCATGCAAATTGCGGGAAAAGCACACTAAGCGAGTGCAGGCGGATCAGCAGCAGGACTGACTCATTTTGGTTCTGTACGAAGTGTAATGCTGTTCCACTGATTAAAATCGTAATTGCGCTGTCCCAGAAGTATGAAACGCTTACAGACGTAGTTGAGAAGATGCTCGGCACCAAAATAGCTTCGGTAGGAGCAAGCATAGCATAATGTCTGACATAGGCCGCTCCGCCGAACTCCACTGCAAGACAAGACAACGCCAAATGCTACATTAAGAAAGTTGCTTCTGCTAACACTGCCAATAATGCAAATCGCCAAAGCGTTCCCGAACACTTCACTCCCAGCACATTTACAGCAATTTCCCACAAATCCACTTCCTCCCACCAGACTTCGCCGAAACCCAGAAAACATGCAAATACCAGTGGCAGCTGGGCCGTTGTTGCACCAAAGTGTACTCCAAAATCAGACGCTGCTGTTTCTATTACCACAACCATAAATAATGTGAAACGCAACGCTGCACGAATGCACACTAAATCGCTGGGTCTCCCAACTACGGTCCATATTTCCAGGAAAGACACTCAGAAACAAATGGATGTCCTATCTATATTATGTACCAACGTTCCTGAGTCAACATCGAATTCTTCGAAGGGGGTACAGATGGATGACCTGAACTAATGGAATGCCATAATTAACGTCCTCGGTATCCTGACTAAACCCTCCAACTTGACGAGGATCACCCGCCACCCGAATTCCAAGCATTATGGCAAAGCCAAAAGCATAGAAGAGTTCCGGTAAAACACCGCAGACAGAACCGCTTTTATCTACGGCGTCCCCCAGTCTCACGTGCACCATGAATGCGAAGCAACCGCACACGACCAGGAGTAGTGACGCCATATACGTGAAACCCTGCTTTTGAATGACGTTCTTGCTACTTCACTTTCGAGGCTACCAAGATCAGAAAGCCACAAGAGATGCGGCTTAAGTAAGGTTGTACTATAACTAGGCAGATGGCACTTACGCTACTGGAACGCTGGTATTCCTTTCGGAACAGACTACTAAACGAGCTCCGGTTCAAAGTGGTGAGCGAAACTGTCGTCCGACTTAAAACACCACCACAGCAGATAAACAAAGTAGTGATATTATCCGAAATTCACACCGGAAGCAGGTCTGAAGGAAGTGAGGATTTTCCTGTGCAATCCCGTGGCCACTTCCTATGCATTGAGCAGAACTGAGTTAGTCTCCGAGAGAAACGCAAGCGGTGATTTCAGAGCAAACAATTGTTTTCGATTTATTCATCTTTGTACCCACAAGTGATTTGTCAGTTTTTACTGTTTCTTTCTGTATTGAGCCTGATGACGAATAAATCGAAAACAATTGTTTGCTCTGAAATCACCGCTTGCGTTTCTCTCGGAGACTAACAATAAATGGGCATTATACACGAACTTAAACGGCGCAATACTGAGTTGTCAGAGGGGCTAATCATGATGCCACTGAACCAAACTCCAAGCGACTCGCCGATAAGACAACAAAAAACGTCTAGCTGCCGACCATAAAACGGTCGGCACAACCTCTCATCCTAGCCGCACGTGTCACGGATGGTTGCTGAGAACCGAAACAATTCCTTGCATGCACACCAATGCTCAAGGCCCCCTCAGCAAAATCTCCGAGCTTCGATTGCGACAGACAACAAACGATTGGGATCTCATCACCATAACCGAGACTTGGTTGCACTCAGGTATTAAGGATACCGAGATCGCGATTAAAGGAATGTCCTTGTTCCGACACGATCGTTCCAGCAGGGGTGGTGGTGCTATCCTCTACTATCGTAACGAGTTACAATGCGAACCACTGGATGATCCGGAGACGCAGGTCACCGATTCGTTATGGTGCCGTTTGTGTCTTAGACACAAGGACAACCGCTTCGTGGCAGTGGTTTACCGCACCCCATCGTCCACTCCAGAGATGGATTCCCACCTAATGTCATCACTGGCGAAATGCTTACTCCCAACTTACAGCCACTTTCTTATCTACGGCGATTTCAGTGTGAACAAATTGGAAACCTCGGCATCCCCTAACGAAACATACAAGGTCGAACTGCAAGACCTTATCGCAAGTACCCCGCTCTACAATCACATGAGCTCACCTAGCAGATACAGAGCACATAACAAACCATCAGTATTTGACCTCCTAGTCACAAATGAGGAACTCATGGCCGACAGGCCATTCATAGGTACGACACTAGGGTTAAGCGATCATACCACCATACTTTATAACGATGTATGTTAGACTGAATATCCTGAGGAACACACAGAACTAACACGTACAACCATACATTATAACATCCTGAACAACCTAGTTGGGACGACCGATCGGGAATTCTTGAAAGGTGGCTCATTTGACAGCACTAGTTGGACGGAAGCGGCCGATACAGGCAGAGGAACAGACATCATTTACCTCGACTTCTCTAAAGCCTTCGACGACTGGATCACCGTATTCTGCTGTACAGGCTCGAAAGCTATGGAGTTGGTGATCCGGTCCTTGGGTGGATCAGGAATTTCCTGCAGGATCGGCAACTGCAAGTAAGAGTTCGAAATGCACTATCCGATCCGATTTATGTCGAATGTGGAGTTCCACAAGGATCAGTTCGGGGGCCGCGTCTGTTTCTTGTGTTCAATAACCAGCTTACGCGTTTGATTGGCTCAGATTTCTTGCTGCTCGCTGGTTTTAAAATGTGGCGAACGGTCCGACCCATCATATCACGATGCACTTCAGCGAGACCTGGACAGAGCGTATAGGTGGTCCCTCCACAATCTGCTCCAGTTCAATGCGGGGAAGTGTAAGGTAATTAACATTCGCCACCGGCCGAACCTCACATACAAGCTTGCAGATCATGTCTTGAAAGCAGTCACCTAGGAGCGCGACCTTGGGGTACCAGTCCAGCCTGATATGGACTGCTCAAAACAAGCTGAGAAGGCGTAAAAGGCTGGGAACCAACAAACTGGCATGCTGCGGAGGGCATTTGGGCGGTTTGATCCCTCTGTCTGTTCGCAGTTGATTAACATCTACGTGCGGCCTCATGTGGAATACGCAATCCAGGCGTGGCAGCCCTGGCACAAGCAAGACCTAGCAGCGTACGAGACTACACGGCGAGGAGCCACGAAGCACGTCGAAGGGTTGTTCAATCTTCCTTATCAATTTAGACAGAGGACCCTAAAATTATTCAGTGACCGATACCCGCGCCTACGTGGCGAACTCTAAGAAATCCGAACTACGCCTGCCGCCACCTATTACAACTGAGCACATAACACCAATTTGAGGGGCCACCAGTTCAAGTTAGCCAACTAATACAGTCGGCTAGAATGTCGACAGAACTTTTACCCAGTTGCATAAACTGCGGGCTAGTTGGCACAAGCCACTAGCAGTCATGGGTTCGATCCTCCGTAGAGGACCGAAGGATGCGCACCACTGACGAGCCCCAATAGGGCGAAATGGCCGCCTGGTGCTTTTCCGGACACGTAGTTGACTTATCTGAATTGTCCTCTGACTGCGACAAACAAAAATACTCACAAAAATCCTTCTACTCATAAGTAATACAAAATCACCCTTACGGATTCCATAAATGCTATGTCGATTCATAGCTGCCGTACCTGGGAAGTCCTGACACCGGAAGGCCAACCGCTGTCATCCGCATGGCAGGTGCCTGCATGGCAGTGGAGGATGGGTCGGGCTATATCGCAGTTAGATAACAATTCGTGATGGTCGGCTATCGGCCCCCATGGCGCAGTTGCATAAACTGCGGGCTAGTTGGCACAAGCCACTAGCAGTCATGGGTTCGATCCTCCGCAGAGGACCGAAGGATGAGCACTGCTGACGAGCCCCAATAGAGCGAAACGGCCGTCTGGTGCTTTTCCGGACACGTAGTTGACTTATCTGAATTGTCCTCTGACTGCGACGAACAAAAATGCTCCAAAAATCCTTCTACTCATAAGTAACTTTTACTCTCTTCGTGTGTGTCAGCCTTCGAACGACTTCCCAAATTACGTTGTTTCCGCCCCATTTTATCTGTGTCTAAAAAACGCCTTCACGTTGTCCCGAAGCACCTAAACTAAGATATATAGCCTGTGTGTCTCGACAGATGATATTATGCGACGAAAGCTACACAAAAAGAATTAAGCTACACAAATGTGTAGCTGAGGTGTTCCCCACCTCTAGCTAACGTTTATGATGATGATGACTTTCTGCGCGCCTCAATGTAAACACTGCGGTGAGTCCACAAAAACGATTTTCATTTATCCTTTTGCTTCCTATTCACCATACTGTGGTTTCCTTTTTGGCCATCTTAGGGGACTTGCTAAGCATTCGCTTTTTTGCCCATAACATACCATTGTTGTTTCATTGGTGGACTTACATGGGTAGCTGTGTCACTTCTGGTGGTCATATAACTGTGGAAGTTACTTCGCGTGTCAGCAAGACCCGTGTGGCTTTCCAAAGGCTCAACCATCTACGCAGATGGCGGGATATCAGCTTGTCAGTGAAAGGTAGGGTGAATAACGCTGCGATAAGACCAGTGTTACCGTATGAATCAGAGACCTGGCCAGTTCGCAGTGAAGACATTAAACACTTGGCCGTGTTTGACCACCGGTGCCTGCGAACTATTTGCTCACGTTTGGTGGGAATACCGGGTGAGTAACGCTGAGGTCCATCAGTTGGTTTTTGGCAAGACGTCTTCTGGTGCCTCACTCGAGTTTTTGTTGAATCTTAACCGCTTACGTTGGCTAAGCCATGTCCTCCGTATGCTCGTTGACCAGCCTCCTCGGCTTGCATTATGTGACGTGGCTGCACCAAGTTGGGCGAAACCGCTAGGTGACCAGTCGATGAAGAGACATTAAAGCATGAAGAAAGTGACTGAGACTTGGTCAGGCCAGGATGGTCCATTCCAATGGTTGGAGACCGTGTCAGACATAGCGCAATCACGAAGTCAGTGGCGTTCCTGCATTCGACTTCGTTCATCTTGTTGAGAATTTTCTTTCCATTCTGAGTAGGCTAACGCGTATTTTTCTTCCTTTCATTTTCTCTACATTCTATTTCACCCAACCCCACCACACTACCATTATTATTTATTATTATGCATACGGTGTGAGCCGTGGAAACTAAATCCACCGCACTTCGGGGCTCGTATCATGGTTGATTAACTGAATTGAATGTACAGTTAAGCGATGTTATTCTGTTTACAAAGATACGCGCTAGCCGTGGTTCCACAAGTAGGTCAGCCGATACCAGCTGCAGCAGTGTAATAGTGCACATAATGCCCGGTGCTCTCACCACAATGAAAAAGTGAATCAGCTTCACCAACTTGTGCTTCTACGCGGCTTTCGCAATCACATTGAGTCATTTATCCATACGGGTTCGCGGCACTGTAGGCGGGATTTGGTCATGCGTCAGAACCAAGGCTTAATTCTGACTGATGTGGCAGCCGCTCTGGGGGTCGTTGCTATTATGCACGCGACGAAAACTGGCAGGTATGAGACCCAAAGAGCGAATGCGTTCATTCGAAAGGCGAAGTGGATGACCGTGAAGATCGTGAGGACCTCCCGGTTCGTCAATTGCCCCTGGTCATTTCGGAACACGAGCACATGTTAAAGAAATACACATCGCGCTTGCGCGCTGGAATATTTCGGAGTTATGCCTCCGTGACTCCCCTTCTAGTATGCCTTGATACTTATATATGAGGACTATAACTTTTGTCGATCAAAGTTCTAGCTTACAGACGTCCTATGAAGCGAGGCGTGGAAATCACCCACCAGGTGGACGTTCATTGCCGATGATCCATCGGAGAAAGTGCAATAGCGTAAACGCAACCCCGGTGCATGTTGTCAGATGAAGAGCGGCTGCTTATTTGCACGACACTTCATTGAAATTGCTACAGTTGGACAATTTCTAATTTCACGACCCACTCTTGCCCTCAGTCTATATCGAAAAATGAAAGTACCCTGCAATGTGGCAAATCGCATGCAGCATGTCCGCATAACATAACGAATGCGCTGCCAAGGTTCAGCCTATATTATCTCGACTGCGATTAGCGCTCGTCGGACGGCTTTTCTCGCTCTATTTGACAGACCACTTTTCATCTTCCAGTAATTTGTGCAGAGCAGATATTTCATGTTTACTTTTGTCAAATGCAGTTTCTTTTGCGATTCTGAACTTGTTTATTGTGTATTAGTTTCGTGCTCGCACATTTACTAGTATTTGTATCGTGTACTTATCGTCCACGTGATCGTTTTTACTGTCACATCTGCTAAGCTATCAGTAATGACGAAGCTGACTCCTTGTGGCACTTGTCGCAAAACAGCTGGGCATAGAGCCAGTGCTGTTACATGCCTCATGTGTGATGTGTATTTCCACATTGCACGTATTGGTTTGTATTTAGATCATTTTAAACTACTGCATGAAATCCAGCATGAGTTTATCCAAATATTGTGCAAGAAATACCAAATCACGGCGCAGTCACGAACAGTCGAGAAGCCGCGCGAGCCTACAAGACGGGCAAAACGGTTCATAGGGTGGAGCTCAGTGGGTTCATCTAAGCAAGCGGAAACCCAGCCACCTCTATGTTCGAAGGAACCCACTTGTCCACCGGTTGCAGGCTCTCCAGAGCGATGTCCATACGTTTCTAGAGCCTCAGTCGGCATGCCTGTGCAGTCACAAACAACCAAGAAGCCGCGCGAGCCTATAAAACGAGAGAAACGTTCCATAGGGAGGAGCTCCGTGGGTTCATCCAAGCAAGCGGAAACCCAGCCACCTTTATGTCCGAACGAGCCCACCTGCACACCGGCTGCAGGCTCTCCAGCGCGATGTCCACCCGTTGCTGGAGACTCAGTTGGCTTGCCTGCGTTGCGTCCTACGGACACCAACATACCGGTGTGCGATAGCACAGGCGTTGAACGCCAATGGAGAATGCAGCGAAGAAAAAGGAGAATACAACTGCCATCAATCAGCGGCGTAGTAGAACGTTATGATATTGCGAGCGCCTATCGACAGTTGCCAGTCCTCAGGCTTGTTGTGACCACGACGTGAACTATCTGCAGAGCCTGATTGATAGGCTTCTCGAGGTGAATGAACAGGGGATGCGGGTGAAGAAAGTCACCCGTCTTGGAAAAAGTGGAGGAAAATACCGGCCTATGCGAGTCATGTTTGTTGACGCAACGAGTCCGAGGCTGATACTATCCTGCCTCGGTAGGCTAAGAGGTCTAAAGACCCATATTCGTCCCGATTTGGATCCGTCGGACAGAGAGAAACTGAAGTCTGATATCGTGGAGTTGAAACGGCAGACTAAGTGAAGAAACCAATCTCCATATTGGAAAATGTCGGGTAGTTCCCAGGGTCCGCCGAACCCGGATCAACAGATCAATAACGCTTCATGCGCGTCTGCCGGTTCTTACCGCGGCCTGCGCGTAGCCCTCACAAAGGTTTGTAGTTTAATGAACAAACGTGATGTATTTCACTTCGTTACTTCATGTCGACCGGCCGTATTAGGACTGACCGAAATCTGGTTAAATTCTGAGATTACCACCCCGAAAGTCCAGATCAGTGGCTGCTTATGCTTCTGATGCGACAGACAATCAAACGAGCGACGCGGCATGCTGTTATACATTTAGTCCTCGCTGTGCGGGAGACTGGTACACACCTACCGTAGCGAAGATGGCTTGGGCAACCAGTTATGGTGCTCGATCCGCCTGATACAGGATGAACTGTTTGTGGGTGCAGCTTATCGCAGCCCGCGAAGTCGAAGCCTAGATTGGTTGCCGCATACCAGAATCTACGCGGGTCGGCCCCACTTCCTGCTTATGGGTGATTTTAACTTCCCTGGAATACGATGGCCTGAGGTTAAGCTTCTCCAAGGGCACTGTGAAGTGGAGGCGCAGTTTGCGCAGATGGTATTTGAAAAGGGGGCAGCACAAGTTTGTCAACTGACGCGTGTTACACCGCATTCTGCTTCATCGTGCTTGGACCTACCATTAACGAGCAACGTGTACATGAAATTAAGGTCCTGGGGCCTCTGACAGCTAGTGATCAGCGTAGAGCTGCTGTTGCCACACTCGTGTCTGCCGGAGCCGTCCTACAATTATTAAAAGCGACTTCAATGGTCTAAACCGAGCCGCCAGTGAAGTAGACTGGTCGCTGCTGCAGGATTAATCTGTTGATGACTGTTGGTCTGTCATACAAGAGGGCGTGCAATCATTGTGCACTCGTTTCGTACCTCACAAGTATCAGAAAGCTGAGTCAATGAAGTCACACTGATTCGACAGAGAGCATAGTCAATTGGCTAGACGACAACGCGTACTGTGGAATAAATACCTCGTGTCTGGCTCTGCTGACGATTACGAGGCGTACAAAAGGCAGCGGAATCCATGCGACAGCGCAAAAGCGTCGATAGTTCGAAGAGGAGCTTGCAACCTCAGCGAAGGCAGACCATAAGAATATCTTTGCTTGCGTGAAGTGGCGCCTGAGGCTCGCAAGTGTTGTGGCCGTGTTAGAAAGCACTGACGGACAGCCTGACCTCCAGCACCGAACGTGCGTCCGCATTGGTGGAACATTTCGCTTGCGTATATACAAGTGAATAATAATAATAATAATAATGTGTTAGCTGTATGCCGTAACGGCGCTTCGATGCCGCGCGACCACCACCAGTCGCACGTGGGCTGAGTATACCGCGAGGACGCCCACCCCTACGCGGATTCGAACCGGTGACCTTATGGTTGCAAACCAAACGCGCAGACTGCTCGGCCACCGGCCGAGCGGTATATACAAGTGGGCATGCGCCCATACCGAGCTCGGCGTGTGCAGACCCTACTGAACTCGAGGGCCTTGATTGCGGTGTAGAAGATGTCCAAAGTTTACTCGCCAGACTTGATGGCCCAAAACCTGCCTCACCGGATGGACTGAATCCGCTAATTTTGAAGTCCCTATCGGCCATCATCTGACTTGCTGTGACGGATCGGTTCAACAGATCGTTGTCCGAGGGTGCATTGCCAAGCGACTGGAAATGTTCGGTAGTGAAGCCGATGCCAAAAGTTGGTGACCCACGCAATGTGGACAATTACCGGCTGATTTGTCTCACCTCTGTTTTGGTGAAGGTGCACAAGAAGATTGTGAAAAAGGATCTTCCCCAGCTGCTGGAGTAGAAAGTTCTCCTAAGTCGACACAGCACGGCTTCATGAAGGGCCGTTCGTGCATCACCAACCTGCTGTTGACGCGGCAGTTGCAAGCGTTGAATCGGGGGAAGTCTATGGATGTTATCTACATTGATTTCAGCAAAGCTTTCCATAATGTGAAGCATGAGGTCCTGCTCCACAAGCTGAGGATGTGTGGTGTTGGTGGCGCACTGCACCAGTGGATCGGTGACATCCCTATTGAGAGAAGATGGCGGGTTCAGGTGGATGACCACCCAACGGACTGGTAACCGTCCACTAACGGCGTATCCCAAGGCAAAGTACTGGGGTCAATTTTATTCCTGATCTACATCAACGAAGTACCTCAGCTTCTTCGGTCGCCCTGCGCATTATTTGCGGATGACCTGAAGATTTGGAAGATTATTGATTCTCCCAGCGACTGTGACGTCTTTCAGCAGGACCTCGACCACCTATCCCGGTGGTCTGCAGAAGTTGACCTACCGGTCAACACGGCCAAGTTCTCGTTTATGAGCCTGGGGAGAGGTAGTAATGGGCGTGCGTATACCCTGTCCAACCACCCGCTGCACCCCACCAGTTCCGTAAAGTAACTAGGTCTGCTCTCACGCTTGGATCCGAAGTCTGTGTACAACACGAACAAACTGTACGCAAACGGACTACGCCTGCTTTGGGCACTTAGACGCAGCTACTGCACTTGGTCTGAAGAGATTGCCCCCCGTCTGTTGGTTTCCATAATAAGACCGGTGCTTGAGTACGGCTCAGTCACCTATTGCCCGATCACAATAGGTGAGGTGCAGAAACTGGAGCGGGTCCAGAATGTAGCTACCCGGCTCATCCCCAGTTTACGGGGTATGTTGTAAGAGGACCTATGTAGGAGACTAGAGCTTTATACCCTGTCATGTCGTGGGCTTCGAGTTGATCACCTTATGACGCACCGGATACTGCACCTGGGTCACTTCTCTATAATGAAGCCGCTGTTGCACGTTTGCGCACCAAGCAGTAAACACGGACACCGGTACAGACTAGTAGTACCGGATTTCAAGCACATTGCTCAACCTCTATGCTTTGAGCGTCGAGTGGTGAAATATTGGAAGGAAATGCCGAAGATGTTAGTCGAGGCGAAATCGGTGTCGGAATTTAAGAGATTCCTTGACGTCCACTTTGCGAACGGCAAGTATAGGGAGCGCATCACACCTGGATAAGATGTAGTGCAGCTGCAATATGTTGCCACTGCGCAGAAATCAGTGACGTGATTCCGCGCATGTGCCCGATCCACCTACGATGGAGCACCACAGATTTTTATCTTCTCGCTCTCTATTCTCAGTATTCAGTATTCTGGAGCAGGTGATGTCCAGAACGCAGATGAAGACTGAAATCTGTGTGTGCCCAGCGTGGTTTCTACGTGCTTTGTCCCACTGTGCAATGCATCTAACTGCACAGATTTGCTGAAAACAAGGCGCAAGGCAGCAGAGCCACATATGGCTCATTAAAGTGCCAGTTGAACTGAAACCGTTTCTGTGTCTCGACCATTTGCACCATACGCCCACGCGTCTGTCGAGTCGAGTGAACCATTGAGATGATAAGTCAATGACCTGGCTAGATAAGAAAATACAAAATAAAAGTGTTGCGGGACCGTCAAATATTCCCGCAAAAACGCGCCAGAAACCCCGGCAGAATGGCTGTGGAAAGCGAGCTCCAATTCCTCCCCACAACGCAGCAGCGTTCAGCTACTCCGAGACGCGGTCCAACTGCGCACCTTTTGACAATGGTCTTTTACAAACTACCACCTCGTCGTGGTAGCAATTTTCCCTAACTTAATGACCCATAGCATTGGCTGTGATTTGCCCTTTGTTGGTCGTAAAAGAGCCTTCAGAGGACCACTTGCCTTTTTTCCTCTTCGCCTCAGTGGGAGTCGGTCGGTCACGTGATTTTGTGTGCGTCGTTAGCCGAGCAGCGTTCGCGTCTAAGTCACTAGCGCGCGTCTACCGTAATCCCCTCTCGTGTGCGTCCGTTCCGAGGGCTCAGCTTCTACCCGAATACGTGCGGCTAGGATCGTTCTCACGCTCGCTGAATTTCCCTCTCACCAGCGCATACCCCGGGCTAAGCTAACACCGTCAGGTCAGCGCAAATCCGTTCGATTGGCCAGCGTTCCAAGCCGTTACCGTAGGCGTGCTCCAACCGTGCCAGTGACAATCTTATCAGGCATCTACGCAATCATAACAGAGGCGTTCCCTCAATTATAACAGAAAGGTTGGGTTAACTTGGTGCATATTGTCGTCCCAAGTAGGAACCTGGAGACGGGCCACATCCGTGTTGTGGTCCGATCACGAGGTTAGTGGCGCATTCGAACTCATTAGCATAGGTGCTCCCCATCAGGTGACTTGAGCTTACTCCATTTGGGAGTATCATTGTTATTCGTATTGACGACATAATTATGTGACGTGTGTTATGACAACCGAGTCCACTGGAATGACCCGACAAGTTCGGAAGAAGGTGATCGCAAGTTGGTGTTGCGGCGACGTTTCGCTCTTGACATAGACACTAACAAAATACAGGCTTGTACAGGTCGATACGCATTCAAATGTTCCTGCTTCAAGCTTGGTGGCAAAAAGGATCACGCGTTTGCCTAGTAATCCAGAGGTCTCCGGTTCGAATCCGCATAGGTTCTGGCGACCTCGCGATATACTCAGCTCACGTGCGAACAGTGGTGGTCGCGTGGCAGCGAAGCATCGGTACGGTGTGTCGGATAACTGCTGATGTATTTAGATACTGAACTGTCGACGGAATCCTGAGCAAGAAGAGAGCGTGTTCATCGGACCATAAGGAGAGTGAAGCAGTGAAAACATGCGGATTGTTACAAGAGCAGAGCAGAAACAGGCGTGAAACCCATATTAAAGGTAGAAAATGCCTGTTATGGCAAATGGCATCTACCAAGATTCCAACAAACAGCAAGAGTTTAAAGAAGTAGTACAGACGGGGAAAACGAGGAAATCAACGTGCGCAACGAGTATCCGGTGAACTGTTATCTAACAAAGTGTGCATCACTTTCTGCATACTGATGCGGTCTATTGTTTTGTTTTCGGAAACCGAGATTCAATGACATCAATGCCGAGAGGTTTAGTTGCTTGCCAAGCTGTAATACGATTGCAGACATTTTGCCACCAACTGAGGTGCCGCCTATAGTGTGTATTCCAGTTTGTATCCACCTTAGTAGATACTGAGTTTCGCGCAAATCTGTGGATGCCACTGGACAGTCGGCCGCAAATTAAACCACACCACCAAACATGTGTACGAAAAATCCGGTAGCTAACGTCGGAAGATTTATTGCATGCTAATCCTAAAGAGGACGGTAAATTTAACAAACATTCTACTGTTACGCCACTGCTTCGTAGCGAATAAGAACACCGAGAGAGCGAATAGAGCCGCTTAAAACTCTGAACCCAAAATCGCCTGGTCGATACGCGCTAATAGCGTTCAGACAAACGAATGTCCATTCGCATAGATGCTTCCACGGATGAAAACTTAGGCACAATGGAACAATGGTTTATAACGGGTAAAAAAGCACAGGCTTAACATATCCCGTAGGTTGGTACTAGAATCGAAAATCAAATATTACATGTGGAGCAAACAAAATACGCATGGGTAAAGCGATAGCGAAGGTGCACAAAGAATGATAGTTATGGGAGTGAGATAGTACAGGCAAAACTAAATAAAAAGTTGTGATGGTTAATACTCATGGTAAGTGACGAGCAGATTGCTAACCCCTCTGTAGAAATTTACGTGTGTCACTGTGGGTCATAATTCCAAAGTGGTTAGTTAGCCAGAATAAATCCAGGATACCCGTCCAAGTAACAAAGTGGAGAGCGTGTAATTCGATATGGAATCCTTTTTTCAAAACAGCTAAGTTGGGGGCACAGACAACTGTAAGTAGTGGGGGGGGGGCTTATTTGGTTTTGTGAAGGTACGTCGCACTTAAACTCTGGCAGACAGGCAGCACAAATCCAAGAAAGCGCCAGAAGGCATTTTCGTCCAATTGGGACTGGTCAGTAGCGCGCACCCCCCGAATCCTGTCGGATTCGAACCCACGATTTTACTTACGAGCCAGCGATCTATGCCACTGAGCCATGGGCGATGGCAGCGGACCGCTAAGACTGATATCTAACTGCGTTATAACGCTTCCCATCCTCCACTGCCACGCAAGTTACGAATGTGCAGAGGACAGGGCTGGCCCTCAGAGCAACGACTCCCTTAGCAAGTCGCCACCAAACGAGGTGACATGTAAGCTGCTAAGGCGACTACTGGTTATTTAGTATCTTCAAGCAAACAAAATAAATCCCCTCTACTACTTACAAGTAGTCAGTAGTCGCCTTAGCAGCTCACATACCTCCTCGGTTGGTGGCGGCTTGCAAAAGAAGTCGTCGCCCTGGGGGCCAGACCTCGCATCCGCACGTCCATAACACGCATGACAGTGGAGGATGAGCCGCGCTATATCGCAGTTAGATATCAATCATGGCGGTCTGCTGCCACCGCCTGTCGTTAAGTGGCATTAGTCGCTGTCTCGCAAGAGCAGGGCCGAGGGTTCGAATCCGGCGTGTGCGCGCTACTGACGAGTCCCACTAGGACGAAACGGCCGTCTAGCGCTTTCCTGGATATGTGGTGACTGCCTGAGTATAACTGTGACGAATCTTCACATGAAGAAAAACAGGCAACTGTGTTTGGAAGGGCATTCCAGGGTTGGCAGACCCGATGGGAGAAACGATTTCGTCGGCAATCTAGACGACTGTGTTTGTGACTCAGTTTCAGGCTATTACCTACAAGATTGGTGTTCGAGTTGGGTTTCAAAAGGTGGCAGCGTACGTGACTGGGGTTGTTCGGTATCTGGGTGATTAATATGAAGTCTTCCGAAGTGTAAGAGCCAAAGTATGGTTACTAAAGTGATATTTTCACACATACACACACTTGGAGTTTATGGTCGATGCGCGGATAACCACAAGATTCACTCAAATGAGCAGTTTGACATGATATATAAATAGGAGGCAGGGAAGTAGATGCAAAAATAAAGTGAAAAGGAGACTGTATTGATGACCAAAAAACACCACGCATTAGGCTAAGGTGTTTTCAAAGTCACCAGGTAGACCAAAGTAGATACGTGTAATGATTGCTTCCAAAACAAGGCATACAGAATAGAGGTAGGTGTAGCGAAATTTGAAGAAATAAATTTGAAACAATCTGAGGGTTTTATGCAAACTAGGTGCGTGCAAAGAAACTGAGTTCCGAACGGTCCATGCTGTTTGCCCAAATAAATTTTCTAAAATGTGTGTTAACAATCGCCAGAATGTGGAGTAGGAAGTTACAAACGGAAAAGCCGACAAAATAACACAACCAGACGAGAGTGGCGAAATATTGTTCGTCGATGAACGGGACACCCAGAGCGCGACAGGGTTCCACTACGGGGTAAAAGCACGCGTTAAGTCTGATCTCACCTTGATCTACCGAGATGATACAGCTTTGACAGAGTTATCAACACGGTAAACACTGTCAATCACGATATGTAAGCAGACATCTCAGTCAACAAAAGATAGGGCATCAAAAGGGCCTGATGAAAATGTTGAACACGAGAGTGTCATAGTGGAGCATCGAATGCTGTTGAAATGTTTTTGAATTGCTCTGCTCAGAAGTGTCACAAATGGCATATGGTTTGAAGAGATAATACGGACTGCAGTCTCAGAGACGGCAGCGAAGATAGCAGTAGTAGGAAAACAGATGCCTGCCATTGGCTGTTAGACCACAGTGATGCGGACCGTGTTTTTGGACAGGGGGGTGTTGGGAGTAAAACTTAATGGCGCTGGAACAGCGCGTGCTCAAATGTTAGCACACGTGCCTACAACTTATCAACCGTGTCACATGTAGCAAGTTTTTCGCGGACGCGGAACTCAGTGGTTCGAGAAACTACTAACTAATATATTTGTCCTCAGAACCCTAGCACATGAGACAATCGACAATCGTGGGATAAATATGCGGGATAGAAAACGAGGGGGATATTTCGCAAGTCATCCGCATGAAAGGCCCGGGTGATGGGGACCTATCCCATGAATAAGAAGGGATAGGATAAAAAGTGGAAATGTGGATCAATTGAAATCGAATAATTGTAAAAGAAGTAACGACAAACTGCTAATTGAGTAGTCCAAATGAGATTAACTTGGAAATGAAGCTAGCATTTGTTGCCAATTCTAGACGAAAAGTGACACAAAAGGGTGGACATCAATGATGTATTGCGACTAAATGCACGCATGGTGATTCACTGCGAGTGAGGCTAGGCAGAACATGCTCGTCGCAGGAGACCGAGTTAAGCGGATCGGAGAGTAGCCAAGGATTTTTCCAAAGGAGGAAAACAAGTTGGGGACCCGAAGGACGGCAACAATCGCTACTAAAGCTTCAAACTGGGACTCGAGTGGCATGCGTGGCCAGCACATTTCTCACAGTAATCAGAATGTATAAGCAAGAGCCCAATGCACCGGGGACCGTTGCACCGAAAATAACTGAGTAAAAAGTTGCGCCTAACCGCAATCAGACTGGAGATTACGGTGGAGTTAGGATTTGCGTATCCGTGTGATCTAGGGAGCCACCATGGGTACGGTTCGTATAAAGAGAAAAACAAATGAGGTGCTAGCACCCGGTGTGGTTGATGATGATGCTATTTGTGTAGCAGAGTCGGAGTGCCGGCCCAAAAAACTGCATCAAGACATGTCTCCAACGCAAACATTGGAACCCCCCGTTTGATGCTTATCGAATGATCTGCTGCCATAGACTTGGAACCACTACGCTATCCCAGCCTACAGATGAAGCGTATCAGAGCAAGGATCTTCATCGGTAAGAAAATCCACTCACATTTTATCAGCGCCTCGGTGTGTCCGCACAATGCTTATGGCCACATTAGACATCTAGCTTCGAGATTAGTTGTCCCTCATGGGGAAGGGAGCAGCATGAGCAAGTCGAGTATCAGGCGTCAGAGCGTAGAGAATAAGCCGAAAGCGATTAAAGGCGCCCTCAACGCAACAAAACGATTCACATTTGCAGAGAATTGGGTGCTAAAGATTCCAATGGTAATTAGTCGAAGTAAATTAGCCATATTCGAAGACATGATAGCAATAGACTGGTAGTCGTGGGACGGAAGTCAGAGACGGTTTGAACTGAAGGACATCATGCCAGACTATTAACAAAACGGGTTGCGCGGACTCAAGCTTGGAAAGTGAAAGGAAACAACAGCATTTAACCATATGGTCAGGGAGCTTATTTCAAGTTACCAAGTTTTAATCCTTTCTAGGTCCGAGAAACAAGGTGAAGCCCTCACCAGTGAACAAGCAGTTCAGTTCAATCGAAAAACCATGATCCGATCAGTGGAGTGCGGTGGATCGAAGTGTCATGACTTGCAGTCAGAATAACAATAGCAAGAAAAGGAGACTGTGAAAATAAAATGCAAAAAATATGGAATCAGGACAGAAGAGCACAAAGTTAAGAGGGATGGAATGAAGGTTAACAGCTAGATGCAATACACCGAATTTAGGAAAGCTACTGGCAGTGCGACTGCGCAATAGCTGAACAGGTCTCAAGCCATTGGCGTGGACCGTCCCGGCCCCCCATGAAGATAGCATGAACAGGCCTAACCAAATCTCTGTCAATTTCCTCATAACTTTACTGACTGGCAACCTCCCGATTTCACCGAATTTGATGCAGCCAAGCCGATGAAGTTGGTCAACGGCCATAGTAGGGAGGACATGGCCCAGTCAACATAGGTGATTCTGAATCAGTAAACACAAGAGTGAGGAACCAGGTTTCTTGTCCAAAAACTTGTGACAGCAGCACTGCTCACCCGGTGCTCCTGCCAGATGTGAGCAACAGTTCGCAAGCACAAGTCTGTCTTGTAATCCGAGGGTGCGGGTGCAAGCCTGCGTAGTGATCGGGCGACCCTCGCAGCATCCTTAACCCACGTGTGACTGTTCGCGGTTGCGCGGCAGCGAAGTGTCCGTACTACGTACCGACATACTGTTTATTTTGCGTTTAATATCTTCAATGACAATCCTCAGCAACACGATGTTCCACACGGACACCGCAATCACAAGCAGCATCAAAAACACAAGATGTCATTCCCTGAATGTAAATATTAGAAAGAGTATGAGCTAAGACACAGCCTTGCTTCATGGAAGGGACAACAGAAGTTAACCGAGGTATGATTGCTCAGCTGCACCCTCATCATCATTCATCATTATACAAGTTAGCTAGAGGTGGGAAAAATCTCAGCTACTGTGCCGCAATACATAGAAGAAAAAAGGAGAAAAATGCAACAGGTGCAAGCCAACTGCGCTACCGATAACGGATGGGCATCGTTCCGGTAGGCTACCAGCCGGCTACTGTGCAGCAAAAAATTACTATTATATAAGGCTAAATTGTGAGATCGTGGTTGCAGGGGGAGACTAATAGGGATGGAGTGGGACAAAGAAACTCACAGCCCGAACGCCACTGAGGTCGGCTCCTAGCCATATCAACAAGTGGATCTAGCCGAACGTATTCATCGGCTTCCGGACCCCAACCAGGGAACCGTGACGCTCTAACTAAAGCCAGCTTCGACGTGAGGGCCTTCATTCCTCTGGACCAAGTCATGGATCGGCCACCCTTCCTCTTCTTCCAGCCACACCCGCGGCGCGCAAACAACGCACGTCGCGGGAGTCGGTGGGCTGGCATGCGCAACACGTGGCCAAGCCATCATTATCATCATCATACACGTTAGCTAGAGGTGGGAAACACCTCAGCTACTGTGCCGCAATACATAGAAAAAAGGAGAAAAAAATGCAACTGGTGCAAGCTGGCTGAGCTACCGGTAACGGATGGGCATCGTTCCGGTAAGCCACCAGCCGGCTGCTGTGCACCCAAAAAGATTATTATGCAAAATTATATAAGGCTAAATAATGAGATCGTGGTTGGAGGGGGAGGCTAAGAGGGATGGGGTGGAACAAAGAAACTCACAGCACGAACGCCACTGAGGTCGGCTCCTAGCCATATCAGCAAGTGTGTCTAACCAAACGTGTTCATCGTCTTTCGGACCCCAATCAGGGAGCCGAGACGTTCCAACCGAGGCCAGCTCAGAAGTGAGGGCCTTCATTCCTCTGGACCAAATCATCGCTTGGCCACCCCTCCTCTTCTTCCATCCACACCCGCGGCGCGCAAACAACACACGTCGCGGGAGTCGGTGGGCTGGCATGCGTAACACGTGACCAAGCCATCGGAGCCTGGTGCGTGAAATAACGGTGCTGAGCGGTTCAGTTCCTTTTCCTGTGCCGTAAACAAGGCATCGAACACGCTCGTTGCTCACGCGGTGTTCCCACCAGATGTGAGCTAAATTGCGAAGGCACCGGTGGTCTGATCAGATCAGATCACAGATCTCTGACTACGGCGATAGACTCAATATTTCCAATGTGGGTTGCCATCGACTTTACAGTTCCATATTATTCCCAGCACTACTTAGGGAAAGAGCATTAAACGCGCGCAAATTTACGGCAGGCGAGCAATGCATGGATTTAGGAAAATATGCGTACGATTTGGTACGCACCAACTTGCGATCACTGCCACGCTCTGCCTCACGCACATGTGTCATGCGCACCTCACGCATGTCACGCTAGCGTACGACCAGATAGTCGAGTAGGTGAGCGCGACCACGCCGTGAGTGCGTCCAAGAGGCTGTCACTCGCATCCAGTGCAAAATGGGTGATCGTGATCGTCGGGACGTGAATGGCACACAGTGAGAGCAGCCGGTCACTGTACCCGCAGCATCAGACCCAATGTGCGCGTGGGGATCACCCAGTAGGAATATCCGGTCACTCCCCTGCACAGGTCGTACGACGGTGGACAACTGGGTGTAAAACTGTTCCTCGTGTCATTAGGACAACACAAGCCGAAGGCGAACCGTTATCAGTCGGCTTTTCCACCAGCTGGTAATTCAGGTGGTCAGATAGTGCAAATCCGACCCCATGTTCACATGGCGCTGTGGTGTCGTTTTTCACTAAGTACAATGTGTGCCTTAGTAAGCGAACCGAGTCTCATTGACTACTACAATGTTAATGCCGTAGCGCGCTAGTTCCATTGCGATCAGTGCAATGCGTATGCTCCAGCACCTGATAATGGGCGCTTTGCGCGGAGGCATACGATTGCACTGCGCAATCGCTCGTGTTGACCTGGATTTGAGGAAGTAGTGGGTTAGCTGAAATGTGAACTGGAGAGAATGTGCAAAGAAGGTAGAAAGGAGAGAAACGTCAGCGGTAACATGCTTCCGCTTATCCACCCGCGGTATGTAACAGAAAAGGGGACCGCTTTAGCTTCCCTATCACTGCGCGACGACCGATGCAGCAGTATTCGTCATCATCACCAATACACGTTAGCCGAGGGTAAGAAACACCTCAGCTAATATACCGCAATATAAATAAGTAAGATATTAAGCAACGTGAACTTAAAAGCTATAAAAAATTGCGTAATGTTGATATCACATTTTGATGGTTGTTGGAGGGGGAAGCTAAAGATGTAGTTATTGGTTTGGCTTGGGAGCGGTGTAACGTCACGGCGTCCACATGTAAACAGAAGAAAGACTCGGGTCCACAACCAAAGCCTTCAATAAAATATACTCCCGAAAGGCAGCGGGAGTCGGTGAATCGACTCACGCGGAAGTGTCCTGGCTCTTAGCTAGAAGAAGGGTGTGGCCCGAATGCCACTCAGCAGTCGCCACGAAAAGACATCCAGCACATGAGTTCACGCAAAATATAAGCAACAGTGGTCGACGATCTGTCAGGATTTCGCCACCACAAGCCTCAGTCAGCCAGGAACTCTCCCGCCTACACACTTATCTATACATAGATACAGGACAGATGTGCACTACAGAATAAACATATTGTGCTCACTTTGTGTCTCTTTAACTTTTGAACATTTCTTTTGATTGCAGCAACCATAGTGGGTTTATCTGAAACAAAAGGACAAGAATAAAAAGCACAAACAATACTTTAGAATTTCAGGCTGGCAATTCGCCAATGGTTGTAGGCAGAATGTGAAGTTGTGCACCCAAGCAGGTCCAAAATACAAGAGAGTTGTTTGAACAACTCTACTGGTCACTTGAAAACAATCCAACTAGTTGTCGACATCAAGAAAAGAAGACCATCATCAGCATTAGCAGTACACGTTAGTTGAAGGTGGGAAACACCTCAGCTGTGCCGCAATACAAAAAGGTTACACTTCAAACAATCCGAAAGCAGGCAATATTATGGTAAGTATATTATACACTTTGTATGAGATCGGAATTGGAGAGGGAATCTAAAAGGGAGGGGATGGACAAAGAAACACAACACAAAGGCTACTGGGGCCGGCTCTTCGCCATATCAGCAAGTATGTCCAGCCAAACGTGTTCATCGTTCTTGGGATCCCAGCCAGGCAGTTGGGATGCACCGACCGACGCTAACTTCGAAGTGATGGTTTCCATTTCTCTTCACCAAGCCATCGTTTGGCCTCCCCTTCTCCTCTTCCAACTGTGCCCCAGCGCGCAAACAATACACGTCGCGGACGTCAGTGTGCTGGCATGCGCAACATGTAGCCGAGCAATCGGAGTCTGGTGCGTGATATAATGGTGCTGAGCGGTTCACTCGCTCTTCCTGCACCAAATTTCCCACGCCGAACACATTCACCGGTTCAAGTGGTGCTCCCACCAGACATGAGCTAAGTTGTGAAGGCAGCGATAATCGAACGTGACTGGCCCCTTGATGTCTGTTGACCTGATGGGCCAGATTTGACAACCGTGTAAGAGGGTTGAACGGACGGCTGCGTTATAAACCCTGCCCTTCAGGGCGAGAGTGATGTCGCGTCTGCGCCACTGGTGGCAGAGTATGGCAAAAGCACCTTAAGTTTCTGCTATACGGTTCGCAATCTCATCTTCGATCCCACGGGCTTTAATATAGCTGCCCAGGTACTTGAATTCCTGAACGAGTTCTAGCTGATCACTACTAAAGGGCAGCGCAGAGGTGGGTTCCGCCAATCTGGGAGAGGTACTTGAATTTCAATGGAGCAAAGCATAGCCCAACACGATTGACAGTCAACATTATCGGTCCAGTGCAGCCTGCCACGTTTGGGAGCTGTCACAGATGAGGGCAATATTGTCCGCATACTCCAGGTCAAGAAGTCGCTCACGTTCTAGGTCATGTCCAGCGAACGTTGTTTCCATGACTTCGTTAACAGCGAAGTTAAATAGGAAAGACAACAACGGACAACATTCTCAGACCACTGGAGATAATGAAGGGCGGCGACAGTTTGCCATAAACCCTCACACTGCAAGAACTATGCGAGTACAGCGCTTTAGTAATATTCACGCATATAGCAGGCACACCTTTTCCCAGCAGACAGCCCTAATGAGTACATACCATACATTATACACGTGAGCTAGAGGTGTAAAACATCTCGGCTACTGTGCCACAATACATAAAAGAAAAAAAGCAATCCAACAGTTGCATGCCAGCGGAGCTACCAGCAACGGATGGGCATCGTTCCGGTAATCTACCAGCCAGCTACCAGGCAACAAGAAAACCTACTATGTAAAATTATATTATGCTACGAAATGAGTCGTCGTTGGAGGGGAGGCTAAATGTGAGGGGTGGGACAAAGAAACTCACATCACAAACGTCACTGCGGTCGGCTCCTAGCCATGTCAGCAAGTGTATCTAGCCAAAAGTGTTCATCGTCTTCCGGACCCCAACCAGGGAACCGTGACGCTCCAACCGAGGCCAGCTTCGAAGTGAGGGCCTTCATTCCTCTGGATCAAGTCATCGCTTGGCCATCTTTTCTCTTCTTCCATCCACACCCCCGGCGAGCGAACAACGCACGTCGCGGAAGCCGGTGGGCTGGCATGCGTAACACGTGACCCAGCCATCGGAGCCTGGTGCGTAAAATAACGGTGCTGAGTGGTTCATTTCTTTTTCCTGTGCCGTAAACAAGGCGTCGAACACGCTCGTTGCATACGCGGTGTCCCCACCAGATGTGAGCCAAACGTGACTAGCCCCTTTATGTCCGCTGATCTAATGGGCCAGGTTTCGCAGCCGCTGCATTGTACACTCTACCTTTCAAAGCGAGTGATGTCGCGCCGGCGTCATAGTTGGCGAAGGCTATCAAAAGCATTTAGAACTTTTGCTATTTGGTTTGTCATCTCATCTTCGATCCCAAGGGCGCAGATACAACTTCCCAGCTAGCTGAGTTAATGAACGACTTCTAGCAGATCCCAACCAAGGGTCAGCGCAGGAGGCGATCACTGTCAATCTTGGAGGAAAGCTTTGCACTTCGATGGTGCAAACCAAAGCGCAAAGCGGCTAACAGCCAGTACAAATCCGTATAGTGCAACATGGCACGTTTGGGAGCTATCACAGATGAGGGCAATATTGTCCGCATAATCCAAGTCAAGAAGTCACTCTCCTGGGAGTAGCATCACACCTTCTAAGTCGTGTCCAATGAATGAAATCCCCATGAGTCCGTCAATAGCGAAGTTGAAGAAGAAAGGTGATGGCGAACATCTTTGTCTCATACCACTAGAGATAATGAAAGGCGGCGACAGCTTGCCGTAAGCCATCACTACACGCGTATAATGCTCGGATAATATTTACATATTTCCAGGACACACTTTTCTGACTATACAGTCCCAAAAGGTCAAATCAATCAACCGAATCGAAGGCAACTTTGATGTCAAGGAACACGACTACGGTGCGCCGCCGATTTGTGTGATCGTGCTCCAACAACTGACGCAAAGTGAAGATGTGATCGACGCAGCCACGACCCCGATGAAACCCGCTTTGCTCCCTACGAATCTGGCTTTCACGAGTGCCAGTCTGAGAAGGACTACAGAGGCAAGTAATTTGGAGGCTATGGGGATCTGACTGATTTCTCTATGATTGCCGCATTCCGAATACTAGCCACCTTTGGGACAACATCCTGCTCCCACATTTTCACTAGTAAATCGTAAACCATTAAGAGCTGGGCCCCCGAATTTGAAGAGGGCTGGATGTAGATCATCTGGTGTCATGATCTTGTTCAACTTCAAAAGTCCAACGTCACGTTCGACTTCTGAGCGAGAGAGCGGATCCAAAGAGACAGCCCACGAAGCATGACTATCACTGGCCGGTAATGAACCTAAAAATTCCCGCCGATTAAATTCCTTTCCAGAATGTTTAGCCCAACGATCAAAACGTTTTGACAAGTTGTGAATAGTCTGTCCACTCTCGTCATAAGTTGTTCTACTAAAACCAGGTCTCCCGCTCTCCATCTTCTGTATCAGACGGGATAAGTTTCGTTGATTTACAAGGGCAGCGGCCACTTCCATCTCTGACGCACGAAGAGACCACCAGGATTCGCGGTCTCTCTTCAGGTTAGTACGGAGCTCTGCGAGTTTCATTGTGTTCACTTCCAGCCGGAATATGCCGGTGAACATAGATAATTTCCAGAGACTGCGAAGAGGCCCGATGTCCAGGTTGGCTATTAGATTCACCACGTGAGGATTTGCCTGCAGCTAGTAGGGTCTGGGGAATATGAGACTAGTGAGCTACAAGTGTCTCCAGTGGACGCTTACACAACCCGTATGTCAGCGTATTTCGATACGCATACAAAACAGCTGGCTTCGCCAGTTGACTGGTGTCAATGCGCTCACAGTGTCGTCGTGGGCGTCCGCCAAAACGCATCCGCATGACAGCACATACAAGTGCATGGTCGGTGTCCACATATGTGCTACAAATCGAGCGACAGTTCCGGACGCAACCTCTCCAGCGGTAACTGATTGCAATGTGATCGATTTGCGTCCAAGGCTGGTGGGCGCCAAGTCACCCTCCGGTGGGTGCTGTGTCGGAAGATAGTGAGCGCAAGAAACAAGCGAGAATCTTCAGATAGATGAAGTAAGTGCTCACCGTTATTATTACGGGAGCCTACACCGTGCTGGCCGCCCAGATGCAGTTCACCAATGGATAGTTTTCCAACTTCGGCGTTCAGATCCCCAGCCGGCATAACAGTGTCCGTGCTCCTTCTGTGGCGAAGGAGTTAAGTCAGTCAGCGGTAGAAGTCTTCTTTTACCGAAAAATCGCTAGTTTGCGGGAGCGTAGACAGCGATGACGAATGGACACTCATTAGTCCCGCGCGACATCGAAGCTTTGAACGAGCCAGCCAATCGGACCGCACACATGCGGCTACTGATTGGAATCCAATCAACCAGAGCAGCTCCAGCCCGGGAACTCCGGACAATACTAATATCGGCTTGACCGATGCGCGAAGTTGCATCGTCTCCGGATAAGCTCAATGAGAAAATACTGCTGGTGTCAAGTGAAGGGATCGCAGAGTGAGCACAAAACTCGAGTCTTCCATGTGGGTATCCGATAAGCAGCAGATACTGGTTGAGAGTGTCTCCAATATTCAGACAAGTGCTGCTTGTTGACTGATCTGTAGGAATGTGCATACATTGAGACATGCCGTCGCAACGAGACTGGACCTTAACGTGGTGTGACGGAATGCGTACTTCATTGACCCATTGAGCTATACTGGGTGATGCCTCCGGGCACGTTGAGAGCTACTCCTATCAGGTGTGTCAATGGTGAGAGGTCAGACAAACTCAGTCTCCTGGTCCTCCAGGTTGGGGGTTTGAAATGGGATGGCGTCCATTTCTGTAAAACTAAATCAATGCCACCTCCCCAATGCCTTGCGGACAGGCTTTTGAGCCAAAGGCTTTGGATGAGGACCCTAATCGTCCTCTTGTCAAGGTCTGGGCGCCCTGGCAGTATCTCAACCCACATACAGCCATGACATTTGCTTCAAACATAAAATTCATCCTGCATCGGCCGTCGCGCAGATTATCAAGGGTCGCCTTATCTGCTGCATACAGCAGGGCGGATAAGCGAAAACATGATACTGCTGACGCCTCCCTTCTTTCTTTTCCACCTTTTTCTCTTACTCCCATCCCAACCCCACTACTAACCTTCCTTCTATAATTCCCAGTTTAATTGACAGCAACGGAAATGGCAATGGAGTAGAACCATCTGTAGTCACCATCCCACAGCACCTATCAGACGCCTATCGGCAAAAGTCCTTTATAAAGCCACGCTATCTCGTTTCCATGGCGACATTCAACGTCCGCACTCTAAGACAAACAGGTCAACAGGCTGCACTCGCACGCACCTTGGACACACTGGGGAGTATTGGGCCCCTGTTTGGCAAAGGAACAAACGAAAGGCGTATGAACTGATCAATCAGTCACCGGCTCCCAATGGGCGCGATTCCCTGAATTCGCTCCGCTGCCTTGCGGACAGGCTATTCAGCCAAAGGCTCGGGGTGGTGTCCCCTAAGTCAACACCCTACTTCGGCTTGGGCAACCGGGTAGTATTTCGTCCTCTGAGGAAACCATGGACATTGTTGTGTTGTTTTTTATTTTACTGTTTCTGTACCTTCGTTTGAATCCCATGGTTTCTGATGGCATTATGTCTGTCAGCAGACTTTTGCAAAATATATATATATATATGTGTGTCCGAAACTAGGATAAATGGCACTAACGGGGTTATTGAATTGACTGCACCCGGCTTATCCTCTCGTTATTGGTTGCACGCATCCGGAGACGCCGATGCAGCCCTCACGGATCAAGCTGGTGTAGGTATCATTTCAAGCTCCAAGGCTGAGCCATCGTTAGTTGATTGGATTCCGGTGAACAGCCGTTTATGTGCAACCCGTTTGACGACATCAGCTAAAGTTGATTCATGAAGTAGTACAAAACGCTGTTTGTTCGTGATTTCTGCTCATGCTCCCACCAACTGCAGTTCAAATGCTGTCAAGGACACATTCTATCCCGAACTGAATGCGCTATTACGTAGTGCTACTAGTTCAGATATTATAGTACTTGCAGGGGATATGAACGTACAAGTAGGGTGTCTGAGCTCTTCAGAAGCTCAGATGGGTGGTAATTATCGGCTTAACTCCGAACGGACTGGCAACGGTGAGCGTCTGCTGCAACTGTTTGTGGAGCACCAGTTGTTTCTTAGTAGCACCGCTTTTAGACACAGTGGGCGCCGAAGTGCCACTTGGCGCGATGGACCCAAATTGATCATATTGCCATAAGTTACAGATGGCGTGGTTCCATCCTGAATTGCCGCTAGTACTGGAGTATCTGTGTCGACTCTGACCATGCCTTGGTACGTTGTCGTTTCTCCATGAAGTTTACCGGGAGGCGCACCAAGCGTCCCATACGATTGGCAACTGAGAAATTGTCTCAGTCCTCGATCAGGCAAGCCTATCAAGAAGCACTGCAATCCGAACTTCCGCTGTCCTGTCCTAATGCCACTGAGCTTCAGTGGAATAGGATCTCGGCCGCCATGCACAACGCAGGAGCATCTGCTTGTGGCACTATCAATCGTCACCGCACCAGTCACTGGATATCCGAGAGGTCGATGAACCTGTTGGAATCTAGAGGACCCCTCCAGGCTGGCTCTGAACACAATGTGACCAGACGGGCTATTAAGCGTGAACTAAAGCGGAGCCTGAGTGCAGACAAGGAAGCCTGGTGGACCAGTCGGGCTCAAGAAATGGAGGAGACAGGGGCAGTAGACAATTACCGCAAGCTCTTCCAGCTTATCCGCACCAGTGGTCCCAGAAAACCAGGCGTCAGTGAGACAATCAGAGACAGCGCGGGTGCGCTGATACACAATAAGGAGCGCCGTATGGCTCGTTGGGCGGAAAACTTTCAAGATCAGTTCAGCTGGCCTCCTGCTCCCAGACCTCTTCCTACTCAGATGATGCAGGACGAGCCATGGAGGGTTTGTTTAGAGCCTCCGTCGGAGGCCGAGGTCCGAAACGCGATTACAGCCCTCAATCGTTTTCGTGCCGCTGGCCCGGATTCTCTCCCACCTGCACTATTTAAGGATGGAAGTGAGGTCCTCTGCAAAGCACTGACCTCCTTATTCGTATGTGTCTGGAAAGAAGTGAGCGTCCCGGCCAATTGGAGCGAATCGATTATAGTGGCAATATACAAGAAGGGCAGTCGCACAGACTGTACGAATCACAGGGGTGTTAGCCTAACGCCAATTGTGACAAAATTATTGGCCTTGATTATCGTTCGTCGCCTCACTGCGGAACGGGAATCTCGGATTAGGGAAGAGAAGGCTGGTTTCCGCTCAGGACGTGGCTGTATAGACCATATATTCTCTTTGTGGCAGGTGCTAGAGAAGCGCCACGCATACTGCAGACCGACAATACCTGTGTACCTCGATTTCAAGAGTGCGTTCGATTCAGTCGATCGATCGATTCTGTTCGAAATACTTGCCCGGAAAGGTGTTCCCACGAAATATGTGAACATCCTTCGTGCTCTATACTCGAACACTACAGGTCGCGTTAGGGTCTACGGTGGCCTATCGGATAGCTTTCCGACCACAAGTGGCGTTCGTCAGGGTTGTCTGATTTCCCCGTTTTTGTTCAATTTCGTCGTGGATTCTATCAGGGAGTGTTCCCTTGCGGAATCTCACGATGTAGGCGTTGAAGTGCTGCCTTGTGAAAAGTTAGTTGATCTTGATTATGCGGACGATAACGTCTTGCTTTTCGACGATGTTGGGGCGGCCCAATCAACCCTGAATAGCCTGTCCAGAGTGGTCCCATTATTTGGTATGCACTTCGCACCTTCAAAGTGCAAAGTGTTGCTGCAGGACCACCAGCCACTCGATGACCCCTTGACGCTTGCTAACGAGGAACTCGAGGTGGTTGATCATTTCACTTATCTTCGCAGCTGCGTCAGCAATGATGGGCGCATAGAAACTGACGTCAGCTCACGCATTGCAAAAGCCAGAGCTACCTTCTTCAAACCTGCGGCATTTTTGGCGACAGAAGTGAACTCCCCTCCGTCTGAAAGGCCGTGTAATCAAGGCCACAGTGAGGGCCGTCCTGCTGTATGGTAGTGAGGCTTGGCCCCTTCGGTCTGAAGATCTGAGGCGCCTTCAAGTCTGATCATCGTTGTCTGCGAAGCGTTGCTGGAGTCGGATGACACCAGCGTGTCCGCAACGATGATGTGCGTAGACGAGTACTAGGTGGTGATAATCATGCTAGCTCCCTAGGGCGACAGTTAGCATTGAATAAGTTGCGTTAACGCAGGCACGTGCTACGTATGCCTGGTCACCGCTTACCTAGGAAGGCCTTGTTTAGTCAACCAGGTGTAGGGTGGCGCAAGGCTCGCGGTGGACAGAAGTTGACTTGGCAACGGGAAATGAAGACACAGACGACCAAACTAGGTACCGTTGGTCCGTCTCGCCTTCCGGACTGGAGTCCACATGACTGGCCTTGTGCTTGGCTCGAGACTTTACAGGACATGGCTCGCAACCGACACCAGTGGCGCGTCTGCTGCCGTCTCCTAACCGGAATGCCTGTTTAAAGTGTGTTTGCTGCTGAGTTATCTGCGAGGTAATGCCTGATTATGACGCGTGGCAGTGAAAGCCGCAAGGAAGCTGTCTCGCCGATGCCGCCTTATCTTTGCACGATAGCCAGCTGTTTGTAGGCGCCTTGACCCTGAATGTTTGCTTAGGGCATTAAGGTTTTCAGGTAAATCCCTCTTCTCTCCCTCTTATTCTTTATTTCATAGGTCCTCATGGTTGTATGGCAGCCAAGCATCAGTTCAAATGGCTGATGTACTGCTGTTGATGATGATGATGAGACATGTCAATCTGAAGATCGAGAGCTCCAAACGGAAGACGATGAACTGGGGTGGAACGCTTGGTTGGACATGGGCCTATCGACAGGACAGGAGTGACGCTTCGCGTTTGCATATGAGTTGAAACTAGAAGATAAAAGCCTAGCAAAGCAAGTTGGTGAAGGGACAAGAATTGGGGTTGAAAACCGTGGTGATAATAGTGAAGTTGAAACAAGACGATAAGGATGAAAAAGCGTAAGAGAAGAAATAAGAAGACGGGAAAGCTTGAACAGTAGCATCCAAACCCCTATCCACCCTGTTCCATGCAGCAGATAGAGCGCCGTTTAGTATCCTCTGGGACGGCAAGAGTATCAAGAAATTGTTTAAAGAGAAATTTGTAGTATTGCGTGGACAGGATACTGTCACGTTGCCCAAGCCTAGACAGGAGAACGGTTAGGGTTCTCAACCAAAGCCTTGAGTTTTAAAACCTGACCGCAAGGCAGCGAGTTTGGTGGTGGGCTACAAGGAGTCCGTTTTAAGGAATAAGGGGTCACCCACACTCCAACCCCCAACCTGGAGGACCGACCAGGGGACTGTTTGTCTGACCTCTAACCAGTGACCAATCTGGTATGAGTGGTTCTGAAGGTGCAAAAAAGCACTACCCAGCATAGCTCAATGGATCTCTAAGGCACGCAAACCATCGTACCACGGGTCCAGCCTCATCGATCCACAGAATCGAAGGCACCTTTGATGTCGAGGAACTCGACAACGGTGGGTTGCCAATACACATGGCGGTGCTCCAACAATTGATGCAAAGTGAAAATGTGGTCGATGCAGCCCCGACCTCGATGAAACCTGGTTTGCTCTTCGCACATCTGGTTTTCACGGGCGCCAGTCAGTCTGTGGAGAACGACAGACGCAAGCAATTTAGAGGCAATTGTGATCAGACTGAGCTCTCGATGATTGCCGTATTCCGAATGGGAGCCTCGCTTGAAAATTGGCACTATGATGGAGCGGCTACAGTCTGTAGGGACAGTTTCCTGCTCCCAAAGCTCCACTAGCAACTCGTGTAAATCGCCTACAAGAGCAGGTTCCCCGAAGTTGAAGAGTGCCGGGGAAATTCTGTCTGCTCCTGCGGCTTTATGCAATTTCAACAATCTGATCTCACGTTAGACTTCTGCACGTAAGGGCGGATCTAGGGAGACGGCCATGGAGGGCACTCAATGCCCGAGAAAGAAAGCGATAACTCGGATTGATTGAACTGTCTTGCAGTGTTCAGCCCAACAATCCAGGCGTTATGACAAGCTGTGGATCGGCTGTTCACTCTCGTCGCGTATGGTTTCGCTAACACCAGGCCTCCTGCTGCCCGTTTCCATTATCAGACGGAATAACTTACAATGATTACTAACGACAGCGGCTGTTTCCATTTCCAATGCATGATGAGACCACCCCGATTCGCGGGTCTCTCCTTAGGCTAGCACGCAGTATTGCCCTGAGATTTTTGCGAGTCCAAATGTACTCACTTCCAGCCGGAATACGTCGGCGAGCATCCATAAGTTCCAGACATTTTAAGGACCAAATCCTCAGGTTAGCGACTTGATTTGTCACATGAAGACATGCCTGCTGATAGAAAAGATGTCAACAATATAGCACGGAAATACAACAGATGTAGTTATCTAGATTCGAATATATTAGAAATACTCACCAGAGTAATAATAAGAACGAGGGGTAACAGATTAATGAAAAACCTAGTCAAAAATGAACTATAGCTTTATTTTCAGGGATGAAAACTAAGCCGTCGCAATGAAACTGCATCTTAATGTAGTGTGATGGTCTGCATATTTCATCGACCCATTAAGCTATACTGGATGGGACGCTTGGGCTCCTTGAGAGTTACTTTACCAGACTAGTCAATGGTTAGAGGTCAGACGAACTCACTCACCTGGGCCACCAGAATAAAAATTTAAAATGAGATGGTGTCCATATCTGTAAAACCGAATTATTGCCAAATCCGCTGCCTTGCAGACAGGCATTTGAGCCAAAGGCTTTGGTTAAGGACCCTACCGCCTCCTGTTTAGGTCTGAGCGCCCTGACAGTATTTCAGCTTACGTATAAGCACGACTAGTTCTTCAAACTTCAGATACATACTGCATTGGCCGTCTCACAGCTTAAAAGGGCCGTCTTAACTGTTGCATATAGCAGGGTGGATAGGCGAAAACATGGTATTTCCGGCGCGTCTCTTCTTTCCTTTCCATCTGTTTCTCTTACTCCCCTCCCTACTCCCATTACTAGCTTTCCTAGTATAAATCTCGGTTTAATCGACAGCAGCCGTGATGCCCTCGCAGTTCTACCGTCTGCAGATATCTTCCCGCACCACCCACTGGACGCCAATCGTCAACAGCACTTTAGAAGGCCCCACTGTATCGTTTCCTTGGCGGCATTCAATGTTCGTATTGTAAGAAATCAGGCTGCACTCGCACGCACCTAGAATACGCTATATATTGACGTGGGTGTCCAAAACTAGAAGCAATGAACTTTATGGGGTTTGAGACACTATGTGCAGAAAAAAGATATAAGTCGCGAAATGTTAACAAGTAAATTGCCTTCCTCAGTCGCGAACACAATACAATTAAGAAGCAGACCGAAGTGAACATGTGGAACGCAAACTGGAACAAAATGATCAATCAATACCAAGACAATCTAACAGAGTGCTCTAGTTGTTTGGGTGCGCACAACAACAAGTAGTTCGTCGAGAAAAGTAAGTCCTCGGTGATAACCAGTCCTTTTTGGCTCCGCTCGCGCAACAGTTCGTTGATCGCGGTCGATCAATCCACGTGATGTCGAGTCAATACGAGCTATCACAGATGAGGGCAATATTGTCCGCATACTCCAGGTCAAGAAGTCGCTCACGTTCTAGGTCATGTCCAGCGAACGTTGTTTCCATGACTTCGTTAACAGCGAAGTTAAATAGGAAAGACAACAACGGACAACATTCTCAGACCACTGGAGATAATGAAGGGCGGCGACAGTTTGCCATAAACCCTCACACTGCAAGAACTATGCGAGTACAGCGCTTTAGTAATATTCACGCATATAGCAGGCACACCTTTTCCCAGCAGACAGCCCTAATGAGTACATACCATACATTATACACGTGAGCTAGAGGTGTAAAACATCTCGGCTACTGTGCCACAATACATAAAAGAAAAAAAGCAATCCAACAGTTGCATGCCAGCGGAGCTACCAGCAACGGATGGGCATCGTTGCGGTAATCTACCAGCCAGCTACCAGGCAACAAGAAAACCTACTATGTAAAATTATATTATGCTACGAAATGAGTCGTCGTTGGAGGGGAGGCTAAATGTGAGGGGTGGGACAAAGAAACTCACATCACAAACGTCACTGCGGTCGGCTCCTAGCCATGTCAGCAAGTGTATCTAGCCAAAAGTGTTCATCGTCTTCCGGACCCCAACCAGGGAGCCGTGACGCTCCAAACGAGTGTTCGGGAGAAAGAAGAAATATAGAATTGAAGACTGGTATCTCAGGTTGTTCAGATGACGGTTGCACCGTTCGCCGAGCTTGGCGATTTGGTTGCAAACGTTTTGTCACCAATGGAAGTGACATCAACAGTGAGAAGTTGAGTGGCACGCATTAGCGTAGAAAGGAATAGAAGAGCCTCGATAAGAGTGCCACAAAACGTTTGCAACCAAATTGCCAAGCTCGGCGAAGAGTTCAAACGCCAAAGTAAGAATAAGTTCAAGTTCAAGCGGGACTGGAACGATAGGATAGATCCCGTGAGTGTTCCTTCTTCGGCGGGTCGTTGAACCAGGAGTTGGCGAACTTTGAAATACTGATGGACCTAAAACAAAGACCGCATCACACCCTGTCCAACCAATTAATGCCCACGTATCCTGCCTTAGCAGTCCCTGCTGGGTCGGTTACGTGAAGTAAGAAAGAGAAAAAAGTAAACGCAGGAGGCAAAAGAGAAAGTAGAAAGAGCTAAGCAAGTGGAATACCGAGATATTTGAGTCATTAAAAAAAGAACTGAAAAGTGAAGGTAAGTCAGCTAGGAAAAAGGAAAGGTTTGCTGTTGCCACCCAAGAGCATCTAGCTGGCGCGCAAAACCCTTAACCGTAGGTTCCCTAACCACGTGATCTGGAAGAGAATTCCAGCGATCTATAACTCGGCGCGAGAGACGAGTTTCCGTCCTAATCCTATCAGACCGTGGTTTATGCAGTTTCAGTGGGTGACCGCGGAGATTAGGTAACGTAGCGGGACTAAATAGCCCTGACAAGTCCGGGCCAATCTTACCCGTCAAAATACGATAAATGAGAATCAGGTCCCCTCTTATCCTTCGGTAGTGCATGGAGTACATCCCCAAACTGAGCAAGCGTTCAGGATACGTCTGTCCCCGTAGACCCTGCACTAACCGAGTGCCCACTCGTAACACCCTCTCCAAGTCCATTTTGTCTCGGTTAACACATGGTGGACAAGCCTGAATACAATATTCCAGGTGGGGTCGGACGAACGCCGAAAATAGCTTCACAAACAACTTGGCCGTTAAGATTCCGAAAGAGCGGCGGATAAACCACATCATACGAAACCCTCGACAAGCAGCCTTCTTCCAGTTGTCGCCAGAATGAAGTGCTGATGCGTGTACGACTTCTAAATCAACCTGCTGAGTGACAACAGGGAGTTCACCACCGCCGAGAACATATCGGGTGGGAGGATTAGCAGCTCCGATTCGGAGAACAGAGCACTTGGCCCTATTTATGGGCATCAACCATAAGGTAGACCATTCCCAGAGCCTATCCAACAATGGCCCCAATACCGAGCCCTGCGGAACGCCACTAAGGACAGCTTGCCTGAGCGAAAGGCTACGCTCCACCCGTACGCACTGTTCCCTCCCCTCAAGGAAGGCAGACACCCATTGAAGGGCGCGACTAGATATCCCGTAAGATATCAACTTTAGTGAAAGCCGAAGATGTGGAACAGTGTCAAAAGCTTTCGAAAAATCTACGAATAGCACGTCTACAGCGTGGCCACTGTCTACCGCTTCGACCCAGCTTTCACGAGCTACAAGTAAATTAGTCTGACATGAAAATCCTTTGCGGAATCCATGTTGTGCAACACTGAGAAGGTTGAATCGATTCAGGTAGTTCTCCACTGAATCCCTTATCAGCTTCTCGAACAACTTGACTACTACGCTTGTCAAACTGACAGGCCGGTAGTTCGCGGGTAGAGCGCTGTCCTCGCCTTTAAAAATCGGACAGATGATTGCCTCCTTCCATTCCGAAGGTAGGATGCAGCTGTCCAGCGATATTGAAAACACGCATGTGAGCGGACCACTCAGCTCAGTGGCCAATTCATGCAACAGCTCCGGGTGAATTGAATCAGGACCGGAAGTTTTAGAGGGATTAATGCCTTGCAGTAATTCAAAGACCTGAGTCTCCGTTATGCTAAATTCAGCTAAGCAAAAATAATCTCGGACTCTTGAAACTAATTCAACCTGTGGTAAAGAGGTCTCCCGAGCAAAGACCGCAGTATACCGATCACTCAGTATACAAGCCTTGTCATATTCCGTTTGCGCACGGATCCCGTCTGCTCGCAACAAAGCTGTTATAGACAATTTTGCCCCGCTGCGTCTTTTAACGTAAGCAAAAAAACTTCTTGGGATTAGCTGCGGCCGAGTCTGCTAAACCCTGCTCGTATTGGAGACGAGCAGTTCTGAGATGTTGCTTACATTTATTTCTAATCTCTCGATAACTATTATAGGTGTTGGCTGATGAAGCTGCTTGGTAGGTTCGCCAGCATCTAGACCGTTGCTTGAGTAGGTACTTGCCTGTGGTATCTATCCATGGAGGCTGTGCCTTTAACCCTCTTTTCCTAATGAGTGGAATATAGGGAGTGGAAACCTCCGTAAGGTATGCCTTAAATTTATCCCAGGCTAACTGGACAGAGTCAGCCATCGAGATCTCACAGTTCAGAACTGAAGCCTTAGTTCGCATTGCACTAAAGTTCGCCCGCCAAATATTCGGAAGTAATTCAACAGCGGTCTCTTGGTGCCTTGAAAGAGCACATCGAAAGGATATGCATGCGTGATCGTTGGACCCTAGACGTGCACCGCATGAAACGTCAGTCACGAAGTCCAGGGACTTAGCGAAAACCAAATCCAAAGTAGATGGCATTTGGCTGTCCATATACCTAGTGGGAAAGTCAACGAACTGGTGCAAAGGCACTTGGAGAGTCAGTTCAAGGAAGTCTGCACCGAATGTTCCTAATGCCGAATCGCAAGAAAGATCGGCCCAACAGACTTCCGGGAGGTTGAAATCCCCTAGAACTAAACACTTATTCGCAGACTGAGTGCGAATAAAAGCAAGTATCCCCCTGGAGGAACTTCCAGGACTTCTGTATACCACTATAACTGTAAACTGGGTAGAGGAAATGCACAAAACAGCCGATAGGGATTCAACAGTCTGATCCGACGACTGGAATGTGCAAGTCCTCAGCACATCTAAGTTACAGCTCACATACAGTATAACGCCTCCGCCTTGGCGACCAACCGAGCGATCAGTTCTAAGCAGCGCGTAGCCAGGTAAATATACCTCACCGTCCGTGATATCCGGAGACAACCACGTCTCAGTGAAAGCAAATATGTCGGGACGAGATTTGTCTACAAGTAGACCCAACTCGTGCACCTTGTTCCTTAGGCTACGCACGTTGCTAAGTACTACCTCAAGGAAGTCGGCACGACCATCCCTGGGTCCTGCGCCATTAGGATGGGTTCTGATAGGGCGGAAAGTAACTTCCGGCTGACCACCTGAAAACCCACCAGACGGAGGCCTTGTTCACCAGCCGCCCGTCTAGTTTTGAGGTCTTTGATAGCGTCCTTTAACTTCAATCTATCTGCCAGTGGTCATCATCATCATCATACACGTTAGCTAGAGGTGGGGAACACCTCAGCTACTGTGCCGCAATACATAGAAAAAAGGAGAAAAAAACGCAACTCGTGCAAGCTGGCTGAGCTACCGGTAACGGATGGGCATCGTTCCGGTAAGCTACCAGCCGGCTGCTGTGCACCCAAAAAGATTATTATGCAAAATTATATAAGGCTAAATAATGAGATCGCGGTTGGAGAGGGAGGCTAAGAGGGATGGGGTGGGACAAAGAAACTCACAGCACGAACGCCACTGAGGTCGGCTCCTAGCCATATCAGCAAGTGTGTCCAACCAAACGTGTTCATCGTCTTTCGGACCCCAACCAGGAAGTCGAGACGCTCCAACCGAGGCCAGCTCAGAAGTGAGGGCCTTCATTCCTCTGAACCAAATCATCGCTTGGCCACCCCTCCTCTTCTTCCATCCACACCCGCGGCGCGCAAACAACACACGTCGCGGGAGTCGGTGGGCTGGCATGCGTAACACGTGGCCGAGCTATCGGAGCCTGATGCGTGAAATAACGGTGCTGAGCGGTTCATTTCCTTTTCCTGTGACATAAACAAGGCGTCGAACACGCTCGTTGCTCACGCGGTGTTCCCACCAAATGTGAGCTAAATTACGAAGGCACCGGTGGTCGAACGTAACTAGCCTCTTCAGGTCCGCTGCTTTAAGCGGCCAGGTTTCACAACCGTACAGTAGGGTCGAACGTACCGCTGCGTTGTACACTCTACCCTTCAGGGCAAGAGTGATGTTGCGCCGGCGCCATAAGTGGCGAAGGTTAGCAAAAGCGCCCCGAGCTTTTGCTATACGATTCGTGATTTCATCTTCAATCCCACGGGCGCTGATACAACTTCGCAGGTAGTTGAATTTTTGAACGACTTCTAGCTGATCCCCACCAAGGGTCAGCGTAGGAGGCGGTCCAGACCAATCTTGGAGAAACGCTTTGCACTTCGAGGGTGCGAAGCAAAGCCCGAAGTGACGGACAGCTAGTGCTTATCTGTCCAGTGCCGCTTGGCACGTCTGGGAGCTGTCACAGATCAGGGTAATATCATCAGCATACTCTAAGTCAAGAAGTCGTTCTCCTGGGAGTAGCTCCACACCTTCTAAGTCGTGTCCTGTGAACGCGATTTCCATGACTTCGTCAACAGCGAAGTTGAAGAGGAAAGGTGACAGCGGGCATCCTTGTCTCACACCGCTGGAGATATTAAAGGGCGACGACAACTTGCCGTAAGCCCTCACTCTGCCCGAGCTACGAGCATATAATGCTCGGATAATATTCACATACTTCTCAGGTACACCTTTCCTGAGCAGACAGTCCCAAAGTGCATGTCTATCCACCGAATCGAATGCACCTTTGATATCGAGGAACACGACAACGGTGGGCCGCCAATATATGTGACGGTGCTCCAACAACTGACGCAAGGTGACGATGTGGTCAATGCAGCCACGACCTCGACGAAATCCAGCTTGCTCTTCGCGAATCTGGCTTTCACGAGTGCCAGTCAGTCTGTGAAGGATGACAGAGGCAAGCAATTTGGAGGCGATGGAGATCAGACTGATTCCTCTATGGCTGCCGCATTCCGATCGTGAGCCTCCTTTGAAAATTGGGACTATGATGGAGCGGCTCCAATCGGTTGGGACAGTTTCCTGCTCCCACAGTTTGACTAGTAACTCGTGTAAATCATCCACAAGAGCAGGTCCACCGAATTTGAAGAGGGCTGGAGGAAGGTCATCAGGTCCCGCGGCTTTATTTGACTTCAACAGTTTGATCTCGCGTGCGACTTCTGAGCGAGAGGGTGGATCCAAAGGAACAGCCCCCGGAGCATGGCGATCACTGGTCGGCGAGAAATCTAACAATGCCGACCGATTAAATTGCCTTTCAAAGTGCTCAGCCCAACGTTCCAGGCGTTTTGATAAGTTGTGGATAGGCTGTCCACTCTCGTCACGTATAGTTTCACTAACACCAGGTCTCCTGCTGCCCGCTTCCCGTATGACGGAATAACTCACGATGTTTACCAAGGGCAGCGGCCATTTCCATCTCTGTTGCACGACGAGACCACCAGGATTCGCGGTCTCCCTTCAGGCTAGCACGGAGTTTCCCCCGGAGCTCTTTGCGAGTTTCATTGTGTTCGCTTCCAGCCGGAATATGCCGGCGAGCATCTATAAGTTCCAAAGACTGTGAAGAGACCCAATGTTCATGTTGGCGATTAGACATACCACATGAGGATTTGCCTGCTGCTAGTAAGGCCTGTTGCATATGAGACCAGTGAGCTTTAATTGCATCCAGTGAGCGTTTATCCAACTCGGATGACAGCGTAATTTGATAGGCGTTCAGAACAGCTGGCTTCACCAGTCTGCCGGTGTCAATGCGCTCACATCGTCGCGGGCGTCCGCCAAAGCGCATCCGCAGGTCAGCACATACAAGTGCATGATCGGTGTCAACACCTGTGCTCCAAATCGAGCGACAGTTCTGGACGCAGTCTCTCCAGCGGTAACTGATAGCAATGTGATCGATTTGCGTCCATAGCTGGTTCGAGGCTGGTGGGCGCCAAGTCACCCTCCGGCGGGTGCTGTGTCGGAAATTAGTGCTCACAAGAAATAAGCGAGCATCCTCACACAAATGAAGTAACCGCTCACCGTTATCATTACGGGAGCCTATACCATGTTGGCCGCCCAGATGCAGCTTATCTGTGGATAATTTTCCAACTTGAGCGTTCAGATCCCCAGCCAGCACTACAGTGTATGAGCTTCTTCTGTGGCGAAGGAGTTCGTTCAGTTGGCGATAGAAGTCGTCTTTTACCGAGTCATCGCTACAGTTTGTCGGTGCATAGGCAGCGATAACGAATAGACACCTGTTAGTCCCACGCGACTTCGAAGTTTTGAACGAGCCAGCCAATCGGACCGCACACATCCGGCTACTGATTGGAACCCAATCAACCAGAGCAGCTTCAGCCCGGGGACTCAGGGCAATACCAACACCGGCTTGGCCGGTGCTCGAAGCTGCATCGTCACCGGATAGACGCAATGAGAAAGTGCTGCTAGTGTCACCTGAAGGGGATCGCAAAGTGAGTACAGAGCTCGAGTCTTGCAGGCGGGTCTCCGATAAGCAGCAGATATCGATCCAGAGGGTCTCTAATGTTCGGGCAAGTGCTGCCTGTTGACTGATCTGAAGCAATGTGCGAACATTGAGGCATGCCAGTCTGAAGGAGGATCGAGGGCTCCAAATGGAAGCCGATGAACTGGAATGGGCCGCTTGCTTGGACATGGGCCTGTTGACAGTGCAGGAGTGACGCTCTGCGTTCACCTGTGAGTTGAAACTAAAAGACAAGCGACTACTGAAGCAAGGTGGGGGAGGGCCGAGAATTGGGGGGTTGAAAACAGGGGGGGATAAAAGTGAAGCTGGAACGGGACCATAAGGGTGAAAAAGCGCAAGAAGGGGAATAAGATGGGAAGGCTTGAGAAGTAGCATCCAAACCCCTATCCACCCTGCTCGATGCAGCAGATAGGGTACCGTTGATTATCCTCTGCGGTGGCCAGAGCATCAGAAATTTGTTTGAGGAAAGATTCAGTGTATTGCGTGGGCAGGATACTGTCAGGTTGTCCAGGCCTAGACAGGAGAATGATTAGGGTTCTCAACCAAAGCCTTTGGTTCAAAAACCTGGCCGCAAGGCAGCGGGTTTGGCAATGGACTACAAGGAGTCCGTTTTAAGGAATAAGGAGCCACCCTCATTCCAACCCCCCAACCTGGAGGACCAGGAGGCTGAGTCTGTCTGACCTCTAACCATTAACCAATCTGGTATGAGTGGCTCTGAAGGTGCAAAAGCACCACCCAGTATAGCTCAATGGATCACTGAGACACACAAACCATCGGCCGGTGGCCGAGTGGTCGGCACGTTTGCTTTCCAACCATAAGGTCACCGGTTCGAATCCGCGTAGGGGTGGGCGTCCTCGCGGTATACTCAGCCCGCGCGCGACTGGTGGTGGTCGCGCGGCAGCGAAGCGCCGTTACGGCGTATAAGCTGACACCTATTTTTTCTTTTAAGGTCCAGCCTCATTGCGATGGATCTGCCAGTGGTAGGTCCGGCTGAACGCTGACACCGCTACCCTTAAGTCTGAACGCAAACCGCAGTAATGATTTGCGTTCCTCCGGGGTAGAAAGGACTACGCGAAGTAGTCGGGGTCGTGGATTTGGCGTAGCGATAGGAACGTTCCCCAATCTGGTCAGCTTTCTGACAGTGACATCAGGGAGTCAGGTGGAAGCAGCTTGTTAAAACACAGTTTCAGCCACTTGATGTCATCCAAGATGTGTTCTCTTGGGAGAGCGACCGCAGATTCAGTAACGTTACGGAATATAACGCTACTATCCGTGAAAGAGTCGGCACGACGGGGAGTGTTTACCCCACGTGCATTGAAGTCGACACCTATACCAGCTGTTTTCACCACTGGCGGTGGGACTGTCCCTGTCTTCACAAACGACGCCGAAACAACGGTAGCGTAGGTTTTCCGCTCTATTGCCGGCGTCTTACTGGTTCCAGGGTCTTCAAGCCCCTTCGAAGTTTTACGAACAGATCTAGTCCGCTTCTTCTCTTGGCTCACTGGAGCAGGGGTCGTTGACTTTGTATCGCATTGAGAAGTTACCAGCACTTCATCAGAACGGGCTGGTTCACTGGCGGCCGAGACAGTCAGCATCTTTAGAAAGTTCTGTGTACAATCGTCAGACGACTTTACGACTGTCAAAGACGGCATATTTTCGATGCCGTGCAGCTAATTCTCTGGGTTTAACAGAGAGCTTTTGGTATTTCTGCACCCTATTTTTCTTCACTTTGATCGGTTCATGTGGACAGCCAGCAATGCTACCTGGATTGGCCGGTAGGATGTGCGACTTTATGACCGAGTGACAGACTCCAGTGGATGGATCGTCAGCAATGTTGCCGGCTATTGCAGTGTCTTCAATCGAAATATTCAAGGATTTTAAAAGCAAATCCATTTTCGTATGGAGCAACGCAATAGAGGCGAGTTTAGCTATCGCCTTCTCAACATCTGCCAACCTTGAAGCCAGCGCTGAACGTTTAGCACCGGTGACAGCTGGGCGCGTCGAGCTTTGAGCGCAGCATTCAGCACAGCTGAAAAGAAAGTGAACGCTTGATGATAGCATTTTGTACTGATCAGCTTGTAGGCCGGTACAGCTTTTGTGATACCAGCGGCAGCAGACGTCACACTGCATACCGCCAGATACATCTGTTACTGGCTTTGAACAGTTAACCTGTCCGCAAGTTCAAGTTCAAGCGGGACTGGAACGATAGGATAGATCCCGTGAGTGTTCCTTCTTCGGCGGGTCGTTGAACCAGGAGTTGGCGAACTTTGAAATACTGATGGACCTAAAACAAAGACCGCATCACACCCTGTCCAACCAATTAATGCCCACGTATCCTGCCTTAGCAGTCCCTGCTGGGTCGGTTACGTGAAGTAAGAAAGAGAAAAAAGTAAACGCAGGAGGCAAAAGAGAAAGTAGTAAGAGCTAAGCAAGTGGAATACCAAGATATTTGAGTCAATAAAACAGAACTGAAAAATGAAGGTGAGTCAGCTAGGAAAAAGGAAAGGTTTGCTGTTGCCACCCAAGAACATCTAGCTGGCGCGCAAAACCCTTAACCGTAGGTTCCCTAACCACGTGATCTGGAAGAGAATTCCAGCGATCTATAACTCGGCGCGAGAGACGAGTTTCCGTCCTAATCCTATCAGACCGTGGTTTATGCAGTTTCAGTGGGTGACCGCGGAGATTAGGTAACGTAGCGAGACTAAATAGCCCTGACAAGTCCGGGCCAATCTTACCCGTCAAAATACGATAAGTGAGAATCAGGTCCCCTCTTATCCTTCGGTAGTGCATGGAGTACATACCCAAATTGAGCAAGCGTTCAGGATACGTCTGTCCCCGTAGACCCTGCACTAACCGAGTGCCCACTCGTAACACCCTCTCCAAGTCCATTTTGTCTCGGTTAACACATGGTGGACAAGCCTGAATACAATATTCCAGGTGGGGTCGGACGAACGCCGAAAATAGCTTCACAAACAACTTGGCCGTTAAGATTCCGAAAGAGCGGCGGATAAACCACATCATACGAAACCCTCGACAAGCAGCCTTCTTCCAGTTGTCGCCAGAATGAAGTGCTGATGCGTGTACGACTTCTAAATCAACCTGCTGAGTGACAACAGGGAGTTCACCACCGCCGAGAACATATCGGGTGGGAGGATTAGCAGCTCCGATTCGGAGAACAGAGCACTTCGCCCTATTTATGGGCATCAACTATAAGATAGACCATTCCCAGAGTCTATCCAAGGCACGCTGAATTGCCTCAGGACCCCCCGGGATATCCACAATATTCCAGAGCTTAAGGTCGTCAGCAAACATTAATGATGACACCCCTAGCTCTCCCGGCAAGTCATTTACATAGATCGCGAACAACAATGGCCCCAATACCGAGCCCTGCGGAACGCCACTAAGGACAGCTTGCCTGAGCGAAAGGCTACGCCCCACCCGTACGCACTGTTCCCTCCCCTCAAGGAAGGCAGACACCCATTGAAGGGCGCGACTAGATATCCCGTAAGATATCAACTTTAGTGAAAGCCGAAGATGTGGAACAGTGTCAAAAGCTTTCGAAAAATCTACGAATAGCACGTCTACAGCGTGGCCACTGTCTACCGCTTCGGCCCAGCTTTCACGAGCTACAAGTAAATTAGTCTGACATGAAAATCCTTTGCGGAATCCATGTTGTGCAACACTGAGAAGGTTGAATCGATTCAGGTGGTTCTCCACTGAATCCCTTATCAGCTTCTCGAACAACTTGACTACTACGTCTGTCAAACTGACAGGCCGGTAGTTCGCGCGTAGAGCGCTGTCCTCGCCTTTAAAAATCGGACAGATGATTGCCTCCTTCCATTCCGAAGGTAGGATGCAGCTGTCCAGCGATATTGAAAACACGCACGTGAGCGGACCACTCATCTCAGTGGCCAATTCATGCAACAACTTCGGATGAATTGAATCAGGACCGGGACTTTAGAGGGAATAATGCCTTGCAGTAGCTCGAAGACCTGAGTCTCCGTTATGCTAAATTCAGCTAAGCAAAAATAATCTCGGACTCTTGAAACTAATTCAACCTGTGGTAAAGAGGTCTCCCGAGCAAAGACCGCAGTATACCGATCTGCGAATCTCCAAGGGGATGCGAAAATCGTGGGATCACACCGGGAAGCAAAGGCAGTTGGTGCGCTCAACTACGCGAAGCATTCGTAGACAATGTACACCCGTTCAACCGGTCTGCAGACACTGAGAACAGTACTGAGCTAACGAAGGGGATTCGAGTTCAACGGGTCACTGGAGGTTTTGTTGTCAAACTCCCACCCAGTTCTCCTAACATTTATATCAGCAATACTTCGCAAGTATCGGTAATCAAAAGCGGATAATCTTCTAAGGTCTTCACTCCGCCGCGTACAGTTCTCTAAGCTGTGTAATAACACTGGTCGCACTACACTGTTCTAAAGTTTTCCTTCAATCACAACTTGCGTCAGCAGGGTCTGTACTAACCTCATCGACAGTGTAACCGCCGGAAGTGATACAGCTATGCAGATAAGTGAAACCGGTCGGTCGTGGAGTGCAGTGTTGCGAGAAAGCAGCTCCTAGACTGTCCACTTCGAATGCAGTCCCAATGATCAAAACGACATAGGTATGGTTCAAAGCAAACTATAGCGTCAATCGAGATTGCGTGTCGCAATTCAGACACAAGACGGGTACTCCAAGGCCCGAGAAATAACTCATCTTTGATTAATTCCGGTATCATTGAACGAAACGATAAAGTCGTGCATTGGTTTCGACAGCTATATATCAACACCGATGGAATTTCGAAGTCGAATAGTGAGAATTCAGTTGTTCGCTGACAGCCAAGCTAGAGTAGCAGTCTATACACATCTATTGGATGACACACTAATGTTGTAAATGCGGTTAGTATTGCCGGGGACTCAAAGTGCGTGTGCTCCATCTTGGGAACTCGAACGGGGTGGGTGCAGATACACCAGTATGTTTGTATTCGAAACACAAAACACGCATCGGATACGAGGGAGCGTGAAATCATATCAAGTGTCGCCTGCTGACCGAATCAACAATTTGCGAAGATTGGGAAAGGAAAAACGTGACAGGGCAATCAGAACTACAGACATAGCTTATCATTCATGTCTGGTGCTGCTCAGCACCAGAAAACACAATCCGAAAGGGAGGAAAAGTAAGAAAAAGTCACTGGCGACTGGATTTAGTGTGCTGATGAAAAGCTGTAACTGATCACGCAAAAAGAGATCAAATCTCTAACCTATAAGTCGATATCCAAGTAATACGGGAGTAGTAGGAAGAACCGAGATTTACTTAGGAGTCTCCATCAAAAGGGTATTAAAAGGACTGCGGGGTCTCGCAGTGAGACGACAATTGGCGGCGGGAAGTTCGGTGGGGAAAGCAACGCACAAAATGCCAAACATACAAATATTTCGACCGGCCATAATAAATAGCTGTTGATTATCCAAATACTCCCGGTTTTTACAGAACACACAGGAAACCTGGACACACAGGAAACCTGGTGGTTAACCGGCAACAATACAACGCTGCTGAACAGAATCCTGGGATAAATGTGTGCAATAAACGGCTCCAGTAAAATTCATAAGAAATGTTCCAGCCGTGAGGATGAGGAATGTCACATGTAGTTCCCAATACACCAGAAAAAACCCGAAGAAATGCAAAAGGCAATAAGTATTATTCAGACAAAAAGTGGCGTTTATAGGTAGTTGACATGTACGGGCGATAAACCCATTCAACATCAGCTGCGGCTTCTTCGTGTAGCGGACCACGCCAAATTTTGTACACTATGGGGAAGACAAACGAGGAAAGAATTTAGGACAAGACTAAGCACAAGTATGGACAAATGCAATTTCAGGGTTATAACACCTAAGACAGTATGTGATAACAACATTGCTAATATAGGTACATAGAAAGAAAAAATGAAAAATGAAAAAATAATGAAATGGAATAATGAAAAAGCGGAATAGAACAGTAACCAAGGGTTATCATGAAAATTTCATGTTCATGAAGAATGGTAGTTCTAGGTTGTGCATGATAGCATTCTGAACCTAGGGTGCTCGAAACCTTTAGGCCCCATATCCGGAAGTAACAAGCAACAAACCATGGCCCACAGTGAAAGCAAAGTCTTGACAACTCGAGCCCAATTGGTGCATTGGACAGATCACCACCGCGCAGATGTTGTGGCGTTAGCCGACCGGGGTAAGTTGATTGTAAACGTTTCAGCACTATTCGAGGTGAGAAAAAGCAGTACAGAAGTGTTACAAGTTTCGTAGCAGGAGCTCGTGGAAGGTACACCAAGGGCGGATGTCGTCAATCCCTAATCCGTCCCTCATGTAGGTGTAGGGAGTATTAATTTAGTTCTACTGAATAGCTAGTATTGAAAATAGAGAGACAGTAGACATTCGTCCGTGTTAATCTATCGTAGATATTTCGGGCACGTGCATCGCAAAACAGTTTGTTATTTCAACATTGTTATAATTGAGTGAACGCCGCCTCTCGATATGGATTGCGTAACGCCTGGTAAGATTGTCGCTGGCCCGATTGGAGCACGCCTACGATGACGACTTGTAACGCTGGCCAATCGAACGGAGTTGCGCTGACCTGAGAACGCTAGCTTAGCCGGTGAGACGGAAAATTGAGCGAGCGTGTGACCGATCCTGGCCGCAAGTGTTCGGATAGACGCTGACCCCTCGGAACGGGCGCACACGAGAGGGGGGTACGTTAAACGCGCGCTAATGACTTAGACGCGAAGGCTGGCCAGCTAACGACTCACACGCAATTACGTGACCCGGCCTACTCCCAACTGAGGCGAAGAGAAAGAAAAGGCAAGTGGTCCTCTGTAGGCTCTTTTACGACCGACAAAGGGCGATCACAGCCAGTGCTATGGGTTATTAAGTTAGGAAAAAAGTCACCACGCAGATGTGGTAGATTGCAAATGACCATTGTCAAAAGGTTCGCAGTTGGGACGCTCCTCGGAGTGGCTGAACACTGCTGCGTTGTGGGGAGAAATTGGACTCCGCTTCCCACAGCCATTATGCCGGAGTTACTGGCGCGTTTTTGCGGGGATTTTTGACGGGCCCGCAGCACCTCCCTTTGAAGAGAGAGCGTACCGCTTCTGGCGAGGATTGACCTGGAGGTATTTTGGTGACCTCCGCATTCTTTCTGTTCGTCGGCAAGGTGGGTTCTCGAGATGCGGCGGCGACTGAGCGGCTTCGACCGTGGTCTGTCGTTGTGTGGCCAATCCGAATGTATCCAGCAGTATGTGCAGTGGCAGGCGCACGGGATAGCTGGCTGGCATGGAGGTTGCTTCGTGGCACTGACGAAGTTGATTGCGATGGCGAACCCAGGGGTCACCACCTACGGAGACATCATGCAGCATGTCACCTCGCCTAGCCGTCACTGTTGCTTTGATCCAGCGGGGATGACCAACTCGAAAATCGCGAGCGTAGACCGGGGCTCCAACGACGAATTCTTTATGCTTGTTGCTGGCACCAGAGTGACTAGGTGGCTTCTCAGTCGGAATGAGCGCATCGTTTGTTGTGCGTAGCTTGCGGCCCATCAATGCTTCAGCTGGTGACTGGCATCCTGGCGTAGCTGGATTCGGTGTGGACCGGTACGAGAGCAGGAAGGCTTGAAGACACTCATCCACGGTCCCCTCCCCGTGAGATTTCAAAAGCGCCCTCTTGAATGTGTCGACACACCGCTCCACTTGACCATTGGATTGGGGATGGTAAGGCGGTGAGCGGAGGTGTTCGATGCAGTGTTGGCGGCAAAAGTCTTCGAAGATAGAAGACGTGAACTGGGTACCATTTTCGGACACCAAGACCTCGGGAAGGCCATGTTGACTGAAGATTCTTTGGAGACAAGTCAGAGTGGCGGATGCGGTAGGTGGGTTGACGGCGACCACTTCTGGCCAGTTGGAATAGGCGTGGACCACGACCAGATAGGAAATGCCATCGATGGGACCAGCGTAATCGATGTGTACTCGAGACCACGGTTTTGCTGGCGGATGCCAAGGAACCGGTGAATGGTGTGGTGGCATCTTGGATGCTTGTTGACAATCCTGGAATACGGGGGCGGACTGATTGGCTTTGTCGTCGGTTCGGTCGTTTGGTACTGTCGGGGAATGTACCCCGTTGCATATGGCCCGAAGAGGAAGATCGGCCAAGCCAAGGGTTTCGAACCAGTCGAGACCAAGGATGTTGAGCTTCGCCTTTGTGATGTAGCAGACCGCGTTGAATGTGGCGCCCAGGAAGGAGACGGAGCAGTGCAGCTGCCCAGTTAGCTGCACGCGGCCACTACAGGCGCTGGTGGCAGATTGGGAGGTCGGTTCGAAAGGTGGCTTGCCAAGGGATCGCCAGAGATCCTCGGAGATGATTGTGTTGTCCGACGCAGTGTCCAACTGCAATCGGACCGACTGACCGTTGATCAGGACGTCGACGAACTTTCTCCGATCCGCAGCGTTGATTTGGAACGTGGCCAGCAGGCTCAGGGAGCTGCCAACCGGACCAGGTTTGGGTGTGCGTCTGGGTCGGGACCTCTTCTTTGGATCGCGGGTGGGAGCCAGCCCAGTTTTGGCCCCCTTGGGAGATGGAGGATGGCAGTAACCATCCCGGTGCCCCACCCTGCCACAACGTTGACAACGATGCTGGCGGAACTTGCAGTCGCGGTGGAAATGCCAGGCACCACAGAATCGGCACGCGTAGGGTGGGGACTTCGCTCGGTCGGATTGGGTGGGGCGCGCGGACGATTGCGCCCTAGGTGCTGTGACTGCCTGGACCATACCAGGTGCGGCGGCGTTCTGGATCATGGCAGAATCGTGCTTCAGGTTGAGCAGCGTTTGACACTCCTCGGCCAGGTTCTGGAGTGTGACTGAGCCATCCTGTTGTAGCTTGGACAGGAGGCGCGTCCGGATATCGGCATCGTGTGGAGATTGGAGGCCAGAGACGAAGATCAGGCACTTGAATTGGTCCTCGGTGAGCGAGCCAAGTTGAAAACGTTGGTATTCACGGTTCACCACGCCCGCGTACGTGATGAAGTCGTCGGCATCACGTTTGACCCGCTGCAGACATTGGTAACGAGCATTGAACAGAGAGGACTGCTCGCCAAAATTCTGTGACAACGTTCGGACCGTGTCGTCAAAGGTAACGTCGCGTGGGTTCCTCGGCAAGATGAAATTGGTGTAGCGCTGGTGTTCGAGGGTACCAAATTTGCGCAGAGGCAGGCGGACCTTCCACGCGTCGTCCTGGCACGCCAAGTCAACGGTGAACAGGTCCTCGTACCGCTTGTACCAGGATTCGAACGTTACCCCGGCCTTGGCGTCGTACAGGAATTCGCTGATGCCGCTAACCACATGGTCCATTGACTGAGAACTGGCGCTCGGACCTGCATGAAGGGAAGAACTGGAAAGTGTTTCGGTTAGCGCGGACATCAATTTAAGCTGTTGTTGCAGCATCAATTTTAAATCGGCATATTCGTCAATCATGGTTCGCCAACTCTGTCGCCACTGTTATAATTGGGTTGCCACTGTTATGATTGAGTAACGCCTGATAAGATTGTCGCTGGCCCGATTGGAGCACGCCTACGATGACGACTTGTAACGCTGGCCAATCGAACGGAGTTGCGCTGACCTGAGAACGCTAGCTTAGCCGGTGAGACGGAAAATTGAGCGAGCGTGTGACCGATCCTAGCCGCAAGTGTTCGGATAGACGCTGACCCCTCGGAACGGGCGCACACGAGAGGGGGGTTCGATAGACGCGCGCTAATGACTTAGACGCGAAGGCTGGCCAGCTAACGACTCACACGCAATTACGTGACCCGGCCTACTCCCAACTGAGGCGAAGAGAAAGAAAAGGCAAGTGGTCCTCTGTAGGCTCTTTTACGACCGACAAAGGGCGATCACAGCCAGTGCTATGGGTTATTAAGTTAGGAAAAAAGTCACCACGCAGATGTGGTAGATTGCAAATGACCATTGTCAAAAGGTTCGCAGTTGGGACGCTCCTCGGAGTGGCTGAACACTGCTGCGTTGTGGGGAGAAATTGGACTCCGCTTCCCACAGCCATTATGCCGGAGTTACTGGCGCGTTTTTGCGGGGATTTTTGACGGGCCCGCAACAAACATGCAAACAGTTACCACAACCAAGTCTCATGTCATGGATCTCACAAACCTCATCACCTACACTTGCCAATATTAATATTTGATTAAACAGCAATTTTCGCATACCCGACTGTACAACTGATCATGCCTTCTTTATTGTGTCGTGCAAATCGAGAATATGCATTTTATGTTATTTTACTTATATCACTGATTGCTGCGCGTTTGCTGCATAGTATATTTGCACTATAAGCTATTCGGGGGCGATGTGTACCCTGAATTTAAAATCCGCAAAGTGTTTGAATTCCGACAGCAATGTTGTTTCGACAATTTTCGCAGGTAAACTGTTCCAATATCTCACAACTAGGCGCTCGAAGCATAGAGGGTGAGCCATCTGCCTTAGGTTCGGCATCACGAGCTTGTACCGGTGTCCACGAGTGCTGCTAGGTGCGCGCACATGAGGCAGTGGTCGCAGCATGGAGAAGTGACCCGGATACAATATCCGGTGCGTCAGATTAAATTCAACTCTAAACCGATGATACAACAGGGTAAACAGCCCCGGTTGTCAACATCGGTCTTGGTACCACATATACCGTATACTGGGGATGAACGTGATAGCCACATGCTGAACACGCTGCAGTTTTCGCTCCTCGCCACATTTGATTGTGATTGAGTTATTGCCATGGACTGTACATATTATTGCAACGGGGCCGAGGTCATTACATTTCCATTGGTGTAATGGGCATAGTTCAGTAGTCCAAGATCATATCGACTGCTCTGTTCATTGTTTGGGTGGCGACTGGTTCCTTCCGAACCCTAGTTTCTACTCCGCTTAAGCTAACTCTTCCCTATTAGTTAACATGCTAATGATCATCAGCATACACTTTAGCTAGAGGTGGGAAACACCTCAGCTATTGTGCCGCGATACATGGGAGAAAAAATGAAAAATATATGCAACAGGTGCAAGTCAGCTGAGCTACCGGTAACGGATGGGCATCACTCCAGTAAGCTAACAGCAGGCTACTGTGCATCAACAAAAAAATTACTATGCAAAATTATATAAGGCTAAATAATGAGATCGTGGTTGGAAGGGGAGGCTAAGAGGGACGGGGTGGGACAAAGAAACTCCCAGCACGAACGCCACTGAGGTCACCTCCTAGCCATATTCACAAGTGTATCCAGCCAAACGTGATCATCCTCTTTCGGACCCCAACCACCGAGCCGAGACGCTCCGAAGTGAGAGTCTTCATCCTTCTCAACCAAATCATAGCTTGACCACCCCTCCTCTTCTTCCATCAACACCCCCAGGCGCGCAAACAACGCACGTCGCGGGAGTCAGTGGGCTGGCATGCGTAACAAGTGGCCGATCCATCGGAGCCTGGTGCGTGAAATAACGGTGCTGAGCGGTTCATTTCCTTTTCGCGTGCCGTAATCAAGGCCTCGAACACGCTCGTTGCTCACTAGATGTTCCCACCAGATGTGAGTCGAATTGCGAAGGCACCGGTGGTCGAACGTAAATAGCCTCTTCATGTCCGTTGAACTAAGGGGTCAGGTTTCACAACCGTACAGTAGTGTCGAACGTACCGCTGCATTGTACACCCTACCCTTCAGGGCAAGAGTGATGTCGCGCCGGCGCCATAAGTGGCGAAGGTTAGCAAAAGTACCTCGAGCTTTTGCGGCACGGTTCGTGATCTTATCTTTATTCCCACGGGCGCCGACACAAATTCCCAGGTAGTTGAAGTTTTGAACGACTTCTAGCTGATCCTCAACAAGGGTCAGCGTAGGAGGCGATCCAGGCCAATCTTGGAGGAACGCTTTGCACTTTGATGATGCAAAGCAAAGCCCGAAGCGGCTGACAGCCAGTGCTAATCTGTCCAGTGCCGCTTGGCACGTCTGGGAGCTGACGCAGCTTAGGACAATATCGCCAGTGTAGTCCAAGAAGTCGTTCTCCTGGGAGCAGGTCCACACCTTCTAAGTCGTATCCTGTGAATATAATCTCCATGAGTTCTTCAATAGCGAAGTTGAAGAGGAAAGGTGACAGCGGACATCCTGGTCTCACGCCGCTGGAGATATTAAAGGGCGACGACAGCTTGCCGTAAGCCTTCACTCTGCCCGAGCTAAGCGCGTATAATACTCCCATAATATTTACATATTTCTCAGGTACACCTTTCCTGATTAGACAGTCCCAAAATGCACGTCTATCTACCGAATCGAATGCACATTTGATATCGAGGAACACGACAGCGGTGAACCGCCAATATATGTGACGGTGCTACAACAACTGACGCAAAGTGAAGATGTGGTCAATGCAGCCACGACCTCGACGAAACCCAGCTTGCTCTTCACGAATCTGGCTTTCACGAGTGCCAGTCAGTCTGTGAAGGATGACAGAGGCAAGCAATTTGGAGGCGATGGAGATCAGACTGATTCCTCTATGGTTGCCGCATTCCGATCGTGAGCCTCCCTTGAAAATTGGGACTATGACGGAGCGGCTCCAGTCGGTTGGGACAGTTTCCTGCTCCCACAGTTTCACTAGTAACTCGTATAAATCATCCACAAGAGCAGGTCCCCGAATTTGAAGAGAGCTGGAGGAAGATCATCTGGTCCCGCGGCTTTGTTTAACTTCAACAGTCCGATCTCACGTTCGACTTCTGAGCGAGAGGGTGGATCCAAAGGGACAGCCCACGGAGCAGGGCGATCAGTGGCCGGCGAGAAATCTAACAATTCCGACCGATTAAATTGCCTTTCAAAGTGCTCAGCCCAACGCTCCAAGCGTTTTGAGAAGTTGTGGATAGGCAGTCCACTCTCGTCATAAATTGTTTCTCTAATACCAGGTCTCCTGCTGCCCGTTTCCCGTATGAGCAGGAATAGCTTACGATGGTTAGCAAGGGCAGCGGTCATTTCCATCTCTGAAGAATGATGAGATCAGCAGGATTCGCGGTCACTCTTCAGGCTAGCACGGAGTTTTGCCCGGAGCTCTTTGCGAGTTTCATGGTACTCGCCTCCAGCCGGAATACGCCGGCGAGCATTGATAAGTTCCATTGTGAAAAGCATGGGTTTCGCACTTACTACTACGGCGCTTACTTCTGCTGTTACTCGTGTTTCTTCATCACACACCAACTTTTATCTTGTTGATAATCTACAACCTGTTGAATCTACTTCCAATGCCCGTCTCACTGGTATCCAAATCATCCGAACATCAGCTATCCTTCGATCCCGTAATTCATTCCGTCTGGCAGCGTTCAATGTTCGGACCCTCCTACAGATTGGACAACAGGCTGGCCTGGCGCGCACTTTAGAGTCCCTCGCTATCGATGTTTGTTGCCTTTCAGACTCGACTACAGGATCTCAGCACCGTGGTTAAATTGTCGTCCCCAGATGCTCCTGAGACCACATATTACCTACGTCTGTCTAGTGACATGGATGCAGCAACAGCCAGCTTAGCTGATGTCGGTATCACATTGAGTGACAACGCGGAGGCTGCATTACTCGACTGGTTTCCAATCGACAGCCGGCTGTGAGCGGTTCGGCTGCAAGACTCATATAGAATCAAATGAAATCGTGAAGAGAGCCGCAATTTGTTTGTCATTTCTGCCTACGCTCCAACCGACTGCAGCTGTGCATCGGTTAAGGATGACTTTTATCGTGGTCTCCACAACCTTTTGAACAAGGCCAAAAAGTCAGATGTCATCGTCTTTGCCGGAGATCTCAATGCACGAGTAGGTCGTCTGCTTCTGTGCGAACGTCCTCTTGATGGCAGTCACGCGCTTGATGAAAGTCGTTCTGACAACGGTGATAGACTTCTTGCGTTATGCGAAGACCACCGTCTGTTTCTCGCAAATACGAACTTAGGCATACTAGAAGACACGCAGCCACCTGGTGTCCTCCTTCACCAACGCCAGCGTGATCAAGTCAAGTCAAAATAAGCTTTATGTACCCTAATGGGTTCATTTTCAGCATTTACACCATCACTGCGGACACCTGGATGATAATAATACATGCTTGAGTAGAAGAGTGGAAAAAAGCAGAACTGTTACTTCAACAAGCGCTCACGCAGCATGTTAGTGAATTTCGCTGGGTCAATAAGCAATCGTGAGATAAGGCAAAACAGTATTACGATATGATGACGTGTGGGAGAATAAAATTCTGAATTTCGAACGGGTAGAAAAGAAAGAGAGCGTTTTGAAAAGATCATGGTGAAGTGGATGAAATCGGTCAGTTAGTAACTTGGAAGAAAAATCATTGCAGGCACCAAGATGTCTGGAAATAATCAAATCAACTAAGGAATCTCTAGAAAAGCCGATGCATCCAGCAATGTGCTTTACAGATCGCACCAACAAGATGTAGTCTTTCTGAAGCAGTCCAGGGAAAATGACCGGAGAGCAGTATAGCCAATGGGGAATAATACACGAGGTCACAAACCTGAATATTAGAGTAAGAGGTACTGAAAACACCTTAATTCTGAGAGCATGAAAAGAAAGGTTTCCGACTTTTTGAAAAGTTTTACAGACGTGCGTAGACCAAGAAAGGTTCTGGGACAAAAAAACGCCGAGATACTTGACGGTGGAAGAGCTGGGTATGGGATTTTCATTCAAAGTAAGTGTGGGGGAGAAAGCTATGAGGGACTGCAACTTATCGCCACGTAGAAAAGAAAATATTACATCCCTGCATTTAGAAGCATTAAGCATAAGAGATCTGGATGAAGACCATTCCACCAGATCCTCCAACCCACGTTGAAGTGATGAGGAATCCTGGTTAGTGGGGGACATACATCCCAGCAAAACATCATCAGCATATTTACACTCTATAAACGGGGGTTGTATAGGGAGATGTTCAACATACAAGGAAAATAGAAAAGGTGACAGGATCGCTCCCTGTAGGACACCACAATCGGCACGGAGGACAGAGGATTTCTTGCTGTTCAACTTGGTGAAGTGAATACGAACTGTAAGATAGTCATGTAACAGATTACACACACCAGAGTAAACTCCATTTTCGGATAGCAGGTTTAGCAATCTTGACCTATCCAGGCTTCCAAAGCCATTCAAATAATCTAGAAAGAGAAGTCGTACGGATTTACATTTTTGATCTAATGTCACTGCATCCAATGTGGAGCGCCGTGGTATATACGCAAACTGGTAGCCATCGTCTTCAGGAGCGGCAGAAAAAATCCGCGGAATTAATGGTCTTTCGAAAACGTTTAGGAGCAAAGATGTACATGAAATTGGGCGATGCTTTTGAGATCCAGTATTTGGTACTGGAGTGATATTGACCGCTCTCTAAATGTCCGGGATCACACCCGTAGTGAGGCACTTGTTAAAGAGGTCTGTTAGAGGCGGTGTGGGAGAATCGGCACAGTCCTTCAAAGCTAAGGGTGAGAGAGCATCAGAACCACAAGCTTTTGTTGCCTTTAATCTTTTGAATTCCTTGTGGACGTTGCTTTGATCGAAGGGCGCGGCTGGACTTGAGTTAATGAAGAAGGGCAAGGAAGATGAGATTAGTGAGGCGGAATTAAACTCCAAATTCAGTTTATCCACATCTACTTACTTCTCTGGCTGCGAACGCTCTTACCACAGATCTGCCTCGGAAGCCTCCATAGATCGCGACAGTTATGGTTGCCTAGAACTGCTTCGATGTATAATCGGTTTAGTCATTTTATCTCGGATTTAACTGCCTTGGTTAGGCTTTTGACACGAATAGCATTCTTGCGCTTGTAGATCCATTCTTTCATCCTTCGAAGTCGCTTTAGTAGTAATGAGAAAAATCTATCTGCTCTTAGATGGACCGTTTCAACAGGGCAACACATGTCAAAGCAATATGTGATGCAGTCCGTAAGACGCTCACATTCGAGCGACAGGTTCCCGTCGTTTAAGACCGAAAAATCAGTTACAGAAAACATTGTCTGGAGCCTGCTGATATTTTCCAGGCAACGAGTTCGCCGTTTAATAATCTTGTAAGGCCGTCTGATCAGCGTTAAAAAATTAAATCTTCTGTAAATGACTGGACACAGTTTTAAAATACAAATGGTCTGCTCAAAGGAGCCCGCTTTTGTATGGCAAATAACTGTCGTTGGTTTGTGAACACAGCGTCCAACTGGGTATCTTGTCTGGTCGAAACAGTCACTAGGTCTACTAAGCCAAGTGTCTTTAAGAATGTTGTATCCTTTCTAACGAAGTCGAAAGCAACAATATAGATAGAACAATCTAATTTAAGCAGTAGCGTTAAAGAAAGTTGGTCTGCAAAAAGTTTTAACTCCGATGCAGATGTGTCAGGAGCAATGTATACGTCTCCAACGATGACTGGTCGAAAGCCACTTAGGAACTTCGGTTTGCACTCAACTATATGGCAGTTTATAAAAATCGTTGAGTACGTAAATATTATGATAGTTGCGTTGCAGCAACGATGATTAACGTAACTTGTAACACCACCACCACGAAACTGGGGCTTCCCGGGGTGGTCAGACCTGATGGGAAAATAGCCATCGAGTTGAATTACCCCATTCTCCACATCAGTATGCAACCAGCTTACTTGTATCAGAATGATTCCTGTATTAACATACTCATTTCGCTGCATAATGGCACTGAGATCACTGATTTTGCCAAAGAACGAGAGAACATTACAGGAAAGTATCAGTGGGACTTGCGCTTTGTCGACAGAACAATGACTGAGGTCAGATTGCCAGCCAGCACGATGCTTGCGATTTTTCCAAGACATTTATTCGTAATACATTTGCAAGTGTTCATGACTTCATGGCCGTATTCGATAAGGCACGGATTTAAAGCAATAAAACAACGTTTTCAAATGGTTGACGGAGTAGAGCAACATTGAGCTTGAGAACTGATCAGAAAAAAAAACAAATTGCTCCAAAGTTTAAAATAAAATATAGAATCCGCAGTCTGTGGTGTGAAATAATCCAACGTGAACAGCAGCGGCCGAATTTGAAGGGCCCGCCAGAGTCATCACAAATAGATCACATTGCAATGAGCTTTAGATGGCGAGGCACCGTCCGGCATTGTAGATCGATTTGGTCTACGTACCACAATTCAAATCATGCTTTGGTCTGCGCGGACATCTGCATGCGCTTCGGCTGCTCTTCAAGACGAAAGCTCCATACGCTCGACACCAACAAGTTAACTGACCTCTCTACTCGATCAACTTATCAAGCTTTTTTATCGCACGCATTCGTTGGGGCTCCACCCAGAGACATTAATATCATGGAAGTTTCCTTCGTGAAGCGATGCTAACTTCCAGTCATTCAACCTGAGGAATCACAAGGCGCCCTTTGAGGGGCTGGATTTCCGTACACTCACTGGAATCGTTTGATCGTCGTAGAGCTATCACGGCCGATTCAAATAGCAGTCCCCTGCGTCGCATTCGCAGCCAACAAATTAAGCAAAGCCTGCGTGCGAATCGCGAAACTTGATAGTCCCAGCGCGCCTCAGAGATGGAAACAGCAGCCCTCTCTGGAAACTTCCGCAAGCTCTTCCAGGTCACTCGGGCCACCCGTCACAAAAGTCTTAGTGCCAGTGAGGTCATTTGCGAGGTTGACGGAACGCCGATAAGCAACCTACACGGGCGTATGGACCGCTGGACTGAATACTTCCGCACTCAATTCAGCTGGCCTCCTCCGCCGGCGAGTCTATTGAGTATACCTAGTTGAGCGCCTTGGAATTTCTCATTGGAACCACCCACTGAAGCTGAGGTCTGCTCTGAGCTCCGACACTTGAAGCGATTCAAGTCTGCTGACTTAGACAGACTTCTTAGAGAGCAGTTCAAGTTAGGGGGGCGAAGCACTTGTCAACCAGTTAACAGCTTTGTTCTCTAAGATCCGGTGTGAAGAAACAGTCCCATCCGCTTGGAGCGAGTCAAGTATCGTCCCGATATTCAAGAAAGGCGTCCGTGCTCTATGCGCTGAGGAAGCAGTCTAATGTCCGTTGCCTCCAAGCTGTTAACATCCATTCTACTCCGCAGACTAAGCTCGATTTGAGCATTGCGCTCCCGTGAAGAACAGGCTGGTGTGCGCCCCGGTCGAGGGTGTTTACGCTCCGACAACTCCTTGAAGTGCGTCATATTTACCGCCAGCTCCCTATCGTTGTTTTTCTGGACGTCCAAACCGCTTTCAACTATGTCGATCGGCCAGCTTTGTGGCGTTGCTTACAAAAGAATGGAGTATCCGAAAAGTATATCGCCATCCTTCGAGCATTACATTGCAATGTCTCAGGTAAAGTGAGGGTCTATGGTAAGCTCTCTTCACCTTTTGCCGTCACTAGCGGTGTACGACAGGATCGCCCCATGTCCCCGTTCCTCTTCAATTTTGCAATCGAGGATGTCCTTTTATACGCTCTTGAGGGCTTTGGTGTAGAACTTCTTCCTGGGAGCCGCGTGGGCGATTTAGATTATGCTGATGATATTGCCTTGCTTGACGCACAGAGCACATAAGTCGTTCCAAACCGCTTGGCGATTGAAGCATCAAAATATGGAATGATCTTTGCTCCTAAGAAATGCAAAGTCCTGGTCCTGGACTGGCATCCATCTGATCCGGTGCTCATTCTTCAAGGTACGCAGCTTGAACAAGTGGACAACTTTGTTTACCTGGGAAGCTATCTCTGCTGATGGTAGTATTGGAAAAGAGATTTAACTCCGCATTGCCAAAGCCCGTTCGGCATTCGCCAACTTGAGGCATTTGTGACGACGCCGTGATGTTTCACTATTGGTAAAACGCAGGGTTTACAATGCCTGTGTTCACGCGGTGCAACTGGATGGGAGTGAGTTTTGGCCGATTCGTGTGAATGACCTGCGTCGGATTTCAGCCTTTGACAATGGATGTTGCTGAGAATAGCTCGAGTGTGGTGGATGTACCACGTACGCAACGACGATGTTACACGTTGCGCCTTGGGTAACACGGGACTCCACTTCACAGACTGGTACCACTGCGCCAACTGAGGTGACTGGGCCACGTTTCACGCATGCCATGCGAACGGCTACCCCGATGCGCATTCTTCGCTCGCACAGCACCAGGCTGGAAGAAATCGCGCGGAGGTCAGAATATCACGTGGCGACAAAGGATTAAAGTGCTGACTTCCAGTTTGGCTGTCGTAGGTCCCGTGCGTATGTTTGACTGGGGAATCAAAGATGAAGGACACTGCTGGATGGAAACGCTTTCGGAGATGGTACAGAACCGGACTCAATGGAAAAGGTGTACAAATGTTTGTCTTTATTTGTTTGATTTACACCGCAAACGTTAAACAGACAAAAAGGAAAACGGCGTGTGAAAAAAAACAAAGAAAGAAGACAAGATAGAAAAAACTGTTTGCAACTTTCATTATTTTCGTTGTGCTCTCGGTATTTACTACTTTCGTTTCATGGTTTTCGTTTGCACTATATCTATCTCATAGACTGCTGATAATATGAATAGTATAATAGAGAGTGCCAAGACCCAATGTCCATGTTGGCGATTAGACTTACCACATGAGGAGTTGCCTGCTGCTAGTAAGGTGTGGAGAATACGAGACCAGTGAGCTTCAATTGCATCCAGTGAGCGCTTACTCAAATTGCATGACACCGTACTTTGATAGGCATTCAAAACAGCTGACTTCGCCAGTTGGCTGGTGTCAATGGGCTCACAACGTCGTCTTGGGCGTCCGCCAAAACGCATCCGCAGGTCAACACATACAAGTGCATGGTCGGTCTCCACATATGTGCTCCAAATCGAGCGACAGTTCTGGATGCAGCCTCTCTAGCCGTAAATGATCGCAATGTGGTCGATTTGCTTTCATAGCTGGTTTGAGGCTGGTGGGCACCAAGTCACCCTCCGACGGGTGCTGTGTCGGAAATTGGTGCTCACAAGAAATAAGCGAGCATCTTCACACAAATGAAGTAACCGCTCACCGTTATCATTACGGGAGCCTACACCAGGTTGGCCGCCCAGATGCAGTTCATCAGTGGATAATTGTCCAACTTGACCGTTGATCCCCAGCCAGCACAACAGTGTCTGAGCTTCTTCTACGGCGGATCGATGTCTATATGTATTGTTAGTAAATCACTTGTGAAGAATCAAACTCCCTTCGTTTCGTGTTTCGCCTCTCGTCAGGATTTCTGTTGTTCCAGTCGAAGCGGTGTCCTCCTTCATTCAGGTGTGCCGGAACCAGTGAGGTTGCACAGTGTTTCCAACGTGCCCGTTTGCGCCCCTGTATCCTTGTTGCTAACTTCTTTCCGTTTGTCCCACCTAGTGCTTTTCACAATTTCCAAATTTATTCCGTATACGACATTCCACCGTTGTTGAGCTTCCTGTGTTCCTTTTGTTTCTGGTAATGATTGCCCCAGAGTGGCAGTTGGGTTGTAGGAGACATGACATAATGTGTGATCAGTCTGACAGTCGTTTCCGATGTGCTTCTTGTATACGACAAAACGACTTGTTTCGTTGTCACTGGTATAGACTCGGTTTATGCGGGTTTATGGTTTAAGTATCACCGGAGGAAACAGCGTGGGTATTTGTTCACACGACTCGTATTGGTGTTTCAGTTCTTCACGTCTCACATCCGTAGTACTAGAATACTGCAGGACAGTTTATATACGCGGCTTACTTTGCGAAATTGTGTGCAGTTACCATTAAAATCAAAGATGAGATCCGTGTTTTTTGTAAACGGATGTTTAAAATCTCCCGTCCATTGTCCCACTTACTAATACATCCAAGAAAGGAGTTCTGTTTACCTTTACCGATTACATGGTAAATTGGTTGTCGTCCAAGGTAACATTGGGTAGTTGGCGTGCAATCGATACTTGAGTACTTTGGGATGTCACGAACGTATCGTACTTACAGTTTCGCACTGATAATTGGCAGTAGATCCATTTCTAATGTTTACATAATGATCTCCGTAAGTAATCCCAATCCGGAGGAACCAATAGGTGCACTTTTTACTTTCTCACAGATTTGCACTCTACCAGCTCTTGATACGAAGCCGCTAACACACTCCAGAACTGCCGTTGAAACGCTTGTAATCAAACTACTCTGCTGGGTGAAGACCGTAACAAATGAACAAGTTACTCGAGGACTCCAACCAATTTCGATTACCACAATAGTGTTTCCCATCATGATCACAAGTGCAAGGAGAGCATAACGAAGTGACCATTGGATTCGCATATTGGGTACGTGCTTAAACCATCAACACTTATAGTAAGAGAAAGCTATTCCGATGTCGACAGAATAACTGAAAATGGGTTGACGAAACTCATTATCCCTAATCAGTAAAAGGATTTTCGGTGAAACCTCCTTTAATTCCATCCAGCAAATCAGATAGCCTTATCGCCAGTCGGGAAAAGCACCTGAAGGCGGTTTCGCCTTACTGACATTCGTTAGTAGTGTGCATCCCTCGACGCCATCAGGAACCAGAGAGCTGACCATTAGCGACTTGCGTCACAAGCCAGCAGCTTATGCTACTGAACCATGGATGGCAGCAGAACGTCATCAAAAATCCTCCTACTCATTAGCAATGGAAGGATTCATCTCGAACAGTATCCGAATGCTATGCGTACATAGCTACTTTTATACGAGGTCGTGACCTTATGGAGGCTAGCCACTGTCCTCCATAGGAGTAGTTATCTGTATAGCAGTGTAAGATGGATTACGCTATATTCCAGTGAATGTGCGAGTTATAACGGTCTACCGCCAGCCGCCATGGTTCAGTGGCATAAGCCGCTAGAGCCCGTGGGTTCGGTTGCTGATGGAACCTAGGGATGCACACCGCAGACGAGCGTCAATAGAGCGAAGCGGACATCTCGTGGTCAGACCATTGGGCTTCTGAGAAGCTGGGATAAGTTCAGTGAAAGTTATTATTGTTAATGCAAAAGCAACGGTGATCCTAAACGGATTCTATAATATCGTTTCCAAAAATGAATCTTGCCTCGCAACCGTGGAGAAAAACTACCTGTATCGTAACATCGTTATTCTGCATCTATTCTAAACAAAGTCCAGTATATGTCAAGCTGATCATGTTGTAGTAAACAGTATTCAATGCTGCTCTGCAGGGCATACGTAGTGTACCGACACACCCCCGCTTAGTGGCCAGAAGTAGAGGATCCCCAATTACGAGGAGGCAGTGGAAGAGCACCAGATTCCCAACTTATTCTTCCGTTCGCTTGCGGTGCCCTCATGCTCCAATGGCCAAGTACCAATCACGATTTCGCAATTATGCTAATAGTGAACAAGGACCGGTGGACAAACCAAGAAACACATTTTGCACCGGGGTTTTCAGTTTCCGTGCTTAGTGTCAAAGCAGTTAACCGACAATTCTTATATTCCTGAATTTAACGTGTTCCGTATCTCAAAAGTAGTATACGACTCAACCCAACTTCGAACAAAAAGTTAAGATAATTAAGAAATGCAAGTCAAAAGATTAGCTTTGGAACTCTAATTGGTTCATTGATATACGTTCCACTTCATAGGTGATAAATAGCCAATAACTTACGTGAATTAACGGTATCGATACTGTGCAGAAAATGTGGAGGTAATCTAGCGAAATGGATCTAGATGAGCAGCCGGCTCCGTACTTTTAGTAAAACAACCAAAACTAGTTCTATTAGTGCATAACCATCCAGTATCCGAATGATGGAGAGAACAGCGATTGCGATCGCAGCAGATGGGACGGATGCACGATGGCGTTCAGGAGGCCGTTTCGAGACTGATGCCAACCAGACTAGTTGCGGTGATCGGTTCCTCCAGCGGTGTGTCGACCATAAAGGATATATCGACATCCCCTTTCCAATACAGGTGGCCACACCGCGTCTCCTGGGTTACATCGATCGGAAAGATGCTGTGGACTCAGATTGGCCACGGCCACGGCCATTAGCTGTAGAAGCTGTATAGTACTTCAACATAGTCGATCAATTTCAAGCGGTTAAGCAAAAAGTAAACAACTTGTAGTGCGTTTTCGCATGGCAACCACGCGCTGCGGGGATCCCAACACAGGTTAGTTATTCATCACACTAATTCGGTTTCTAAACAACTCTATCATAAGCAGAGGGTTAGCCATTACTGACAAACGACTGGGGTTGTTTCCGATATACAGATAAACTTATTGTGCTGAAAAGAGAATAGTCGATAGACTTTCTTTTTTAACTATAAGTATCAGGTCTGGTCAGGGTCTACGGCGACTTGTCGGATAGCTTTCCGACCACAAGTGGTTGTCCGATTTCCTCATTTTTGCTCAATTTCGTCGTGGACTCTATCATGGAGTGTGACCTTGCGGAATCCCACGACGTAGGCGTTGAGATCTTGCCTGGTAAAAGGCTAGTTGATCTTGATTATGTAGACGATATCGTCTTGCATTTTGACGATGTTGGGGCAGCACAATCAACCCTGAATAGCCTATCCAGAGTGGTTCCATCATTTGGCATGCGCTTCGCACCTTCAAAGTGCAAAGTGTTGCTGTAGGACCACCAGCCACTTTACAACCCATTGACCCTTGCTAGCGAGGAATTCGAAGTAGTTGATCAATTCACTTATCTTGGCAGCTGCAACAGCAATGCTGGGCGCATAGAAAGCGAAGTCAGTTCACGCAATGCAAAGGCCAGATCTGCCCTCTTGAACCTGCGGCATCTTTAGCGACAGAAGGGATTTTCCCTCTGTCTGAAAGGCCGGTTATACAAGACCACAGTGAGGGCCGTCCTGCTATATTGTAGTGAAACCTGGCCCTTTCGGTCTGAAGATCCGAGGCGCCTTCAAGTCTTTGATCATCATTGCCTACGAGGTATTGCTGGTGTCGGATGGCACCAGCGTGTCCGCAACGATTATGTGCATAGGCGAGTACTAGGAGGTAATAATCATACTAGCTCCCTTGAACAACAGATAGTACTGAATAAGTTGCGCTAACTTGGGCACGTGCTACGCACGCCCGGTCACCGTTTACCAAGGTCATTGTTTAGTCTGCCTGGTGCAGGGTGGCGCAAGGCTCGAGGTTGACAGAAGTTGACATGACAGCCTGAAATGAAGGTAATTACGACCAAACTGGTGCCGTTGTTCCTTCTCGCCTTTCGGGCTGGAGTCCACGTGACTCGCCTTGCGCTTGGCTCGACACTACAGGACATGGCTCACAACCGACATCACTGGCGCGTCTGCTGCCGTCTCCTAATTGGATTGGGTGTTTAAAGTGTGTTTGGTGCTGAGTTATCTGCGGGGTAATGGCTGATTATGACGCGGGGCAGTGAAAGCCGCAAGGAAGTTGTCTCGCCGATGCCGCCTTATCTTTGCACGATAACCATCTGTTTGTGGCGGTATGTTGTTAACACAAGGTGTAGGCGCATTGACCCTGAGTGTTTTCTTAAAACATTAAGGTTTTCAGGTAACTCCCCTTTCTCTCCCTCTTATTATTCTTTAATCCATAAATCATCATGATTGTATGGCAGTGAACCATCAGTTCAAATGGCTGATGTACTGCTGATGATGGATCAGGTCTGGCGCTCAAACCACTGAAGAAGTTACAGTGTGTATTGATAAAGCCTGGATAAGAAGCAGATGGTATGTGTAATAAACAGGAACCTCGTGCTGGCTCCTCGTTGTAAAAAAACGCTAGAGGTTTCACGAGGAATTGGAAATGGTGAGGCCACTTGCGCCAAGGCAGTTTCGAACCAGTGACGCCTAGAGTACAAGACAAATGCTCGAGACACCCCAACACTGATGGAATCCAGATTCGCGCGGCTATTCACAGCCTCGGGAATCGATGAAAATGGTGGGATATTAGCTTATTCATCGGCTTTAAATAGCGCAAGGTTTCAGGGCGAATGACAAAACGGTATGGAGCAGACATAGTCACTGCGTGTTTAGGACAACATCAGCGTCTGCATGGCGTTGTCAGTAGCTGACAAGGTCACTAAGTAATGCGGATGTTCTTCGGGTTAGTGTTTCGCAACAAAACATTTTGCGCAGCTCTGGATTGCCCTATACCCCTAGGCTGCCTAAATTCGTTGGGTCATATCCATCAAAGTCCTATCTATCGCCTACCTCGGTTCGTTACGTCTTCCCACACTGACGTAGCGCAGTGAACCGAAGTTACTGCAAAAAAGACATACGAAGACATGGAATGAGAGAAATAGTTGAGCTCGTGCGCACCTTCTTAGAAGGTGGTCTCGAGGTAGGCCCGTCACTGCATAGCCACTTAAAATGCATGACACATCCACGAAGGTACTGGTGTGTGTGTGTGTGTGAAGGTGGTCCGTTTTTTCTAGCTGCTGATCGTTTCACTCGGTAATTTCACCATCTTCTTATATCCCGTTCGATGGACCTTAGCCAGACAGTCTGTTGGTGTTGAAGTAACTAACTGTGTTCTCTCCCGATTAGTTGGTCCTCACTTTAAAGCCCGGAGTGCGGTTGAGCAACTAACAATGAGCGCTCAGTAGTTAGAAGATGGGCTCAACCAAACCGGCACAATGGTTAACCACAGCTGGTAGAAGCTACTCAGAATTTAAAAATACAAAAATGATCGTATCTGTAGGGTTTTGTGGAAGCCCACTAGATGAACGAATTTGTCGATTACATCTAGCGCATAGTCAGAAGAAATGAGATTAAAGGCGGCTCGTGCACAGTCTTGCCGCACAGACTTTCTTGGACTTCACTGAAACGACTCTAGAATCCTTTCCCCTTTCATGGGACATGTCGATGTGCGTGGTCCTCCGGAACTCCACTTGTGAACGTTCTGAAGAGTTCCATGTGCTTCAAATTCATCTCTAATGTGAGTGGTGGTAAAAGGTGTTGGTGGATCTTTTTGGAAATCCCTCCTAAATTGTCTTTGTACTCTTAGCTGTGTTTGCATACTCCCAGTAGCATTCTAGGGTAAATATCCCTTCATCAGAGTTTAATCTGGCTGCCATCATTCAGTTCGAGAATTTACATCTGCAAAGGAATTTGAGAACAGGCAACGAAAAACAAGTAAGTGCTGTTTGTAAATGTTTTACATTATGAAAAATTATAAAATTTCCGGGACATTCTATATATGGTTGGTTGGCGGAATCCGGTTTCGGATTTGTCTGTCACTGTGGCCTCATGGACAGGCACAGGATGGGCGTGCCAACAGAGAGACTATGGATGACTTGCGCTGCACCACCCACAACTGCATCCATATTCTCCAGATCCAGTGTAAACCCAATGGAATAAGACCGTGGATGGAAGCACGTTTCATCAAAGGAGCCCGCTCACACTCCTTCACAGGTAAACACAATCACGCTGTATTTGGGGAAGCAAGCGCACATATGGCGGTGGCTGGACCGCAAAATGCTACACACTGGGTGCATGGAACCGCTCTTCGAACCTAGCACCTTGTCATCACGCACATCAGGCGCAGCCACACCGGCGACATCACCCAACAGTCAATCACTTGAGACGACGATATTAAATAAAACGGATCGAATAATGCATACAGTTAAGGCGGCATAACACCTCAGTAAATGAGCAGATGAAACAAATTAGTTGCCAACAAATGCGCGATAAGTTAAAGACGTCAGAAAAAATAAGTAAAGAAGATGCTACAAACGCGAAAATGTTATCAAAGTTAACTACACTTAGGTTAAGCGACATGTGCAAGTTAACAGAAGATAGTTCAGGTAGCCATTAATATGGGGGAAAAACAGGACAATATAGCAAACCAACCACCTGATATAAAGAAACGCAACATGCAAGCAAGCAGTCAGTAAAAGGAATGCAGTGTACCAACAAACGCTGAGTCGGTTCTATCTACGTTCTCAGCAGGACTCTTGGTCGTTTCAGTGATGGCCCTGTTTGGCCTCGCTCATGGATCACTAGGTGCTACAGCACCATGCGCTCGATGTCGACGGAGTATAACCCAAAGGAGCTTGCCGTTTCCGCACTTGCCGCTTCTTCTCTGCATGTATGAGGGCTTTCCCCTGCACCTCGGCAACTGCCATCGTGATCAGATAGCGTCATGAACGCCGATCAACCGCGTTCGGTTCTTATAACCTGCAATCAAGATTACAACGTGAAAGGTTCACTTTGATTATGTCCTGGTAAAGAAGCTAGGGTATCCCAACATGCCGTTTCCCAACACTCAGCTGAGCATACAATGGCTCTTTCGGTATTCGCGTCGAATCCATACGCCACATATGAAAGAGCCACCTCAGGTGTCTCAATAAAAGTATGCAGTCCACCACTGCATACATCCCACTTCGACGCAACACTTCCGTGTCAGCAACTCTGTCGCCCTATCCGATGCGCAGACACTGTTGATGAAACCGCTCGAGATATCGCACATCCCACCGGTACATCGTCCACTTTTCACTGTCGTATAGTAGAACGGACAGCACGATGGATTTGTACACCATCGGCTTTGTGCCAAGCGTAAACTGATGGTTGTTCCACAGTCGGTACTATAGCGTCCCGAATGCCGCAGCTGCCTTAGAGACGCAGATACGAAGCTCACTGTATAGCTGTATGGTCAGTCGGCATCACACTCAAAAAGTAGCAGAAGCGGAAGGTGGTTTCCAATAAATCAGCATAAAAACTGATTCGGGGAAATATTGAAGATTGCACCTCCGGTGAACGCTGAAAGAGACACAGTTTTGCTTGCGTTGACGGTGAGCCCGAATTTGGCCGCTGTCGAAGCCAAAGCACTAGTCATATGCTGCAAATCATACGCGTCATAAGCAAACTACGCGCAATCGTCAGCGAACAGCAACATACGGATAGATGTAACACACACTCGGATTCTCACCCCGAAACGACGGATGTTCAGCGACCCATCAGCAATATGATGTTCTACACGGACACCGAAAACACAGGCAGTATCAAAAGTACAAGACACGTCAACGCATAATAAACAGAGCAGGAGCTAAGACACAGCCTTGCTTCACACCAGAGACAGCTGCAAAGTCATCCGAGGACTCTCCACTCAGCTGCACCCTCGCCCGCATATCACTGTGCAGACATTCAACAAAACCTACAAACTTGCGCGGGAAACCAAACTTGTCCAACACCAGCAACAATGCCTCGCGGTTCACCGTATCAAATGCCTTGGTGAAATCAACAAAAAGCGAGTACAATGGCTAGTGTCGTTCTCTGCACTTCTCCTGCAACTGTCGAGCCGCAAACACCATATCTATAGTGCTGAGACCCGAACGGAATCCACAATGCTCTTTCGCCACGTTTGGTTCCACAACCTGACTCACGAGGCGGTTGAGCAGGATTCGGACAATCACCTTGCCCACACAACTCAGTAACTTGATGCCACGATAATTCGTGCAACATTGCTTGCTCTTTTGTCCTTGCACAGTGGTAGCAGAAGGGCATCCTTCAGTGCAGGAGGCAACTCTTCAATCCATATGCGTTGTACCAAGTGGTGCAGCGCAGTCACCAACACAGGTCCGCCGTCTTTCAGTTCTTCAGGCGGGATCCCGTCGGCCCCGGCACATTTGCCGTTTCGCAGCTGAGCAAGTGCTCTCTGCGTCTCATCCAGTGTAGGCGTGTCTGCCAGACTCGCCTTCACATCGTGCTGCTTCAGGCCGTACAACGTAGGTCAGTGAATCTCTGAACAGTTGTTCAAGAGACAGTCAGTGTTTTTGCCAGATCTGAATTATGTCTGCAGTCTGTGTGTAGGTAGCGCATGAAATACCATCGGTCAGCGTCCTCAGCAGCTCCAATCTCGGTCCATACAACACCTTCAAGGAGTCAAAAAATTTCTTGTGTTGGCGGCATTCAGCGAAGCATTCCACCTGCCTCGTCTTTTCCGTCCACTATGCATTTTTAATGCGACTGAGTTCTCGGGTCAGTCGCCACCAAAGTTTGTGAAACTAACTCTTCTTGCCCAAGTCACTGGGGTCTGCCACATGTGCGGCAAATGCTGCATTCTTCTCCGACACCAAAGCGCCAATCGTCGCATTGTTCTCATCAAACCAATCAGGCCGCTTACAGTTTGTGCACCCGATGGTCTCCTCGGCAGCAGCTCTCACTTGGTCGCGAATGTGGTGCCACAGATCGCCTACTGTGGCTATGCAGTCCACATCACACAGGCGTGCAGCCATCGCCTTCTCCAGCTCAATACGTTTCGCCACAGTACCGAGAGAGAGAATGTTAAATTTATGCATACTCACGGCGAGAGTGCAATACATCGATTTACGAAAATATATGTACAGTTTGGTCCTCACCAATCTGTGATCAGTGCCACACTCAGCTCCACGCAGTACACGTGTCATGCGCACTTCACGCCTGTCACGCTGACGTACGATGATATGATCAAGCAGATGAGCGTGACCACTCCGTGGGTGCGTCCAAGTCGTTATGATCACTCGCACTCAGTGCAAACCGAGTGTTCGTGATCGTCAGGCCGTGAGTGGCACACAGTGAGAGCAGCCTGTCACCGTTCGCATTCGCTGAACCAATGCCATGCGGACCGATAACATCTGTCCACACCGATGCATCACGCCCAATGAGCGCGTTGAAATCACACAACAGAAATAGTCGGTCGCTCCTCGGCACAGACCGTATCACGGAGGATAGCTGAGTGAAGAATTGATCATGCGTGTCATCAGGATAACACATGGTCGGACAGTAGGTGTTTAGAAAAGTGACGAACCTACCTCTTCCGGGTCGTAGGCGAACAGTCATCAGTCGCGCGCTGATGCCTGTTGGTTCATCCACGAGCTGGCCATGGAGGCGATCGGATATTGCAAATCCGACCCCATGATCACGTGGTGCTGAGGCAGCGTTGTCCACCCAGTACTGTGTAACCAGTACCTGTTTCATGCAACTTACCTTGCTCAGCGAGCCGAGTCTCACTGAGCGCCGCAATATAAATGTGGTATCGCGCTAGTTCCGTCTCGATCAGTGCAGTGCGTCGCTCGGGGCGCTCACTCGAGTTCCGGTCTAGTAGTGTGCGCACGTTCCAGCACCCGATGTTGAGTGCTTCGCGCAGGTATACGATTGCATTGGTGGGTAATCGAACGCGAGGCGGTTGTGCTTCGGAGGTTCGTTTGAGAGAGTCCGCCCGGAGCCTTTGGCTCAATAGCCTGACCCACAAGGCACTGGGGAGCAGATCCAGCTCGGGAATGTGATTGCAGAGACAGATGGGGATCTGCTTGACGGCCGTCACACGCAGCCTTTGAGGTATTGAAACGCTTTATATATGTTTTGCAAACGTACCTACCACCACAGCCAGATGCAGGAGGGATTTGGCGGGTTTGCACCAATTTGACCAGGGGCTGCCTGGCTTGAAGCAGGCAGTAGCAAACCATTGAACACCCGGAGGTGTCCTCCCACCGTCAGAGACAATGCGTGGCACTCGTGCTCTATGCTAATCGAGCTGTGAGCTTATAACCCGTAGGCCTTTTTTCTCCTATGGATAGATTTTATGGGAAGAAGGCCATCGACCACGTCCTAACCTCTGAAGAGGATGGACTAGGGTACTGGCAGGGCGCCCACACCTGACAGAAGAACGACTAGGGTCTTCAGCCAAAGCCTGCGAGTAAATGTACACCCGAAATGCAGCGGGTCTAGCACATGGTCAGATTACTAACCTATGCGGATTGGTGTTCTGGATCTCAGCAGGGAGAAAAGCGTAACCCAACTCCCACCCAGCGGTCGCCAAGAGGAGGCGTCCAGGACATGAGCCAATGGCACAACAGTGGCAGCAGTGGGTAGACCATCTGTCAGGACCTAGCCACCACCAGCCTCAGTGCACCATAGGCTCTCCCGCCATATATATATATATATATATATATATATATATATATATATATATATATAATAGCGCATGCTTAACTTTTGTGTGTTTTGCCCATTGCCTTTGGTTTGCCGTCTAGTCTCGTAACGGTTATATAGCGCACAACCAACGCGAAATAACCTGAGCACTGGGAAGCGGCATGTAGGGTTACCAAAGTTACGTTACCAGGACATGATCAAAGTGAGCCTCTCACGATCTACTCTTGATTGCAGGTCATGGGAATCGAAAGCGGTTGATCGGCGCGCATGGTGCGATCTGATCACGAAGGCAATTGCTGAAGTGCGGGAGAAAGCCCTCATGCATGCAGAGAAGAAGCGGCAAGTGCGGAAGCGGCAAGCACCAATGGATTTACTCCATCGATATCGAGCGCATGATGCTGTAGCACATGCGGTTGCGAGGGCCTGAGTTAGGCAGGCCTAGTGAGACATGAACGAGGCCAGTCGGGACCACCACCGAAGCGATGACGGGTCCTGCAGAGAACGTAGGCAGAACCGGCGCAGCGTTTGTAGGTACGATGGATTCGACTTACTAACCGCGTGCTTGCATGCTAAGTCTATTTTTTCAGGTGGTGGGTTTGCAATTTTGTCCTTATGTTTTTCTTTCTCATATTAATCTCTACATGTGCTCCCTTCTATAAACTTGCACACGTCGCTGAAGCTAATTGCAGTTAATTTCGATAACACGTTCGCGTTTGTGGTATTTCCTTAAAATATATTTTCTAACCTCTTGGACTTATCGCGGATTCGTTTGTAATCCATTTGTAAACGCCCAGTTAGTGAAGAGTTATGCCGCCGTATCTGTATGCATTATCCGAGTTATTTTATTTCATCTTGTTTCAATGACTGGCTGTTGCTTGATATCCCCAGTGGCTGCGCTTGATATGCATGTTGTCAAGGTGCCTACCTGTCTATTACCCACTACCTCCTCCATAGTGGCTCTGAGACAGTTGATCTTCGTTGGAGGGGACGGAGTGCACGGTCTTATGGCCGTGTTAGTATCAAAGAGTGGTTGTGTGCACCCAGTGTAGAGTGGACTGTGGTCTAGCCACCGCCTTGTGAGCGATTGACTCCCAACTACAGCATGCTTGTATTTGCCTGTGAAGGAGTGTGGGCCGGCTCCGTTGATGAAACATGGCTCCCATCCACATGCCTCCCGGTCTTATTCCTTCGGGTTTACATTGGATATGTGGTGTGTGGATGGAACTGTGGGTGGTGCAGCGCAAGCCACACATGGTCCCTCCGTAGGCGCAGGTGTTCTGTGCCTGGCCAGAGTGACAGGCAAATCCGAAACCGGATGCCGCCATCCGGTTCGGGATTTTCCTGTTCCAGCAAATGGTTCGGCGGCAGTGTTTCAGGACGTGGTGGGTTCTCGCCTGGCAAGCGGTCTCCCTGCAAAAAGCCATATATGTCCGTTTAACAACACTGTGACGTGGCCGACGTGACTCGACATTAAATAAAGTCGCTACCCCTTGCTTCATCCTGGCGAAGCATTGTATTCTAGCAACTTTGTGCTGTAATTCTGGGGAGCATTGGCCCCTGTTTGACAAAGAAACAAACGAAAGGCGTATGAACTGAGCAATCAGTCACCGGCTCCTAATGGGCGCAATTCCCTGAATTCGCTCCGCTGCCTTGCGGGCAGGCTATTCAGCCGAAGGCCCGGGGTGGTGTACCCTAAGTCAACACCCTACTTCGGCTTGGGCAACCGGGTAGTATCTCACCCTCTGACGAAACCATGGACTTTGATGTGTTTTGTGGTGCTTTATTTTACTATTCCTGTAGCTTCTTTTGAGTCCCATGGTTTCTGATGGCTCTATGTCTATTCGTAGACTGTTGCAATATATATATATATATATATATATATATATATATATATATATCAAATAAAAGATATCGAATAAAGTGAACGTTTATGACGATATAAATACTCGCTAAATGAGCATACAAAGGAATGGTTTATAAGCAGATCCACGATAAGTACAAAATGTCCGAAAGTTACTTAAAAAATACCACATAATAAAGTTACGCAAGTTTACCACAATTAGCATGAGCGACGTGTGCAAGTTAGGACAAGATTATCAGGTACCCAGAACAAACCAAATAAAGTGGAATGTTTTAACCAAATTAAAAAGACCTAGTTTAAGTGTAAGTTGGTTTAGCCCAAATGCGGTGAAGAAGTATCATGAATGCAACATCAGCCACAGCATGGGGCACACATACATACATGGTTGGTGGCATCCGGTTTCGGATTTGCTTGTCACTGTGGCCAGCCATAGGACGCCTGCGCCTACAGAGGGACCATAGGTGACTGGCGATACACCAACCACATACCCCATATCCAGTGTAAACCCGAAGGAATAAGACCGGGAGGCATGCGGATGGGAGCCACGTTTCATCAACGGAGCCGGCCCACACTCCTTCACAGTCTGGTTAGAAACAATGTGAGATCAGAAGCCAGACAAAAAGTAGAGTAATACAATGGAAAAAGAAAAGGAAATGTTTTAAGTCTTACAATGCCTACTTTTTGGAGTTTTATGTGTTTGATTGGCCGCCAAGTAATAGATTACGCGGCGAAACGACATTGGCGCCACTGAGGTGTGCTGCCAAGCATAACATCGAACGTTTCTAGCCGCTGGGAGTCAGTGTTGCGTGGTTTCCAGCCTGGAAAGCGGACCGGTCCGACGAAATCGAAGTTTTAAATTGCCTGGTTCCTGCTTCTTCTCCACGGAAGTGGCTGTCTATCGAGGCAGTTTTCACAATCATTTTCGGGAGGCGCAAACAACGCTCGAAGGAAAAGGCATGCGCAATATGTGGCCGAGGTAACGCATGCGGTACCAGAGAATAACGTCCGACAAGCAATCAACCATAGACTACTATGTTGCTTGTGTGATGTTGACACCAGCTGCGATATATGCTTAGCAGACTCCGGTTGTCAAAACTGACAACCGTTAAACATCTTGTGAGCGCATTGGTCAAGTGCAACAATGCAATGGTCAAAAGGTCGAGCCGGGCTGCTCTGATTGGTTGTTCGAAGAGACCAATTCGCACGGATGAGCCAATAAAGAAGTCTAGATTGCAGGTATAGGTTTATGGCCGCCAAACCTAAAACAATTACAGGGTGCAGACCACCAATATTTATGCGAACTTGGTGATCTAAGTGAACGTTCTCTGTTCTCCTATATACTTTACTGACCAATAACAGTAGGAGATTATGCGAGAACATTCTTTTTATCATGTAATGCGGTTATTCAACTTGATTTCTGGAAAAAGGCCAGAATTTGCTCTAAGTGGGGTTAACTGATACGTTCCCCGTTTAAAGTCCACTATTATATGAGTCCAGTCTGGAGTTGACCTCCAGCGGCGTGACGGGAAATCGGCAGCGGTCTGTCCATCAGGTGCAGGAGAGATTGGTGGAGTGACGAGTTTATCTTGCTGAGTAGTCTCTGTCGTTGACAACATGAACATCCTTCATCAGCAATGGTTTTAAAGGTCCGCGTAGGTCGTGCATGGACGGTGGGTAGGTACTGCAAAAACTCACCAGAATCAGGAATGAGCTCAGCGTCTCTATGTCTTTAGGTGGGCGCATGTCCTTCATAGCCTTGGTGTTTGATGGATCAGGTCGACGCCCAATTTGGTCAATGAAGGAGCCGAGATGTTTAATGGATGTCATGAGAAATTCACACTTGTTCGTTCTTAGGAGAAATCCATACTCTTTTATCCTGTCAAGCAAGTGTTCTGTTCGTTAGTGCAGTCCTTCCTGGTTGGCTCCCATGATAATGACATCGTCCACATATGCAGCGGCATATGGTATTCCCTGTAGCATTTTACCCAGGATATGTTGAAAAAGTACTGGGGGCGAGTTAAGACCAAATAGCCGGCGTGTATTTTGGAAGTGCTCTGTGGGCGTTTATTGTAGGCAGCTAACGCGATTCCTTCGACATTTCAATCTGGAGACATGAGTGAGACTAGTCCAGTTTGGCAAAACACTTGCCACCGTTCAGCCGTGGAAAAAGGTATCCAGGAATGGGTAGAGGCTACTAGTGGTCTTCTAATGTAGCATTCAGACCTGCAGTATAATCTGTACATTGGCGGATCACCCCGTGTGGTTTCTTGACAATCACAATGGGGGCTGTCTATGAAGAGTAACTGGTCGCTTTGATAAGTCCCGATGACTGTAGCCTGTTAAGTTTTGGTCGAAGATCGAAACCAATGCATATGGAACCGGTCATTTTGGTCGGAAGAGTGGTTTCGCGTCTGATCACAAGGATAAACTGGCCTTGGTCTTCGTAGAAAACCCCAGATCAACCTGAAACACTTTCGGGTAGCTGCGCTGTAGAATCTCTGCCCAATTGATAGCTGCATCGCCTAATTTGTTGCATACGGAATTCAGTTGCATATTGTCAATCCAGTCGTGACCGAGTAAGTTCAGGTCTGAGTGCACCGTTATATAGCAAACCCCATCGAAATGAACATTACAGGGTGATAAATTTTACCGGTCAAGTTCAGCGGTTCTGCTGAAACATTGGTTGTAAACCGAGCTGTTCTTTGAACAGGTGGTTCACCGATTTCTTCCAATTTTCCTCGGATATGACCGTGATATCTGAGGCAGGGTTGTATTGGAGGCGCAAGGGCACTCGGTTTAAAACCACCGTCACGGACCTCCTGCGCTTGGCGGACCCCTTATATAAGGTAGCGAAAACAGGATAAAGCTGAAATTCTTGTATCGTTAGGGAGGTGGGCGTAATCTGTTTGGAATATTTGGTGGAGACGTTATTGTTGAAAGCAGCTGCATAGCACCGTTTGTTGCACTGCTGACAAAGAGGTTATTTGAAAGGACAGAATTTGACGAAGTGCAATTAACACATTACCAAAATGCGGATGTGGATCCGTTTGACTACACCGAGTTTGGTGCCGTCGCTGGACTTCCGCTCTGGTTTTACACCGCCAGCACATCTGCGGGACATAGATTGCGATCTTGGGCAATCAGGGTCGTGTCGCTTAAAGTTGATTAACCTCTGGTATTCGAAGTGATGGACGTGAGTTTGATGGAAGGATCCTGCTCGGTTTTTCTAAGCAGCATCAAGCGTATTTCGGTATCCTCCGGCGCTTAGAGATCACAAACAAAAGTGAGAACTGATCGTCAGTCACTTCTTTTGGCTTGAAGCACTCGCAATGACAGTTGACGGTACTCGCGTAAGTTATGAAATCGTCTGATAGGTACTTAACGAGCTTCATGCAACCGTGCTAGACGTTGAAGTAGGAAGATTGTTCACCAAACATATCATTTAACATAGCTACAAGTTGGTCGAAGGTAAAAGCTTTGGGGAATTTTGGCAAAATAAGATTGTGAAACTTGTCGTGCTTATTGGTTCGATGCTTCAGTAAAAGCAATCAACACTTCCATCCGTCGTCAGCAACGGAAAATTCAGACGAGAAAACGCCTTTGTATCTTTTGAAACAGGATTCAAGGTGAGGCCGGCATCGTGTTCTTATCTAAACGAAGTTAGCGATTGCATCAACAGATGACTGCTGCCTTACAGTGCAAGGTTTTGCGTGTACCGCAAGCCATTGGAAGATATACTCAATCAACAGTGTCCAGCTTTCTTCGAATTGCTACTGTCGATCTGAAGTATTGCGGCAAGCTCCTTCAGTGAAAACGGCATTTCTAGATTGTCCAATCAAAAATTCTCCGTCACCAATTTTTATGGTCACCGTCGCGCCCAGTCGTTTTGAGTAACTGTTTAGAAAGACCTGTCCCTATCGATTGGTCGATCACGTAGTCCAAGTTGCAGGTACCAGTTTATGGCCGTCACGCACGAGACAATTACAGGTCGCAGACCACCGATATTGATGTGTTCTTGGTGATCTATTCTATTTTATTCTTTACTTCCAATAACAGTATCAGATTGTGCGATAAGACTTTTGATCAACAAAAGCGAGTATTCAAGTTGATTTCTGGGAAAAATGAAGAATACTGTATCAGCTGTACGCCGTAAGGGCGCTTCGCTGCCGCAGGACCACCACCAGTTGCGCGTGGGCTGAGTAGACCGCGAGGACGCCCGCCCCTACGCGGATTCGAAGCGGTGACCTTATGATTGCAAGTCAGACGTGCAGACCACTAAGCACCGGCATATCAGCGCACAGGCGATGGCACCACGCATAGTGGTGAAAGGTATGCAAACAAATCTCCAGGCTCGGCGAACAAATGGGCAACCGCAATGCGTGTCTTGGTGATCCGCTGTGAAACCTCCTTTGCAACACCGCCGCTAGCCGTGATGCAACTTCGCAGCTAAATAGGGCTTGTTCCAGAACATCACTAGCAATGGTGGGGGCAGGCACAGGCACATGCCAATCGTGGGGTAGCGTTTCGCATTTGCCTGAGGTGAAATACAGGCCATATCTAAACGCTTCTACAGCTAAGCAGATCAAAGCACCCTGGTTGGCCAGTGGATCGTCACCCAGCAAAGTGACATCATCGATGTAATCCAAGTGCGCGACGCAGTCGTCAGGGAGAAGCACAACACCACAGTTTTGGACACATTGCAAAGCTCGTTGGATGACATCTGCGATGGTAAAATTGAAAAGGAAGGGGAAATGAAGCAATCGTGGCGAACGTCTCTGGTGCGTGAAATCCAAGGGCTTATACAAAACTAACGAACACCACGGTCAAAAACAACGCTAATGAGAGAGAAAAGAGACAAACTTAAGACGGGAAACTTACAGCGCATGTCAAAGGATGGGCCATGGTCCTTCAGCTGCAGTTCCTTCTCTACGTACTTGAAGGTGTGGTGACTGCAAAATAGAGGGAAAACACCGCAATAGTCTAATTCAGGCTTGCTTGGTTTCAGACATAGCATGCAACCGGCAACTGTGACATGTTCACGGCTGTTGCCCAGTCGGACTGCTTGTTCAGTGCGCATGATGCCGCTGAGGTTTGTTATGTGGTTGGACAATTAGGGTTGCGAGGGGGTAGCCTCATCGATGCCAGCTTATTTTCACACCATAGATGCGTGAAGCTGCAAGATATCAGAAAAGCGAAGGTGCCTAACGCGTTTAAGTCGTACAGGGGGTACCATTCTTCCTCCCCTATATTATACATAAGCAGTGGAGTATTAAATCGACGGCAGTGACAATACAGATAGGTAAGTCGAAGACTTCGCCCGAACAACACACCATGACATTGAAAACGTCAGATACCACAGCAAGTGGATAAAAAATGCGAATGCATCGCATACACGTACCGGAAGAAAATAACATCGTCTTCCTCGTACCAAGTCACCACACGTCTGGTATCATCCTTGGGGACGGGGAACAAATGCTTCAATATGCAGCGAACTCTAAGACCTAATTTTGAATTTAGTCCATGGAAAATGTGGTGTGGATAGGCTTGAGGCACTTTGGCACCAGTGCCTCGACCCAGTTGCTCCATATCATGCCGAGTACGGACGTTGTAGAGGGTGAACACAGCGGTTGGTCCGTAGGGGAGATGGCTTACAATCAAAGTATCCGGGACACCACGCGTCTCATTCACGATGACCAAATCAGTGACCTGAAAAATAAAAATACGTCATGTAAGGTGAATTAAAGTAGGTGTTAAACCCAGTGGATAGAAACATAAAAGTTGTGGATTGACATAGTGAAAATAAAGATTTTCAAGACAGCATAAACAACAGGACTCTGTGTTAAACTTAACATTGTAAAAATTTTCAGAAACGGTTAGATAGGAGGTTGCCGCCCGTAGCCTTAAGGATCACAAGCCTGCCTTATATTCCCATGGCGCGGGTTCGAGCCTGCGTAGAAGCCGGGTGAGTCTCGTAGTATGCTTAGTCCCCCTGCGGCCAGTGGTGGTTGCGCGACAGCGAAGCGTCGGTACTACGTGCCGGCGTACTGCTGATACCCTTTAGATATGAGGTGCAAAGCTCGCGTCGATCGAACCGATGAATCTGACAGAGCTCATAAATGACACACCAAATGGTGAAACTGAGTGCCGCATGCTGAATAATCGAAATGTGGCGAATCAGAGCGAGTACAGTGAAAAGCTTGTACGAGGCAATTATCACAGGGAAATTTACAGGTGTAGTGCGTCGATAGTCGACAATAAAAAGAAGTTGACATCAGAAAGTAACATTACAGACAAGATAACTCGCGTGTACATATGACGCTAAGCCAATAGCAATCGATCTATTTTATCTGCGTAGAAAACAAGCGGTGCAGCCGTTGATTAGGGAGTGAGTTACAATAGTGTCCAGATACGCATCGTCAATCCATCTAGGCCTGTTACACGTCAATAACTTTCCTGTTGACTAAAAATATATGACACATGCAAGCACATCTTACAGACCACGCACCTCTTATTTTCTGGATTTACATAGTGTAAGTTCAACTAACTAACAACGATTCGGGTGTATGCATGTAGAACTAAGCAGTTTTCACTCATAACATGGTGAAAATAGTGTGACAATCAGGAATGTCGACAAACGGAAAACAAACTGCAGAGGTGTCTTGGAAAAATATCAGAATAATTGAAAACTGCAGCCAATGATAAAAAGCGAAAGGGAATTTAAAAGGGCCATTGCTCCTCGACTGCGCCATATTCCGTGTGGTAGATACCAAGACCAATCAAATATAAAGCCACACTAAAGTTTATAGGAAGCTTTTCGTTTCCGTTTTCTCAATTAGTAGACCAATCGCTCCGGAGCACACAAAGGCAATTGATTGGCAGGCAAGCGAGGATGGTAAAATTGGAGAAGAATAAGGTGAGAACTAGTCAGATTGCTCCATGCGGTATTAGAGGACAAACCGCAAAAAACTACCAAACCAGCATTATTCGCATTGTGCTACCATTAGACATTAACAACGTCCCTTAAAAGCTGGTGGTTAAAATAAGCAGCCGCTTAGAGCTCCTGGCGCTCAGCAGCTGTCAGCGGATTCTATGGTATAACCCACTAAACTCTTTGTGTTCAACCGACAAGCTAGTTCATGGTCTTATCTTTGAACCGCCAAGACTGTAAACGGCTACACGCAGAACTGTCGTAAGGAATAGTTGTTTCCCTGAGGTTAGAACTAAGCAATTAGGCCGAGTAACTATCCCAATCGTTGGCACGTGCTAGTGAGGAAATGTGATGCATCAGCCAGCCAGCCAGGCAATAGCACCCTGCATTCTAAAGGTGGAAAGAGCAAGTCATAGTGTACAAAAATGTTTCAAGCTGAACAGGAGTAATTAGAAATGAGATTGATACTGCTCGGGAAAGCTAGATAACCTAAGTAATTAAGTTTGCCAAGAGGACAATCGGAAGTACCCAAGCTTCAGATGAAACACTTGGAACCGACCCATTCAGTGGCACTTACCATGAAGCTGGATGGAGAAGAGGCTACGGTATAGTCATGACACACTTCGCTTTGTAGGAGACCATTCACGGCGGACGATGGTACAGCATCGATATACGTCATCCTCATCAGTACACGTTAGATGAGGGTGAGAAACACCTCAGCTAATGTGCCACAATACAAAAGATAAGACTAAAAATTGCATTAAAAATATAGTAAATATTATACTACGCGTTGCATGAGATCGGGATTGCAGGGGGAGCCTGAAGGGAAGGGATGGACAAAGAAACTCACAACACAAAGGTTATTGGGGCCGGCTCTTCGCCATGTCAGCAAGTGTGTCCAATCAAACGTGGTCAGCGTCCTTAAGACCCCAGCCAAGCAGTCGGGATGCACCAACCGACGCCAGTTTCGAAGTGAGGGCTTTCATTCCTCTTGACCAAGTCATCGCTTGGCCTTCCCTCCGCCTCTTCCAAACTTACCCACAACGCGCAAACAATGCAGGTCACGGAAGTCGGTGTGCTGGCATGCGCAACACGCGGCCCAGCCATCGGAGTCTGGTGCGTAATATAATAGTGCTGAGCAGCTCACTCGCTCTTACTGCATCAAATACGCGACGCCGAACACGCTTATTGCTCACGCGGTGCTCCCACCAGACATGAGCTAAGCTGCGAAGTCAGCGATGATCGAATGTGAGAAGCCTCCTTATGTCTGTCTACCTGACGGGCCAGATTTCACAACCATATAGGAGAGTTCAAGGGACGGCTGAGTTATAAACTCTGCCCTTCAGGGCGAGAGCAATGCCGTGTATGTGCCACAGGTGGCGGAGATTGGCAAAAGCACCTCGAGCTTTTGCTATACGGTTCATAACCTCGTCTTCAATTCCACGTGTGCTAATATAGCTGCCCAGGTACTTGAGTTCCACCAAACGTTAGCGCAGAGTTGGGTCCCTGCCAATCGTGGAGAAGTACTTTGCATTTCGATGGAGCAAAGCATAGCCCAAAACGATTGACAGCCAGTGCTAATCGGTCCACTGTTGCATGGCATGTTTGGGAACTGCCACAGATTAGGACAATATAGTCCGCGTACTCCAGGACAAGAAGTCGTTCAACAGGAAGTAGCTCCACACCTTCTAGGTCGTGTCTAGCAAACGCTGTTTCCATGACTTCGTCAACTGCGAAGTTAAATAGGAAACGTGACGGGGGCAATCTTGTCTCACACCGCTGGTGATACTGAAGAGTGGCGACAGTTTGCCATAAACCCTCACTCTGCCCGAACTATGCGCGTACAGCGCTTTGATAAGGTTTATGTATTTATCAGGCACACCTTTCCTCAGCAGACAGTTCCAGAGGACACATCGATCGACTGAGTCGAAGGCACCTTTTATGGCAAGAAACACGACAACAGTGGGTTGCCAAAAAACATGGCGGTGCGCCAACAATTGACGCAAGGTGAAGATGTGGTCGATGCAGCCCCGAGCTCGACGAAACCCGGTTTGCTCTTTACGAATCTGGCTTTCGCGAGTGCCAGTCAGTCTGTGGAGAATGACAGAGGCAAGCAATTTAGAGGCAATTGAGGTCAGACTGATCCCTCTATGATTGCCGCATTCCAAACGGGAGCCTCCCTTGAAAATTGGGACAAGGACGGAATGGCTCTAGTTTGTCGGGACAGTCTCCTGCTCCCAAAGTTTAACTAGCAACTCGTGTAACTCATCTACTAGAGCGGGTCCCCCGAATTTGAAGAGGGCTGGAGGAATACTATCTGCCCCTGCGGCCTTATGCAATTTCAATAGCATGATCTCATGTTCGACTTCTGCACGTGAGGGCGGATACAAGGAGACGGCCCAGGGAGAAGGGCGCTTAATGGCTGAAAAAGAAAGCGATAACTCAGGTTGGTTAAACTGCCTTGCAAAGTGTTCGGCCCAACGCTCCATGCGTTTTGACAGGCTGTGGATCGGCTGCGCACTCACGTTGCGTATGGTCTCGCTAACACCAGGTCTCCTGCTGCCAGTTTCCCGCATCAGACGGAATACCTTACGATGATTACCAACGGTAGAGGCTGTTTCCATCTACGAGGCACGATGAGACAGCAGGCTTCGCGGTCTTTCTTCAGGATAGCACGCAGTTTTTCCCTTTTTTGCAAGCCTCATTGTATTCGCTTCCAGCCGGAATACGTCGGCGAGCATCCATAAGTTCCAGAGACTGTGTAGTGACCCAATGTCCGGTTTGGTAATTTGATTTGCCACATGAAGACATGCCTGCTAATAGTAACGTTTTACGAATATGCGATCAGTGATCTTCAACGGTGTTTAGTGGGCGCTTACTCAGCCCAGATGTCAGCGCACTTTGATACACATTGAGAACACCAGGCTTCGCCAGCTGGCTGGTGTCAATCCGTTCACATCGACGTTGCGGACGTTCACCGAAACGCACCCGAGGTCGGCGCAAACAAGTTCGTGGTCAGAGTCCACGCTCGTGCTCCAAATCGAGCGACAGTTTTGGACACAGCCACTCCAGTGGTAACTGATCGCGACATGATCGATTTGCGTGCATGGCTGGTGCGAGGCTGGTGGCCGCCAAGTCACGCTTTTGCGGATGCTGTGTCGAAAGTTAGTGCTCGCAAGAAAGTGACGAGCATCTTCACACAGCTGTAGCACTCGTTCACCGTTATCATTACGGGAGCCTACGCCATGTTGACCGTCCAGATGAAGTTCATGAGAACAATTTTCGGACTTGGGCCTTTAGATCGCTAGCCAGCACCACAGTATCTGTGCTTCGTCTGTAACGAAGGTGACCGTTAAGTTGCTGATAGAAATCATCTGTCACCGAATCAGTGCTACAGTTTGTAGGGGCGTAGGCCGCAATGACAAACAGACAGTTTACTCTTGCGCTACTTCGTAGCATGGAACGAACCACCTAACCTAACGGTGCACATCCGACTGTTGACCGGGATCCAATCGATCAAGGCAGTTACAGCCCGGGGACTCAAAACAATGCCGACGCCATTTTGATCGGCATTTGAAGCTGCATCATCGCCGGAAAGGTGCAATGAGAATGTGCCGACAGTATCGTATGTGGGGGATCGCAGGGTAAGAACGGAGCACGAATCTTGCAGGCAAGTTTTTGAGAAATGGCAAATATCAATCGATAGGGTCTCTAGTGTGCCGGCAAGTACTGCCTGTTGGTCAAGCTGTAGCAAAGTGCACACGTTGAGACATGCCAGCCTTAGTGAGACTCGAGGACTCCAAAGTGTAACGGATGAACAGACGTTATCCGCTTGTTTGAACATGGACTTTCCGACTGGATTGGAGCGACGCCCTGCAACAGTGTGAGTTGAAACTAGAAGATAAGCGACCATTGAAACAAGGTGGGGGAGGGCCAAGAATTGGGGGATTGAAAATGGGGTGTTAAAAGTAAAGTTGGAGCGGGACGATAAGGATGAAAAAGCGCAAGAAGGAGGATAAGAAGACGGGAAGCCCTAAGCAGCAGCATTCCAACCCCTATTAAACCTGCTCGATGCAGCAGGTAGGGCGCCGTTGATTATCCTCTGCGACGGTCAGAGCACCAAGAAATGGTTAGAAGAAAGGTTCATGGTATTGCGTGGGCATAATATTGTCAGGTTGCTCAGGCCTAGGCAGGAGAACGATTAGGGTTCTCAAACCTTACCGTAAGGCAGCGGGGTTTTGGCACTGGACTACAGACAGCCCGTTTTATTGAGTAAGGAGCCACCCTCACTCCAACCCACAACCTGGAGGGCCAGGAGACTGAATTTGTCTGGCGTCTAACTATTGACCATTCTGGTATGAGTGGCTCTGAAAGTGCAAAAAGCACCAACCAGCATAGCTTAATGGAGCACTGAGGCACACAAACCAATGTTAAGGTCCTGTCTCGTTGCGATGGGCATCGATATACACGGTAAATAAATGTTGAAGAGGAAGGAAATTTCTACAGGTGCGATCGAGTGAAGCAAATGCAGTTCTATCTTCAAGTAGGACAGTTATGGTGGGTCATGCGTGTGTGCAATTATCAACGTTCAATGCGCGCCCGTCCGCATTCATCACATTACTTGCAGTAGTGCAAATATCATATTTGTTCGTCCATTGCACTCCAGACATGAAGACAAGTGAAAAATAAGCGGCCCATAAACTATGGATATGAAATTTTACTCAAACACTGGGATCAGTGTGGCAAATTTTTACCGGGACTCGTGGTCCGCTTTTATCACATCGGCAAATGAAAAATAACAGTAGCCACTTTTAGTTTAACTCAAAAAACTGTGCATACAAGCTACGCAGATCTTGAGGCTGGCATGTAATGATCCGTTACAAATTTGACAACCTCACGAGCACCTGCAGTCAAGATGGTAGACCGAGTGACGACGAGAAAAATGGACCGCTTTTTAAAACTCAGGGCAATGCATTCTTCTCAAATCGAATGGCAATCAGGAGCTAACGTTCCTCGGCTGATACTAACAGGCAAGATTAGTGAATGCTATATCTGCCTCGTGAAAAAGCGACTGTAAACAGTGCACACAGATAACTAGATCGGTAGCAACCAGGCTGAAAGCAAACGTTACATGACGGTTTGTACGCCAGAAAGACCAAAGCTCGATAGAGCAGGTTGCTTTATCACTTGTTGCAAAAGAAAAACAATGGTAAGAAAAATAGGAATGTTGCAATTAGTAGCAATAAATCAAGGGGGATGAACAACGACTAGAAAGGTCAGATGGAACAACCAGGGGTATCAAATGAGGCAACGAATGCAAAAGCACTAATAATTGTCACCGTGATAAGGTGTTAAACCATGTGTGTGGCCAATCTTGTGGACTCTATCCTGAAAAATAATATGAACTAACCCGGCTCAGCCTTCTAATGAGCTGTGTCGTTTTCTTTAACCTGTGCACTGAAATGACCGCTTCGGTGTCTCAGTCAAATGGGTGAAGTATGAAAATATAATACACAAGCATGCGGAGTACATGACCGAGTCACCGAGTGTAAATCGTGTTCTCAACAGACACTGCCCAGCGAGGCACCAGATGACTTGTAGCCAAACGTAGTATGTTAGGATTAGACCAATCCACCCCAACATATTACTCCCTCAGCTCCACCACAAGATGTGAAAAATACTTTGCAGGAGTCGACGGTCGAAGATGGTCTGCATCCAAACGTCATAAGTTCGCAACAATTCTATGACCCGCACAGCAAGAGTGGGCGCATCACACGTTGTACTTAACAATGCGGGTGGCTTGATAACAACTCCCAGCAGATTGGTCAGTGATTAAATCTTAGGTAAACACTTTTCGGATTGTCCATGTTGAGAAGGCAATAAGGTAGGTGGCACTGGTTTTTGTAAAAATAATTCATCTTGTGGATCGCTGGCTTGCGGTTTATGTTTAGGGTGCTAATAATTCTGCCTGAAATTGGATATAATGGTAATGCTCCAGCACACACACCACGACCAACGATGAAGTAAGTATGTTGTTGTTGATGATGTTACGCTGGAAGGCGACGCATAGGATGTGTATACAGTAGCGCGTATAAGTCTGAAAGGTTGAGGTCTACACCTGTAGCGTCCAAAAAGATAACTCTTATCTTTCATGTACAACTTGTTTGCTAACCGATTGTACATTATTCCTTCTTGTTTTAATCGTCCTTCCAACCGGCTCGACACTCGATAGCTTTGTAAGTTCCCGCGCTCACGTGTTCGCTCTCTTCTCGCTTCATCCGTCCGCTTCTTATTGTAGCCCATCGAATACAGTCCGCTGTGTCCGACTCCGACTGTCTTCGGATATCCGCGCTTAATTTCGCGCACTGTCTCGGACTAGTGTTAACTAGTCCTACAAATTGTTGACCCCGGCCATCGTATTTCCTCTGCAGGCGTCGTGCCGCTGCAGGATAAAATTCAGGCCATCATCCACTACCCCGAGCCACATTCTTTCAAACAGCTCAGGCGTTTTGATGGTATTGTCAACTTTTACCGACGATTTATACCCAACTGCGCCTCGCTGATGCAATCGCTCAAGGATCTTCTCCGAGAGGAACTCAAGAAATTCGAATTTCCTGCCGCAGCACGCGCTGCTTTTAAGTCGCTGAAAGAGGCTATCGCCAACACAGGTACTATATCGCATCACGATCCGGCCGCCCCACTGTCTCTCAGTACTGACGCCTCGGACGTGGCAGTAGGCGCTGTTTTGCAGCAACGAGTAGAAAACACGTGGCAGCCCTTAGCGTTTTTCTCCAAACGCCTTCAACCTACCGAATCTCGCTACAGCACGTTCGGTAGAGAACTACTAGCCGTGTATCTAGCGATAAGTCACTTTCGACACGTCCTAGAGGGCCGCTCCTTTGCCGTCTTCACCGACCACAAACCCCTGACTTACGTGCTCGGCTCGACTACCGACCGATACTCTCCTAGAGAGTCGCGCCACCTTGACTATATCGCTCAGTTTACGACCGATATACGGCATGTCTCAGGTGTGCACAACGCCGTCGCCGATGCACTTTCTCGCATCCAAGCTATCTCCGCTGACGCCGGCACTGCTATCGACTTGACATCCATGGCCACAGCACAACTCAACGATCCTGAGGTTGATCTACTACGCAGGTCTCCCTCATTGGACATACAACCCGTTCCGCTGACATCATCAGACGGCATATACTCTGCGATTTATCTCTGGGCACGCCGCGCCCAGTCGTCCCACGCGAGTTTCGGCAGACCGTGTTCGACATGTTGCACGGCTTGTCTCATCCAGGCGTTCGTGCATCGATCAAACTCGTAACCGCACGATTCGTTTGGCGCAAGGTTAATCGGGACGTCCGTACTCGGGCAGCTGCTTGCCTTCCGTGTCAACGCGCGAAGGTGCACAAGCACACGAGAAGCCGATTAGGCACGTTTCTCACGGCAGACGAACGTTTTCATCACGTGCACGTCAACCTCGTAGGTCCTCTGCCGCCTTCGAAAGGCTATGCGTATCTGCTGACCTGTGTCGATCGATTCATTAGGTGGCCGGAAGCCATTCCCATACCTAATTGCTCTTCGGAAACAGCAGCAAAAGCTTTTCTGGAGCGCTGGGTAGCTCAATACGGCTGTCCCGCCATCGTGACCACCGATCGAGGGTCACATTTCTCGTCAACATTTGCCACGTTGCTTAAGGATTTAGGCTGTCGCCACGTTCAGACGACAGCGTATCATCCGGCCGCTAACGGCATAGTGGAGCGTTTTCACCGCCAGTTGAAGGCAGCGCTACGTGCGCACGCAGATCCTTCATGGTCTGAAACACTTCCCCTCGTTCTCCTATGCTTAAGAAACACGGTTAAAACCGACTTCGACGGCACACCAGCGCAGCTCGTCTACGGTTGCACGCTGCGGTTGCCCGGACAGCTGGTAGCACCAGCCCCATGTACTTCCACTTTTGACTACGGAAGTTACACTGATCGATTGGCTCACCAGATGTGTGAGCTACGTCCACCCGCTCCTCGATCGCAAAAGACACCAGTGTACGTGCCCGAGAAGCTGTCTACGTGCTCACATGTCCTTCTTCGCGCAGACGGTGTTCGACAGCCTCTTCAGTCGCCGTACATAGGACCTTTCAAGGTGCTACATCGTGCGAGTAAGGCGTACACTATTGACCGCGGTGGTCGACACGAAGTCGTCACCATCGACCTTCCAAAACCCGCCTTTATGGAAGAAAACCCTTCGCCTACTTCGTCTAGTAGTGCTTCGTGCAACGTCACAACTCCCCGCACCAGCTTACAGCATTCTAGTGCAGTTCAACCAGACCACGATCTCGGTCTACAAGCCGTCCCAACATCTCCCGAATCTAGCCCACCGCCTCCCACGAGCAATCGCCGTGGTCGGGAGGTGCGTAAGCCCGTTCGTTTCTCCGACTATGTACAGTGTAAATATTTTGTTGTTGTTGTTGTTGATGATGTTACGCTGGAAGGCGACGGATAGGATGGGTATACAGTAGCGCGTATAAGTCTGAAAGGTTGAGGTCTACACCTGTAGCGTCCAAAAAGATAACTCTTATCTTTCATGTACAACTTGTTTGCTAACCGATTGTACACTATTCTTTCTTGTTTTAATTATCCTTCCAACCGGCTCGACACTCGATAGCTTTGTAAGTTCCCGCGCTCACGTGTTCGCTCTCTTCTCGCTTCATCCGTCCGCTTCTTATTGTAGCCCATCGAATACAGTCCGCTGTGTCCGACTCCGATTGTCTTCTGATATCCGCGCTTAATTTTGCGCACCGTCTCGGACTAGTGTTAACTAGTCCTACACACTGCATTCCGTGTTCTGAGTGTGCACAAAGAAGTCGAGATGTAAACACATACGGATGCGTTGTTTTAGTAAAAATAGATTTCATAATGGAGGACAATTCTTCACGGCTCTAGCGATGTGTGATCAGTGCCTATAGGAGCATCGATGCTAGTGAATGGGGTGAGCAGACATCGAGTCCAAAGTAGATGTTTGTGACCAATGGTGAAACACCATGGAGCAAGTGAGGCAGTTGAAATTTATCGCTGATGGGATAGTCAAAGCAAAAGTTTAAGAAGGTAAAGGGAAATTAGGCAATTCGCAATCCACGGCTGCCTGAATGCAACCATTGCTGTAAAAGACCGTTAAACAAACCAGTGCGCAATAGGAGGATCAATAGGAAGTACTGACTAATGCAATTCAATGCGAAACAGCGGCGAAAGATGTTAATCAAAATAAGTTAGAAGCTGATATTGACGCGTGTTGGCTGTTTTGATCCAATTAAAGAGTGCGAACAATATGTTAACAGTTTGCGCATTATCCAGTAACGAAAGTGTTGTGTTTCCGCTGATAGTACGGATAACCGATACAGCCACTTCCCAAAGCAGAAGACAAAAGCCGGGAGCACCCGGAAAACCGCGTATACAGCCAAAATGTGGTAAAAAATGGTTCATGACAAAATAAGCTAGCTGAAAATTCCCGAATTCTAGCAGCTATTAGATGTGGGAATGCACTTGTTGGCTGTTGTGCTTCAAAGTAAGTTGTTCTCACTGGTGCACTTTAAGGTAAAGCGACCTCATTGGCACACCCACTGATTAGCCAAACAGCTTCAGGTTGCGTGCAGCTCATTTTCTCCGGGCTGCTAGTTAGTGGCCTAGCCAGCCGGACTGGTATAGACGGGATGCCTTAACAGAAGGCCTTAAAACACCGCATAGACGCTCAGTTGATGGCCAGATGACAGACAGTGGATTAAAATACGAAGTGTGGCATTGGATTTCAACAGTTGTAGTGTAGCTGTTTGGACTTGGAAGATGGTCAGATCGGTTTAGTGTGTTTTATTTCATATTCTAACTGCCTTTAATCATCGGCGTTCCCTACTCTGCAATTCGGTTTGTGATAGGAAAGGTAGAGATGCCGAAAGAGTTTAATCAAATGCAGCCCACACCGAAAGACTATACGATCCCCGTAACCGAGGACTAGTATGAAAAGTTCAACCGAAAGTCATCCTACGTGATGACGTGTACTTGATAAAGCATTGAGGGCAAACGAAAGCTTGCCATTCAGTTACCTAGTGAGGTTAGAATGCCCGGAATGCCGACTCTAAATGGATGACGCACAGACCCAGGATAACATAATAAAGCGTACTGACAGCGCATCAGTAGGGGCAGATATGAACCTGACCGGGACACAACCATTAAATTTGGTGAAAATCGGAGTTATAAACCGAAAAAGCCCGGAAACTACTTACCTGTCTAGACAAGCACGCATCAATTAGGTCTTTGTTTTGATAATTACCACGATTTATTTTAGTGGCATTTGGAAAAAGGAACCTCAGTTCTTTAGCAAATTCTTTTAAACGTGAGCTAGGCGCACGTGAGGTGGTGACAACGACGTGAGGATCCTCTGCTCCGGCCCATAAGTATTCATCATCTTCGGCACCCACAACACCTGAACGGATAAAAGTGAGTAATAGCGATGAGAAGCCTACCATCGCCCCCGTCGTCACTCCAATCCAACTGTTCGTTCAATTCCAAACCATCTTCTTGAATTTCTTTCGGCAATCGTTTCCCTTCCTTGAGGGCGGATCGAAGAAGCTGTTTCTTACGTTGGCTTTCGGAGTCCCGCGCCTCAATTGATCTGCGATAGATGAATTCGCGCCTAAGGCGCGCTTGTCGTTTAAGCTAAAATGAGAAGCAGAGAAGTGTCAAGCGCATCGGTCCAAGGTGCGGTAAATCGACCATCTGTTTGTGCCGACAGCAGTTGCAATGACCACTTAATGAAAAGTATGGTGATCATGTCACACACACTGACGAGTAGGGTAGTATTGATGTAATTACTCGAGATTTTACCGCATTAGCTTCCAAATTAGAGAGTCCTCCATACGCCCGGAAAAGCAGTTGCGATTTGCTGGGTATCGTGAGTAACGTGCACAAGCTGCTGACTGACCACTAGTGATCAGTGGTTCGAATTCTGATGAGCCCAGTGGATGCACACCACTGACGAAACACAACAAGTCGAAACTGCAGTCTAGTGCCTTTCCGCGCATGCGCAGAACTGTCTGATTTTGAAACCATTGTAATGAAATCTCATATACGTATCGATAGATTTCTCACATGAATGTACGAAGATCAGCGTTCCAAGATATAAACGCCCGAGTAAGCAGTCAAGGGTGAACGGTTAGACCGCGCTGGATAGGACAGTCATATGCTTTCAGGGGGCACTGATGCAGCAACTACATGGCATGCTGGAATGGGCATCGATCTCAGTTATAAAGTACTCATCGTTGATTGATTGGATTCCAGTGACCAGACTACTGTGTGCAGTCCGTTCGACAGAGTCAACAAAGAGTTGCATCCCACGCTGCTTGGTGACTGCCGATTATACCCCCACGGACTGCAGCCATGATGGTTACAAAAGTATCTAACATGGATGCAACATGTATTTCGTGGTAGATGCAGTCCAGAAACCATTATAGCTGGAGAACATCATCAACAGCAGTACATCAGCCATTTGAACTGATGCTTCACTGCCATACAACCATGAGGACCTATGAAATAAAGAATAAGAAGAGGGAGAGAAGGGGGACTTACCTGAAAACCTTAATGCCCTAAGCAAACATTCAGGGTCAAGGCGCCTACACCTTGTGTAGACAACATACCATCACAAGTAGCTGGCTATCATCCAAAGATAAGGCGGCATCGGCGAGACAGCTTCCTTGCGGCTTTCACTGTCACGCGTCATAATCAGCCATTACCCCGCAAATAACTCAGCATCAAACACACTTTAAACAGACAATCCGATTAGGTGACGGCAGCAGACGCGCCACTGGTGTCGGTTGCGAGCCATGTCCTGTAAAGTCTCGAGCCAAGCACAAGGCGAGTCACGTGGACTCCAACCCGGAAGGCGAGACGGACCAAGGATACCCAGTTTGGTCGTCAGTGACTTCATTTCCCGCTGCCAAGTCAACTTCTGTCCACCACGAGCCTTGCGCCATCCTACACTTGGTAGACTGAACAAGGCCCTCCTAGGTAAGCGGTGACCAGGCATGCGTAGCACGTGCCCGAGCCAACGCAACTTATTCAGTGCTATCTGTTGTTCTATGGAGCTAGCATGATTATCACCACCTAGTACTCGCCTACGCACATCATCGTTGCGAACACGCTGGTGCCATCAGACACCAGCAATGCTTCGCAAATAACGATGATCAAAAACTTGAAGGCGCCTCAGGTCTTCAGACAGAAGGGGCCAAGTTTCACTACCATACAGCAGAACGGCCCTCACTGTGGCCTTGTATACACGGCCTTTCAGACGGAGGGAAACTCCCTTCTGTCGCCAAAGATGCCGCAGGTTCAAGAAGGCAGCTCTGGCCTTTGCAATGCGTGAGTTCACGTCAGTTTCTATGCGCCCATCATTGCTGATGCAGCGGCCAAGATAAGTGAAATGATCAACCACCTCGAATTCCTCGTTAGCAAGCGTCAAGGGGTCATAAAGTGGCTGGTGGTCCTGAAGCAACACTTTGCACTTTGAAGGTGCGAAGTGCATACCAAATAATGGGACCACTCTGGATAGGTTATGCAGGGTTGATTGTGCCGCCCCAACATTGTCGAAAAGCAAGACGATATCGTCCACATAATCTAGACCAACTAACCTTTCACCAGGCAGCACTTCAATGCCTACATCGTTGGATTCCGTCAGGGAACACTCCATGATAGAATCCACGATGGAATTGAACGGAAAGGGGGAAATTGGACAACCCTGACGAACGCCACTTGTAGTCGAAAAGCTACCCGATAGGACACCATAGACCCTGACGCGACCTGTAGTGTTTGAGTATAGAGCACGAAGGATGTTCACATATTTCGTGGGAACACCTTTCCGCACAAGTATTTCGAACAGAATCGATCGATCGACTGAATCGAACGCACTCTTGAAATCGAGGTACACAGGTATTGTCGGTCTGCGGTATGCGTGGCGCTTCTCTAGCACCTGCCGCAAAGTGAATATATGGTCTATACAGCCACGTCCTGGGCGAAAACCAGCCTGCTCTTCCCTAACCCGAGATTCCCGTTCTGCAGTGAGATGACGAACGATAATCGAGGCCAGTAATTTTGTCACAACTGGTGTTAGGCTAATACCCCTGTGGTTAGAACAGACTGTGCGACTGCCTTTTTGTATATTGCCACTATAATCGATTCGCTCCAATTAGCCGGCACACTCTCTTCGTTCCAGATACGTTCGAATAGGGAGGTCAGTGCTTTGCAGAGGACCTCACCTCCATCCTTAAATAGTGCAGGTGGGAGGGAATCCGGGCCAGCGGCAGGAAAACGATTGAGGGCTGTGATCGCGTTTCGGACCTCGGCCTCCGACGGAGGTTCTAAACTAACCGTCCATGGTACGTCCTGCCTCACCTGAGTAGGAAGAGGTCCGGGAGCAGGGGGCCAGCTGAACTGATCTACAAAGTGTTCAGCCCAACGAGCCATACGGCGCTCCTTATTGTGTATCAGCGCACCCGCGCTCTCTGATTGTCTCACTGACGCCTGGTTTTCTGGGAGCAGTGGTGTGGATTAGATGGAAGAGCTTGCGGTAATTGCCTACTGCTCCTGCCTCCTCCATTTCTTGAGCCCGACTGGTCCACCAGGCTTCCTTGTCAGCACGAAGGCTCCGCTTTAGTTCACGCCTAATAGCCCGTCTGGTCACATTGTGTTCAGAACCAGCCGGGAGGTTTCTTCTAGCTTCTAACAGGTTCACGGACCTCTCGGATATCCAGTGACTGGTGCGGTGACGACTGATAGTGCCACAAGCAGATGCTCCTGCGTCGTGCATAGCGGCCGAGATCCTATTCCACTGAAGTTCAGTGTCATTAGAACAAGACAACGAGAGTTCGCTATGCAGTGCTTCCTGATAGGCTTGCCTGACCGAGGGCTGGGACGATTTCTCCGTTGCTAATCGGAGGAGACGCTTTGTGCGCCTTCCGGTAAAGTTCATGGAGAAACGACAGCGCACCAAGGCATGATCAGAGTCGACACAGGTACTCCAGTATGAGCGGCAATCCAGAATGGAACCGCACCACCTGTAACCTATGGCTATGTTGTCAATTTGGGTCCATCGCTGACCAGCTACAGGTGGACGCCAAGTGGCACTTCGGCGCCCACTATGTCTAAAAGCAGTGCTAGTAAGAAACAACTGGTGCTCCGCACACAGTTGCAGCAGACGCTCGCCGTTGTCAGTCCGTTCAGTTAAGTCCATACTTACCACCCAGCTGAGCTTCTGAAGTGCTCAGACGCCCTACTTGTGCGTTGATACCCCCTGCAAGTACTATAATATCTGAACTAGTAGCACTGCGCAGTAGCGCGTTCAGTTCGTGATAGAAAGTGTCCTTGACAGCATTAGAACTGCAGTCGGTGGGAGCATAAACGGAAATCACAAACAAACAGCGTTTGTACTATTTCGCGAATTCACCTTAGCTGATGTCGTCAAACGGGCTGCACATAAACGGCTGTTCACCGGAATCCAATCAACCAACGATGACTCAGCCTTGGAGCGGAGAATGACACCTACACCAGCTTGACCCGTGAGTTCCGCATCGGCGTCGCCGGATGCGTGCAACCAATAACGAGAGGATAAGCCGGGTGCAGTCAACTCAATAACCTCGTTAGGGTCATTAATCCTAGTTTCGGACACACAACACATATCAACACCCAGTGTGTCCAAGGTGCGTCAGAGTGCAGCCTGCTGACCTGTTTGTCTTAGAGTGCGAACGTTGAATGTCGCCATGGAAACGGGACAGCGTGGCCTTATAAGGGACTTTTGCCGATAGGCGTCCGATAGGTGCTGTGGGATGGTGGCTGCAGATGGTTCTACTCCAGTAACACTTCGGTTGCTGTCAATTAAGCTGGGAATTATAGAAGGAAGGTTAGTAATGGGGGTCGGGATGGGAGTAAGAGAAAAAGGTGGAAAAGAAAGAAGGGAGGCGCCAGCAGTAGCATGTTTTCGCTTATCCACCCTGCTGTATGCAGCAGATAAGGCGACCCTTGATAATCTGCGCGACGGCCGATGCAGGATGAAGTTTATGTTTGAAAAAAATGTCATGGTTGTATGTGGGCTGGGATACTGCCAGGGCGCCCAGACCTAAGCAGGAGGACGATTAGGGTCCTCATCCAAAGCCTTTGACTCAAAAGCCTGTCCGCAAGGCAGCCGGATGGCAGTGATTTAGTTTTACAGAAATGGACGCCATCCCATTTCAAACCCCTAACCTGGAGGACCAGGAGACTGAGTTTGTCTGCCCTCTCACCATGGACCAACCTGGTAGGAGTAGCTCTCAAGATGTTCGGAGGCATCACCCAGTATAGCTCAATGGGTCAATGAGGTACGCAAACCGTCGCACCACGTTAAGGTCCAGTCTCGTTGCTGTTTAACCAAAGAACAGACTGAATTCGCATGGACCTATACATTAGCGTGGTTAATGATTGGAACGGCCTAAAGGAAGAAATTTCATATGCGCCATCCGAGGAAAGTCTTAAGCGACTTCAAGGCAAATATTCGCTGAGAATGCTGGAATCTTGCGGTTGTCATTACAATTGCGTTAAACCATTGAGAAACGTCGTAACGACACGCATCAAAACCAGAATGATAAGAAATCGATGGGGCTGATAAGGGCGTCATCCTGTTATCTCACTCTCTCTCTCAAGAAACTCGATCCATACCTGAGAACGGGTACGAAGTAATTCGGGGAAAACAGTGTCCCTGAATTATCTCAATTATGCAAAATTTGAAAAAAGGCAAAAATTCGCACCACACTCTTCACTGAGTTCATTGAGTTGTGAACGGCATAGGGAGATCCCATGTCAACCCCGTCACCTCCGATTCCGAAATGGAGCATGTATCATTGTGACCAGCAGTCCTAGTAGGCTGGAGAAATCGCAGTGGAACAGTGCAATCCTGATATTTTACACAAGTGGGAGCCTAAGAGCCGTTTGGAACCTTCCTCAGACTGCACTGAGAACGTCCTCCGGAAGGCGGTTCCAGTCGTTTATCACCCGCGTAGATAGGGCGACAGCAGTGTGAACATTGAGCCTCCTCAATTTAAAGGGTTTCAAGCCGTGGTCTCGTGTCGAACCTCCTGTATTGAGCTGGAAAACAGTTGTGATTTGTTTCCAAGTTCCCCCCTTAATATGCGTCTGGTGAAACTTATGCTCCGCGCGGCGACGACGTTAGCCCAGAAAGAAAAGGTTCATTTGTTGGAGCCGAAGGGGTAAGAGTGGTTCCGTAGTCCAGAGACAAACTTCAAGCCACAACTCTGGACTTTTCATTCGGGATACATTACAATTTTGAGAGTGGAATGACAACGGGTAAGCCATACTCGATGATTGGGCGTACGTGAAGAATAAATAAACTGCTGAAAATATCCGGTATCCTTCGAGAGAATGATCATCTTATGGCCAGCACACCCTGTTAGCAGCGGCCACTCTTCAGTGTATCTTAGGTGGTCTTTAGATTAAAGACAACTATTAAACCTGTCTCTCTTGAAAAGTATTCTTGAGAATGGTACGTATCGAGTGGCTCAGACGCACTTATTGGATGGAGGCAGCATTTTTCATAGTTGATGGTTAAGCCCCATTTGATAGATCACTGGTGGATCACATCTAACGAGTCCGGTATTATATCAGCGGCATCAAGTTCGGATACCTCATCTCATAGCTTTAAGTCATCTGCATAGATTAGATATCTATTTTGAAGCAACCAAGAAACGTCATTTATGAAGAGCTTGAAAATTTCAATCCCAAGACCAGAAACTTGCGGAACCTCACAAGTCATGCGCACTGGCTGAGAGTGTCGCGTTTACCTTCCATTGCAAGGTTCTTCCGTTTAAAAAATCTGCGATCCAGGCGTAAAGGTTACCACTGAACCAAATATCGCAGAGCCTGCAGAGTAGTTGATGATATGCGACCAATTCGAAAAGTTTGCTAAATCGACGAAGACCATACCTAATAGGTGACTGGCATCGATTGATTTCGTCCATTTTCCCTTGCGACTAGCAGATTATTGGTGCAAGTGCGTTCATTCTGAAACCCGTGCTGTGTATAGGATGCGATGTTCAATTCATAACAGTGCTTATGGTGAGCGCATTTAATCAACCGTTCCCTGATGTTGCCCACTATCGATGCCAGGCAAATAGGGCGATAGTTCACCGGCGCTTGAGTTCTCGCCATTGTACTTTGGCATCAAGATGCCTGGTTTCCAGTCGATGGTCGGCCGGTGGCCGAGTGGTCTGCACGTTTGCTTTGCAACCATAAGGTCACCGGTTCGAATCCGCGTAGGGATGGGCGTCCTCGCGGTATACACAGCCCGCGCGCGACTGGTGGTGGTCGCGCGGCAGCGAAGCGCCGTTATGGCGTATAAGCTGACACCTTCCAGTCGATGGGTATACGACCATTTTTTAGACAAGTGTAAGACTTGGCTGATGGGTTCAGCCACGTAGTCAGCCACTGTCTTGCGGAACTGGGGTTGAAATTCATCAGGGCCCAGTGAGGTGTTTGGATCTAGCTCTAGCAGGAGTTTCATAATAGTTACCGTACTGAGCTCGATCTGATGCAGACTATGGAACGTGTAGACTCAGAGCTTTTGGTAGACTGAGCCTCTAGTGAAGATACGATGGAGTAATGCCTTGCCAAAAGATCCGCTTTCGCTTTATCCTCGCAGAGTACAGAGTAAATTGTATGGGAGAACAGCGCGGGGATGTCAGCTGGCTTTGGTCCTACTGTTAATGTTCGCATAGAGCTTCTTGAACCTACGCCGGGATTGTTCAGCCAGATTCCGTTCATAATGGAGCCTGTTCTCGTGTTTGTGTAGAGAACAGAGGTTTCTAACCTTCATACACTGGGTAAAATACGAGAACTTGAAGCTATCCCACAGAGTGCTTCGTTGGTTCATCAGGATCCGTAGTTCTAGATCAATCCAGATAGGACCTGTCACAAAACGCCGTCGTTTGGGACAACCTGTGCAATCAGCAAGTTCGTTTTGAAGCGCGAAAGAGTCCAGGCACAGGCGGGTTCCGTGTCATGAGGCACATTTTAGTCAAGCTTGCCAGCCACCTCTCTAAGGCGGGACGGGTCGGTGCGCCAACAATTGCGGCGTTAGATGCATTGGTCAGAGGATGAGAGCAGAGTGATCGCTGTGACCAACTGGTGGCAGAGTGGTTAATTCGGTGATGTCAGAATATAATTGTAGTACCTATAAATTCTTTACATTTTATTGTAACTTCTATTCTATTTTCCGACAACTAGCGTACATTTGTTTCAACTCACATCCAGATAGACGCTTCGAATTTTGTTCGTCTTTTGGTCTCAGTGACGCTGTCACTATGGATTGTTGTGTGTGTGCCTCGCATCGGCCGCCGGATCACATTTTACGGCTCAGCGTTCGATTTCTCCTTTCGTGCCATCAGACAAGTCTGCTGATTTTTCCCAACTGTTACCTGAATGAGTAGTCACCCTAAGTTTTTATACACCGTAAACTTTAGCGAGTACCAGATCGAGGGTATGGGGTGTCTGGCTCGGGAGTATATTTGTCGGCGTGGAGACATGTTGCGATTAGTTTGTACCGAGGACTGCTCTAAAAAGCCAGCCCACAGTGAAGCAGATCCTGTCAATATCCGGTGCATCGAAGTCACCCAGAATTAGGCAGTTTTTACCCCTCCCATAGGTCTTGAGTGAGTCCAGAACACAATTACCGTTACCGGATGTTGCTATGTACACTGTACCAACCGTAAGGAGTTTGCTTCTGTCTTGAATTCGACACCAGAACATTTACGTACCACCATCACTAATCGCCTTGATAGTGTGTGCCCTCCATAACAATGAAAATCAGGAAATGCTAATGCGAGTAAGTAGTAGACCATGGATAAACGAAATGTATGATCGCAGCTAAACAAACCCATGCAACCAGCATGTCTAAAAGCAAATTTGGCAGATTCAGGTGGGACTAGAACATATGAATATGCAAATAGGTTTTAGCTTCTCAGAAGTTCAGCAAGGCGGTAAGTCTGGGATTAGTGTCTAACGCAAAGTCAATGGTGAGTGTTTATTGCAACTGGATGTTTATTGGTATCATCATCTTTAGGCGCGGTGGGATCCGAGTTGCCATTTACTGTCCTGTAGTTGCCACAAGTTTAAAGTGACACGTACCCATCACGGAGTGCTGATCATTTCGGAACACGTGTATCGGCCGTGATCAGGCTAAGCAAGCTGTCGGCTTTCTATGAACTTCGTAGAGAAGCGCATCAAACGTTTTCCCTGACAGCTGGTAGGCTGTTCCTACTCCCGACCAGTTAAGTCTACCAGAATGTCCTCTGTGCCAATCTTTCATCCAAGTTACTTAAGAACATCGAGGTGGTGCAGAAACTTCTACTTAGCCCTAGCAGCCGTTAGTGTACATATGTCAGGGAGACTATCTGTGATCAGACAGAGTATTAAAAGCAAGCTAAAATGAAGCCAGAAGACCAAGAAAGTGCAAAAGATGGAGCACGTAGAAGCGGCGAACAACTAGCAGACTCTACCAGATGATCAACACCACTAGTCCCAGGAACATAAAAGTGGGAGGATTAAGGACACAAGTGGTGAATTAATTCATAATAAGTAAGATTGTCCAGTTTGCTAAAAGGGTTTTTGGGAACAGCACAATCTTTCTTTCCTGAGCCCCAGAGTGCCCAGTTGGCGCAGGTTTAACCAAGGGGTAATTTGCTCAGACTCCATTCGAGGCACGGTCACAACAGTCATTCCGCTTCTTCCTAGCTGTGGTACCTACTTGACTGAATCTGGCTACGATGAACCTTTAAAACTGGCACATCTATTCGAGCAGGTATGGGAAGAAGATACATTTGGCAAACTGAGACGAAGCGACCGTGTAGTAAGACACAAAGAAAGCACTAAGGACCACACGCAAGAAAGTCAGCAGCAACCAAAACAGCATCAGTTTGAGACCGATAGTGACAGTTATTAACTTCGATACTTGTCCGTCGGCTAAGTAGGGAAGAGAAATCAAAGGATAAGGTAAGAGAAAACCGGTTGCAATCTGGGAAGAGATTGGTGAACCGTAGTTTCACTCTGCGACAAGTGCGAGAGTAGCGTCACAAGTACGACTACAGTACCATTCGTCGATATAAAAAAATGCCTTTGACTCAGTGGATCATCCGGTCCTACACGATACAGTTATTTGGAAAGGTTTTCCTTAAAATGTGTGAACGTTTTACGTGCCCTATGCTCGCAAACCACAGGCCGCGTCAGAACCTATGATGAAGTTCTGGGCGACATTCTGGTAAAAAGTGACTCTGGCCGGTGTGGTTTCATTTCCCAATCTTTGCTCAATCTCGCAGTGGACTATATCATGAAGTGTCCCCTTACGGAATCTGGTGGCGTAGGTTTTCAGCTATTGCCTGGTGGAAAGCTAATCAGCCCGAATTATACCATTTCGCTTTGTGCAAATCACGACTCGGCTCAAACAAAGTCAAATTCTTTGGAGTGGTCCATTCTGTAATATGTACCTCACACCTAAAAGTTCTGTCTCAGGACTATTCTCATCATTGTTCATAGTAGTTAGAGGTGAGAAAGATCGCAGAAACCCCATCGCAATATAAACAAACTGCATAATAGTAAAAAGAAAGAAAATAGACGAAAAATAAACATCACTTCTGTTACTGCGGTGTGACACTTATGTCTCAGAAATGAGATGGTGGTTCGATAGAAAGAGAGCACACGTTTCCTAATACAGTGTTCACTGAAGTTGGCCCTTGGTTGTTTGCAACTGTAGCAGAGGAAACGTATTCACCGCCATTCATTGGATTGTAGAGAGCAGAAAGAAAGTCCTTTGTCAGCTCCTTCACTTCCCAATCATTGCGTGGATACCGTGAGTCGCTACAAGACGGTATTCCACAAGGGGCCGTAACAGCTACACTGGAAGAAGCAGGGTCCCAGCTTATTCATCAAGTGAGAATCCAAAAATCGCTTGAAACATTCCTCAGTCTGCACATCGACCACATGTTTCGGCAAGTCGTTCCAGTCATTGACAATGCGGGTTGATAGAGCGAGAGTAAAGCGAACTCTGAGTCTTCTGGGTTTAAATAGTTTCCAGTTGTGCCCCCGAGTGGAACTATTAGTGTTGACTTGAAAGAGCGCTTGTAGCTCCATCCTCATTTCCCCCATCAGAATCCGCCTAGTAAAATCAGATCACCTCTACGTCGACGATATTCCAGGGAGAACAGGTGCATCCGTTGTAGTCGAGGAGGGTAAGGCAAGTTCCTTAACTCCAGTATGGATTTCGAAGCACGCCGCTGGACCTTCTCAATTATGTTACACGAACTTGGTAAGAGGACAGATGGCGGGTAGTCCGTATTCAAGGATCGGGCGCACATGAGAAGTAAACAGGATTCTGAAGATATCCGGAGTCAGTTGCAAGAAGGCTCTCCGTATGGTATGGGACATCCTGTTGGCAGCGGCAACCCTCCGTAGTGTGTCTTCTGCGGTCCGTAAATCGTGTGAGACAAGCACACCGAGATCTTTTTCAAGAATGGTGGTTCTGAGTAACACCCCACCAATATGGTATATCCCGAACGGTCCTAGGGCGCCTACGGGTAGAACTGAGCATTTTTCACAATTTATGGGCAATTGCCAGTTGACTGATCAGTTGTGTAGAATATCCAATGATGCCTGCAATCTGTCAGCATCCTCAAGACAGGATACCTCCACCCACAGCATCATGTCATCGGCGTAAATCAGACAATCCATCTGAAGCTCTGATGGGAAGTCATTGATAAATATCTTGAACAGTTCAGGACCAAGTACTGACCCTTGCGGAACACCGCTAGTCATCAGCACAGGAGTGGAGTAGGCTTCATTCACCTTGACTCGCATGGTCCGGCCAATCGAAAAATCAGCGATCCAAGAAAGGGCATTCCCGGAGACACCGGTACCTCGGAGTTTAAGAAGGAGCCTTTCATGGGGGACCTTGTCAAACGCCTTGCTGAAGTCTACAAAAACCACATCCAATTGTTTCCCAGTGTCTAACG
>OX104066.1:42521514-42597476 GCA_944474145.2 Dicrocoelium dendriticum
TTTCGCACTTTTGTGGATGCGCCAGGATTCGACGAAGTCCTATCACAAGAGAAACAGACGAAGGAATCGTTCACTGAATGATTATACACCCAAGGAGCCCGATCGCAAAACCACATGATGAACTCTTCGGAGTCGGATATATCAGATGACAGCCAGGTTTCGGAGAAAGCCATTAGGTCCGGTTGCTGTTCAGAGATAAGGAGTGGAATCTCATCTAGCTTGTTTCTGAGACTGCGCACATTCGCGAGTATTACCCGTAGTCCGTTCTTTATGTTTGAGGTCCTGGAAGAAGGAGAATTGGCCTCCATCGAGTTCTCTGAGTTCTTTTGACTACGGGAAAATCCACTATGTGTAGATCTGTTTCTCCATTTGCGCGTCGTGTTTGCAGCTCGCAGACAACTTGCCTCATTCGGACTCGGTTCTCCGGGGAGAGGTCTTTCAGAACGTAGAAGGTTTCTCCCTTGAGGCGCGAGGTCCGTCTCAGGATACGTTGGCATTCTTCTTCATCCTGACAGATGATTTTCAGAGGACAAAACTTGGCTGGGTCCTCTTGTTTCCGGCCAAGGCGAAAGCAGAGATTAGGTTTATTCCTTGCTCGCGCACATCAAACAACATGGAGACCATCCGTTTGAGGAAGGCTTGGTCGTCGAGCATCCTTTCAGCTGGAGTCTCTTTGTTTGATTAGGTGACGTTTATGATAATCAGGCACCGGTTGCGAGCAGGTGGCTTGTCTCGTTCCGGTGATGCTGGCTTTGGTGGGCATTTCTTTTCTCTGACAAGTTCCTCAAGCTGCGCTACTCTATTTAAGACGAGCTTTAGTTCCATGTTTTTCGTGTTTGATTTTATCTTGGGTCGTGAGATCTTCGACGCCTTGTTCTCAGCTATGGTTGTCCTCGTTTTTGCTGAGGTGCTAGCGCCCGCGACTGCGGCATAGAACTTGGGCTTATGCATCAGCTCATTCCCGTTCTCACTGGGCAACGGTGTTAAGTCCAACGTGGTGGAGGACGCCCGGCGTCTTTTCCCTTTCGATGTAGAATACCCAGACGAGGGCAGACACACTAGAGATAGGTGTCTCGCTGTCCGAGTTAGAGACGGCTTGCGCGGAAGCAGTATGTACGTTGAAAGGGTTCAAGTTCAAGTGGGACCGGAACAGTAGGAAAATCCCGCGAATGTTCCACCTTCGAAAACGTCGCTGATCCAACAGGGAAACCGGTGCCTTGATGTGCCAAAGGAGAGCCAAATCAACACACACGATTCACATGATAAACCAAACAATGCCCACGTGCCCTGCACTAGCAGTCCCCACTGTGCCTGCCACGTGAAGAATAAAAGAAAACAGTAGTGTCAGAAGTTGCTTGTCGCTGACCAATGTTAGACACGAATCGCAGTGAAAGTTGATGCCTTTAGAGGTAGTGCGCTGGAGACAGTAGTAAAGATCATTATCAATGTTACAGCAAACTATATGCATCCATCTGCGCACAGTGCGCATTGGACGGCCTTTGAACTTGAGGTGACACACTTCCCAAAGTCCACGCACTTGGATGTTATAGCTACTAAAAGAAAAAGTTGGCCATAGTCAAATTTCGTCAAAAGTGTCTATTCAGACACTTTTCTTCACGAGAATTTTACCTAAAAGACTCGAAAGCATAGTACGTCAGAACGAGGAGTTACCACGTAGTACTCACAGAGATATGGTTGAGGCAATAACAGAGGACAAGTTCGAAGTGAGCCTACATTCCCCATGAAAAAGTCACAGGCTGATCTCCCCCTTTTTCCATCAACGCCTTGATTTCACAAGTAACGCGAATCAAGGAGTTTGATATATTGGCATGCATATCATATAGTCCGGCCATCGGAGCACCTCGCTCGTTCATTCATTCATTGAGTTCATTGAGTGGTAGAGAGCAGAAGGGGGGTCCCGTGTCAGCTCCTTCGCTTCCCGATCTTCCAAGGATTGCAGGCGAGTTGGCTGTCATGGCTCAGGATGTAATATCAGCCCTGCAGGATCCTGGAGTACTCAGTAGGAAGATGTCTAGCAAACGTTTGAAACTCGCTTCTGATTGCGCATTGACAATCGGGTCCGGCAGTCGGTTCCAATCATTAATTACTCGAGTAGAGTGAGCAACATCTGAGCGGGTTTTGAGACTCCTCGGTTTAAAAAGCTTCCAGCTGTGACCTCGAGTCGAGCTGCCAAGTCTTAGCTGAAAGAACTGCCTGAGCTCGTTTCCCAGTTCTCCTCGTAGGATGCGCCTGGTATAGATGAGGTCTCCGCGAAGTCGGCGATAGTCTAAGGTAAAAAGGTTCATCATCTGTAGTCGGGTGGGGTACGGGAGGTTGCGTAGCCCAAGGACAAATTACGAGGCTTGTCGCTGAATTTTTTCTATCTTGGCACTTTCATGTTTAGATAAAGGGGCTATGGCCGGATGTCCGAATTCAAGCATGGGACGGATATGGGTGAAGAGAAGTCTAAATATCTGCGGCGTCATTTTAGAGAATGATCTCCTTATGGCGCCCCACATCCTGTTCGCCGCCGCAGTTTTCTTTAACGTGTCAAGGGTCGTTTTGAGATCAGAGGAGATTAGTGTCCCCAGGTCCTTTTCCGGTGTGGCAATCTTGAGTAGGTGCCCGCCAATGTGATAGATGCCCAGTGGTTCAGTAGAACCTATAGAAAGGACTGAGCATTTATCTTTGTTAACCGGCAAACCCCACTTGATAGACCAAGAGTGTAGTAGATCAAGCGCTTCCTGTAATTGGTCGGCGTCTTCGAGGATGGACACTTACGACCATAGCTTGAGATCGTCTACATAGTTCAGACAGCCCGTTTGTAGCATACTTGGTAGATCATTGATATATATCTTGAACAATTCCGGTCGGAAAACGGAGCCGTGTGGTAAGCCACTATACATAGGCAAGGGGAATGAAAGGGTATTATTTACTTTGACTTGCATGTTCCGGCCTTGCAAGAAGTCACTGATCCATAGTGGGAGGTTCCCTGTCACGTCAATTCCGCAGAGCTTAGAGAGTAGTTCCTGATGTGGGGCACTGTCAAAAGCTTTGCTGAAGTCGATGAAGACCACGTCTAAACGTTTTCCAGTGTCCACTGATTTAGCCCACTTCTCTCTAGCGACCAACAGGTTAGGGCTGCAGGAGTGCCCCTTCCGGAAGCCATGCTGGGTGACTGAATGGAAGTTCAGATCTTCGCAGTGTCGGTGGAGAGCAGATTTAATGAGCTTTTCCATGATCTTGCAGGCGACCGACGTCAAGCAAATTGGCCGATAGTTCGCAGGGTCCTGGCGGTTTCCACCTTTGTATTTCGGCATAACTACACCTGTCTTCCAATCGACAGGTAGTCGACCAGCTTTAAGAGAAAGCTGAACGATTTGACAAAGTGGGACGGCAATGAATTCTGCAACCATCTTGAGAAAATGCGGATGTAACCCGTCTAGGCCTGGTGAGGAAGAGAAGTTCAGTTCTAGTAGTAGCTTCAAGGTAGCACCTGCATCGATATCGATATGTTCCAGAGGTACTGTATGTGCAACTACATGAGGGTTTGCGAGTCTGTCTCCCTTCGTATATACTGAGGAGAACTGTAGAGCCAAGAAGTCAGCTTTGGCGTCATCATCATAGTTTATCATACCTGGCTCATTGGTAGACAATGCAGGAATTCCACAGCCCGTCTTGGAGGACCTATTAAAGTATTAAAATAGTATCTTTGGCCTAGAGAGAGATTGTTCGGCCAGGCTATGCTCGTATCGTTGTCTCTTTTCACGTTTCTGCAGGGAGCAGAAGTTCCTGATGGTTTTGTATTTAGAGTAGTCTGAGTCTAAGCGGGAAAGCTTGAATCTGTCCCATAGTTTTCGTCGTTGTTTCATGTTGGCTCTGAGTTCTCGGTCGATCCAGGGGGACCTTTAGAAAGAGGCCTGTTACGGTGGAATGGGACGGCCTCCCCGATGAGGAGCTCCAATTTGCGGAATAAATCGTTCTAAGCAGCATCGAGATCTAAGTATTGTGGAACATTCCAGTCCAATGTACCTGCTGCCATCCTTAGCTTGAATGCATCGGTTCGCCAGAAGTTGCGACGATGTGCCCTCCGGGTTCGGATAGCTAGACGTTTAGTCCATGGGAAGGAGATTGTACAATGGTCGCTTTTGCCTATGGGTGGTAGAAGGGTCAATTCTGAGACATCTGCCAGGGACGGAGTGAGCACAAGATCAAGAGTGTGCGGAGTCTAGCCGGGAAGAAGCCTAGTGGGCGATGTTATATGCTGGGTGAGATTCGTTTTGAGGACAGTTTCAAGGAGGCTGGTGTCAAATGACTGGGGTGGAAGGTGGCAGTGTAGTAGGTCCCAAATGACATGCGGGGCATTGAAGTCACCCACAATAAGACAATATCTGCGGTTTCCATGCAAGTTGATAAAGTCTAGTACAGAAGTACCGTTGCCCCACGGGGCTTTGTAGATGACGTCAACCATAAGGGGTTTGAAGCCATCGTTGATCCTACACCAGAGTAGCTCTGCGCCACCAACAGCGTCGCTGACGGCTTCTACGAGATGAACTTTAAGATGCTCTCTCCACCAGAGAACTGCGTCACCACCAACTCTTGCTCCAGATCGGTCAGTACGAAAAAGTTGGTATCCTGAGATGTGGATCTCAGAGTCGGAGATGTCTGAAGTAAGCCAGGTCTCAGTGAAGGCCAACAGGTCAGAAGGTAGCTTTGCGATAAGAACGTGTACCTCGTCAAATTTGTTTCTGAGACTACGGACATTTGCAACCAACACCTGTAGTCCATACTTTCTCCTTGTTTTTAAGTTCCGGTGAGGACGAACAGTGGTTTCCAGCGGGACCTAATGGTTTATTGTCCGGGGGTGAGGAGAATAGGCCTCCAACGGGTTTTCGGAGTTCTTCGAACTACTCGCAAATCCACAATATGGAGGTCTATTTCACCACTTCCCCGTCTTGTACGTAGTTCTTCTACGTCCTTTTTCATTTTGACTCGATCTTCCGGTGAGAGGTCACGAAGTACATGGAATGGCTCACCTTTGAGACGCGAGGTCCTTCGCAGGATGCGTCGGCATTCCTCCTCATTCCTGCAAACGATTTTAAGGGGGCGATTTCTCGAGATATTATCTTGTTTTTTACCAAGACGGAATGCAGATACAATATTGATTCCCTGTTTGCCTTTATCAAATAGCAATGAGAGCAATCGCTCAAGCGGTGTTTGGTCATCTAGTATCCTTTCCGCAGGGGTTGGTTTTTCGATTCCGCTGCGTTCATGATGATAAGACAACGGTCGTGAGATGGCTGGGTACGTTCAGGAACATGTGGCTTGCTACAGGGCGGATTTTCCTTGACAACTTTCTCAAGCTCAGATAGTCTGTCGAGAAGGAGTTTCATTTGAGACTGAGATGATAGCTTAGGTTTGGGTTTCTCGACGGGCTTAGGCCTGGCCTTGGCGCCACTTGTAGTCGGGCTTTTACAAATAAGAACAGAGACCGCGCTTTCCCTCACAACTGCCCCATAAGATCTTGCGGTGCGATCAGCGGACAGGATCTGTGTAGATGGATCCGTATGCGTAGTGGACGTGGTTCGACTTCGCTTACCTATGGGGGTGATCCAACCGGAGGTAGATGTTGCTGGTGAACACGGTGGAGCAGATGAATCGTGAATCGTATCAGGCTTCGTCGGAGAAGAAGAATCAATGCTCAACGCAGATAGTCCGGCGAGAAGACGCCTGCAATTCAGTGGAGCACGGCAGTTGTCGCAAAAGAAGTTAATGGCTGGCGAGGTGAATCGCTGCAAGTGCACACATCGATCAGGACAGGTGCCGCAGTAGGTGATGTGTATCCACCCATCACATTCAGAGCACTGCACTGCTTTGGAACGAGTGGTGACACCTTTACCACAGGACAAGCATTTGGACGCCATGGAAGATGAAGTCCAAATATTCACTAAATGATTCTCCAGAAACGATCTTTATTCTCTTTTCTTCGCCTTTATTCTCTTTTCTTCGCTCGTACTTTCTATGCCAAAATAAGTCGGACACGCCCAGTTCCTGTGGCATCGTCATGATGTGAAATAAATTCCGAGGACACCGGTGGTCGAACGTAGTCAACCCCACTAAGCTGGCGAAATGAGGTGCCAGATTTCCCAATATTGCAGGATGTACTATTCCTTCTCAACGAAACTGGTCTTTGACATGGTGCGACTACTTGCGTACCACATCGACCCACTGAGCTGTACTGGGGGAGGTTATTCGGCCATTTGAGAGATACTTTCACCAGGTTAGTGAATGGCTAGAACTCAGACGAACTCAATCTCCTGGTCCTCCAGGCTGCGGGTTGGAAATGCGATAGTGACCATTACTGTAAAACCGAATTTTTGCCACATCGGCTGTCTTGCGGAGAGACTTTCAATCCAAAGGCTTTGGTTGAGGACCCTAACTGTCCTACTCTATAGGTCTGGCAGTTTCTCAGTCCATGTACAACCATGATTACTTCTTCAAACTTCAATCATATTCTGCATCGGTCGTTGCACAACTTAGCAAGAGTCGCCTAATTTGTTGCACACCGAGGGGAAGATAAGCGAAAACATGTGACTGCTCGTGCCCCCTGCTTCTTTCTTCAACCTGTTTTTCTCACCTCCCAGTCCCCATTACTAACCAACCTTATATAAGTCCCAGTTTAATTAACAACAACCGCAACGCCACTGCAATTGTTCTGCCTACAGCTATCTTCGCGCGCCACCCAATGGACGCCAATCGACAACAGCTCCTTATGAGGCTACACCGTGCCGGTTTCCTCACGGCATTCAGCCTACGCACTCTAAGACAAACAGGCCCACAGGCTGCATTTCTATGCAGGTTGGACACACTGGATATTGACGTGTTGTGTCCGAAACTAGGATTACTAGCCCTCACCGGTCTTTGAAGTAACTTCACTTGGTTTGTCCTCTCGCTATTGGTTGCAGGCATCCACAGACGCTGATGTAGCAACCACTGGTCAGGCTGGGATGGGCGCAGTTCTCAACTCAAAGGCTCAATCACTGTTGATTGACCGGATTCCTGTGGACAGCCGTTTTTATGCCGTTCGTTTAACTAGATCAAGTAAGATTGATTCCTGAAGTAGCCCTAGGCGCCATTCATTCGTGCGTTCCGCCCACGCCCCCAGTCACTACAGTTCTTATGTTGCCAAGGACGCATTCTACCACGAAGTGAACACTGGACGATCCACAACAATGGTTGGAGACTCTCAGACATGGCGCAGTCACGAAGTCATGGCGTTTCTGCATTCCATTTCATCCACCTGGCTGTTAACGTTCGGTCCGTTCTGCTTAATCTGACGCATTTCCTTCTTGCTTCTATCCTTTACATACTGTTGGCATCCAAACCCACTGTCGGCCGGTGGCGGAGTGGTCTGCGGGCCTGGTTTGCAACCAGAAGGTCTTCGGTTCGAATCCACGTAGGGGTGGACGTCCTGGCGATATACACAGCCCGCGCGCGACTGCTGGTCGCGCGGCAGTGAAGCGTCGTTACGGCGTACAGCTGACACAATCATAATAATCAAACCCACTGTCATACCGTTGTTATTTATTGTTATTTTAGCGAGGGGAGTCATGCAACTGGATACATCGCATTTCGGTGTTCGGATCATGGATGTGCAACTGTAAAGAACTAAACATGCCAATACGAAGTGTTACCAGTACATAGATCGTGGTACTTGAAGGTGATAAAAATGCGCAAGAAGGTCGAGTGAGCTCTTCATACGCTCAGGTGGAAGGTAATTAAGGGCCAATACCGACCGGACGGACAATCGCGAGCGTTTGTCACAGCTGTGTGGGGATCGCCAGCTGTTTCTTAGTAGCAGTGAGCGCTAAAGTGGCACTTTGCGTCCTCCTGTGGCTGTTTAGCGATGGATCCAAATAGACCACAGTGTCGTAATTTACAGATGGCGTGTTTCCATGCTGGATTGTCGCCCATCCTGGAGTACTTGAGTTGACTCTGATAATGCCTTGGTATGTTGTCACTTTTCCAGAAACTTCACCGGGGGGCGCACCAAGCGTCTCCCCCGATTGACGACTGAGAAATTATCTCGGCCCTCCATCAGGACAACCTGCCAGAATACACTGCGTACCGAACTGTCGTTCCCTTGTCCTTAATGACACTAAGCTTCAGTGCAATAGGATCTCGGTCACCGTGCACCATGTAGGAGCCATTGCTTGCTGCACTATCAATCGTCACCGCTTTAGTCACTGGATATTCGAAAGGTCGAAGAATCTATTGGAACCCAGAAAAAACTCCCGGCTGACTCTTAGCACAATGTGACCAGACGGACTATTAGGGGCAAAATAAAGCGGTGCCTGTGTGCTGACAAGTCTGGTGGACCCAGCGGGCTCAAGAAATGGAGGCGGAAGCAGTAGGTCGTTGTCGCAAGCTCTCCCAACTGATTCGCCTACTGGTCCCTTAAAACCAGGCGTCAGCAAAACAATTAGATAACGCGAGTGCCTTTTTCACAATAAGAAGCGCCCTATGGCTCGTTGGGCGGAGCAAGTTTGTGATCAGTTCAGTTGGTTCCCTGCTCCCGGACCTCTTCCTACTCAGCTGTTGCAGGCTGAGTCATTGGTGATTAGTTTAGGGCCACCATCGGAGGCCGAGGTCCGTAACACTCTCACAGCCCTCATCCGTTCTCGCGCTGCCGACCCGGATTCCTTCGTACTCGCACTCTTTATGGACGGTGGTAAGGTCTTCTTTAAGGCCCTGACCCTATTCGGATAGGTCTGCAAGGAAAAGACAATCCCAGCTAACTGGAGTGAATCGATTGCCGTTTGACTGCCTCGTGTCCGTCGCTCGTTTCCTCCCGAGATTACCACAGTTACATTCACCAAAACAAGGTTTATCCGCTTGGACTGGTCGACCCATCCTCAATATCCAGATGGTTTAAACGCTTGATATTTCTGCGGAAGATGAAGAACCCGCACATTGTTCCAACTAGAGCTCTTTCCGCCATTCTGGAGAAGCTACCTCCACGGGGTCTAAACAAATGGGTTTAGCTCGCCTCGTACTCACCGTATCACAGTTTACTCACCTTGAATAATATTTTGCATGGATCCCCTGTTCCGCGGCCGAAGAAAAACAATTATGGCATGATTACCTTCACTGCCTCAAACATTCCGATTCTCCATTCACCTGGAGCTTTTCTGATGTCATTTCACGGACAGCATTGAGGGCGTATAAATGGCTTTTCCGATGACCTTTCATGGAGTTTTCATATGGCTATGGAGACAAGTACACTTACATTTGAAGAAACTCCAAAACCACTTTGCGGAGAATGGAACTTTCGCCTGTTATGGACATATTCAGGCACAAGAAACAACTGCACTCACCGTCCCCATGACAAGTCCAGCATGGATATCTGGACACGGGTTGCGAGCCGGACCAAAATATAACATAAAAATCCGGCCTCTATCAACCATGTGTTTACTCACCTGCATCGTTATCATTCGACTCTGCGACTCTTTTACATCATTGACCGGCTTCAACGACTACTGCCGGTCCATTACTAAGCCATTCGGCCAACCAAGGAAGAATTTTGGCTGTCAACCGACTGCGAATAATAGGGTGCAAAATCGGTCTATACGATGCATAGCCGACTAGCACTACTGTTCAACGGAAGCTAGGGCAGTGTTCCAGGACGTGGTGGGTTTTGGCCTGGCAAGCGTTCCCCTATAAAAAGCCACAAATGTCCGCTTAACAACACTGCAACGTGGCGGATGTGACTCGCCACAAAATAAAGTCACAGCTAGACATTTCACACTGACGCAGTCCTCAGCCTTCTACATCCAACCTGTGCAACTGACTTTACTATGAAGAATGCTTTGGTGGAGCCCAGATCATCCCGGCTTCGTAATGGTCATTGATTGCACCAACACCTTGTTTGGGCTCCTGTGCTCATGGATAACTACACGGCAAATTAACCCCCAACTTGTATCTTTACGCACCAGTTTTTTGCGCGCCACAGCGCCATCCTGGTCCTTGATCTGACTACTACCTAACAATATGCTCACTCATATGGACTACATCATTTGGTTTATTCCTTGCATTAAAACGAAATTTTTTAATATTCCAAAGAAGCTATGCTTGTATGCATATTTGATCGCGCCTTTATAGGTGTGTCTCGTTTTACAGAGAATATAGCATTATTTATTTGTTTATTTATTATGGAGGCAATATACATGAAGAGCAGTCGCACCGACTCTCTTAACCACAGGGGTAGTAAGTGAACGTTAGTTGTGACAAAAGTACTTGCCTCAGTTCTCGTTAGTCGCCTCACTGCCGAGCGGGAATCCAGGATCAGCGGAAAGCAAACAAGGTTTCATCCAGGACGAAGCTTTATAGACCACACATTCACTATGCGGCAGGTGCTAGAGCAACGCCACGCGTACCCCAGACCGATAATAGCTATGTTCCGCGACTTCAAGAGAGTCGATCAATCCATTCTGTATGAAATACTTGCACGGAAATAGGTGAACATTTTACGCGCCCTGTACTCGAACACCACAGGCCGCGTCCGGGTCTACAGTGATTTGTCGGATATTTTTCCGGCAACATGTAGCTTTCGACACTGTTGTCCAACTTTCCCATTTTCGCTAAAATTTCTTCGTTGACTGCATCATGAAGTGTTCCCTTTCGAAGCCACACGACGCAGAAGTTATGGGGCTGCCTGGTGGTTGAGCTTGATTATACCGACGATATTTCCCTGTTTCTTAACGATGCTGGGACGGCGCAATCAACTTTTATAAAGCTCTCCAGAGTGGTAATATTTGGTATGCGCTTCACGCCTTCAAAGTGCAAAGTGTTGTTACAGGACCACCAGCCACTTCGCTCTTGATGGCAAGCAACTCGAGGTAGTTGACCACTTCACCTACTTTGGCAGCTGCATCAGCAACGATGGACGCCTAGCAATTGAAGTCATCAAAAGCTAAAAGTGCGGTTTTGAACTTGCGACATCTGTGGCGTCAGAAAGAAGTATCCTTCCGACCGAAAAGCCATGCTCACAAGACCAAAGTAGTGGCCGCCCACTCTATGGGAGGGTGACTAGGCTTCTCCAATGTGAGGACCTGCAGTGCCTTCAAATCTTTGACCATCGCCGTCTGCGAAGCATTGCTGGTGTCGGATGACACTAGCGTGTCCACAACGATGATGTGCGTAGGCGAGTGCTAGGCAATGATACTCAAGCTAGTTCCTTAGAACAACAGATAACACTGAATAAGTCGTGTTGGCTAGGGCATGCACAACGTACGCCTGATCACCAAATGGCTTGCCGAACTACCTGCTCGTCGTGCCAGCTGGGCGGTCCTGTATTATCCCGTTTCAGCAAAAGATTCGGTGGCAGTATTCCTGGACGTAGTGGGTTTTGTCCTGGCAAGCATTCTCCCTACAAAAGCCACAAAAGTCCGTTTAACAACACTGCGACGTGGCGGATGTCTCGCCACTAAATAAAGTCACTGCCCATTGCTATACTTCGCTGGAGCATTGTAATCCTTCAGCATGACGCTAAATTACTGGGAGTGTTAGGCCACTGGTTGGCAGCCAGCCAAATCAAAGGCGTATGAACCGAGCAATCGGTCACCGGTTCCCAATGAGCGCGATACCATGAATTCGCTCCGCTGCCTTGCGGGTCAGGTCCCTATGACCGAAGGCTCTGATAAGGGCCTCCTAAATCAACCCGCTTCCTCGGCCGGGGCAACCGGGAAGCTGTATGCCCACACAAAACATGAAACGATGGATTTACGAGCACGTGCTCAGGTTTCTCGTTGTCTGAACTCTCTCGTTGGGCAAGGTGGGGGCGGCCGAGCGTGCTAAACCACACTCTACCGCACCGCAAACCACCTTCGTCCCACGTTTACTCAATCCCATGGTCTTGGCAACTCCCTTCTCATTTCGAGTCCAAACGTGCACTGCAAATAAAAACGGCACCTTTGGCCACATCAGTGAACCGCTCAAAACCGATCGCACACATACAAAAACCAAGATCAAGGCTTTTATTGCACCCCGCTCGCTCTTCAAGCGACGTTTAATGTTCGGACGCTCATGCAGGTTGCTTCACAACCTGCTTTTGTGCGCACCTTGGAAACTCGCTCAATCGACGTCTGTTGCCTAACCGAAATGCGTTTACAAGACTCAAGCACAACGCTACGGTGGTTCTCACCATCTCCAAGTTCCAAATGCACATTCACCTTGCGCTTATCTGGAAATGCGACAGCGGCAGCCTCTGGTTGCGCCGGCGTAGTAGTTGCATTAAGCGCGCGCTGAGGCAGCGCTCATTGACTGGTTTCTGGTCAACAGCCGTATTTGTGCAGTTCACTTGGAAAGCTCAGTGCGATCTTTCAGCCACGGGACCAGTAGGCTTTGCTTATTCATTGTGGCAGCGTACGCTCCTACGGACTGCAGCCCGGATGAAGCATAAGGCGAGTTCTATAGTCAACTCACCGACCTCCACAAGAAACGCCGCATAGACATCGTGGTACTTGCCGCAGACCTGAATGCGCATGAGCGTGAACTTGGGGTTAACACAACCACGGTACTCGCAGGACGGACAACGGTGATCCAGTCCTTCAAGTGTGCGCCGACCACGGTTTGTTCCTTACGAGCACTGTTTTTAGACCTTTCTGGCGCCAACGAGCCACCTGGAGACATTCAGCGCCTGGTCAAGCATAGATGCAAATGGACCACAGCGCTGTTAGTTACCGTTGGCGAGGCTGCATAACGGACTGCAAGTCAATTTGGAACACTTACTTGACTTCGGATCATGCGCTCGTGAGTGCTAAGTCCGTACTGCGCTTTGGAGGCACCCAACACAGTCGCCGGAAACGGCTTGACACAGACAAACTCGCCGCCCAAAATGTTATCGGCGCATTTCAGTACAAATTAGCCTCCGATGTTGACACACTGGGCACAGATCCAGAGCGCCTTACGAAAGCCCGCTACTCTGGTCTGTGGCTTCACCAGATGAGCTGCTATTCATTTGATCTCCGCACAGTCTCTCCAATTAATGGAAAGCTGTCGAACAATTCCTGCCGGGGTTCAGTCCAACGCAATACGCAGAACCACCGGTGTTGAGCTCAGACAGCTCCTCAGGAAGCATCATGAGGTTTAGCGGACTCAACGCGTCGTTGAGATAGAGCGGGTACCCTCGTCAGGAAACTCCCGCAAACGCTTCTAACTTATCCGTTCAACAATAGGTAGAAGGCCAAGTGTGAAGTTTTGCGTAAAAGAAAGGTGAACTAATTCACAGTGGTCACCGCCGTCTGTTACGATGGGCAGAGCACTATTTAGATCAGTTCAATTGGCCACCAGCAAAACCGAGTCCATCTTCCGGGGTTCACAGTGATCCTTGGTGCGTGGATAATTTTGCACCGACAGACTGAAGTTCCCTATGAGCTTCGCCTACTAAAGCGCCACAAGTCACCTGGCCCAGATGAAATTCCGCCTGCCCTCTTCAAATATGGTGGTCCCGCTCTCACTTGGGAGCTGACATCTCTCTTAAATCAGATTCGGACTACTGAAACCATCCCATCCGACTAGAATTTAGCGGATGTTGTACCTGTGTACAAAAAAGGAGACCACAGTATTTGCTCCAATAAGCGTGGCATCAATCGCAGTTGTGTCGGATCCAAACTGTTCGCTGCCCTACTCTTGCGGCGGCTCAGTTGCGTTCGGGAAAAGCATCTGGGTGAAAAAGAAGCTGGATTTGGATTTGGGGTGTGTGGATGGAGCAGCGCAAGTCATCCATGGTCCCTGTGTAAATAAATAAATAACTAAACTTTTATTCTCGACAATGCGAGGCACACCTGTACAGGCATGATCATGTTTAGCTAACATAGTGTGATCAAAATAAACAAATAAATAAATAAATGGTATATTCTCCGTAAAACGAGACACACCTCTGAAGGCATGATCAAATATGCATACAAGCATAGCTGCTTTGGAATATTAAAACATTTCGTTTCAATGTAAGGAATAAACGAAAAGATGTAGTCCATATGAGCGAGCATATTGTCAGGTAATAGTCAGATCAAGAACCATGATGGCGCTGTGGCGCGCAAAAACTGTTGAGTCAAGATACAAGTGAAGGGTAAATTTGCCATGTAGTGATCCATGAGCACTGGAGCCCAAACAAGGTTTAGTGCAATCAATGACCATTACGAAGCCGGGATGATCTGTACTGCACTAAAGCATTCATAGTAAAATCAGTTGCACAGGTTGGATGTAGGAAGCTGAGGACTGCGTCAGTGTGAAATGTCTAGCTGTGACTTTATTTTGTGGCGAGTCACATCCGCCACGTTGCAGTGTTGTTAAGCGGACACTTGTGGCTTTTTATAGGGAGAACGCTTGCCAGGCGAAAACGTACAAAGAGCACATGTTTGGCATAACAGTAAATGTAAGTGTATGGGTGTATATATGAATGTAATTGTCTATGTATATAGCTTGTATTGTTGTATGTGCCGCAGAATTTTGACTATTTGTCATCAGTAGGAATGTGAGAATAAGCGTTTGATGTCCGTCGGTTGGATACCATTTTCCGATGTCCCCGGGGCAGTGACTTTATTTTTTGGCGACTCACATCCGTTACGTCAAGCGTTGATAAGCAGACATTTGTGGCTTTTTATAGGGAGAACGCTTGCCGGGCGAAAACCCTCCACGTCCTGGAACACTGCCGCCGAACTATTTGCTGGAACGGGTTAAACCCGAACCACCCAGCTGGCAACACGAGGAGGTTGTTCGGCTAGCCAGCCAGTTCGGTGCTGGCGTCCTGTGGCTGGCCACAGTGACAGGTAAATCTGTATATATATATATATATATATATATATATATATATATATATATATATATATATATATATATATATATATATATATATATATAAATATATACCTGATCAATGCTTACTGATGACGGCCAGCTTTTGTTCACCAGGTGTAGGTCGGCGCAAGGTCCGAGATGGCCAAAACAAAGTTAGCAGCGGGAAATGAAGTCAATGACGACCAACCTCGGTGCAGTGGGTCCGTCTCGAGTTCTAGGCTGAGGTCAATGTGACCCGCTTTGTGCTTGTCTCTTGACATCGCTCGCAGTCGGGCACTGCTGTCGTCTCCTAGTCGGAAGACCTATTTAAAGTGAATTTGGTGCTGGCTTATCTGCAAAGTTATGGCTGATTATGACGCGAGGCAGAGAAAGCCTCAAGGAATCTGTCTCGCCGATACCGCCTCGGCTTTGCACGATAACCAGCTGGTTGTGACGGCATTTTGTCCACACAGGGTGCAAGCACTTTGATCCTGAGTGTTTGTTTAGGGTATTAAGGTGTTAAGCCAGATTCCCCTTCTCTTCCTTTTATTTTTCTTCGTTCCGTATGTCGCTGTGGTTGTACGGCAGCGAACATCAGTTCACTTGGCGGATGTAATGCTGTTGATGATGATGATACTCTACTCTTCATGGCGGGAGTGATGTGCTGCCGGTGCCCAAAGTGGTGGCGATAAGTAACAGTGCCACTGAATGTTACTATACGGTTTGTGGCCTCACCTATTCAAAATCTGATATTCAATTAGTTCAAATGTTTACGACCCGGGCACCGGAGTGCCGCGGAAGCACCAGGCGCGAGTAGTGTCACTAGGGTAACAATAAATAACAACAGGGAGAAAATGAGGTAGAGCCCAGACAGAATACAAAGAAAATATAGGAGAGAGGTGTGTCCAATTAAACGGAACTAAGTAAACCTTAACAACTAAATGCAAGAAACCAAATGCGGAAGTGCCACTGACTGCCCGACACCGCCATATCCGATAGCCCCCAACTAATGGTGAGACCATTCCGAGGCCTCCATAAATAATTAACCCCCGGACTAGCCCGATCAAGAATTTCGGTCAATTTCCTAATCCTGGTGTCTCATGCCATAGACTTGCCACCTGGCGGTTTCGCCTAAGTGGGTGCAGCGACAATACGTACTTCATATCGAGGATAGCGGTCAACAGGCATAAGCAGGATATGACATGGCTAAAGTAAACCGTTACGTTTTAGCAAACACTCCAGTGAGTCTAAACAAATACCAACTGGCGGACATCAGCATTGTTCGCCCGGAGTTCTCATCAGATGTGAGTAATACACCGTAAGCACCAGTAATCAAAGCAAGTCAACCGTTCAACGTCTCCAGTGCGTCCCGCCACATAGACTAGAGTCCAAGTAACTCTATTTGTGTTCGGACGTGGCCGGTGAAAAGCAGTAGTGGCGCGCCTGTTGTCGTCTCCTAGTTGAACAGCCTAGTTAAAATATCTGTAAATTAAGGCTGGACAATGGGGACTGCAGAAAAGCCGTGTCGCCGATGCCGTTTTATCCTCGTATGGGAAACAACTGTTAGTAAGGCGTAAGTGTCTTTATCATGAATGTTTTTTGATGATACTCAGATACATACTCAAAATCTGACCAGTAATAAAGCAAGATTCCCATGCATGTTCCATCATAGATGCGTCGCTGATTCGAAGCTGAATTCGGTAGTATGCTTAGAATGCTTGGAATGTGGAAGCCAAAGCAGCAAGCGAGGATCAAACGGTAGTCCCTCAACCAAAGCTCATGTGTTTTACACTAGCAATTCCCGATGCGCAGACCACGTGACAGCCTACTACGCATCCCTGGCTACACTACATTCTGTAACGGACGGGACAACCAGCGGGGTGGCGGTTGCCTTATCTATGTCCGGGACGACTTTGGTGCACCCGATTTCGAACTGTTATCTATAGGTGATCCAGAAGACTCCATCTGGAGCCAGACGATCGGAGGTCAACTTGATCTCCTTATCGGTTGCGTATACAACCCTCCACACACATCTAGCAAAAAGCTTAATGAACTCACTAAGCTTTTTCACTGAAATCTCCCTAATGCCCCCACGTCACAAGATAGTGGGTGGCGATTTCAATATGCCACTTATCCCCTGGAACGACCAGGTTGCCCCACTCAGATACAGAAGTTTCGTTGACACCGTCCACGCAAATACCTGGACCCAACAAGTTCACGATCACACTAGGCTTTCTAACACCCTGGACTTAATCTTTACGCAAGGTGTCTCCGATGCAGTTGCTGGTATATTAGATAACCTACATGGCTGCGACCACAGGGTGGTCAAACTCATATTTACATTTTCTGCTCCGCACAGTGCCACTTCTTCCTATGTCAAACAGTTTCGAATATTCAACCACATTAACTGGGACAGCTTTGAGATATTAGTGCGATCTGCGGACTGGGACAACTTCTTTTTAGCTACTGATGTAGACGCAGCCGCACACGCCCTATATCTAAACCTCTTCAGCTGCCTAGATGTGATCGCTCCACTCACTTGCAGAAGCCGCCTAAAGACGACAGCGAAATCAGCGAAGGCCTACGGTGTACTTAGGAAGAGCAAAAAGATGCGCCATCGATACTCCAAAACCTAAGGAATTCCACATCCTTGTTCGCATGAACGAACTCCTAACCAACTGGCAAACTGCGCAGGAATCAACCAAGATTGCTGAAGAAGCTTCTGCCCTTAAATCTAAAAATAAAACCAAGCCACTCAGTCAACTACTCCTACAAAGTAGCAATCAAAAAGCTACGCCTGTTGCCTCACTCAGACTTTCTGACACATCCGTTATTAGCGATCCATCAAAAATATGTGAGATCCTCAATGAATACTTCTGCAATTCGTTCACAGACGCTAATGGAACCTCACCTGCCATGCCAGCTAGGCGCACCAAGGACTCACTCGACACTATTAAGTTTGACCTACGTTCTATCACTCGGATAATCAGCACAGTCAAATGGTCATCACATCCTGGTCCCGATGGTCTCCCCTCTGCGTTGCTGATACTCGGTGGCCAGGATATTCCAGTTCTACTTCTCAACCTATTCACGCTTTCCATGACAAACGGGATTTATCCAACCACATGGAAACATGCCACCGTCATCCCCAAACACAAAAAGGGCAGTCAGCAGAACATGGAGAACTATCGCCCCAGCAGCCACACGCCTATAGTTTCAAGAGTAATGGAACGAATAGTCAAAGAAACGATGATCACCTTCCTGCTTACTCGTAACCTCCTCAATCGACAACAACATGGATTTCTGCCGTCTAAATCCTGTCAGACCTGCCAATTTGAGTTCCTCAACCATGTAACTCAACAGATTGACAACAAGCAAGCCCTAGCCATCATCTTCCTAGACATGACAAAAGCCTTTGACAGTGTACCACATACAGAACGCTTGATGAAGCTGGAATCATACGGTATCTCTGGCAAACTGCACACTTGGTTCTCATCATATCTTACAGCTCGCTCACAGTCAGTGATGGTTGGGGACTTTATGTCACTTCCTAAACCAGTCAAAAGTGACGTAATTCAAGGAAACGTTTTAGGCCCTCTACTTTTCCTGCTCTATATCAATGACGTGTTCCAGGTTTTCAAACATGGGACACACTACCTCTTTGCCGAAGACATCAAAATTGTCTTCTCATTTCATCCGTCAAACTTCCACACCGCCCTCTCTCACATACAATCCGACTTAAGAGCCCTAACTGCATGGTGCGACACATGGAAGTTGGCATTCACACTAGCAAAATGCAATGTCCTTACATACAGATGCACCATGCCACACAATACCTTAATGCTACAAGGCACTCCATTAACAGTACGCCTAACAGTACGCGACTTAGGCATGCACTACTCCTGTTCGCTGAACTTTGAGGCACAAGCGGTCTGTTCCGCAGCTAAAGCACGCTCTCTCATCGGATGCATCCTCAAACCATGACAATACAGGAATCTAGGACGGTGCTCTGCAAAACATGCGCCCGGCCACTGATAGAGTACTGGTCTATAGTATTCACCAACCTCAGAAAATGCGACAGAATAGCCCTCGTAAAGGTTCAGCGTACCTTCACAAAACGCCTCCTGAGGCACTCAACTCTCAGCTACCGTGATCGATGCAACACACTTAAGCTCGACCCGTTATGGCTGCGCCGACAGAAAACCAACCTCGCTTTCTTATACTCGCTCCTCAACAATCCCAATGGGAGCCCGCTACCCCCTGTCTCAGACTCACATATCACTTCGTACCCCCTACGTGATAGCCCCCATTCCATTATCCTGCCAAGAACGCGCAGTAGTATTTGTTCCAACTTCTACCTCTACAGATACGCACACGTATGGAATAGGTTACCTCTCACAATAAGGGCATCTATGAATATAAACCAGTTCCGCTTCTCTATTAGCAAATACCTCTCTGTCACACAAGTTTCCAAACTACTGAATATCAACTGTCCCGAAGACGAGCTCTTTGAAACTGGACCAGACCACTTATAATCGCCACTTCTTACCTGCTCACAATATCACCCTCCCGACTGTTATTATTCCTACCTGCCTGCTTCTTCGACGACGAACAAAAATAAACCCCTTAAGTCTTCCATCCCCTTGGCACCAGCCATTGGATACCGAATGCCTATGCATTTCCTCAAACCTCCCACACCTGGCAAGCTCGAGACATCCGCCTCTAGCTAATCGCACCAACTTAACTGGCTACTACTTAGATGGCGAAGCCGGCGTGCGTAGGACCACAACTACCAGTTGACGTTGCCCAAGTATATCCCAATCGCCAAGCTGACACCTTCTCTAGTATACTTGTTGCCCTGTGACTCACGACAACAATGAATATTCTCTTTTAATCGCGCTTCCATTTACCACATATTACTACTATTTGTATTACTTGTTTGGCTCTGGATTTCCTCTCCCATTACCGAATGCCTGTAGCACTTACTTTCGCTGACATATTGACGCATTCTGTCACACTGTAGATATAGGCTAATGACCAAGTCTTATTAGAATGGCTACATCTGGCCACTGATAGCTTGTCTTAGTGCCACTATCTGTCGATGAACTTAAATCCAGCCTCTGTTTAGAAGCAGCTAGTGGTCGTACGCTCCAAGCATCTCTGCGCATGTGCTAAGCTTCCTAAATGCCACGCTTTTATCTCCAACTTCCATCTTTTAGGACTGTCTGCGTCAAATAAATCTGCTGTTAGTTGATTTAATCTGGGACACATTAGGTATCCACTAGCAACCAGAAGGCTTCAACCCAATGCCATTGATAGCCGTCGATACTCTCTCTCTCCCTTGGTACCGTTATCAGTTCTTCGTATTACCTATGTCACCACCTTTCAGCTGCAGCGAATCATTGTAGATAGCATGCCTCTTTGGGCTAGGAGCCACTCATTATCTCTCCAACACTTACTCTCTTGAATTGTTTGCATCTCATACCCATGCTGGTTCGTTGACTTTCACTGCCACGGTAACTATCCACTAATAACTAGAAGTCTTAATGCGAATTCAGTTGCTGCCCACTGGTTCTCTCTTTTAGCACCGTAATCCTTCGTTCCTCTTATCTTCATCACGTTTTCCTCAGTGATTCGTTGTAGACTCCATACCTCTTCGGGTATACCCAGGGCTACTAGGAGACCTTCCGTGTTTCTCCATCCTGTAATCTTTTAGAATGCCTGTATCACTTACCCTTGATGGCTGCTGATATATTCTGTGACACTGTAGGATTCCACTAGTGACCAAATTGCTTAATGGAATGGTTACATCTGGCCACCGAAAGTTGTTCATAGCGCCTGATTTTTCGATCCTCTTACTTCAGCACCTCTATTTGGTAGCAACTTGTGGTCGTAGGTTCCAATCATCTCTGCGCATAACCAGAGCTTGCTATAAGCCACATTCTTTTATCACCAACCTTCATCCATTGGGACTGCCTGCGTCACACATTTGCTGTCTGTTGACTTATTCTGGGACACTTTAGGTTTCCACTAGCCACCAGTAGGCTTTACCCCAACGCCATTGCTAGCCCTCGATACTCTCTGTCCCTGGGTACCATTATCAGTTCTTCTTATTAGCTATGTCGCCACGCTTCAGCTGCATCGAGCCTTTGTAGGCAGCACACCACTTTGCGCTAGGAGCCACACTTTATCTCTCCAACATTTACTCTCTTAAATCGTCTGCATCACATACCTGCGCATGTTTGTTGACTTCCTCTGTCACTGTAAGTAACCGCTAAGAACCAGAAGGCTTAATGCGAATAAGGTTGTTGTCCATTGATTCCCTCTCTTAGCACCATTATCCTTCGTTCATCTTATCTCCATCACGTTTTCCTCAGTGATTCGTTGTAGGCTCCATACATCTTTGCGCATATACAGAGCTACTAGGAGACATTCCGTGTTTCTCCATCCTGTAATCTTTTAGAATGCCTGTATCACTTACCTTTGATGGCTTGCTGATGTATTCTGTGACACTTTAGGAATCCACTAGCGACCAACCTGCTTAATAATATGGCTATATCTGACCGCCGAAAGATTTTCATAGTGCCATAATCTGTCGGTCATATTAACCTCAACATCTCTATTTAGTAGCAACTTGTGGTCGGAGGCTCCACGCATCTCCGGAGCTTGCTCGGAGTCACTCTCTTCTATCTCCAACCTTCATCCTTTGAGACTGCCTGCTTCACACACATTTGCTGTCTGCTGACTTATTCTGAGATACTTTAGGTATCCACAATCAACTTTAAGGCTTCACCGCATTGCCATTGCCAGCCGTTGATGCTCTCTCCCTTAGTGCCATTATCAGTTCTTCCTACTACCTATGTCACCACTTTTCAGCTGCACCGAGTCATTGTTGGCAACATTGATCTTTGCGTCAGGAGTCACTCCTTATCTCTCTAACACTTACTCTCTTGAATTGTTTGCATCACATCTTCGCTGGTTTGTTCACTTCTTCTGTCACTGTAGGTATCCACTGGTTATCAGTAAGTTTAACCCGAATGCCTTTGCTGGCCACTGATACTCTCTATCCTAGCGCCACCATTTGCCGCTCTTCTTATCTTCCTCCCTACTGCAGCAATTCGCCGTATGCTCCACGTCCCTTCTGCGCAGATCTTCAGCCTGCTTGGATACACTCCTTGTCTCTCCATCGTACATTCCGCTGGAATGTTTGTCTCACTTACCTTCAATGGCCTGTTGATACACTCAGCGACCCTATAGGCATACACTAGTGACCAAGCGTCTGATTGGAATGGCTACATCTGGCCACTGAGTCTCTCATAGCGCCACCATCTGTCGGTCGTCGTACATTCGGCACCTCTGCTCAGAAGTAGCTAGTGGCCATAGGCCCCATGCATATGCGATGATTCAGTGCTTGTTAGGAGCCACTCCGTATCTCAATAACCTTTATTCCTTAGAATATCTGCATCCAATCCTTCCGCTGCCCTGCCACCAATTGATCTTTAGGTCTCTCTCGCGGCAACCTATGTATTTTCACTTATTCTGCGCTCCCTCTCGTACTACGCTAGCTACGTGCTGTTCATGCACCTTGCAATCACCACCAATACTCTAACTCTCTTTGCTCTCACCCCACGCAATGTTTGGCTTATAATAAACCGATACTTCCTACTTTACTTACTGGTACAACGCACTTGTCTCTACGCAGGCGTTAGCAATTCACTCCTACGGCTAATGATTCTATGGGATATTCAAAAGACACTTTCAGCATAATTATTGTTGCACAGTGTACATGCTTTTGTCTCAAGCCCAAATGTTGTAACACAAGACATTAACAATGTTAAACTCCATGCCCGTACTTGCGGTCTTCTCTCGGTTGTTACTCACTTTCCCCTTTCTCCAAGGTCCGGCACTTCTTGGAGCTCTGGAATTGGACTGAGGAACGGTTTTGGCCCAAGACGGACGTAACAACCGTCAAGGACGTACATGGAGCATGGTTGAACAACAAAAAGGACCCAACTACAATAACCGCAACCCTTGTCCAGTATGGAGAACTGGACATATCCTCATACTTCCATACGTTATACGTCTGAAAAATCTGGACAGCTGAAAAGTTGAATTTTTGCTCACCTAGACCTAGAACAAGATGAATATTCGCAATGTCCCTCTCCTACACCGACCTTAAAAATCATGGCGACCCCGATCAAATTACCTGTCCAAATAACAGAGGAAATAAGGAGCCATTTGTCTGCGAATAACCGAATATGAAACCAGTCGTCAAGCGGCTTTGCCAGTTAAGCATTAATGTTCAAAGTGCTTTACGGCAGTGTTGCAGGACGTGGTGGGTTTTCGCCTGGCAAGCATTCTCCCCATAAAAAGCCACAAATATCTGCTTAACAACACTGCAACGTGGCGGATGTGACTCGCCAATGAATAAAGCCACTGCTCACAACTACATACTGGAAAGTTGACTTGACTCACATATCAACTCTTCCCGACACCGTTTCAACTACACACGATTGAACCCGACGTATCGTCGTGATACACCTCTGTTTTTAAACCTTGATCATGCCTGAGTTGATGTGTCTCTATGAATTTGAGGATAAACTATTTATTTATTTATTTATTTAGGTTGAACTTACCAACGAAATCTGGTAGCAAAAGTTATGAAAGTGTTTAGTAACAGATAATTTGAAAATAGTTGAGATGAAATAGACACGATTAAGAAAGCAAAAAGAAGACTTGAACCTGCAGTTTGAAAAGGCATTGCATTGTCTAAACTCTCCCTTTTGACAACAATACCACATTCATGAAGCTGTTACCACGTGCGGTTAATGAGCTTGAGCTGATACCCGATAGGATCGGAGTGTGTTTAGGACCAGGAAGAACTGGTAACTGAGTGGGCAGAAAGGACCAAGATAGATCCGAGTGAAACCGTTTTGTCAATATGCGATAAGCAAGAACCAAATAACCGTGAAGTTTGCTATGGTACCGTTCCGTTCAGTCCAGCTGAGCAACTATGATCCGAGGACCGAGGTGCGGTGGGTCCAGTTGCCACTACCATTACCGCAAGAATAACAATAAATAACAAATGATAGTGCGGCTGAATGCAAATAAGACGTAAAGGAAATGGAAGCAAGAAGTAAGTGCATTAAATTAATCAAAATGAAACGAAAGTTAACAATTACGTGAAAGAAACCGAATGCATTAACGCTAGTGACTGCGCGAGTGCGCCATATCTGTTACGGTCTCCAACTATTTGTGTGGACCATTTTGAGGCCCGCGTCTATGAAAACTACACGCAGCAACCTGACCAAATATCTCAGTAAGTTTCTTCATGCATCTATGCCACGTCATCGACTGGCGACCTTGCAGTTGCGTCCAACTCGATGCGGCCACGGCGTAGAATACAAGCCACGGAACTTGGCCAACGGGCATATGGGGGCGGGCTAGCCAACGTAATCGATTAAGATTCAGTAAACACTCGAGTGAGGAAGCAAAAGGCTTCTTGCCAAAAGCCAACTGGCGAACCTCAGCATTGCTCATTCGGTGTTCCTATCAGACGTGAGCACTAATCTGCAAGCATTGATGGTAAAACACGGTCAAGCGTTTAATGTTCTCGCCGCGAACTGGCCAGGTCTCCGATCGATACAGCAAGACCGGCCATACCACAGCGTTATACAACCAAATTTTTATTGACAGACTGATAATGCGCCGTCTCCATAGCTGACTGAGTCTCTGAGTAGCCACACAGACCTTGCGGATACGCGAAGTAACCTCTTCAGTGATGTGACCACCAGAGGTGATACAGCTACCAAGGTAAGTGATCAGATCCCCACTTCCAGTGGCTGTTCGATGATAACCAAGACCGGTGTGTTGATCCTGTACTGTAGCAATAGTTTGCACTTTGAAGGTGCAAGGCACACGCCGTAGCGTGCAGCGCTACATATCAGTCTAACCAGTAGTGTTTGCATAGTCACTGCATCAGACCCAAGAAGTGCTTTGTCATCCGCATATTTAAGGTTTGTCAGCCGGTCACCTGACAGAACTTCCACTCCGGTAGAGTTGGAAAAAACAGAGTCACCGATGATAATTGCGACAACAAAGTTGAAGAAAAGGATATATAGGACAACCCAGGCGAACCCGACTAGTAGGAAAAGCAGGACAGTTTACTGTAGACCTTTACACGGCGTTGGGAATCACGGTAGAGTGACTGCATAAAGGAAAGGAATCTAGGCAATACGCGCTTAATGGACAGGCGTAGGATAGCCACAAGTCGCGGTCGAGTCGAAGGCGGCTTTCTAGTCAAGGAAAAGCACTATGGTCTCTCCTCTGTATGTGTCTCTGAGCCAAATTTAACTAAGAGGAGATGCTGTCGATACAATCACGAGGGGGAAAGAATCCAGCCTGTCTTTCATTGATCCGGTCCTCACGTGGATCAGTAGCCAGGGGCTACAAAACACAATCAAACGGTGTCTTGCCAAACGCCTAACCAGTGGATTTATGGATTTATACGTTTACTACGCGAACATATCCGCTATTCCACATAAGCCTATGGTGAGTCCACCACAACGCTTTTCACTTTATTATGCAATTGATTTTCGCAATAATTTCCACCCCACGGGACTTGTTAAGTGATGCATTTTTACCCGTAATAAACCATTGTTCCATTTTTCTAAGTCGTCGTAGAATAACACCCGCGTAAATTTGGGAGACAAGAGATTTGAGGTAATGACTCGATGATTTTCGCACAAAGTACGCTGACTCTTCCTGAAGATGGGTACTACAGCTAACAATCGCCAGTTTGAAGACACTTCACTGTTCCAAATTGTGTTAGAGAAACGAGTTCAACCAACAAACAGTCAGCAGCGTCTTCAGCAAAGATAGAGGAAGGTCGTCCGGCCCAGGGGCCTTGTTTCGTTTCAACACAGAAAATTCATGCCGAATCTCCTCCAAAGTTGCAGTTGTGACATTAACTTTACACATCGGCTCAGGCAAACCAAAAGCGGCAGTGTCACAGCAGTCCTGTTGAACTGCTCTTCAAAATATTATGCCCAACGGGTTAGTCGACGACGTTGAGACTTGATCAACTGTCGATTTTTCTAAGCTGTTGTCTTACTAATCGATGGATTTCTCGGACCCGTGTTCCGGATGAGTTGGAATAGCACTAGGCTGTTCTCAATAGCATTGGTTTCTTCATCTCACAGGCCTTTACAACCCAACAACGTTCCACGTCTACTCAGCGACTTCTTGTGAGAGGTCGCTTCAGAGTTACGGATACGCTGAAACTCAGTGCCCAACGGAATATGCTTCTGTGTTTCGAGTAAGCTAATCGATTCCGCGGAGATCCATTTACAGTTATGACGTCTCAAGTTGGGTGCACAGCTTGCGTTAAAGGCATGCTTCATCGCACAATTGAGACAAACCCAGTCAGCGTTTGGCTCTCTAGCCTCATTCACCACAGACAATTGGTGAGCCACCTCGACATGATACGGTTAAAAGGCAAATTGCGAGTTCAAGTTACAGGTAAGGTTAGAAAATAAGCTCTTTGTTTGGAACGGGAAGAGTGCGCGCCAAGAATGGGCGCACTACAGCACGGTCGGAATCCAGGCATGCGTGCCATCCGTAGCTGATGTTAATATGGTCAAGTTGGACCTAGATTACTGAGGAATTCGGTGAGCGCCAGTTGACGCAATGTGTACGTTTGCGCTGGAAAGCAGTGCGGCTATGGTAAAGGTTGTGGTTAGCGCAGTTGTAGAACTCGACCACTATTTGTTAGGCTGCATTGACCCCGAAGCGGTCTCCCAGGTCTTTTTCAGGGTCCGAAAATGACCCACTTGTGCATTCAAGTTACCAACAACAATCTAGATGTCAGTAATTTTCACCATAGAGAGAAGAGATGAAAGATACTAATGAAAAGCGTCTTTGTTACCCTCTGAACTCCATCCAGTAGGAGCATACACAAAGGAGACGAAATGGCAAGTATACGTGGCTTGCGTTCGAACCAACGTAGCTTATGCAATTCTGTTCAACGAACAAATATGAACACACGATATCGGCAATGCTCCGCAGGTAGTAATTATTAGAAGGAGTTCGGTAAACGCCAGGTGACGAGGTGTATGTGTTGGAAAACAGTGCTGCTTAGGTAAAGGTTGTGGTCGGCGCACAGTTGTAGCAAACGCACATCATTATTTTTGGGCATGCATCGACTCCGAAGCGGCCCCTTGGGTGTTGTTCGAACTTGAAGAAGGGCCCAATTAAGTATTCATGTCACCAGCAAGAATTACGATGTCAGTTTTCTTCGTCATGCGGAGAAACGATGACAGATGTTGATAGAAGCCAACTTTTATATAATGGTTCATTGGTCTAGAGAACAGGAGGGAAGACCCACGTCAGCTCCATCGATTCCGATTCAGTGCGGGTCTGATGCAATTGGCTGTGAAGCAACATTCCGCTGCGGATCGTCGCCGTTGCAGTAGGAGCAGCAGAGCCCTGCCGTACTCATCAAATGACAGTCAAGCAACCGTTTGAAACTTGCCTCTTTCGGTGGGTCAGAAATGATCGCCGACAGGCTGTTCCAATCATTCCCTAAACGAACTGATAAATAAATAAATAAATAAAAAGTTTATTCTCAAATTCATAAACACACCAACTCAGGCATGATCAAGGTTTAAAAACAGATGTGTATCACGACGATACGTCGGGTTCCATCGTGTGTAGTTGAAATGGTGTCGGGAAGAGTTGATATGTGAGTCTAGTCGACTTGCCAGTATGTAGTTGTGGACAGTGACTTTATTCAGTGGCGAGTCACATCCACCACGTCGCAGTGTTGTTAAACAGACATTTGTGGCTTTTTATAGGGAGAACACTAGCCAGGCGGAAACCCACCACGTCCTGCAACACTGCCTTAAAGCATATTGAACATTAATGTTGAACTGGCAAAGCCGCTTGACGACTGGTTTTACCTTCGGTTTTTTCGCAGAGTAATGGCTTCCAATTTCCTCTGTTAGTTGGACAGGTAATTTGAGCGGGGTTGCCATTATTTTTGAGGTCGGTGGAGGATAGGGACATCGTGATTATTCATCTTGTTGTATGTCCAGGTGAGCAAAAGTTCAACTTTTCCACTGTCCAGGTTTTTCAGATGTATAAGGTATGGGAGTATGAGGAAATGTCCAGTTCTCCATACTGGACAAGGGTTATGGTGGTTGTAGTTCGGTCCTTTGGAGTTCTACCGTGCTCCAGGTAGGTCCATGTGGGTTGTTGCGTCCTTCTTGGGCCAAAACTGTTCCTCAGTCCAATCCCAGATCTCCAAGAAGTTCCGGACCACGGAGGAAAGGGAAAGTGAGGGACAACCGAGAGAAGACCGCAAGAACAGGCATGGAGTTGAACATTGTTAATGTCTTGTGTTACAACATTTGGGATTGAGACAAAAGCATGTACACTGTGCAACAATACTTATGCTGAAAATGTCTTTTGAATATCCTACAGAATCATTAGCCGTATTGGTGGATTGCTAACGCCTGCATTTAGACGGATGGCAAGTATTCCATTCTTGTACAACTTCTACTTGTGACCTCGTGTCGGGCCGTCCACGTTGAGCCGAAAGTGCTTTGGTTCCTCACTCCCAAGTTCTCCTATTAATATCCGCCTGGAATAGAAGATCACCGCGGCGCCCCGCGCAATGCATTGGAAATATGTTCAGATTTCGGAGCTAAAAGAGGGTAAGCAAGATCTTGAAGCTCACTGATGGACTTCGAGCCAAGTTCTTAACTTTTTCTAGTAAGTCGAATTCAGATTTTAAGAGAGGATAGGTAGCTGGGAACTCATACCCTAATATCCGGCGGATATTTGATGTGAACAAAGTTTGGAAAGTTGCAGGAGTGCTACGGGCGAACGACTTGCGTAGAGCACCCAGCATCCTGTTTGCGGCCGTGACTTTTCTCAAGGTGTCTTGGGAAGTTTTAATGTCATGTGACACGATAACCTCCAGATCCTTCTCGCGCATGACATTCTTGAGAAGATATCCGCCAACGTGGTTACATATTTATATATTTTGCAACCGCCTGTGAATAGACATTGAGCCATCGGAAACCATGGAACTCAACACAAGGTACAGAAATAGTAAAAGAAAACAAAACAATACATCATAGTCCATGGTTTTGTCAGTGGGCGACATTCTACCCTGTTGTCCAAGCCGAAGTACGGTGTTGACTTAGGGGACACCACCCCGATCCTTTGGCTGAATAGCCTGCCCACAAGGCAGCGGAGCGAATTCAGGGAATCGCGGGTTACCAATAGAAAGAACAGCACACTTGTCGTAGTTAACTGGAAGTGACGCGCTTGCACAATCTATGCACCTGGATGTCATAGCGATTTGTCGTATGGACAATACAATGATACAGTGATAGAACACGGAGCTTCGGATCCGCCAGTCGCGGTGAATGATCTTTTGGCCGTATGATTGTGGTACCCAAGGTTGTATTTTGAGGAATGAGACTGTTGGGCCTTCCGACGCCTGTGTGTGTTTATTATTATGATGACGTCGTTGTTAATTGCTAAGGGGAGGATTAGAAATCAATAAAGTGAACGGTTTAAAGGGGTTACGGTGGTTAATCATGTTCCCACTTCTAGCGAAAGCAGCCATGGTGGATGATTCTTGTGCATTCCGACGTATCTTCAAGGGTCCATATGTGAACTTTTCATCGATGAATGAAGATCTGAAACCTTCTCAGCTGGAAAAGGCGACATAGTTCATTCGTCGGAGCGTTCAAACTGCGAAGCTTACCAATGCGAGACTGGACAGGTGCTACCGGAAAGATGCCAGTACCTATATATTCAGTTTGTGTGCGTGCATAGTAAGCGATGGAATGTTGCTGGAAAGCGGTAGGTGCTGCGTATCCGCCTGCTGAATATATTTTAACAGGCGCCGGTGTTACAATTGCCCTGCGCGGTTCGCAGCAGCTTTTAAGGGGAAGGTTACCAGATTGGAAAAGCCTATCTTTGGCATTCGCACAGGTTTCACGTGGGAAAGCCTTGGCTGTAAGGCGAAAATCGGCGCTTAACAGCGGATCAGGGAAGCATGGTGCTTAACTTAATGAAGACATTTCGTCGCACGCAGGAGATGCGTGCATTGCTGCGTCTTCAATCTAACCTTCACTTAACAAGGCGCAATTTGTAGGAGGTACGGCGTCGTCGTCGTAACGCTTGTGTCACGGAAGTGGAGGAGGTTACGCAGCGGTTGCGAAGAAATGGTCAGGAAATTGACTAGAGTGGGTAACGTTTCAGTTGACGCCCCAAACCCTCGACCGCGGTTACCTCGTGTAGTCCTATCCACCTCGGAGGAACGCAACGTGCTGTTGCGGTTTGCCTTCAAATTGAAGGGTACTAAGTTCAACGTTTAGCCAGACTTCCTATAAGCGGATAGGCTGAAGCTAAAAGAGGCCATTAAAGACCACAAAACCAGGCGAACGGCCGGTGAACAACGTCTCCGGTTGGTGGAAGTTCGGGCGGTCAGCCGGCGGTCTGCTTCCGCCCTACCAGTGCCAGTACTGGTAGCGCACTACCCAGGGCTGGACATTACGAGTACTTCCAGGCCGTGCTAGGCAATATGTGCAGCCAAATGAATAAGAGGTGCGAGATAGGTCTGCTTGTAGATGGGCCTCATCCCGATATACTTGCATTCCCTGAATTGTGGCTGTCTCGGGACAGCACGGATGGTGAACTACATCTGTCTGGCTACGCACTAGTTAGATGTGCGCTTCGTTGGCCGACAAGGCAAGGGCGTTACGCATTACGTTAGCTGTGGACTTGACGTTTTACGTACCTACTGGTTTCCGTCGGCAGCTAGAACAGTCGAAGCTCTGTCGGCAGTGCTTAGCACTTCCTCAGCTCAACGTAGAGTAGCATTTGCGTATAGAAGCCTGGGAATGCGTCCAAAGAGGTTCTTGACTTTAGTCGCTCTCAATTCGCAAAGCATATGTTTGATACTGGGGATTTCAATCTACCAGCAGTTTGCTGGGCAGAGCTTTCTTGCAACTCGGCGGAAGGTACTTACGGTGCAGATCATCTTGAGCTTACGCTACAAGTACCGGTGCATCAGTTAGTGGATCTCCCCACTAGGTACATGTATGCCCAACTACCGTCTATTTTGGATCTAGTTTTTGCCAAGTTACTAGACTTCGTAGGTACCATCACTTACAGCTCTCTCGTAGGCGTCAGTGATCATGCTTGTTTATCGTTCAGGTGTACTCTGACCAGACGTCACCAGAGCATCGCTAAGCCATTTCCAAACATATGGCGTGCTAACTAGCAGGTATCGCGTACCAAGGCTTCTGGGTTGCGTTGCGAAATCTCGGTGGTTGATACGGTTCAGGCGGCCTGGGATAAATTTAATTCTTATCCCACGGAAATGTCTATTCCCTACATCCCGCTTGCGAGGATAAAGTAGACACCAGCGCGGCCGCCGTGGATAGATACCAATGGCAAGTATCTGTTCCAGCAACGTTCTAGTTGCTGGAGGACCTACCGGGTGACTCCATCCTCTAGCACCTATGCTAGAAAACGCGGGGCTAGAAATAGGTGTAAACAACACTTAAGGAAAGTTTGGCTATTGTACGAAAAAGAATTGGCTGATGGAGCTTCGGAAAATCCGAAGAAGTTCTTCGCTTATGTTAAGAGACGTTGTAGTTCGAATTGGTTAATCCCAACTTTGATGCGAGCCGACGGAACTTGTGCGTATGCGGACTCAGATAACGCTCGTGTACTTGGGGAGCAGTATGCAGGGGCTATTGTACGTGAGGCCGCGTTGACTAGCGTTGCACTTGTCCCCATAGTACCTGAGGGTTCTTATTTAGCTGAGCTTTCTGTGGTGGAAACACAAGTCCTTAAACTGCTGCAAGAACTGAACTCTTCCAAAGCAGCTGGACTTGACTCAATTCCCCCGAAGCTTCTGCATGGGTTGGCGACGGAACTAAGTAGACCGCTGACGATGGGGTTTCAGAAGTCACTTGACAGCTGTACTTTACCTTCTGAATGGAAGCAGCTGTCATCTGTCTTATCTTCCAACTTGGCGACAGGGGTCTGTCAACCAATTATAGGTCAGTCATTCTGACTAGCGTCGTGGTCAAACTGCTTGAAAAGCTGGTGAGAGGTTCATTGGAAGGTCATCTGAATAGATTTAATCGACTCAGTAGTGCACAACACGGATTTCGGAAGGGTTTTCGTGTCTTACGAAATTTGTTGGCTCTCGTGCAGCTTGGGCCGAGGCAATGAACGATGGCCACGTAGTGGAGGTGCTTTCCGTCGACTTCTCGAAAGCATTTGATAAGGTACCCAACTTGAGGCTACCTCAAAAGCTGAGCTCCTACGGCGTATCTGACCGCGCCCTTCACTGAGTATCTGCGCTCTTGCAGGGAAGAGAGCAGTGTGTACGTGTGGGTCGCAGTTTATTCCTTAGGCAAGCGGTCCTTAACGGTGTCCCACAGGGCTCCGTCCTTGGACTGATGCTGTTCTCCATCTACGTAAACGATCTCCCTGGAGAGCTTTGAGTCTCATTCCTATTGTTTGCTGAGGACCATCAGCTATGGAAGGTTGTAAACGTTCCTGGGGGTTCTGAGGCCATACAGCATGCACTGGACAGACTCTGGGACTGGTCTACTTTGTGGTTACTGCCCAGTAAGCAGGTTAAGTGTTCCGTCCTTCGTATAGGAGCAACTTCCCCCTTTCGAGCTACGTACTCGGTTTGGAGGACCTCCCCTTGTCTCCAACTAGGTAGACGTAGGCTTCGTCCAGTCCTCGTCTCTGCCTTCTGGTGACAACTGGAAGAAGGCCGTTATTAGGGTTTCAGAATGCCGTGTTTAATACGCTGTGCTTTCTGGGTCTTAACTGCCGACTTATTTGTGAAGTTGTTCTCAGATTTCGTTCGGCCCCATCTGGAATACTGCGTCCAGGCTCGCCCGCCCTGCCTTGTTTTGGAAAGAATGGAGCTCGAGAGGGTTTTGAGAGTAGGTACCAAATTGGTCGAGGGGGTACCGGGGGCAATCGTAATCCATGCATCTACTTAGCTTGGGTATGTATTCAATGCACTACCGACGGCTTCGAGGGGACTAATCCTTACTTACCGCACTTTAACAGGGAAGGTTGGAACAGTGTTTAGCTCGCCATTTAGCCAGGCTAGGTTGACTTGTCTTCGCGGCCATCCCATGAACCTACACAAGCCGCGTTCTGACGGGATCAGGGCGGAAACTCGGTTATCGCGTAGAGTTCTCGAGAGCTGGAACGCGCTTCCAGAACGTGTAGTAAGTAAAAATATGATTAAGGGTAAATAGCGTCAGTTAAGAAAGCGTTGTTGGCAACACGAAACCTTTCCCTTCTCCTGACCATATCTATCTTCCAACTTTTATTTCGTGTTCGGTCATTCTCTTCACTCAATGGCATTAGCCTTCATTTAAATGACTTTCATTCCCTTTATCTTCCATTTTCTTGCTATTTCATTCTTACTTCAGGTGATTTACATAGTGTGGTCTGCTAGTGCAGGGAACGTGGCGAAACCATTTCTCAGTGTTCACCCTTGATGGGTTCCGAGCTGTATACACGCTCACTTAACTAGTGATGAATATTTCTGAATGCTTCAAACTTCCGTCACCTTTATTGCATCCCTTTTCCCAATGTCCGGAAGCATTTACATCCACCGCTGCTCATCCGCTAGCACCGAATCATGTATCAGCGGCACTGCGCCTCTTCGCACATACTGCCACCGGCAAGTGATGCATCACTGATTCATAGCCACAGGTACCGTTGGATTTCCATGAGCACTTCTCTTTCAGCGCCAAGTGATATGCTCCTCCGTTTGCCTTAGTACTTAACTCAGCCACTGCGCACACTCCCAAGTACTGCCACCCGCAGGTAATGTATCCTTGATTCATAGGCACAGTTACCATTGGATTCCCATGGTCACTTCTCTTTCAGAGCCACAGTGATATGCGTCGCCCTTCGTCATCCTACTTACCGCTGCCAATGCGTCTCCTCAAACGTACAGCTTCCGTAATACGACGCGTCTGTGTAACCTAGTTACAGGTATCCCTTCATTTCCTTAATGACAGCCCTTCCACAGCCAAAATAACATGCTCGGCCGTCAAAGTGAATCCTGCTACTTTCTATTTTCCTACGTATTCGCCCCACTTCAGCGTTCATCAGTGATACATGTACAAAGGTAGGGTTGCATTTCAATGGTGACATCCTTTTCCTAGCCAAAGCATATATATGAACAATGTTCTACTGTCATTGTTACATGTGCCATAAAATGTTTGTACATTTGTACATATCTGATCATGCCTCCAAGGGCGTGCCTCGCATAGTCAGGAATAAACTATTTATTTATTTATTTCCTTAGCAGATTTCTCGGTCCGTTTTTCTTCTCTCCCTTGTTCTAAAGGATAGCAATACCTGCAAGGAACACCGCTGAGGACATAACTGCGACGCTCCCGTGGACAAGGAATCAATACAGAACAAAGAAATAACCCGCACTTCGCAATCCTGACACAAAAAGGAACCCAGCAAACTAATCAATCGATACAAGTGACCTGAGTCGTCCGACTTCAACAGCTCCAACCGCTTGCGGTCGACTTCGAAGGAGACTACCGCTGCCCGGTGGTCGCAGACCTAGCAGGGTACTTTAAAGATGGTGACGTTTGTTGATTGATCGGACAGGAGTGAAACAATTGACCTCTAGACTCTGACATTCTAATCTGGTGTAACCATTAAAACTGTGTTTTAGTGTGCTAAAAAGCTATCAACCGTTTGCCGCGGATTCGAATGCTTGGCAATACGGTTAACCAAATGCTGTAAATTTGGTAAATTAATTAGACAAAGAAATTTCCACACCCTTATGTCCAATATTGCACAGTGAGCGCATTGTAATGCTAAAAGTCAAAATTAGGTCGCCTGTTTTCATGGATGCTGTATTTAACTAATTCGCAGTCTTGGAAGTCCGTTAAAAGCATTGGATTTCCGCAACTTATACCGTAAAAGCTTTCTTTTGTGACAAGCTTGTTGGCACGAGCGTCCGTTAATAGTCCGTGGGTTATCTTTTATGCGTCTTCTCGGCGTCCTGTCTAGAGGTTGTTAGACGCAAAACAGAACACAGACGAGATGTGCAGCAAAACGGTTTTGAAATGAATGCAAACTGGTGTCCACTCAATCAGCTGGGCACGCTGTGTTGCAAAATTGCTGATATCCAACTGGCGTTACTATGCGTCTACGTATCGATGGGGAAACATCGAAGTGTGTAATGCATGCAGCTATATTTGCCTTAAATATGCGTAACAGTAATGCAATATTGGTAACTACAGTAGAAATTATTCACTACAAGGTATAAAAGATAAGCATACCGTTTCTGAGCCCGTTTATTAAAACTTCCTGCCGTCCACTTTTAGTTTCGTCCTGGACTATTTAATTAGTCTCCTATTGTGCCGACATTTATAGCCTCGGAATTTTAATGTGAAACGCATTATTAATATAATGAAATAAGTAACACTTGGGGTTTGTGAGTTTAATAGCAGTGGATACATCATAGCAGACATAATTAAGTGGCTTCTTTAACAGCGAAGATTTTGTAAAATCATAGGAATCTTATGCAGCATTATTGTACCTATGAATTATCATTTTATCCAAACATATGTACAGCGAGCCCTCCCACTGAAGCGTGCTTTTGGCCACTCGCGGAGAAGCATCATTGACCAGCTTCAACGACTGCTGCCGTATCAGAACTAAGCCATTCGGCCAACCAACGAAGAATTTGGCTGTCAACCGACTGCGAATAATAGAATGCAAAATCGGTCTATACGATGCATAACCGACTTGCACTACTGTTCAACGAAAGCTACGGCAGTGTTCCAGGACGTGGTGGGTTCTCGCCTGGCAAGCGTTCTCCCTATAAAAAGCCACAAATGTCCGCTTAACAACACTGCAATGTGGCGGATATGACTCGCCACAAAATAAAGTCACGGCTAAGCATTTCACACTGACGCAGTCCTCAGCCTTCTACATCGAACCTGTGCAACTAATTCTGCTATGAAGAATGCTTTGTTGGAGCACAGATCATCTCTATCTCGTAATGGTTATTGGTTGCAAAAAGCCTTGTTTAGGCTCCTGTGCTCACGGATCACTACCTGGCGAAATTACCCCCAACTTGTGTTTTGACGGATTTTTGCGCGCCACAGCGCCATAATGTCCCTGGGTCTGACTATTACCTGACAGTATGCTCACTCATACGGACAACATCTTTTCTTTTATAACTTTCATTAAAACGAAATGTTTTAACATTCCACAGAAGCTATGCTTGTATGTATATTTGATCACGCCTTTACAGGTGTGTCTTTCGTTTTACCGAGAATATACTATTTAATTTTTATTTATAAATGTCTTTATATGTCCATGCATATGGTTAACTAATGTTCTAAATAATAATCGGCGCTGTTTAGTGCGTTAAATCCTTCTTTTTAACCGTACTTGCCGTCAGCACAAGTGACTTTTAGCGCGCCGTGGGTGACGAATAATTCGTCACTATAGTAGTACTTACTTATCAGTCGGTAAACGATTACTGCGTAACGTTGACGGAATATGCATCCTTTCAGCGCGAGCAGCAAAAGCGTGTGCCGTCGGGTGAGTGTTGTAACTCCCTAAATGACCAGACTTTTGGCCCTCAGCAGTGCAAATGTACACCTTATGGACGACCATTTGTTCACCCAGTATATCTTCCAACGCCCCTTGAACTTCAGCAACGAAAGTTTCATGGTAAAAATATCGTAAACATGAAGCGGAAAGCCACATATTAATTATAATTACGCAATGCAGTAGCCGCAAACCCAAACCCTAAATTGATTTTGAATTACCAATTCTCGTCCAAACGAAACTTAATTAGGAGGACTTTCAGCCAACAGTATGCATTATCTGATGCTACCACAGCATTATCGTGAGTGCGCTACTGTCGGAGCCTGTATACTACAAGCACAACCCTCGGAGTCAAATGATATTACAACGCACTTGGGTCCTAGTACATCGGCACCAAATGTGCCACTGATGGAGCCTATATACAACGACCACGAGACTTCGAGCCGTATGCTATTACAACCCAACTGGGTCCTATTACGTTGACACCAAATGTGCCACTGATGGAGCCTATATACAACGAGCACGAGACTTCGAGCTGTATGTTATTACAACCCAACTGGGTCCTATTACGTTGACACTAAATGTGCCACTGATGGAGCCTATATACAACGAGCACGAGACTTCGAGCCGTGTGCTATGACAACCCACCTGGGTCCTATTACACTGGCAGCAAACGTGCCGCTAGTCCAGTTCATTGTTTAAAATGCTGTAATCCCAAATGAGCGCAGAAACCGATATAAAACTGTGCATTGTATTTAACAAAAGGCAGCGAGAGAAGGTTCAGCGTTGTTCACTATATTCGTGCCTTGGACGCGCATGTCCCATGCAGGGTATCATTACACAAAGTCGTATTCATCGGCTAAAATATAATAGTAGTGCGAACATATAGCCTACTGTCGGGTAATTGAATGAGAGTTTTTATCTGAACAAGCTTTTTCCTTCTTTGCGTTTTCTTTACTGGGCTGGCATCCATGTCGACGCTACAATGAAGTGAAAATAAGAGTTTAAATTGCACCGAATGGCTTACTTTGGAACTCTATTCTGCACAATACCTCTGTTTGAGGGGAACTCCACGGCTCGCTTTCGACAACCCACCGATGAAAGGTAAGGAAATAGATCACCAGTACCAAGGGCACGTGCAATATGGGGTACTTTTTGACTTCCGACGTGCGCAGCGGACACATCGATAAATGACCCTGTCGTACTTCACCCGTGACAGGTTACACTTTCTGCTGCAGTAGCATACGAAATTGACGTAATGAAGAAGCATAAAGTCTGAAAACAAACTATTAAACTCGTAAAAACTGCCAAAAAACGCCCAAGGAAGATTCTCCGGAAATCAGACCCCATGGCGTACGGATTCGAAAACACTTTTCGTACCGCGTATCTGGTTTCCGACACATTCAAACACTTGCAATATCACATTTGCACAGATTTAAATAAAACTGCAAAGGCAGAAAGATAGCCCGGAATCATCCCAAAAAGCGACCATAAACTATTTATTGCGCACTCGGCTTTGCGAGGTAAAGTTGCGTATCTGGCTTCAGACACATTAAAACAAATGCAATATTACGTTTACACTGAATTGAATGAAACTACAAAGCCAGCAAATAGCTGGGAATCATGCCATAAGATGACAGGAAACTATTCATTGCTCACTAGGTTTTGCGAGGTAGCGGTGCTGCGACTAAGTCGCAGCGAGTTTACTCAACCATAGGAAATAAAATGGCGAAAGGTGACTGCGAATATCCGCGAGGGTAATCGGTCGGATGCAATCTTTTAATATCATATCACCAGTCGGCATTGTTCCAGGACGTGATGGGTCTTCATCTGGCAAGTGTTTTCCATACAAAAAGCCACAAATGGCTGTTTAACAACACTGCGATGTGGCGGATGTGACTCGCCACTCAATAAAGTCACCGCCCCTAACGCACATTGGCAAGTTGACCGATACCACATTTACAAATTCTGTGCATATATCTGCTTTTGCGCGAACATGCCTACCTATTTGATCAGTGGCAGGCCATTATCCTTAAATAGTTTTTCAGCTTTTTCCTCACGCTTCACTCACCTGACCCACACTGTTTACACAGCCTCATCAAACTAGATCCCCGTCAACATACTCCACATTAGTGGTCTGATTCTTATCTCTACATCTCGCATCCTGCGGACATAGACTTCGCATAACCTTTGAGCCATATGGGCCCACACTACTATCTCCAACTGTACTACTCCCGCTCTTGGTGCTGCTAATCCTGCTATCATGTACAATATTGTAATATGCTGATCGTGCCCAAAAGGCGTGCTCGCTTTGTCGATAATAAAATATTTATTTATATTTATACGCGCCGCCCACAAAGTTAAGGTTACCGCTGCCCCCGGCCCTCCTCCCTCCGCCTGGTACCTCTATATCAGGCGGTAGTGAATGCGAGCCAAGGGTAACATCAAATTTCAAGAATGACCTCCCTTTCAGAGACATAGTATACATGCGCCGTAATCCGCCATCCTTACTACCACCGTTGGTCACCCTGCGGCGTACGTGCATTAGTGGTCTCCTGTTATAGCACCTGATCCGGTCTTCCTTCGCTTACCACTTTCGTCTACATCTTACATTCCTTAGAGAACTGAGCAACGGCACTTTTCAGGTACACCCTCTGTCACTGTGCCTTGTCGTCCCACGTCGCATAGGCAACGCGTAAAGCCTGCACATTCCTTGCGGCGGACTACAAGCTCACAAGGTTCAGTGGGTGGTTTGGTAAACTTCAGACAATATATGGGCCGATTCCTACACCTTGACGTGTGCCGAAACAGTGCACGCAATGCAAGCAACATGCTTTCCATTAAGAACGTGGTAAGTTCACCTTATGCGGTCATGTTCAACGATGAACATGCGGCTGTAACCCTATACTCTTCGTAAACATTGTTTCCCCATTTCACTGAGCCTCTGGAATGTTTACCTCGTAGCGCCATTAATTCTTCCTTTAATAATACTGAATGAACCATTTTTCAGTATTCTCGCTTGTTAAGTGGTGCGCGTTCGCAATGCTCCCCACAAGGACGAGAATATTTGCATATAGTTTGAGCGTCCCTCTGCCCACCTGATACAATCATTAACCACCTTACAAACGCACGGCGTATATCAGTACAACGTCGTCAAGTGCATCGGTTCCCGTTCTACTGACAATCCGTTGCTCCAAAGCTTCACTTCCTACTCAGTACGTCTTGTTAGTCTGCCCAGCAGCGGGTGATTTTTTATAAGTACAATGCGACACTAATAATTAAAGTACAACCGGCTGCATTTTCAGTTAAGATTAATGAACATAGAACGTTATTTCTTATTTAGCAATTACGGTAACCTTTACCGAATGCCATCTTCCCTACTGCACCGCATAAAACAGATTAACTCAGTAACCGTTCCCGAGACGATATTCTTTAAACGATCTTAAATGTTTAAAGAACGCATGTTCCCCCAAACACCTCTCAAGCTCCGAAATGAGTAATCATCGACTTCGATGCTTACCTACCATTACTTCATGCAAACTCATCTTGCGTGAATCAAAATCGTCCCATTTAGCAAACCTAGTAGAAAAAGTATGATGATTACAATAACAAACATCTGCAGTTCCTACTAATAAGTATAACATGCCTCTGCGTCTAAAATTGTACACCACCAAACCATTTGTAATTGAACACAATTTTTTCTTTTAGGCAGCATAACATTGCCGAAATCTCTTCGATCTCCCATTTTACATGCATTATGGATCAAACATACTGGAGTACATGGATTTACATACATTGCTTCAATTATGCATTTTTACTTATGAACATGTCATTACTCCTTACTGCCTTCATAACCTATATATGCATACATATATAGGCAAAAGCATGTTATATTTAATAGTGTCTACTGCAGCTGTTTGTTATTGTGATCATCATTCTTTTCCTGCTAGGTGTGCTAAATGAAATGATTTTGTTTCACGCAAAATGATTTTGCATGAAGTAATGGTATGGAAGCATCGAAGTCCATGGTTACTCATGTCGGAGCTTAAGAGGTTTTTGGGGGAACAGTGGTTCTTTAAACATTTAAAATCGTATGAAGTATATATATATATCATTTTAGAGCAGGGAACATGTTTACACACACGTAGTCAATTATCTAACAAATAATAATGATTCTAGTCACCATTTCGATTACACAGTTAAGAGTCCCACAGGTAACCGCCACTGCAAACGAAACCCTACTTACAAACCATATGCTATGCATCGACACTCGCATATTTTTGAAAATTTACCATACATGCTGCCACTTCGTTCATTTTAAGGAGACATAGCGCGGCCAGCCCTAATCGCCTTTTTATATTCTGTTTCTTTTTGACCACTTGCGTACCGTTACATGTATTAACTTCTCCATTTTTATATAACCTTGCAATTAAGTAGAGTGCAGCACAGGTTTTAGCTATTTAGTGTTCCTGACCTCATTATAAACACCTTTCGCAACAAATTACCCCATTAAAACCCTACATTTAGAGAACTCAGGAACCAGCTGTTCTGATGAGCAACAGTCAGTATTCAAAATCCCGCGATTGGCGGGGTCGACCGTCCCGATAGAACACCCGAAAGTTCAAGAGCAAAAACCTGGGTGTTGTACTCGGCTGCGGTAAGCCAAAGTAAAACTACGGAGACAAGTTTAACACCCATTATATGTTCAAATTAGTTAAGTACTGTACATTTATATTCCATTATTAAATACACTAAAGAATCGTATGCATACGGAACGATTTTCTGTTATCATTGGATGATAGAAAGCAGAAGGAAGGTCCTTTGTCAGCTCCTTCACTTCCCGATCATTGCGGAGATGGCGTTGGTCATTGCGGCACAAGGTTCTGCAGCGAACCACTGTAGCTTTCTTAGAGGCAGCAGCATCCAAGCGCACTCAGGTGAGAATCCAACAGTTGTTTGAAACATTCCTCTGTCTCGGCATCAACAATAGGCTCCGGCAACCGGTTCCAATCATTCACTTCTCGAGTTGATAAGGAAAGATTGAGTGGCACACGGAGATTCCACGGTTTGAACAGGTTCAAGCGGTGGCCACGTGTCGAACTCTCAGTGTTGAGTTGAAAGAAGTCCCGTAAGTCGCAACCCAGTTCCCCTCTGAGAATACGTCGAGTGAATATGCAAAATCCGCCGTAACGGCGGTAACCTAGAGAACAAGTTCAGTCGTTGAAGTCGGAGTGAATCCGACAGGTCTCGCAACTCAGGGACGGATTTAGATCCACGCCGCTGAACATGCTCTATCATATCAGCTTCGGAATTGGTGAGAGGACAGGCAGCGGGTAGCTCGTATTCGAGAATCGGGCGTACATGCGAGTTAAAGAGGAGTCAGAAAAGCCCCGGGGTCAGGAGAGAAAATGCTATCTACGTATAGGACGGCATATCCTATAGGCCGCGGCAAACATCTTCTGAGTGTCTTGAATAGATTTGAGGTCTGATGACACGATCACTCCAAGATCTCTTTCTTGGGTTGCGCTGCTGAGCACGGAACCACGAAGGTGGTACGTTTCAAATGGGTTAGATGGGCCAATGGGAGGAACAGAGCACTTTTCACAATTTACGGGCGACTGCCACTTATTCCCTCAGTCATGGAGTAGATCGAGCGTAGTTTGTAATCTGTGGACGTCTTCAAGGCTGGATACTTCCATCCAAAGCTTTAGGTCGTCAGCGTAGATTAGGCAATCTGTCTGAAGAGTGGATGGTAAGTCGTTGATGAAGATATTGAAAAGTACTGGACCGAGCACTCTGGGAGCCCACTCGTCATGAGAACAGGAGCAGAAAATGTGTCATTCATTTTTACTTGCATAGAGCGGTTGTTTAGGAAGTCGGAAATCCAAGACAGGAGGTTCCCAGAAATACCGATTCATTAGAGCTTAAACAGGAGCCGTTCATGCGGGACATCGTCAAAAGCTTTGCTGAAGTCAACGAACACAACGTCCAAGAGTTTGCCGGAGTCTAGCGACCTTGCCCAGGTCTCCTTAGCAACGAGCAGTTTCGAGGTACAGGAGCGTGCTTTTCGGGACCCAGGCTGGGCATAAGAAATGACATTCTGCCCCCCAAGATGAAGAGTAACAGCGCGTTATAGGATCCGTTCCATAACTTTACACACTGTTGACGTCAAACAGATTGGACGATAATTGGCCGGATCATGTCGACTTCCTCCTTTGTAAACGGGTTTGACGATACCCACTGTCCAAACTGAAGGAAGACGGCCAGCTTCTAGTGAGCGACGAAAGATTTGACATATGGGTGAAGCAATGTACTCGCCACAGTCCTGAGGAACAAAGGATGCAATCCATCAGGGCCGGGTGAGCTATACGGATCTAACTGAAGAAGAAGCTGCATCACAGAAGCAATGTAAATATCTACTTGGACCAACGAAGATGGAAAGGTGGATGCGGACCTGTCACTAACTGGTGTTTCTTTTGCGTAAACAGAAGCGTATTGCTTAGCCAAGTGACTAGCTTTCTCAGCGTTCTCGTGAAGTAAAGCTTGATGGTCACAGGAACACAAAGCAGGGATGCCATAACCAGTACTAGTGCTTCTTTTTAAATAAGAGTAGAGCATTTTAGGCGCGATTCTGGAGTGTTATGCCAAAAATAGTTGTATTGTCGGCGTTTCTGACGCTTCATTGCGACATATTTTTGACAGTCTTGCAGTGAGAAGTCGGATTCTGATTGAGATTGTCTAAAGCGGTCCCATAAGTCGTGCCTTCAATTCATACTTGACCTCAATTCTCGATCCATCCGAGATGGACCTGTAGTGAAGGACTTACGATGGGAGACAGAAGACCTGCTCAAACAGCGACATCATTTTGGAAAGTACAAGACTTCAAGCGTCGTCGAGGTGAATATGTTCAGGGTTACCCCAATCCCTAGCGCTTGCGGCCCTTTTCAGACGGAGTGGATCGGCACACCAAAATTCCATCGGTGACTACTGTGGCAATGGATTGTGAGACGGCGAGCCCAGTGAAAGGAAAAAACACGATGATCGCTGTTGCCTATGGATCGAAGCACGGTTAGGTTCGTGACATCCCAATCTGCTGGAGAGAGCCCGAGATCTAGGATGTGCAGGATCTGGTCTGGGAAAATAAGCTTAGGCGTCAAGACATGTCGAACGAGGCTGCAGCCGAGAGCGTTTTCAAGCAGTGTGGCATCAAAGGAGTCAGAGCGACCATCACAAAGAAGTAAATAAAAAATAAATCGCCAGCTGTACGCCGTAACAGCGCTTCGCTGCCGCGCGACCAACACCAGTCGCGGGTGGTCTGAGTATACCGCGAGGGCGCCCGCCCCTACGCGGATTCGAACTGGTGACATGATTGCAAACCAGACACGCATACCACTCGGTCACCGGCCGATTCACAAAGAAGTATGTCTTAATCGATATCCAGTGCATTGGAACCTCCAAGGTTAGACTGTCCTTGCGCCCACCGTGCATCCTTATCGAGCCCAACAAGCAAGCGCAGGAGCCAGTGGCACTCTGTAGAGGACACCGATTAAGAGAGATCTGCATCCGTCATGAACACGGCACCAGAGGGCTTAGAAATTGTCATCATGGTCACTGATAGCTTCAACTAAACGGACTCTGAGATCTGTCTTTCAGCAGAGAATTACTCCATCACCTGATCTCAATAAGTGGCGATCGGACCGGGAGTGGTGATATCCGGGAATAGACACATCCGATTCCGTGGTATCTGAGAATAGCCAGGTTTCGGTGAAGGCCATCAGGTCTGCACGAGTCTCTGAAGTAGGTAACTGAATTTCATCCAGTTTATTCCTTAGACCGCGCACTGTGACAGGTAGCACGCGTAGTCCGTTTTTATGCTTTACTTGCTGGCGGTGACAAGAATCGGCCTCCAGCGGGCTCTTTTGCCCTTCCGGACTACGCAAAAATCCACGATATATAGGTCGGTTTCACCGCTCGCCCGGCGCGTTCGCAGCTCCTCTGCGGACCTACTTCATTTTAAATTGGTCCTCGGGAGAGGTCTCGTAACACATAGAAAGGTTCACCCTTGAGACGTGAAGTCCGTCGCAGGATGCGTGCGCACTCTACTTCGTTGCTGCATACAATCCTCTGGGGTCGAACTACGGAGGAATTTTCCTGCTTCTTACCGAGACGGAAAGCAGAGACAATGTTCATTCCCTGTTCGCCAACAACGAACAGTAGAGAAATCATCCCCCCGCGCAGTATTTGATCATCCAACCTTCTCTCCGCTGAGGTGGCCTTGTCTGATTCGGCCGCGTTCAGGATGCTAAAACAACGGTCATGAGATGGTTGAATGCGCTCTGGGATTGATGGTTTACGGGATGATGGATTTTCCTTTATCACTTTATCCAGCTTAGGAAGTCTGTTGATAATTATCCTTATTTGTGCCTGAGAACATGAAAGCTCGGGTTTATTTAAAGACTTAGTCTTAGTCTTAGTGACATATGTAGCTGGACTTCGGCCAAACGAGGCCAAGATCGCCTTCTCCTTCAGCACGGTCGCATATTACTGTCAATAGGCTCACTAAGCCAGATATGTGTCAATGGGTCCGAATTAGAAGTAGACGAGGTAAGGATGGTCGCGACTTTTGGAGTGTCGCTGGAAGATGTATTGCTCCGCTTTGTGACACTCTAGCAGAAGGAGCGGTAGAACGTCCTTCAGGATGTTGAGGTGGTGGACCCCTGCCAAAGCAGCAGCATCGATGCAATATCAACAAATCCATAGCAAACTTGTGCTCAGCATTGGTCTTGAAGAGCCGTTCAGTAAGTTGCGAGCAATGCTTTTGGACACATGCCCGGATTTTGCGGGCAATGCACCACCTGCGCACAATGCAAACCCTGTGAGTTAGACATCACCGTTTTCCCAGAGAAAATTGGACACTGGACAAACTTTGTCGCGAGTGTTTCGTCAAACACTTCGCTTCACGATATTTCACCTAAAAACCTCGTGCCCGGCAAGCCAAAAAACCGCGTAACACCCACAGAGAGGTAATGAAGGTAATTTATCCGCTGTGGGTAAACCGGCCTTTGCGTAACAAGCGAGTTCAAGTTCAAATTCAGGTGGAACTAGAACGATAGGGTGAACCACGTAAGTGTTCCTACTTGAGTGGGTCGTTAATCCAAGAGTTAGGGTTGCTCCGACTTCTTAGTGTATCAAACGGAAACACCCGAATAAGCACCCCGGTATAGCCACTGATCGTGCGCTATATATCCAAGAGGAGACTAGACGACCAACTAAAGGCAATGGGCAGAACACACAAATGTTTTTAGGAAAAAGTTTTATTGGACGGGAGGAGAATTAGCTAATGCTAAAAATGGAGCACCAGAAGCGAGCTAACTAGAGAGGACGTAGTTGGGTGTCGAGTTTGTGGACGGAGCGTCGTTCGCAGTCTAGTCGCGCGCGCCAAAGGCGGGGGTTGTGTTCATGTTTCAAGTAAACGGGAACAATATTCCCACAGGCAAACCGCTTACTTCCCTAATACATAAGAAATCTATAATTTTAATATATTTTATAATAACTGACATAGTCGTGCGAAGGAATCTCCAGGTAACAACACCTGTTCACCAATTAACTGCCCGCGTTCTTTGCACTAACCGTCCCTTCTATGCGAGTTAAGTGAAGCAAGTAAAAGAGGGAGAAAAATCAAAGGTAAAGAGTAAGGGAAATCAATTAAAAGAAGAAGAGAACACCAATAGTGTGAGAAATTACAGAAAATAGAATCGAAGTATGAAGCCTGAAGTTTGGCAGGAAAAAGGTAATGTTTCGTACATCCACTCAGAGCACTTAGTTGACGCTCAAATCCCTTAACCGTAGCTTCCTTGACAACCTATTCTGGAAACGAGCTCTAACGAACGATTACTCGACACGATTACTGTGTCTAGGCTCTAACTCAAACGGACTTCGTTTAATCCTGCTTTATGCAATGCCGCGGAGACCAGATAGTCTAACTGGACTAAATAGCCAGGATAAATCAGGGCCAACCTTCAAAGTGGCATCCTTTATGCCATCTAAGTGCGCTCCTCAGTTGCCAAGGGTTGTATATCTTAACTCTATATAAATGACACTTTCACTTCTAAGATGTGCAAAGTATGCGTGGCATAGCAACCCTAAACGATTACGAATTCGCTTTGCCGTTAGAAAGGACGATGCGTCCTCATTGTCGAGTGTATGCGTAATGTTACGACACAACATGCACCAATGAAAAATGCAACGACGAGCACCGTTCTTGACGGAGCCTCTGGAGAAGTCACTAACGTACACTGCATGTGACACCGTATTGCAGCGCCCGTAACTAAAGTATAATCTCCTTCAGACGTGGAGGAATCAGATGCTTTGTCCTGGGGAAAGTAAGCATTTCCTAGAAAATCCATGCGTTTATTGATTAATCGATCATTAACGATTATCACATCGATTTCGGACGTTCTGGCATGTTCTAGTTTCTGCATGTGACTACAAACCATCTGACTCCACGGCAACATCTATGGGGAACCACTAACCTTGGAAGCTGACCTGCCAATTCTAGAAGTTGAAGATCAGTAAGAGACCCGAAATAGAGCCAAGGTCCGCGGTATTTCAAGTTCAAGTTCTATTGGGACTGGAACAGTAAGTTAAATCCCCGTGAATGGTCCTTCCGTGGCACGTCGTTGATCCAGGGTATTATTCTTCCGCGATAGCTGGAATCTAAAAGGGTCAGATCAGCGCGCGCAAATCACACCACGGTCAACCAAATAATACCCACGCGACCTGCGTTGTCAGTCCCCGCCGCACCGGTCACGTGAAACGTAATAGCTGTAATAATTCAATAAGACAAATAAGCTAGGACGTGAAGGGGAGTGTTAAGAATTGAGGGCCAAGAGCGTCGAGTCGGTGTTCGAACTCTTTCACCGTTGGTGCCAATACCACCTTCTCGAGTAGTGCATTCCAGGAAACCACCACTCGGCGTGATAAACGAAAGTCCGCCCGGACTCCATCCGATCGAGGTTTGCGTAGCTTCATCTAGTGACCTCGGAGCGATGGAAGCCGAGCCGATTGGAAAAGCCTAGATAAATCGGGTCCGATTTTACAGGTAAGTATGCGATAGATCAAGACTAGATCCTCTCGATTGTGACAATAATGCATTGAGAACATTCCCAGCGCAAATAGTCTTTCTGGCTAAGAATGCTTCCGTAGCCCATGCACCAGTTTGGTTCCAACTCTCAACACTCTCCGTCGACATCCTGTCCCTGACAAAGCAAGGTGGACAAGCCTGGACGCAGTATTCCATGTGTGACCTGACAAACGCTGAGAATAACCTAACAAACATAGCGCCCGTGATGGTCCCGAATGCCCTACGGATCATTCACAACATTCTGAAACACTTGCACGTAGCTTTCCTCCAGTTCTCACTGGATTTAAGTTCCGAAGACAACGTGACCCCTAGGTCTACCCATTGGGAAACATGGTGTAGTTCATTACCGCCAAGCAGATAACGCGTTTGGGGGCCATTTGGCCCTATTTGCAAGATAGAACACTGCATAATTTATGGGCAACTGCCACAGAGCAGCCCAGTCCCAACGTTTATCGAGGGCCCGTTGCAGAGTCTGGGGTGCATCGAAGTCAGACACTATGTGCCAAAACTTTAGGTCATCTACGAACACGAAAGATGGTACCTCCAGTAGTTCTGGCAGCTCATTGACATACAAAGAAAATAACAACGGGTTCAGCACCGAACCCTGAGGGACCCCACTGAGGACTGACTGACGGAAAGACAGACTAGACCCCCACGAACACACATCTCTCACCCTTCCAGAAACGTGGGGATCCATTTTAGTGCACGCCCTGATATTCCATAGGACCGAAGTTTCAAGGAGAGTCGAGAATGTGATACAGTGTCGAACGCCTTGGCGAAGTCAATAAACACTACATCTACTGCATGACTCCGGTCCAACGCATCCGCCCAACATTCGTGTGCAACTATCAAATTAGTCATGCAGGAATGACCCTTGCGAAAGCCGTGTTGAAGTGGACTGAGCAAACCAATCTCCCGCAGGTGGTTTTCAAGCACATCCCTGACCAAATTTTTCAATACCTTGACAAGTACGCTTGTCAAACTTACCGATCTACACTTGGCAGGGAGATGCCCGTTGTGCCCTTTTTAAAAATCGGGCAGAGGATAACATCCTTCCAGTCCTCGGGAAAGGAGCAGCTGCGAAGCGACAACTGAAACAAACGCGTCACTGGGTCACAAAGCTCGCTTGCGAGTTCGTACAAATGCTTGGGGCGCATATCATACGTGCTGGCGGAGTTAGCAGGATTTAGTCACTGAAGAAGATGGAGAACTTTTGCCTCCGAAATTGTGACGTGTGTTAAACGGGAGTCCTGTGGGACTCTCATGGCTAGGTCAACATGCGGCAACTGCTAATTCCGAACAAAAGTCCCGGCCTGCTGCGCATTGATTAGACATACATTTTCTCGCTTAGTGGTGGCAGTGGCGCCGTCGCTGCAAATAACACTGGGATAGATGAGCCAACGTTACTACACCTTTTGACGTAGGCGAAGCATCTTTTGGGCTTTGCGGCGACTGAGTTAGCCAGCTCCATCTCATAGATAAGTCTTGTATCCCGCAAATGACTTGCAAGCATTCCGAGCTTCACGATAACGCCGAAAAGTGCATGCTGTGAGAACTGTCGAGTAGATCCGCCAGCATCTTGCCCGCCTATTCATTAGCTGGTGTGCGACCGAGTCCAACCATGGTGGCTTTGCTTTGGTACTCTTTTTTACCGATAAAGGGATGTCGGGGTGGAATATATTAAAAAGGAAGGGCTTAAAGGTATCCAAAGCCGTCTGTATATCATCACCGGCAAGATGATGCATGGGAAAATTACTGCCTTGGCTCTAATAGACGGAAAGTCAGCGTGCCAAATGTTCGGAGTCCGGAACCTGCGTGAATCGTAGTCTCTAATGTGAGCACAAGTGAATGACAAGCACGCATGGTCACTGGCTCCCAAAGGAGACCGTACTCTAGGCCCCTCACAAAGTCAACCGACTTTGCGAAAACTAGGTCCAACAGAAGCAGCATGACCCACCATGTGCCTGGTGGGTTGATCGACAAGTTATTGTAAGGGTACATCCAGTGTCAAGTCAACAAGCTCGGCTGCCAACCGTGTTGTCGCTGCCTCATAAGATAGGTCATGCCAATTTACTTCAGGGACGTTGAAGTCCCTTATTATCAAGGATCTGTTCGCATACTGAGTGCGGATGAAGTCAATGAAACTCATCGAAGCGCTATCAGGGCTCCCATACAGCAGCACAATTTTAACTTGCTTTGATTCGGTACAGAATTCAAGTGCAAGCACTTCAACAGTTTTATCAGCTGAGTTAAAGTCATGTGTGTTTGGTATGTTTACAACATATCTGATATACAAGGCGACTCCACCTCCGCGGCGATCATATGGGCGGTCAGATCTCAGCATTGCGTAGCCCGGAACGTATAATTTACTGTCCATGATGTCATAAGACAACCAGGTTTCAGTGAACGCGAGTACCTCAGAATGGGAATGGTCTATTAGGGTCCCTATCTCACACATCTTGTTTCGCAGGCTACGCACACTACTGAGAACTATGGGAAAACGTTTGGTATGGATAGCCCCGGGTCTTGTGCTACCAGAATGGGCTCTGCTAGGGCGGAACTGGACAGTCGGCTTACCACCCGAAAACCCACCAAACATTAACCTTTCTCGCCAGCTTCGCGACGCGCTTTAAGGTTTTTGACGGCTTCCTTAAGCGTTATCCTATCTGCTAAAGCTAGATCCGGCTGTATACTCAGACCGAAACCCTTTGGTTTAAAGGCGAAGCGCAAAATTGCTTGGCGCACCTGCGGTGTAGACCGGACCACGCGTAATAGACGGGGTCTACATTTAGTACTATCACCCCATATATTTCCAAGCCTAGTAACTTTTCGAACGGTTACCCCAGGAAACCCGGGTGGAAGTAGTTTAGAAACGCAAAGTTTGAATCAATGAAGGTCTTCAAGCGTGCAATCTTTCGGAAGAGCCGCAGAGGACTCCGTGATATTCCTAAAGATAACGCTGCTGTCCGTAAATGCATCACTACGACGAGGGGTGTTTACGGCTCACGTCACCGTAGTAGTGGCCGGCGCAGCGCTTGAGTTCATATCCTCCTTAGTAGGAACAGCAGATGCACAGGAGAAGGATTCCAGCAATGAAGTGTTTGTTGACGGTGATCAGTACAGTAGTTTGCCAAGGTCATAGGCCTTCTGGTTTTTCTTTCGGTTAGGCTAGAAGTTTTGTGGAGCAGAAAAGTGTCACTTTTGAAATTGCGTCTTGTGTGATGGTTATAACAAATGGCGACTGTTAAAATTGGAAAGGTGCATAAGTTTTCTGGTTAATAATTACAAAAGCTGTTTTTCCAACAGCAATCTCATATGGTAGCACAAATGAAAATGACCGAAACGCTGACACACGGCTTGACTTTACAGACAACAGGAGCAGCAATGCGGGACATACAGGCGAATTATGTTGAGGTTCTCGCGACTGTAAGCAATGAATTCAATTATGACGCAACTTCTTGATGCACATTTGAGCGTGGTTCAAGCGCTGGAAAGACGTGTTCCAGATGGACTTCATTTGTTGGGACGACTCTTGGAAGTTGCAATTTGATCACGCCTTCACAGGTGTGCCTCGTTTAACCAAGAATATACCATTAATTTATTTATTTATTGCTACCTTGCAAGCTAGGAATAAGTGGACATTCAAGGTTCATATACTTCATGCTGCCCGAACAGCCGATGGAGCTGATGTTTAACGGTGTAGTGTCGCAGCTGAGGGAAATTTTGGTACTTAAGTATCCCAGTTTAGTATTAGCTAGGAATGCCTGAAAATTTTCAAAGAGGAATCGGACGACTATGCGATCCTAGCAGACATGATTAACCGTGAGTGTAAGCGTTTCAAACTACGCAGTTTAACGGACCATCAGTTTATGTGTGAGTTGCGTCAGCGCCCTACAATCTGCCAGAAATGCCAAGAGCCGCACGCCGCTTTTAGCTAAGTTGTAGCAGGCTCATGCTCTGACACTGAAGGCCCTCGTAAGCGAATTCAAACGGCTGCTCACTATAAAACACGACGCTGCCACGGTTGAGTGGAATGGTCTCGCACCACCAGATACCGTGCACTTCGTGAAAACGTCTAGGACTGTCAACCGAAGCAAACCCCTACAGTGGTCTACGAACAAACGGCCCACAGTATGCTGGTCATGTGGCGGGTGGCGTCTAGCGCGATTTTGTCCATTTAAACGTCATATTTGTCAAACCTGCCATAAAGGTGGGCACAAGGAGGAATTCTGCAATCAAGTCCGGTAGAAGCAAGTGAAGCCTTATCGAAAGGGGAATTCTAGGAACGATGGCGCATTGTCTCTGGCCATAGATGCCGCACCCCAAAGTGAGCTTAAACTGAGGCGAGGATTTATCAGGTGGTTGATCATTGGGATCCCAACGAACCTGCCATTTGACACGGTCTCGGATATCACGATTATTTCCGGGAGCACATGGAATCACATAAAGTGGCCAAAAATGGTCGAGTCTCCGAGTGTTGCACATAATGCATCCGGCGGTGTGTTAAACTTAGTGGGCGAACTTACTGGCAAGATCGCTTTCAAAGGTGTTTAAATGTATGGAAGGAGCTACGTTTCAGCCTGGCCGAAGTTGAATCTTCTTGGTCTCGACTGGATTGAAAAGTGGCAACTCCCCGATGTTCCCTTGAATCAGATCTGCAACCGAGTTCGAGCAAGTCCAGACCCATCATCAAAGTCCGTCGGGGACGTTACACGTATTCAAAAACGAAAATGTGCTTCGGGTTTCAGGATGACTTGAGCCATTGCACGAGATTCAAGGCACCGCTGAGCTTGCGTCCAGGTGCTCAACCAGCGTTAAAGACTAAAAGACCGGTACCCTATGCAGTCATGTCAACCGTTGCTCAAGAACTCGAGCGACTGGAACGTGCCGGCTTCATCATAGCCGTCAACTACTCATCATGGGCCGATCAACTGTCGCATTGAAAAGGGCAGTTGGCAAGGTACGCGTCTGTGCTGACTTCTCCACCGGTCTTAATGCCGCGCCGGACGACCACCGGAACCTATTCCCCCTACCAGGAGATATCTTTGCAAAACTGCTGGGTAGTGAGTGCTTTGCTAAGTTTGATCAATCCGATGTCTACCTTCAACTGGATGTTGGCAAAGTCTCGAGGGAGTGGTTGGGGATCAACACTCCTCGTGGGCTATTTCAGCACAACCGCTTGCCCTTTGGCGCAAAAACGGTGCAAGCCATTTTCCAACATTGAATGCTAGCGGGGCTTTCTGGAGCCGCTGCATAGCTGGATGACATCATAGTGCTGAGCTGAAAACCGGAAGAGCTATTTAAACGCCTAGATGAATTGCTTGGTTGTATATGTTCGTACGGTTTCCGGATCCGTGAGGGTAAATGCACCATTTTTAAGCTGAGCACCAACTATCTCGGTTTTATCCTCCAAAAGGATGGACGTCGACCAGAGCTGGAAAACGCAGAAGCCATTAGAAAAATGCCTCCACCAACAGCCATACAGTCCTTGCGTTCCTTTTTTGTTATCAGCAGCCACTACAGCGCATTCTTGCCTGAGATGCACCGCCTGCGTGCGCCGTTAAACAAGCTACTAGCCATAGGCCAACCTTGGAACTGGACAGCAGAATGTCGGAATGCCATCGATGGGTCAAGATTTTGCTGTGCTCAAATTTGATTTTGACTCATTTTAATCCCACAAACGAGCTTATCCTAACCACAGATGCATCAAGCCATAGGGTTAGTGTAGTAATTTTACCATTTTACATCGATGGAGCTCAAAAAGCAATCGCCAGAGCACTAACGAAGGCCGGGAGAAATTACAGCCAGATTTAGAAAGAAGCAGTGACCTAGTGTACGTGGTCAAAAATTCCACAAAATGCTACACGGCCGCCGCTTCAAGCCTCTGACGGACCACAAGCCCTTGCTGGCTATCTTTAATTCGGAAAAGGGTTTCCCGGCCTACACAGCAAACCGGCTACAACTTTGGGCTCTTAGCTTAGTGGGGTATGAGTTCGAGCTCCACTACCAGTCGAAAATTTTCATTGGCCAATCGGATGCACTAGCACGTCTAATGGATGCCCATCAGCAAGAACCTGAAGACACAATCCTTGCTTCGGTCGAGAGCAAACCTGGCGTCAACTATCTTGTAAGTGATGCATTGCACGGACTATAAACTACCGCCACAGCTGTATGAAGCGAAACGCTTCGGGACCCAGTACGTAAGCAAGTCCCACAGTTTCACAAAACAAGTTGGCCACGTTCATGTCCATCTGCCGAGGTGAAAGAGTACTTCCAGAGGAGGCATTCACTCTCTATTGTGGACGACCGCATACTATTTTCGGAAAAAGTGGTCATCGCCAAGGCACTTCAGGAGCGCCTTATTCGGCAGTTTCACGCCGGGCATCCTGGAATCAACCGGATAAAGGCGCTTGCCCTCAGTTAGGTATACTGGCCGTTTGTGGACAAACAGCCAGAAGACATAGCTAGGCGCTGTCAAATTGCGCCAATTTCTTGAAAGCGCCACAAAACAGAGCTCTATTCACGGCCAAAAGCTACTAAGCCGTGGTGCCGCACTTATGTCGACTTCGCAGGAACGCTCAACGGTAGAAGTTTCCGCATACAGCATGTTGCCTGAAGTATTTCTCATGATAGCACAAAACCAACGCCACTGTATCAAGCCAGCGCCAATCCTTTAGCAGCTTCGGCTGTCCTGGGACCATTGTAACCGAGCAAGGCGCACAAGATGCGTACAGATGCACTGTGCCACCTAGTGCGCTAGCCCTGAATGGCGTCTCAATAACCATCTGTCAAACCGTAAGGATCTCGGAGCACACTATTCAAGCTCACTAAATTTCTCAGAACAAGTTAGCTATGGTGTAGCGAAAGCCAGATCCCTCGTTGGTCATATCTGCAAAAGAATGCTCGTAACAGAATCCAGACTCACTCTATACAAGGTATGCGCTAGAACTCTTCTGGAATACTGCTCAATAATATTTACCAACTCCAGAAAGAGTGACCGAATATCAGTTGAAAAAGTACAACGCTCATTCACAAAGCGCCTGCTTTACGCTTCCACCCTCAACTACCGTGAGGGCTGTAAGTTCCTTGGTCTTGAACCTTTATGGTTACGAAGAATGAGACTCAAACTCAACTTCTTACTCCAGACGATAAACAACCCAAATACGAACCTTGAACGACTTATCCAACAAAACGGTGACTCTCGGTATCCACTCCGCCATAGACCCTTAACCATTACCCTGCCCACAGCCCGCACTAACTTGCGTAACAACTTCTTTCTCTACGGATTAGCTCGCGTCTGGAACAGGCTACCATTACAAGTAAGGGCATCCGAGAATAATGCACAGTTCCGAGCAACCCTACATAGACACTTTGCTACCCTGCCTACATGCGAGCTTTTTAACACCAATATACCGGAGGATGAACTTTGGGAACATGGCCCACAGAATCTCAAAGTCTGAAAACCAAAAAAATTGGAAACAGGCCCTACAAATAACCGTCCTTTACCCTCTGGGACTATCCACGTCACAAAACCTAAATCTTAAGGTCTACGCACAGTTGCTCCATTGCCTCGCTCGTCTGTTGATTTATTCCTTGAAACTGTAAATAAATAAATAAATAAAGCGTTTATTCTCGGCAAGGCGAGGCACACCTTTACAGGCATGATCATTTTGAAAAAATCAATGCTTGATTAAGAAGTTGCAAAAATCCGATATGTTTGCCATAAAAGTGCTTGTTTGTGTAGGGGGAATGTAAGTATGTTATTGTGTCTGCGTTTATGTAGCTGTGTAACTTGCGCTTGTAATTGTTCTGCTCCATTCTTGAAAGTTTGCTATCGTCTGCAAGGTGCGATTGGAAGATTGGTGTCCGTGGGTTGAAAAGGATTATCCAGATATCCACGGGACAGTGACTTTATTTTGTGGCGAGCCACGACCGCCACGTCACAGTGTCGTTAAGCAGACATTTGTGGCTTTTTATAGGGAGAACGCTTGCCAGGCGAAAACCCACCACGTCCTGGAACACTGTCCAGTAGTTGACAAACGTCTTAATGATATGGCTACACCAGCCACTGATACCTGCTTTTCTAGTGCCACTATCTATGCTTAGCCGCAGCTAGTCGCCATAGGCCCCATTCAACTTCGCAAATTTCCAGAGATCTGTAGGAGTTTCTCCTTTCTTACAATGTTTATTCTCTTGGATTGTTTGCGTCACAGCTCTGCTGGTCTCTTTTCCGTCTCGTAGCGCGACGTCATCCGTCATTCATCTTACACGCGTCAACTCTTCTTGATAGCAGCTATTGTTTGCTCCATGCAGATTGCAAGGAGACACTTCCTGACACTACAGCCCTCATTTTCTTCTGCCGTCTGTCTCGCCAAGCTTCGCTCGCTTGTTGATTTCTTCATCGAAACTATAGGTTTCCAGTAGTGATCAAACGTCTTAGTAGTACGGTTACACCAGCCACTGATACATTCTTTTCTAGAACCAATATCTCTGCTTAGCAGCAGCTAGTTGCCATAGCTTCCATTTAAATTTGAGGATTTCCGGAGCCCGCTCCCTTCTTATAATGTTCTTTCTCTTGGATTGTTTGTGTCACAGCTCAGCTGGTCTGTTGACCTATAATGTGCCACCCTAGGATCCACCAGTAACAGAAGGTTTAATCCAAACTCTATTGCTAATCACGCTTCTCTCCTAACGCGCCGTTATGTGTTGTTCGTCCAACTCCGATCAACTCATCTTGACAGCAGCTGGTCATTTTTAAATCCATGTAGCTTGCAAGTAGCCACTCCCTGACACTACAACCTTCAATTTCCTCTGCAGTCCGTCTCTCTAAGCTTCGCTCGCATGTTGATTTATTCATCGAAACTATAGGTAACCAATAGTGTTCAAACGTCTTAATGATGCGGCTACACCAGCCACTGATGCATTCTTTTCCAGAGCCACTATCTCTGCTTAGCAGCAGCTAGTAGTCATAGCTTCCATTTAACTTTGCTGATATCCGGAGCCCGCTCCTTTCATACAATGTTCCTTCTCCTGGATTGTTTGCGTCACAGCTCTGCTGGTCTCTTTTCCGTCTCGTAGCACGACGTTATCCGTCGTTCATCTTACTCGCGTCAACTCTTCTTGATAGCAGCTAGTCATTGTTGACTCCATGCAGCTTGCAAGGAGCCACTCGCTGAATCTACAGCCTTCATTTTCTTCTGCCACCTGTCTCGTTAAGCTACGCTCGGATGTTGACTTCTTCACAAAACTGTAGTTGTCCAGTAGTGATCAAACGCCTTAATGATATTGCTTCAACAGCCACTGATGCATTCTTCTCTAGAGCAAATATCTCTGCTTCGCAGCAGCTAGTCAGCATAGCTTCCACTTAACTTTGCGGATATCCGGAGCTAGCTTTTTTTTACTATGTTCATTCTATTAGATTGTTTGCGTCACAGATCGGATGGTTTGTTGACCTATTAAATGCCACCGTAGGCTCCACTAGTAACTGAAAGTTTAATCCAAACTCTATTGCTAAGCACTCTTCCATCTCTTAGCGCGCCGTTACGTGTCATTCGCCCTACTCCCATCAAATCTGCCTGACAGCAGCTGGTCATTTTTAACTCCATGCGGTTTGAAAGAACCCACTCACTGACACTCCAACCTTCATTTTCTTCTGACGCCTGTCTCTCTAATCTTCGCTCACATGTCGATTTATTCATCGAAACTGTAGGTATCCAATAGTGTTCAAACGGGTAACGATATGGCTACACCAGCCACTGATACATTCTTTTCTAGAACCAATATCTCTGCTTAGCCGCAGCTAGTCGCCATAGCTTCCATTTAACTTTGCTGATATCCGGAGCCTGCTCCCTTCTTACAATGTTCGTTCTCCTAGATTGTTTGTGTCACAGCTCAGCTGGTCTGTTGATCTATTATGTGCCACCCTAGGATCCACCAGTAACAGAAGGTTTAATCCGAACTCTATTGCTGGCCATTCATCTCTCTCCTAGTTCGCCGTTATCTGTCGTTCATCTTACTCGCGTCAACTCTTCTAAGCAGAAGCTAGTCATTCTTGGCTGCATGTAGCTTGCAAAGAGCCACTCCTTGATTTTCCAGCATTCATTTTCCTCTGACGCCTGTCTCTCTAATCTTCGCTCACATGTTGATTTATTCATCGAAACGGTAGGTATCCAGTAGTGGTCCAACGTCTTAATGACATGACTATACCAGCCACTGATACCTGCTTTTCTAGTGCCACTATCTATGCTTAGCCGCAGCTAGTCGCCATAGGTTCCATTCAAATTCGAGGATATCCGGAGATCTCTCGGAGTTGCTCCTTTCTTACAATGTTTATTCTCTTGGATTGTTTGCGTCACAGCTCTGCTGGTCTCTCTTCCCTCCCGTAGCACGACGTTATCCGTCGTTCATCTTACTCGCGTCAACCCTCCTTTATAGCAGCTAGTCATTGTTGGCTCCATGTAGCTTGCAAGGAGTCACTCCCTGTAGGCATCCAGCAATGATCAAAAGGCTTAATAATATGGCTTCAACAGTCCGTGAAACATTCTTTGCTAGAGCCATTATCCCTGCTTAGCAGCAGCTAGTCTCCATACCTTCCACTTAACTTTGCGGATTTCCGGAGCTAGCTCCTTTCATACAGTGTTCATTCTCTTGGATTGTTTACGTCACAGCTCTGCTGGTCTCTTTTCCGTCTCGTAGCGCGACGTTATCCGTGGATCATCTTACTCGCGTCAACTCTTCTTGATAACAGCTAGTCATTGTTGGCTCTATGTAGCTTGCAAGGAGCAACTCCCTGACTCTACAGCCCTCAATTTTTACTGCCGTCTGTCTCGCCAAGCTTTGCTCGCATGTTGATTTCTTCATCGAAACTGTAGGTTTCCACTAGTGATCAATCGTCTTAATGATATTGCTTCAACAGCCACTGATACTTTCTTTTCCAGAGCTAATATCTCTGCTTAGCATCATCTAGTCGCCGTTGCTTCCATTTAACTTTGCCGATATCCGATGCTCGGAAGGAGTCGCTCCTTTCTTACAATGTTCATTCTCTTGGATTGTTTGCGTCACAGCCCAGATGGTTTGTTGACCTATTATATGCCACCGTAGGATCCATTAGAAAATAAAGGCCTAATTTGCACTCCATTGCTGAACACTTTTCTCTCCCCTAGCGCGCCGTTGTTTCGTTCGTCCTACTCCCATCAACTCTTCTTGATAGCAGGTAGTCATTGTTGGCTCCATGTAGCTTGCAGGGAGCCACTACCTGACTCTCAAACCTTCATATTTTGCCGTCTGTCTCTTTAAGCTTCGTTTGCATGCTGGTTTCTTTATCGAAACTGTAGTTATCCAGTAGTGGTCAAACGTCTTAATGATATGGCTACACCAGCCACTGCTACGTTTTTTGTAGAGCCACTATCTCTGCTTAGCAGCAGCTAGTCGCCATAGCTTCGATTTAACTTTGCCGATATCCGTAGATCTCTAGATGTCACTCCTCTCTAACAATGTTCATTCTCTTGGATTGTTTGCTTCACAGCTCAGATGTTTTGTTGACCTAATATGTGCCACCGTAGGATTCACTAGTAACCAAAGGCTTAATCCGAACTCTGTTGCTGACCATTCATCTCTCTCCTAGCGCGCCGTTGTGTGTCGTTTGTCCTACTCGCATCAACTCTTCTTGATTGCAGGTAGCCATTGTTGGCTGCTTAGCAGCAGCTAGTCGCCATAGCTTCCATTTAACTTTGCGGATATCCGGAGCTCGCTCCCTTCTTACAATGTTCATTCTCTTGAATTGTTTGCGTCACAGCTTAGCTGGTCTGTCGACCTATCACCTGAACTATCACTTACCTTCACTGGCCTGTTGATACACTGAGCAACCCTACAGGCATACGCTAGTGACCAAGCGTCTGATTGAAATGGCTACATTTGGCCACTGAGTCACTCCTAGCGCCACCATCTGTCGGTCATCGTAAATTCGGCATCTCTGTTCAGAAGTATTTAGTGGCCATTGGTCCCATACATATGCGATGATCTAATGCTTGTTATGAGCCACACCGTATCTCAATAACCTTTATTGCTCTAGAATATCTGCGTCCAATCGTTCCGCTGCCCTGCCACCAATTAATCGTTAGGGCTCTGTCGCGGCAACCTATGTATTTTCGCTTATTATGCGCTCCCTCTCGGATTACACTACGTGCTGTTTATGCACCTGACAAGCAAAACCATTATTCCAACTCTCTTTGCTCTATCCCCACGCAATTATTGGCCCCCACTAAACGGATACTTCATACTTCACTTACTTGTACGACGATCTTGTCTCTACACAGGCGTTAGCAATCCACCCATACAGCTAATGATTCTGCAGGATATTCAAAAGACATTTTCAGCATAATTATTGTTGCACAGTGTACATGCTTTTGTCTCAAGCCCAAATGTTGCAACTTAAGACATTAACAATGTTCAACTCCATGCCTGTTCTTGCGGTCTTCTCTCGGTTGTCCCTCACTTTACTTTTTCTCTGAGGTCCGGGACTTCTTGGAGATATGGGATTGAACTGATGAACAGTTTTGGCCCAAGACAGACGTAACAACCCACATGGACTTACCTGGAGCACAGTAGAACTCCAAAGGACCGAACTACAACCACCATAACCCTTGTCCAGTATGGGAAACTGGACATATCCTCATACTCCCAAACCTTATACAGTTGAAAAATCTGGACAGCGGAGAAGTTAAACTTTTGCTCACCTGGACATACAACAAGATGAATAATCGCGATGTCCCTCTTTTCCACCGACCTCAACAATCATGGCGACCCCGCTCAAATTACCTGTCCAACTAACAGAGAAAATTAGAAGCCATTACTCTGCGAAAAAACCGAAGGTAAAACCAGTCGTCAAGCGGCTTGGCCAGTTCAGCATTAATGTTCAAAATGCTTTACGGCAGTGTTGCAGGACGTGGTGGGTTTTCGCCTGGCTAGTGTTCTCCCTATAAAAAGCCACAAATGTCTGTTTAACAACACTGCGACGTGGCGGATGTGACTCGCCACTGAATAAAGTCACTGCCCACAACTACATACTGGCAAGTCGACTAGACTCATATATCAACTCTTCCCGACACCGTTTCAACTACACACCATGGAACCCGATGTATCGTTGTGATACACATCTGCTTTTAAACCTTGATCATGCCTGCGTTGGTGTGTCTCCATGAAACTGAGAATAAACTATTTATTTATTTATTTAATGCACTTCGGCAACTTTTACGGAGTTCTGCAAGCAATGCGTCGTCCAGCACATTCACTCGCCACCGTTTCACCCACAGTCGAATGGCCAGATAGAAAGGTTTTTGGATTTGTATAAGAGTGCTCTCCACGAAACTAAATGGGAGGGACGTATAGAGCAGGTGGGTTACCGGTTCCTTTTTCTCTACCGATCAATCCCGAATCCACAGAAGCCGGACGAAGTTCCTCCAGCACAGGCTATGAGAAACCGGAAGCTCCACATGCCTTTCGTCACCATCCTATCGCGCAGGAAACCTCTGTTGGGGAATGCTTACACAGAATGAAACAGGATTTTAACCGGCGACATAGAGCAAAGAAGCGATCGTTTACATTTGGACAGAAGGTTCGAGTACGTGCCTATCAAGAAGATCACGACAAATGTACGCCAAGGACAGTCAAAAGCAAGCACGGAACTGTCATATATGACGTAATGTTGGGTGCACAGATCTCGGCCTGGCGTGAGAACCACTTACGGCCAACATTCTGCCAACCAGAACAAGCAAGGCTTACCGACCTCCCGTTCGATTTATTGGTAGAAAGCTTCAACGTGCAGAAGAAAGCAGTGGACGACTGCACAAAGTCCAGCAAAAGATCCAGAACACGGACAACGGAACTCAGTTCTCCGGCGCTTCTGCCAAGGTGATGGACTTAAAGGCAGAGAACACCGTCCCCAAGACTGCAAGTTAATCCTAGACTTTCATGGTATACAGACTATATATCAGATGTCCGGGAGAAAGTAAGAAGTGCCTAGGAAGTCCACTTTTTAGTGATTAGTCACTCATTAACGATCATCACATTGATTTCGGACGTTCTGAAATGTCCTAGTTTCTGCAAGTGACTACAAATCAACTGACACCTCGGCAACGTCTACGGAGAACCACTGACCTTGGAGGCTGACCTGCCAATTCTAGTAGTCGTAGGTCAGTAAGAGATTTATAAATAGAGCCAAGGTCCGCGGTGGTTATGCAGTGTTTATTGACGGCGATTAATACATCATTTTGTCAAGGTCATAGGCCTTCTGGTTTTTCCTTTGGTTAGGTTAGGAGAATTGTGGAGCAGTAAAGTGTCAAATTCTGAATAAGGTCTAGTCAGAATATTATAACAGCCATCAATTTCAACTTGGAACGTGAGTTGATGGAAAGTAAGAAGTGTGCCACCTGGTAAGACGGTTATATAGTTGTTCGAAAGCCCGTGCGTTTAAATAAAAGCGCGGCCCTCCGAAATCATGACGCAGCTTTAGATGCTTTGCGGTATTGTGTTTTACAATTATGTACTCTTCGTAGTCGTTCCTCAGGAAGTCCGCTGTATATCCTTGGATGTCTACGCTTTGAAAACCACTGTGAGAAAGCAGACGGAAACAGTACAACAAACTGGGTCCCACTCGACAATAACCCTTTGACTACTAGTATTAGCGATAGAAGGACTCCAGAAATTTGTCACCGGCCTAGTTGATGAATCTAAAAGCCCATCGGTTGGATACCGCAGTGACTTCATGTGTCGCCCATTGCAATGTAGTCATCAAGCCCTATACTGCTATTCTTGCTACCTACTCAAGTAAAGCCTAGTACGTTGACATACCGGGACGGTGAGCTACGGCATCTTCTTCTGCGTAATATTCTTCGGCCGCGATTCACAACAATAAGTTAGCTCCATGGTATTACTCACCAGACTATGCTGCCTACATGCTGATCTTTGAAATCGATTTGTAGGTTACATGCTTCTAGCATGACAGGCTGCGCAATACTAACTAGCATGACGATAGAGAACATTACATCGCAGGATAACGGTTGTCAATCCATGAGCTCAGCCTTATTTGACGTTCTTGCGGTGTTTCCTACCGAATTGAATGGTGGTTACGGATCACTGCTAAGATGGTAAAGTACTATGTGTGTCCCGAGTTTGGTGAGTACGCATAAAACAAAAGGTTACCAGCGCTTGGTTGCTTGCAGTACGCATATAGTGTAAATTTTGAGCTTTGCAACAAAATGCTCAACAACTGTCTTTTTTGTGACTACGTTAGACTATGCAACCGGACAGAAATTTCCATGGAAATTATGTGGCAACTAAACGGCCCCGACAAGTAACAGACTAGCGATTATAATCATCATTGGTTCTTCGTATTACCTATGTCACCACTATTCAGCTGCAGCGAGTTATTGTAGGGAGCATACGTCCTTGCGCTAGGAGCCACTCCTTTTCTCTCTAACACTTACTCCATTTAACTGTTTGCATCACACCTTCGCTGGTTTGTTGAATTCTTCTGTCACTGTAGGTATCCACTAATAACTAGAAGGCTTTATGCGAATTCAGTTGCTGTCCACTGGGTCTCATTCTTAGCACCATTAGCCTTCGTTCCTCTTATCTCCATCACGTTTTCTGCAGCGACCCGTTGCAGGCTCCATACATCTTTGCGCATATCCGATGATACTAAGAGACATTCCTTGTTTCTCCACCCTGTAATCTTTTAGAATGTCTGTATCACTTACCTTCGCTGGCTTGCTGATGTATTCTGTGACACTGTAGGAATCTACTAGTGACCAATCTGCTTGATGGGATGGTTATACCTGACCACCGAAAGATTTTCATGGCGCCACTATCTGTCGACCCTCTTAACCTCAGCATCTCTATTTAGTAACAACTAGTGGTGGTAGGCTCCAAGCAGCTCCGGAGCTTACTCAGAGCCATGCTTTATTATCTCCAAATGTTGGAGGTGAAAGAAAAACACAGTTTTTCCATGCTTCAGAACATTTGTTACTACTGCTTGTTACATGCCCCTCACACGACCCGTGGTTCTTTCAGATCGATAAATTCAAATTAGCCCTCAGCCATGATTGGGACTGGACTTTGTGTGTTTTCATACCCACGCCGGCCCGTGTAGTGTTCTGCAAATATACCTCCTGTCCGGTGCGTGTCTTTTTTGACTCGTGGGGCGCAATTTAAGAAGTCGAACGCCTGGGGACACAACACCAAACTTCGGTCTTTGAGACTGCCTGCGTCACATACATTTGCTGTCTGTTGACTTATTCTGGGACACTTAAGGTATCCACTAGCCACTAGAAGGCTTCACACCAATGCCATCGCTAGCCGTCGATACTGTCTCTCCCTTCGTACCATTATCAATTCTTCGTATCACCTACGTCACCACTTTTCAAATGCAGCGAGTCATCGTAGGTAGCATACATCTTTGCGCTAGGAGTCACTCATTATCTCTCCAACACTTACTCCCTTGAATTGTTTGCATCACATACCTTTGCTGCTTTGTTGACTCTACTGTCACTGCAACTACCCACTAATAACTAGAAGGCTTTATGCAAATTCAGTTGCTATCCACTGGGTCTCTTTTAGCATTATTATCCTTCCTTTCTCTTATCTTCATGACTTTTTCCTCAGTGATTCGTTGTAGGCTGCATACATCTGCACATACCCAAAGCTACTAGTAGACATCCCTTACCTCCCCATGCTGTAATCTATTAGGATGTCTGTATCACTTACCTTCGCTGGCTTGCTGACGTATTCTGTGACACTGTAGGAATCCACTAGTGACCAAACTGCTTAATGGAACGTTTACCTTTGACAACCGAAATTTTTTCATATCGCCATGATCTGTCAATCCTCTCAACCTCAGCACCTCTATTTAGTAACAACTAATGATCGTAGGTTCCAAGCATCTCTGAGCATGTCCAAATGCATTGTTGACCATCATTCATCAATATTATTTTAGCAATTTTCTTCCTTTACATGTTTATTTGGCTGATGTTCTCCTTTAGTACTTAGACCTAAATGCTACGGATTTCACTCTTTGAGCTGATATTCTAATCTCGTCTCAGTGGTCTTTTTGCTTCCGACTACTGTGACCCTAATGATTAGGGATGGGCAGACCTAACGGTCTGCTCACATCTCCCAGAGAACGTTGTTGGCTTTTCCACTTCCCCTCAATAGAGCGTTTTCCTGTTCGCACTCTGTTTGCATTACTTTTTCAATTGGACGGATATCCCTTCGGACCTGGCTCTAATGTACCCTCGGCCGACCAGTCCCCTGTTTCTGACCGCTCCCAGACAAACGAGACGTTATCGCTCTAGGCTCTACATTCCAAACACTCCGTTCCCCTCATCCCGAGACCTTTCCTTGGCACGCTAACTGGCTTTTCATATAGCCGCTGTCGTCCCGAAAGCTTTTTTCTTATGACACTCATTACTGTTATTCACACCTTAAGTTGGCGGCCTAGCCTCATCTTGCGCTTTATCCAGACTCGTCTGAACAGTCTGCTGCTTTCTGACCCACCTCGAACTCCTGAGATCTAAATGGCCTAAGCTATGCCGACGTACCGCCTGGTATCCTTCACTTCAAAAGCATTGTTGGTCATGATTCATCATTATTATTTACCCCTTCTCATCCTTAACATGTCTCTTTATGCTGATGCTCTATATTAGTATTTAGGTCTACATTTTAAGGCTTTCTTTTTATGCGCTGACATTCTATTATCGTCTTAATGGTCTCCTTTCTTTGGACTACTATGTCCCTTATGATCAGGTTTTGACAGACCCAACGGTCTATTCACATCACTCCAAGGCTAACTGCCATTTCGTTCAGGCACTTTCGTCCTAAACTGTTTCCTTTATGATGACACTCATTACCTTATACTTAGCTATATTTGGTGGCCTAGCTGCAGCCTGCTGACTTACCTGGTTTTGTCTGACCGGTCTCTTGTTTTCTGACCTCTCTCGGAATTCTGAGATTTAACTGAGCTAGTTACAGCTGACGCAACGCTCTGTTACCCTCACCTTAATACATCACTAGGCAGTATTCATCCTTCTTTTTATTAAGAAGCATGAATCATCACCTGACGAAAGTCGGCGGCTTTTCCACCTCTCCTCAATAGAACCTGTTTTACCGACCCTTACTTTTCTTCCTGTGCTTTCTGTTGCATTTCTTCTTCCTTCGACGCTAACTTACATGCGACTGTCCTCTCTGACTTCTTACATTCCTACCAATTTAAGACTGAGACAACGCGTCCCTATCGCTCTTTCTGAGCGATACTCATTTCCATAATCTGCACACCTCGTCCCCCTCTCTGGTGCCAACCGATTGAGCATATGCGCATTAGGACCCCTCAAACCCTCTTTTCTTCATCTTTGTTCATATCTTTGAATAATCTTTCATTCCCTACTGATCCGTGTCCCGCTTGCTTCTCGTCGTATTTTGCCCCTTATGATACACATGTATATGATATAGTTCAAAACAATTACATGATTAGGGGTACAATATTTCACTCATCGCCGCAATTGATCGACTACATTCCAGACGCATCCATTTCTTCTGTCTGTATGGCTGTTTTGTTCGTTTACTTTTTTCCCGAGTTTGCCACAGGTACAGCGACACGCACCCAAGGGTTGGTCCATCGTTGCGGCAAAAATACAAGCCACACAGTTCCTTTATCTGAACGTGAGCGGAGGCTTATCAACCGTTTTTACAACTTACTAGCCGGACAAACCATTTGTTATCATGAACGGATACAAAGTTTCTGAGACTTGAACCATTGGATTCAGTTTGCCTAACGCTATCTCTTCCACATTATTCTTGCCCGGAGAACTACTTTTGACATCGGAAGGCACATTCTCCTGCGATGCAAAGCCAGAACAATTGGTCCTTATGAGATTTTCAATCCGCGTTAACCGCGCAATTGTCCGTGATTTCCTATATTTCTAATCAATTTTGCAACATGCCCCGGGGATCTGCAATTCTTTCTTCGGAACCATATTCTATCCTTCAAGACTTCGACAACAACTCAACATATTTCAACGTATATCCCTCGGAGACTTCACGTGGTTTTGCAGAGGAACAACACGTCATATTCAAAAAGTATATTTAGTTCCCGACCTAACAATCGGGCACAAGACAGGACTCATGAACGCAATATGCACCCGGCTAACGTATCAGGCGGCAGAAAAATGTGACTCAACCTGACTGCAAATAACCGAGCAAACAAACGTTCAACCAGAAACATAGCCAGTTACAACTTGCCATTCAATGGATTGGCGGCAGTGTTTCAGGACGTGGTGGGTTTCGCATAGCAAGCGTCTTCCCTATAAAAAGCCACAAATATCCGTTTAACAACACTGCAACGTGGCGAATGTAACACGCCACCGAATAAAGCCACAGCCAACGACTTCACTCTGGCAGGTCAACTAGCGTCAATATTCTAGATACGTTTGTTTCACTGGAACGTCTACATCTGCATATACTGTCGTCTTTTTGCTTTCTACGATATCACATTTGACCTTTGCGTTCCTTGTGCATGAACTCACTGTGTTTTTGTATCCCTCTTGAGCGTGCTCTTCAATTATCTTCCAATGGATTATTCAGGATCCTCAAGCTATTATTAACCGACGTCCCGGTTTCATGACAGCCAAATTATTGTTTCGCATTTTCTCCAGTACAATACCAATCATGAACATATGAACAATTTTCTACTGTCACTGTTACAGTAGCCATAAAATGTCTGTACAGTTGTACATATCTGGTCATGCCTCTAAGTCCGGGACTAGCATAGCGGAGAATAAAATGTTTATTTATTTGTTTATCTAGTGGTTATAGGTTCCAATCATCTCTGCGCACATCCGGAGCTTGCTAAGGTCCACTCTATTTTACCTGCAACCTTCATCCTTTGGGACTAACTGCGTCACATACATTTGCTGCCTGTTGACTTATCCTGGGACACATTAGGTATCCACTAGCTACTAGAAGGCTTTACCCCAATGGCATTGCTAGCTGTCAATACTCTCGTCCTTGGCACCACTATCAGTTCCTCGTTAGCCAGGCGAAAACACTCCACGTCCTGGACCACTGCCGTCCATCCCTTTGAATGGTAATGTATAACTGCTAATGTGTCTTACGGACCGAAGGTACATTTGGCTATTTGCAGTCATGTGAGCTCCTATACCCTGCGCTGGCTAACCGAATTGCCTAGTCCAGGTCCGCCACTCACCGTTGAAACCCGTCAAGTGATGAAATGTCCAGGAAAGTCGACTGAAGGTTTGCGCAGGCGTGTAAGTAGTAATAAATAATGGTATTTGGCTTTTCCTTTGTGGTATACTGGCCCCGGCATGAGAGCTCCTTGACCAGGTTTCAACTTAGTCATGTCAGGTGTAGAGTGCAGTTGATCCTTGCGGCTAAATTTGTCCCACCAGGCGAAAATGTGAATCCTCATACAAATACGGGATCCACAGGAAGTTCACGTTAATTCTTTTCAGACATTAAGTGGAATATCAGTGTGTCAGGGCTAAACCCCTGGGTGCAGTCAGGGTAAAAGCACAAATGGTCCACAGAAGGGGAGCAAAGTTCCTCCATACGCCTTATTGTTAAGAGAAATTGTCTTTACGTCCAGTAATGGCTTTATGGGCCATCAGCAAAGCTTCAGGTAAGAGGAGTAGGAAAATGTCCTTGTAGATATGTAAGGCGCCTAGCTCAATTATTCGCACACCAGTGAAAGTCAGCAGAGCGGTCTTTGTCAAGTAAACTAGGCGGGGTAGAATTATATATTTCCATATTGAAACAAGCGATATGCGTAGAGACAATTTCAGTGAGTAAGTTGTGGCACTGTTATTGCGGGGGAGATAAACCCATTTGTTTAGACAACGTGCTTGCGGCGTCGCACCAAATTACCTAAAGGATGATTCATTCGAAAGTTAATTGAAGCCATCGGAATAACAATTTGTTGTTGAGGTCCCAGCGAAGACATCAGTTGTTTAAACTTGGCTGGGTAGAGCAATCACTGCCAGATGATGAACCATCATGCGCTGGCGGCGTATCCGTAGAAGTTACAGAAAAACAACAACGGACAAGAGGCAACCAAGCAGACACACAGACTAGAATGCATCGTACACACTAGTAAATGGGCGATTGCATACACTGGTATCTAGCTCCTTGTACTAGTTACTTTTGTTCAGTAAACATGATTTACATGTGCCTTCGTATAGCGCGCGTCGGATGTGGCTCAGACTACAACTACAGCTCACGAAGAGGTTTCTGCAAAGGTCATGGTCTAAAGAGAGCTAAGCGTGTTCACGGCGTTCAGCAAAAAGTACGGGTATTGGGAAGGCGCATAAATAAATCGGTGGAATGGTGAGCGAAGTCCTTAATTATCCTTGGTGAAAGCCATCAGGAAACGAGTATCAGCGTCGGTGAAGCTTAGGCCGACCGGATTAGAGTGTATAGTTAGAGCTGTCATTTCCAATGCTAGTGCACCAACAGGGAAGGCAAATACGAAAATGGGTGATAAAGTGGAAAGGCCCGCGAGGATCTCCAAGTAACGCAAACAGATGAATCAGTAAATTCAAGAGAGGTAATATCTCAGAAGTTTAAGGGAATTCGGAAAGCAGACCGAGCAGGCGAAACTGGATTAGTCAGCGCAATGCTTTGGAAAGTACAAAAAGGCTGGAAAATAACTATAACAACTGCGGATGAACATGTCTAGTAGACTTTAGATGTAAGGGAAGTATAGTGTAGTATCTGCAGATCGTATACCCGTAGCTTCTCGGTAGCATGGGAGCCGTCAGAGAAATAGATGGTCAGGTGAGACAAGATCGCCGCAGAGCAATGAGAGCTGGCCGTCCGCTTGACGAAGACAAAAAACAGAAAGAGTGATAAGGAAAGGTTGGGTTATAATGAAAAGTTTTACTGATAAAATTTTTAAAATATCCGCGGGGCTTTCCAGGTAATGTAAGCAGATCGTTGGGCCAGCCGAACCAAGAGAGGTAATGCCTCAGAAACCTGAGTGAGTTGGGCTAACAAAAGGCCTAGCTGGCTGGACTGGCTTAGTCGGCGCAATGAAATAGCGCGTGCGATAAACGCAAGATAAAGGGTTGTAACAAAAAAGCGTTAACTAGTCTAGCAGCCTCTGGGCGCAGGAGAGTCATAGCGAGGAGTCTTTAGGGGCGGGTACGGCTTAAGTCTCGGTAGCATAGGAGCAGTCAGAAAGTAATAGACCGCGCAGTAAGACTAGTTCACCGCAGGGCAGTGAGATCTTGCCCTACAATTGTAGGGATGGAAATAGAGAGCGCCCTAAGAAGGGTTATTGTCAAGCTGAACAAAAGTATTGATAGGTGGAAAACCTACGAGAATTTCAGGTAATATAAGTGGATAGTTCGGTCGGCCGAACAAAAGAGATATTTTCACAAACCACTGAGTGAAGGTAGAGAGGAGGATGCCGGAACGCACACACTCGATTAGTCGACGTGTTGGAACAGGGCATACAATAGAGTGGAAAAACAGCGTAACAGTAAAGGGTGAACAAGTCTGGCGGGCTCTAGAATTAATAAAAACATAGGGTTGAGGCTGCACCGCAAACCCCGCATAAGTCTCGGTAGCATAGAAATACTCAGAGCAAGAGACTGGTCAGGTGAAACAGGGTCACCGCAGAGCAAGGAGAGCTCGCCTTTCGCTTGAAGAAGGAATGAAAACAGAGAGCGTGATAAGAAAAGGTTGGGGTCGGAATGAAAAGGGTTTATTGATAAATGGTGCAAAAAATCTACGGGGCATTCCAGGTAATGTAAACAGATCGTTGGGCTAGCCCAACAAAGGAACATAGTGTCTCAAAAGTCTGAGTGAATTCGGATAACAGGAGGCCGATCTGGCGCGACTAGGTTCGTCGGCGCATTGGAATGGCGCGTAAAATAACGGCAGGTAAAAGTGCTATAACACTAAAAGATGAACTGGCCTAGCAACCTCTCGCGGGGTAAGGTAGCCAGAGCGTTGTTTCTTTATGGCAGATACAACTTAGATCTCGGTAGCATAGGAACCGTCAGAAAGTAATAGACTAGCCAGTAAGACTAGTGAACCGCAGGGTAGTGAGAGCTGGCCCTCAGTTGGTAGCAATAAAAACAGCGCAATTTTACGTCTGAGGTGCTTTCAATGGCCGAGAATAGTGCAGAAGTACTACAACGCTCAAACTCAGTGTTCAGCGCCTCCTGACGGTTGGATGGAGCGAAGTAAATCTATTTCAACTATCGTGGACCCAAAAGCATGCCGGTGGTGAGCCGGACGGAACAGAGGTAACGTTCGAGCTTGCTGGTACGCACTTGTTTATTGCGCACTCACTATTCGACAAGCAACCATTCGTAAGATAGCAACGTTGGTTGTTATGCTTATCTACAACCGGAAGTGTTACAGGTTCACCGTAAGAAGGTCCATGAGGATAAATGTGCTCCCATTAGGATCGTGATGTATGATGTAGAGCTGTGAACCAACCTAATTCCAGCGCATTGCTGCGATTCCTCACTGTGCTGTGCTTCCTCACTTTGGAAAGTAGCGTTAAACTTCGGTGTACAAGGCCCAACAATCTTTGTTAAAAATGCACACACGTTGGATCGTCCGTGTAAGCTGACTAATTCCGGCAAGCAACAGCCTAGCGATTAATCTGCTGAGGTTAATACTACACAGTCTGTTTCGCATAGTAGAAGCGAGAAGGTGTGTAGCTATATTTCGCGAGGTATACCGCTCATCATGAAGTTAGTAAATGTCAGCTATTATTGTGAAAAGCTGCGGAAGAGCAAACGTGCCTGCTACGATTTGAATACAAAAGGCCAATCACCTAGATTGACTTAAAAGTAGGTTTGTCCAACTGTTGTGGCTTATGTTCTGGATGCTTCCCTTTGGACACTGCCTGGTAGGTGACGGGTTACGCCCTTCACCCTGCTAAGATTCAGGACACCAATCACCATGAGTCAGTGAACTGACCGCGTGCTGAGCATGCTGACTTTCGGTTGCACGTTTAATCCAAGGCTTTGGCTGAGGACCCTAGTCGTTCTCCTGGCAGGTTTGGGTGCCCTACCAGTATCGTAGTCCATCCGCCTGGGATGTAAAAACGCGGTCTATGTCCATCTTCCCGTAAAACGTAGCCAACGGGCGACAACCGGTATACGGGTTATAAGCTTACTAAACAAGGGGAGTAGAGCAAGAGCGCCACGCGTTGTCACTGGCGGTATGAGGGCACCTAAGTTTGCCCAATGTTTTGTTACCGCATGCCTCAAGCAAGGCAGCTCCTGGCCAAATTGATGCAAACCCACCGAAACCCACCTGTGCCTGGCGGTGGTTGCAGGTGTATACCACTACTGTCGTAAAACATTTATGAGTCGTGTCAACACCTCATATGCTGCGTATGACGGACGTCAACTAGATACCCATCTGTCCCTGCGAAAACCTTCTTGAGCTGGTGCTGCTCCCCACTGCCCTGTGGTACAAGCTATTAAGCCCAAGACTCCGGGCGGTGTCCCTCAAGCAAACCTCCAAATCACCCACTGCCTTGTGTGTCTGGCTAGTAAGCCAAAGGATTCGACTGGAGTAACGATGCAATCCTCTGAAGCACAAGCGCCACCTCGCGTGCGATTGCCCACTAATGCAATCGTATGCCAGCGCGCAAAGCACTCAAGATCGGGTGCTGGAACGTGCGCATTCTGCTGTACGGAATTCGAGTGAGCGCCCAGCGCGAAGTGCTGCAATGGTCGCGATGGTACTAACCCGCTTCTACATTGATATTGCGGCCCTCAGTGAAACGGCTCGCTGAGCAAGATAGATTTCATGAAGCAGGTGCTGGCTACACATTATACTGGATTGGCAACTCCGCTTCAGCAACACGTGAACATTGGGTCGAATTTGCAATATCCGGTCTCCTCCATGGCCGATTCGTGGGAAACCAACGTGCAACAGCACAAAAATGATGACTGTCCGCCTACGACGCAAAAGAGGTAAGCTTGCCACCTTTATAAGCACGTACGATCCAAATATGTGTTATCCTGATGACATGCGTGATCAATTCTATACTCAACTATCCTTCGTAATACGGTCTGTGCCGAGGAGCGACTGAATATATCTGGCTGGTGATCGTAACGCGTGCGTTGGGCTTAATGCATCGGTGTGGACAGATGGTATCGGCTCCCATGGCGTTGATCAAGCGAAGGTGAACGGTGCCAGGCTGCTATTATAGTGTCGCTTGTATGGCTTGACGATCACAAACGTCGCGTTTGCACCGAGTGCGAGTGACAAAGCGACAAGGACGTACCCACGGAGTGGTCGCGCTCACCTGCTCGGCTATTTCATCGTAGGTCTGCGTGGTATGCGTGGCGTGCGCAAGACACGTGTATTGCGTGGAGCTGAGGGCGACACTGCTCATAAATTGGTGCAGACCAAACCGTACATATATTTTTGTATACATATACATTGCACTTCCGCTGTTAATCGGCGTAGAGTTACCTTTAACTTCCTCTGTATTTTGACGGAAAGGATCGAATTAAAGTAGCCGATTGTTGCGTTGTCGTGTGATATGGACTGCCTAGCCACATTGGTCGAACTGCGGCACCACATTCACTACCGGGTGACAAATGCTGCCGCGGAGACCATCAAAAGTGCAAACTGTAAGCGACCTAGATAGGTTGATGAGCACAATGCGACGATTGGCGCTTTGATGTGTGAGCAGCGTGCAGTGTTTGCTGCACATATGGCAGACCCCAGTGACGTGGGGAAGAAGATTCAGTGTCGCAAACTTCGACGGCGACTGACCCGAGAGTTCCCTCGCATTGAAAATGCGTGGTGGACGGAAAAGTTGAGGCAGATGGAATGTTTTGCTGAACGCCGCGAACACAAGGAATTATTGACCCTTTGAAGGCGGTGTATGGACCGAGATTGGAGCAGCTGGGGACGCTGGTCTATGGCAGCTCAGGCGATACTTTCACGATGTATGCAGACGTAACGCAGATCCGGCAACATAATCTTGGGTTTCTCTTGAGCAGTCTTTTAGAAGTCGACTGGCCTACTGAAAGCGACCTGAAGCAGCACGATGTGAATGCGTCTAGCGGACATACCAGCAATGGATGAGACGCAGGGAGCACTTGCTCAGTGGCAAAACGGCAAGTGTGCCGAAGCCGAACTGGTCGCGTCTGAGGTATTAAAACACGGCGGACGCACATTGGTGGCTGCGCTGCACCACATGATGCAACGCTTATGGATTGAAGAGGACGTGCTTCTTGAGCTGAGGGATGCTTATGTGTTACCACTGTACAAGGGCAAATGGCGCAAGCAATGTTGCACGAATTTTCGTAGCATTAACTTGCTTGTAATCTGCGCTGACTTTACACGTTGACCCCTACAATTCTGAGCTCATTATGAGCTGTGCTATTTCTGCTACCTTCTCAGGTGAAGTCTAGTATAGTAACATACCGCGATGGTGGTCCACTGCAGCTTCTTCTTCGTAAAATGTTTCGGCTGCGGTCTATGACACTATGTACGCTCCATGGTACTACTCATCAGATTAAGCTATTGATATGCTGCTCCTTGAACTTGATTTCTAAATTACGTAATTGTAGCTTGACAAGCTGCCCAATTCTAACTAGCACGACGCTTAGAGAGCCGGTGCATCGCAGCATAATGGTTCAGCCCATCAATGAGCTCATTTGTATTTGATGTGTGCGCGGTGTTTCTAGGCGAATTCTGTGCATGATTAGATCAATACTTCGCCGGTAAATTATTGTGTATGTATCCAGGTAGATAGAGACCCTTAAACCCAAAGGGATACTAACGCATGGCCGCTTACATTAGGCTTAAATTGTAAAGTTTGCAATTTGGAACGCGGTGCACAGCAATTGTCCTTCTTGTGACCAAGTTAGATTATGCATTCGAAGCGAATTCCCGTGGAAATTATATGGCAAGTAAACAATTCCGACAAGGAAAGGTTTAGCGACTGTTACGCTTCGCCTGTTCAGGTTCCACTCAACAGGTTAAGGATGAGAATGAGCATAGATCCATTTACAGTTGTTCCTCTGCCATACTGAATTTACCGGGACATTTGAAAACGCACCTACTAAGCGGATGGAATGCCAAACAGCAGAGCCGCCTAATGGAAGTTGCGTTTCGCATGGCCAATGTGTTGGATAAACTAAGTGAAATGGTACTTTAGTGTATTAGTATATTACATCGGAAAGGAATCGTTGCACAGCGACAACCGTTTTATGAGCACCAAATGGCTGCACCCGTAGACGTACGATGCAGATGTTATTAGATAGCTTACGGCAACAGCAGAGTACAAATCAGTATGTACAAACGGTTGAGTACTTAGACGTATGCAGAACAATGCGAGCACTGTTTGGGTAGTCGCATGTTTGACAGTGGGCTGCGGGGCTTAGTTGAGTTTGCTTGATAATGTCAATTGTTACGCTGCAATCGTTCTTTGAGAATGTGTATGCATCTCGGACAGCAGATGACCAAACCGGTCAACGAAGCATATAACCAGCAGTGGACATTCCAGCACATCCGCAGATGGTGCGATCTCAACCAGCGGCCAGGCAAAACAGAATCTACATATAGACGGTAACGACTAAGTGCACACCATTTTACAGTACCACTAGTAGATTTATGCTAAGCCTAACAATTGTTTCACAACTGCTATAGCGATTTTCTTCAAATATGGAAGCCCAAGCTTTAAGTTTGTCACGTTAAAATATTGAAGAAAACACCAACAGTGTTTATCGGGTACTTATGCTCCAGCCTGTTAAAATGGTTGTTAGCTTGCTCTCTAAACGAAACCTATACACGTTCGTCGTATCATTGAGCAGGAGGCCTAATGTGTCTGTAACCAGGTTTTGGGAGACAACACAAGTTAAGATAAATGCATGAGTATATCTTGTATTCCAACTGCCACTGGACACGGATGACTCCAATCCATAGGTAAATGTTTATCAATTGCATTCGACGAGAATACTCATACCAACAGCCAGCACAACAGTACATCAGACGGGTGAACGGAAGCTTCGCTTCTACACAACCATGAGGACCTAAGAAAAAGGGATAAATAATAGAGAGAAGGCGGGCTTAATGGAAACCCTTAATGCTCTAAGCAAACATTCAGGGACAAGGCGCCTACACCTTGGGTGGAAAGCAAACCGTCCCAAACAGCTGGCTGCAGTGCAGATATAAGGCGACATCGGCAAGACAGCTTCCTTGTGGCTTTCACTGACAAGCATCGCAATCAGTCATTCCCAGCAGATAATTTAGCAACAAACACGCT
>OX104066.1:42597976-42740189 GCA_944474145.2 Dicrocoelium dendriticum
ACTGGCTTCTCCCGGGTCAGCCTTCACTAGTTTTATTCCTTTAGCACCACCGCATGATCTTATTATGTGCGCGTCGCCGCATCCTCGCCTATTTTTGCTCTAAACTATTTAAGCGCCTTAGCATATGCCTGTGATTCATCCGTTCGTTGTCCTTCCTTCATGAAACCTTTCATAGCTCTCTTCTGTCGTGCAGGCCTATCCATGTATTCAGCACAAGCCGCTGTTTTGCCTCAACGTTCTTAACGTTCATTTATCCCTTACTCGATGTATTGTCTTAGTCCATATTACCTGCAATCCTCCAGCTCTCGGGCTAGCATTCTCCGGCACTATCCAGCTTGGTACTATTATCTTAGCACCTTAGCTGCTGCGATTATGCCTCACTGCTCTGATACTCTAAGCAACCTTACTCTACGATTGCACTCCGGCTAGTCCCTACCCTTCCGTCAATTAATGTTTCTTAGCCTCTTAGTCCTTCACTCCTCTCATGTGGTCAGCACACAGACGCCCGTCAGCTTCACATTTCTAGGTGTTCATTTCTCACCATTTTCTTAGCACCCTAGAATGACTTGTTTCTCTGCGCGACACTACGTATACATTTGTTCCGCACGTTCCCTTTCTTTTAACCGATATTTAATACTTCACTTATATCGATCAATTCTTTCTCACCTAGTAATTTGGGTCCGTTATTGCAGCAAAGGTTTCGACACTTACCTTTATAGGAGGTTAGCCCTCATGGGTTTTTCCTATTTCAGTGGGCCATAGCACTATACTCCTAGTACCCCAGGGTCGTCTTTCTGTCTTGATCCCCCAAAAAGTTTTACTCAGTGCTTGAGTCCTATCTATCCGCTGACTTACCACCAATTGATCGTTGTATCTCTTTCGATGTAGGCTGGCCACCAACCGTCCACCCACCATTCAAACGCCGCTGGTCCCTGAACTCTGCTTTCTATCTTCCCACGCAATAGTCACATCATAATAAACTGATACTGCGTTTCTGCTAAATGGCGCAACGCTCTCTATCCCATGTAGCTAGTAGCAACCAACTTATAGGGCCACTGCTTTCGAAAAACCTTCAAAAGACACTTTCAGCACCATCGCTGCTGCACATTGTACATCATTTGTCTCCACTCCAAAGGTTATAACATAGGATTTTAACAATGTTTGTTTCCACGCCTGTTCCTTGCGGCCTTGGTTGTCTCTCAACTTCCCTTTTCTCCGAGGTCCTGAACTTCTTGAGGATCTGAGATTGGACCGAGAAACCGCTTTTGTCCGGGACAGGGCAACCCCTAAGGACCTATGAAGCCCACGGCTGCACAACAAAAGGATACAACAGCACTTACTACCATGACCGTTGTCCAGTGCTGTTAGCTGGACTCGGGAACTTCACACTCCTGAAAAGAATACATACTCCTGAAAAATTCAGACGCAAGAAACTGAAGTTTTGCCCATCTGGATACCAACAAAGACGATTCTTCCTGAAGCCCTCATCCTCGATTCGCCTCAGCCATTATGGAGGCCCTGCCCAAGAGACCTGATCAACTAACAGAGGAAATTGAAGGTCATTTGACTGCGGATATCTGAGTGTGAAATCAGTCGACAACCTGGTCTTCCATTTATATATTAGTGCACCGACGAATTTTTGACAGTGTTCCAGGACGTGGCGGGTTTTCGCCTGGCAAGCGTTCTCCCTATAAAAAGCCACAAAGGTCAGTGTGACAACACTGCGACGTGGCGGATGTAACCCGCCACCGAATAAAGTCACTGCCCAGAACTACCTACTGGCAAGTCGACCAGATTCATAATTCAGTACGTTCCTGACACTTTCAATAATAAGCTACACTGTGCTTAGATGCAACGTTTTCGTTACACATATAGTGCCCTAAATGTATACACTACGCACGCTAGAACCCAACGTTTCTTCATTCAATGAAGACTCTATCCCTCATGACTACTTACACAATTTCCGCAGCCTGTACAACCTTCGGCTTACTGCCGACTACACTCATAGCAAAGTGTTTGTTGCGAAGCATTATTGCATGTAAATGTTGATCTTGCCTTGCTTGGTATGTCTCGACAAATTCGAGAATAAACTATTTATTTATTTATTTATTTCGCAATGGGCATTGGTTGCACCAAAACCTTTTTTGGGCTCCTCTGCGCATGGATTACTACATGGCGAAATTTCGCCCAACTTGTATCCTGACGCAACAGTTATGACTGATTTTTGTGCGCCCCAGCGCCATCATGTTCCCTGGTCTGACTATTACCTGACAAAATGCTCACAAGTATGGACTACATCTTTTCGTTTATAACTTCATTAAAACGAAATGTTTTAATATTCTAAAGAAGCTATGCTTGTATGCATATTTGATCGCGCCTTTATAGGTGTGTCGGTTTACCGAGCATATACCATTTATTTATTTATTTAGTTATGTAACACAGTATATTGTCACAGCTCTCTCCATCTTGCTCTTCAGTTATCTTCTATTTGATCATTCACGATCCTTAAGCTATTATTACCCGAGGTCCTGATCTTACGCCAGCCCAATTATTATTTCACCATACAAAATCGTACAGTTCCAATAATGAACGTATGAACAATTTTCTATTGTTGTTGTTACAATTACCCTAAAATGTCTGTACAGTTATACCTGCCTGATCGTGCATCCATGGGCATGCCGCGCATAGTGGAGAATAAATATTTATTAATTTATTTATATGGCAGTGGAACGTGGACGATGTACCGGCGGGATGTGCGATGTCTCGCGAAATTCCAACAACAGTGTTTGCGACGGCTACGGCGCTTCGACTAGTGCGACAGAGTTGCGGACACGGAAGGGGTGCGCCGAAGTTGAATGTATGCAGTGGACTGCACACCTTTGCTGAGACACCGCAAGTGGCTTGGTCATGCGAGCGGTATGGATTCGACGCGGATACCGAAAGAACTATTATATGGTCAGCTGAGCACTGGGAAGCGGAATGTGGGAAACGGAAGCTTCGTTACCACTTACTCTCTTAAATTGTTTGCATCACATACCATCGCGGGTTTGTTGACTTCTTCTGTCACTGTAACTATCTACTAATAACTAGAAGGCTTAATGCGAATACAGTTCCTGTCCACTAGTTCTCTTTCTTAGCACCATTATCCTTCGTTCCTCTTATCTTCATCACCTTTATGCAGCTACCGTTGTAGGCTCCATACATCTTTGCGCATATCCGATGATACTAAGAGACGTTCCTTGTTTATCCATCCTGTAACATTTTAGAATGTCTGTAACACTTACTTTCGCTGGCATGCTGACGTATTCTGTGACACTGTAGGAATCTACTAGTGACCAATCTGCTTAATGGGATGGTTATATCTGACCACCGAAAGATTTTCATGGCGCCACTATCTGTCGATCCTCTTAACCTCAGCATCTCTATTTAGTAACAACTAGTGGTGGTAGGCTCCAAGCATCTCCGGAGCTTACTCAGAGCCACTCTCTTTTATCTCCAAACTTCGGTCTTTGAGACTGCCTGCGTCACATACATTTTCTGTCTGTTGACTTATTCTGGGACACTTAAGGTATCCAATAGCCACTAGAAGGCTTCACCCCAATGCCATCGCTAGCCGTCGATACTGTCTCTCCCTTGGTACCATTATCAGTTCTTCGTATTACTTCTGGCACCTCTGTCTAGCATGAGCCATTCTTCGTAGACTCCAACCATCTCTGCGCATATCCGAAGCTTTCTAAGAGCCACACTTGTTTCCTCTCTGGGATTGCGTGCGTCACATACATCTGCTGTCCGTTGACTTATTCTGGGACACAAGAAGGCCTCACCCCATTGCCATTGCTAGCCGTCGATACTTTCCCTTAGTACCATTATCAGTTCTTCATATTACCTACGTCACCACTCTTCAGCTGCATCGAGTCATTGTAGGTAGCATTGATCTTTGCGCCAGGAGTCACTCCTTCTCTCTCCAACACTTACTCTCTGGAATTGTTTGCATCACGCCTTCGCTGGTTGTTGACTTTTTCTGTCACTGTAAGTATCCACTAGTAATTAGAATGCTTAATCCAAATGACTTTGCTGGCCACTGATACTCTCTATTCTAGCGCCACTAAATGTCACTCTTCTTATCTTCCTTACTACCGCAGCATTTCACCGTATGCTCCATGTCCCTTCTGCGCAGAGATTGAGCTTACTAGGATACACTTCTTGTCACTCCAGCATATATTCTGGAATGTCTGTATTGCTTACCTTCGATGGCTCGTTGCTGCATTCAGCGACCTTATAGGAATACACTGGTGGTCAAGCGTCTGATTGGAATGGCTACATCTGGCCACTGATAGTCTTGCCTGGCGCCACCATCTGCCGGTCGACTTAAATTCGATACCTCTGTTTAGAAGTAGCTAGTGGTCATCGGCTCCATGCATATGCGATTATCCAGTGCTCGTTAGGAGCCACTCCTTATTTCAATAACCTGTATTCTTTTAGAATATCTGCATTCAGTCGTTCCCCTGCCCCACCGCCAATTAACCCTTAGATCTCTCTTGCGGCAACCTATTTACTTTCACTTATTCTGCGCTCCCTATCGTATTACCTTAGCTACTTGTCGTTCACGCACCTTGCAACCACCACCAATACTCTAACTCTCTTTGCTTATTCTCCACGCAATTGTTGGCTTACAATAAACCGATATTTGGTAGTTTACTCACTGGTACAACGCTCTTGTCTCTACGCAGACGTTAGCAATCCACCCATACGGCTAATGTGTCTATAGGATATTCGAAAGGCACTTTCAGCATGATTGTTGTTGCACAGTGTACATGCTTTGTCTCAGCTCCAAACGTTATAACATATGACTTTAACAATGTTTAACTCCATGTCTGTTCTTGCGGTCTTCTCTCGGCTGTTCCTCACTTTCCCTTTTCTTCGAGGTCCGGAACTTCTTGCAAATGTGGGATTGGACAGAGGAACAGTTTTCGCCCAATACGGACGTAACAACCGACAAGGACTTACATGAAGCATGGTTGAACATTAAAAGGACCCAACTACAATCACCACAACCCTTGTCCAGTATGGAGAACGGGACACATCTTCATACTCCCCTACATTACACATCTGAACAATCCAGACAGCAGAAAATTTGAACTTTTGTTCACCTGGACACACAACAAGACGCAATGACAAGAATAAACTATTTATTTATTTATTTATTTACTATTCGCGGTGTTCCTCTCCTCAACTGACCTCAACAAACATGGCGACCCCGATCAAATTACCTGTTCAGCTAACAGAGGAAATTAGGGGCCATTTGTCTGCGAATAACCGAATATGAAACCAGTCGTCAAGCGGCTTTACCAGTTAAGCAGTAATGTTCAAAATGCTTTGCGGCAGTGTTGCAGGACGTGGTGGGTTTTCGCCTGGCAAGCGTTCTCCCTATAAATAGCCAAAAGGGCTGTTTAACAATACTGTGACGTGGCGAATGTGGCTCGCCACTGAATGAAGTCACTGCGCACAACTACCTACTAGCAAGTCGATTAGACTCATATTTCGACGCTTCCTGGCGCATGCAAAAATATAATACTCTCCGTCTATATGCACTGTTTCATTGCACTTATAGTGGCTTGACCGTTTCAACTACACACGATTGAACTCGAACCATCGTCGTGATACCTAACTGATTTTAATCCTTGATCATGCTTGATTTTGTGTGTCTCGATGAATTTGAGAATGAACTATTTATTTATTTATTTATATCAAAGTGGGCCCCACATTTCAATCTTGATTGTAGGTCATGGGAATCAAAGGCGGTTGAGCGGCGTGCATGGCGCCATCAGGAAGCAAAGGCAGTTTACAAGGTGCAGGAGAAAGTCGTCATGCATGCGGAGAAGAATAGGCAAGTGGGGAAGCGGCAGGCTCCGATGGGTTGTACTCCAACGACATCAAGCGCATAGCGCTGTAGCAAATGCAGTCGCGAGTGCCTGAGTAAGGCGGGCCTACATAGAACGTAGGCAGAAACGGCCAGCGTTTGTAGGCACGCTGCGTTTGATGTACTAACCGCGAGCCTACATGCTAAGTCCAGTTAGTTCAAGTGTTGGGTCTTCAATTCTGACCCAATTATTTTCTTTATCATATTATTCTCTACCCGTACTATCATCTATAAACATGCATACGTCGCTGAAGCTAATTGTAGTTAACCTACTTATCGTTTCCGCGTTTGTAGCATTCCGTTAAACTATGTTTTCTGACCTCTTAAACTTAACGCGGATTCCTTCGTAATCAATTATTTTATACGCGCAAGTAGTAGTTGGCTGGCTAGCCGAACAACCTCCTCGTGGTGCCAGCTGGGTGGTTCGGGTTTAACCCGCTCCAGCAAATAGTTCGGCGGCAGTGTTCCAGGACGTGGTGGGTTTTCGCCCGGCAAGCGTTCTCCCTATAAAAAGCCACAAATGTCTGCTTATCAACACTGTGACGTGACGGATGTGACTCGTCACACACTAAAGTCACTGGCCCATGGACATCCGGAAAATGGTATCCAACCCACGGACGTCAATCGCTTATTCTCACATTCCTACCGACAACAAACAGTCAAAAAGTCTGCGGCACATGCAAAAATACAAGCTACATTCATAGACAATTGCATACATATATACACACATACACTTACATTCACTGTTATGCCAAATATGTACTCTTTGTTCATTTTGATCACACTATGTTAGCTAAACATGATCATGCCTGTACAGGTGTGCCTCGCATTGTCGCGAATAAAAGTTTATTTATTTATTTATTTATTTAAATAGTTACGTCATCGGATCTGTATGCATTATCTGCTTTGTTTTATTTTATCTTGTCGTTTCGAGAAATTGGCTGTCGCTTGATACCCCTGATGTGGCTACGCTTGGAGTGCATGTTGACAAGATGCCTACCTATCTTTTACCCACTACCTCCTCTGTACTTGCTCGATGAAACGGTCAGTCGTTGATGGAGCGGTCGGGGTGCGCGGTCCTTTTGGCCATGTTAAGAGCAAAAGTGGTTTCCTGCACTCAATGTGGAGCGGGCTAAGGTCCTGCCACCGTTTTGTGTGCTCTCGGTTCCCAAGTACGACGTGCATGTGTTTGCCTGTAAAGGAGTGTGAGCTGGCTCCGTTGGCAAAACGTGGCTCTCATCCGCAAGCCTCACGATCCTATTCTTTTGGGTTTACACTTGATATGGGCTTGTGGATGGAACTGTGGGTGGTGTAGCGCAAGCCAACCATGAACGCTCTGTAGACGCAGGCGTCATTTGGCGTTCTACAGTGCCTGGCAAATCGGAAACCAGACACTGCCAACCACGTATGTAGGTATTTGGCGGGGATGCCTGCAGTGCACTAAGACTAGAGTGGGCTAAATCCTGAAAGCTGGTCTACCCACCGCTGCCACTCTTGTACCTTTGGATAATGTCCTGGACGCCTCCTCCTGGCGACGGACTGGTGGGAGTTGGGTTACGCCCTTCTCCCCGCTTAGTTCTAGGACACTAATCAGCCTGAGTCAGTGAACGGACCATGTGCTGGACCCCTGCATTTTGTGGTATATTTAATCGGAGGCTTTGGCTAAGGAGCCAAGTCTTCCTCCTTCAGGTGTGGGCGCCTTATCAGTATCCCATTCCATCCATTCCGGAGGTTAGTAAATGTTCCACGGCCATCTTCCAGTAAAACGTAGTCACGAGAGACAACAGGTATAGGGGTTATAATTTCCCATCTCGAGTGGGGTAGAGCAAGATTTCCACGCATTGGCTCTGACGGCAATAGGACAACAACGGGTGTTCCAAATTTTGCTGCTGCCAGCCTTAACTGAGGCAGCCCCTGGTCAAACTGATGCAAACCCGCCAAACCACCGCTTCGTCTCGCCATATTTTCAGGTGTATCCCACTACGGTCGTTCCAGCACCTCAAAGGCTGCGAGTGGCGGCCGTCAAGTAGATCCAAAGTGGTTACTGCAATCGCATTATTAGGCTGGGTGTGCTCCCCACTGCATGTTGGGTCAGGCAATTGAGCCAAAGACTCTTTGTGGATTCCCCTGAGCAAACCACTGAAGCACATCCGCCACCTTGCGTCTGAATTCTCATAAAAGTAATCGAGTGAATGCGCGCAAAGCAATTAACAACGGGTGCTGAAACATGCGCACACTACTGGTCCGAATCTCGATTGAGCACCTCGAGCGCCGCACTGCGCTGGTCGCGATGGAACTGACCTTCTGCCGTGTGGATATTGCGGCCCTCGGTGAAACCCGCCTCGATGAACAAGGTAGGTTTCATGAAGCAGTTGCTGGCTACACATTATACTGGATTGGCAACTCCGTCTCAGGACCACATGAACATGGGGTCGGACTTGCAATATCCGGTCGCCTCCATGGCCAATCCTTGGGGAACCAACATGCAACAGCGCGAGAATGATGACTGTCCGCCTACGACGCAAAAGAGGTAAGCTTGCCACCTTTATAAGCACGTACGATCCAAATATGTGTTATCCTGATGACATGCGTGATCAATTCTACACTCAACTATCCTTCGTGATACGGTCTGTGCCGAGGAGCGACTGACTATATCTGGCTGGTGATTGTAACGCGCGCGTTGGGCGTAATGCATCGGTGTGGACAGGTGTTATCGGTCCGCATGGCGTTGATCCAGCGAATGTGAACGGTGTCAGGCTGCTCTCACTGTGTGTCCCGCACGGCCTGCTGATCACAAACATCCTGCTTGCACTATATACGAGTGATATAGCAGGTTGGACGCACCCACAGAGTGGCCACGCTCACCTGCGCGACTGTGTCATCGTAGGTCAGCGTGATATGCGTGAGGTGCGCACAACAAGTGCATTGCGTGGAGCTGAGGGTAGCAGTGATCACAAATTGATGCGGACTAAATTGCACATATAGTTTCGTAAATATATGAATTGCGCTCCCTTCGCGCATCGGAGTAAAGTACTGTGGCGAAACGTATTGCGCAGGAAAAGGCGATGATTGCACGCCCGTGTGATGTGAACTGCCTATGCATAGTGGCCGAACTGCAGCACAACATTCGCGACCGGGTGACAAATGCTGCCGCGGGGACCAACAAAGTGCAAACTGTAAGCGGCCTAGATAGATTGATGAGAACAATGCGACGATTGGCGCTTTGATGTGTGAGCAGCGTGCAGTGTTTGCTGCACATATGGCGGACCCAGTGACGTGGGGAAGAAGATTCAGTGTCGCAAACTTCGACGGCGACTGACCCGAGAGCTCCCTCGCATTGAAAATGCATGGTGGACGGAAAAGTTGAGGCAGATGGAATGTTTTGCTGAACGCCGCTAACACAAAGAATACTTTGCCCATTTGTAGGTTTTATACGGACGGAGTTTGGAGCATCGTGGGACGCTGATCCATGGCAGCGCAGGCAAGCATGCACAATGACTGCAGACATTATGCAGATATGGTATATTCCCACTGCTTTTTCTTGAATAACCGTTCAGGTTTCGACTGACCTTCATTAACCTGCTTAAGCAGCACGATGTGAATGCGAGTTTGGCGGACACGCCGACACTAGATGAGACACAGAGAGCACTTGCTCAGTGGCAAAACGGCAAGTGTGCCGAGGCCGAACTGGTCGCGCCTGAGGTATTGAAACACGGCGGACGCATATTGGTGGCTGCGCTGCACCACTTGGTGCAACGCTTATGGGTTGAAGAGGACGTGCTTCATGAGCTGAGGGACGCCTATGTGCTACCATTGTACAAGGGCAAATGGCGCAAGCAATGTTGCACGAATTATCTTAGCATCAACTGGTTAAGTTTCGTGGGCAGTGCGATTGCCGAATCCTGCTCAACCGCCTCGTCAGTCAGGTTGTGGAACCTGACGTGTCGGAAAAGTAGTTTGGATGTCGTTCTGGTCGCAGCACTACCGATATGCGTTTTGCGGCTCGCCGGTTGCAATAGAAGTTACGGTACGTGAACATTTCGATTATTCTCTTTGGTCGCGAACACAATGTGATCAGATATACACAAATGATTAAATACATGGAAAAACAAGCAACACCTATCAAACGTCCCAGTTAAGAGCATGGCAAACTAATTGATAGCCTAAAACTTTTCCGTGCGCATTACACAATGTCGTAGTCTTTAATCAAATCTTGTTATCAGTTGCCAGCATTTCCTCAAAGTGTTAGTTAGTAGCATTGAAGGCTGTCGCAGGTGTCACTTGTTGACCGGTTGCCATGAGGTGTTCATTGATAGACGACGCCAAGCTCCGAGTAATTCTCGGCTTTTGGCGTAAGCACTTGTCCTAACTATATTGGAAAATTTTCACCTACCCTATAAGCTTACCGACGATTTGTTATGACCGTTTAAGTGCCACCGCAACCACAGGTGAACTGATAACTACGTGCGAGACCGAACTACCAGACGAGATGCCCTGACGGTTGAGAAGAACAATTCCGCGCGTAGTATTCCTGAGTCGCAACTAGGCTATCGTATAGTGCGCGCTAGGGCGGACCGGTGCTTGCGTCTGATTTCCTTCGCCACCTTGTCCCACATGAAAGTCATAAACAAATAAACATCGTTTTTCTCAGCTGTCAACACCGAGGTTTTCACGCTGGAAGGTCTGCTGTATACTTGAACAAACATTTTAGGATACCCAATAGGAATTATCTTGCGTAGGTTTTCTGCCTTGACCTTCAAAGTTTCGGGGTTGCAAATACGTCTGGCCAGGCAGAAGCAAGTTTTTACTAAGCGTCTTTTGTATGCGATCGGGACGAATCTTGAAAAATTAAGCTACTGTCAATTCCAAATCGCTTTGCGGTGAACAATGCGCTGCATTGTTCCGGCCTGTCTTCTAATGAGTATATACAAAAGCGCCAGGCAACTTTGTTGTTACACTTCATGGGATGCCGAGAGATTAGAGTGAATCAGCTTTCAGCTGGTCAGCAGCCGGGTAAAAGATTCGTCGCTGATGTCATCCACTTCCTCTTCAGCAACGCTGGCACCATCTTGAACTTCTGTGAAGTCGGGAAAGAGGACGGCTAAAGCTGGTCACAGAGGTATGCCCAAAGTGACACCATCGGCCTGTTTGTATGCGGCCTCCATAAACTCTAACCGTATGTTCCCCGTGGACAACAGAAGCATGACGTTTAACTACTCCACTGACAAGCCCACAGACATATTCTGGTTAAAGGTAGATGCACATAATTTATAGACCTTCTCACGTAAATTCCACGTCTATTAAGTACATGAGCGCTGCACGCAGTGACACTTGTTTCAGCGTCTCGGCCAGCTTAATGGAGCTTTTCAGGCAATAAGTAGCGAGGAGTTTACTTACTAAACCTAATAAGTTCGCCAGCCACTGTGCGACGTTATGTTTAGGCAAATTGCTTATGCACATCTTTGGCCGTAGCGGGTATCCTGCGTTGTGTAACTTGGGAGCGCCTGTGTCCCAATAACTTTTAAGTGACTGTACTATGACTCATTGATGTAACCAGGTAGCTAGGGGATCTAGAGCTTCCTTGTCACCGGCTTCTACTCCAAGCTAATTTTTCCTATGTAGTATCTAATTCGAACATCCGCGTGTCTCACACAAGGAACTCCCTATTCGAAATGTAGTCATGTCTGCTCATTACTACAGGTACATTACGTGCTCCATTTGTTTTAACGCCCTGAGTGCCGTATAGTGTTCAGGTTGCAAACAGCACCTCTGAATTATCGGCGTACAAAGGAATTGGTTGGCAATATCTACCAATTTTGCTGGAAACCAACCCACATCCCCTTCGATCTTATCGAGAGGTCAATGAGCTGTTCCTTCAGATACTCAAACTGGGCTCGTGTGGTGAGCTTGTCTGGCGCTTTTGGCGGCAGCCGATATTGCATTCCATGCGGGCGAACTTCTAACTGCGTACCCGTGAACTTAGCAGGGACAAATTGTATACGTGCTTCAAGCAATCAGTAGGAAAGGAAGCATTGGTAGCCTCAGATCTAAGAGCTAAAACGCAATGTATATCTAAGCAATGTATGCATTTTTAGGCCACGTGTCGAATGCTTCTAAAGGTCTCCTGTATTATTCAGCTAGACCTAGCTTATGCAGCCTTGATATAAACTTTGCAACCACATAGAGGCTTAAAAAATACCAAACTCTATATTCCTAATGGTTTGTGTAGCTCAGTATCCACTGAAAATGGTACACTGGGGCCTTCAGACCGTGGGTTAATTATACGTTACATACAATTCAAGTGCATATATAAAATATTTTGCTAAATTCCTAGGGCTTTCGCCAAACATTATCGCCTGTTAGCCTATATTTGGTAAGTATGCCCCAAAAGTTTGCTCCTCGGCCACCTACGTCATACCTAGTTGTTGCGATGTATTACGGGCTGCATAGAGCGTTTAATAGCTAGCTATGACTATTTAGAAATTATACTGCTTCACCACTTATTACTTTTTTCTGATATCTGCTTCCAAAGCAATAGGCCCTTTTTGCGAAAAATAAATGGCGTTACTCGTAGACCGGCTTTCGATTGTGAATAACGGGACCGTAGAGTCCGCCACTGGAGCGATTTTGAATACGGCCTGTTGTTCATCAGGTAACCGGTTTCTGAGTTCTCTAAATGTATAGGTTTTATTGGGGTAATTTGTTGCGGAAGGTGTGTATAAGGAGGTCAGGAACACCAAGAAGCTAATAACCGTACTGCAACATGCGTAATTGCGAAGTTGAATAAAAATGGAAAAGTTAATATATAACAGTACGCAAGTGGTTAAAAAGGGACAGAATCTAAAAAATCGCTTAGGCCTGGCCGAGCTATGTCGCCATAAAAGGAACGAAGTGGCAGCATGTATGGTAAATTTTCCAAAATGTGCGAGTGTCGATGTATAGCATATGGTTTTTTAGTAAGGATTGGTTTGCAGTAGAGATTACTTGTAGAAGTCCTAACCGTGTAATCGAAATGGTGACGGGAATCATTATTAACTGTTAGATAATGGACTGCGTATGTGCAAACACGGTCTCGTGCTCTCAAATGAAATATATATATATATATACATAATCTAAACAATTTTAAATGTTTAAAGAACCCCTATTCTCCCTAACAACTCTTAAGCTCCGAAATGAGTGATCATTACTTAATGCAAAATTACTTAGCGTGAAAGGAAATCATGTCATTTAGCACACCCAGAAGGAAAAGTATAATGGTCACAATAACAAATAGCTGCAGTCCCCACCATTAAATATAACATTTCACCGCGTCCAAAAGTGTACACCACAAAACTATTCCTAATGAAACACAATATTTCTTTCAGGCAACATAACAGTGAGGAAATCTCTTCAGTCACCCATTCCACATGTATTATGCATCAAACTTGCAGGAGTACCTAGATTTACAGAGGGCAATAATTTACGTACGCATTTCTGACGTATGAACATACCATTGTTGCTTACTACCTTCATTAACCAATATATGCATACATGTATAGGCATATACGCACTATATATATAGTATCTATATGCCTATACATGTATACGTATATAGGTTAATGAAGGTAGTAAGTAATAATGGTATGTTCGTAATTACGAAATGCATACGTGAATTAATGTTTGAGTGTAAAGCTATGTACTCCTGCAAGTTGGATGCATAATACATGTAAAATGGGAGATTGGAGAGGTTTCGGCCATGCTATGTTGCCTAAAATAAACATTGTGTTCAGTTACAAATGGTTTGGTGGTTTACAATTGTTGACGCGGAGGAATATTATATTCAGTAGTGGGGACTGCACCTGCTTGTTATTGTAATCATCATACTTTTTCTACTAGGTGTGCTAAATGGAATGATTTTGCTTCACGCAAGATGATTTCGCAAGAAGTAATGGTATGTAAGCATCGAAGTCGATAATTACCCATTTTGGAGCTTAAGAGGTTTTTGGGGAACAGGGGTTCTATAAGCATTTGAAATCGTTTAAAGAATGTTGCCTCGGGAAGTGTAACTGAGTTAATCTGTTGTATGCGGTGAAGCAGTGAAGATGGAAATTGCTAAAGCGTTCTGTGATAGATAAATAAGACACAGTGTTCTGCGTTCATTAATCTTAACTGAAGATGCAGCCGCTTTTACGTTACTTATTAGTGCCGCATTGTAATCATAAATTAACCCACTGCTGGGTTGACTAACAAGACGTACGGAGTAGGAAGTGAATGTTTGGAGCAACGGCTTGGCAGTAGAAAGGGAACCGATGCACAAGACGACCTTGTACTGATATACGCCTGTGTTTGTAAGGTGGGTTATGATTGTATCAGGTGGGAAGAGGGACGCTCAAACCATATGCAAATATTATCGTCTTTGTGGGCAGCGTTGCGAACGCACATCACCCAACAAGCGAGAATACTGAAAAATGGTTCATCAAGTATTATTACAGGAAGAATTGAGGGCGCTAAGAGGTAAACATGCCATAGGCTCAGTGAAATAGGGAAAGAGGGTTAACGAAGAATGTAGGGCTACAGCGGCATGTTCATGGTTAAAATTGGCCGCATAAGGTGGACTTACCACGTTCTTAATGGATGAGCATGTTGTTCGCATTGCTTGTAGTGTTTCGTTACACGTCAAGATGTGGCAATTGGCCCATATATCGTCTGAAGATTACGGAACCACCCGCTGAACCTTTTGAGCTTGTAGTCCGCTGCAAGGAATGTGCGGACTTTGCACGTTGCCTATGCGGTGTGGGACGACAAGACAAAGTGACAGAGGGGGGCCTGAGAAAAGCCGTTGCTCCGTTCTCTAAGGAATGTAAAATGTAGACGAAAGTGGAAAGAGAAGGAAGACCGGATCCGGTGCTATGCCAGGAGACGACTAACGCACGTACGTCACAGGGTGACCAAGGGCGGTAACGAGGACGGCGGATTGCGGCGCATGTGTACTATATCTCTAAAAAGGAGGTCAGCGTTGAAATTGGATGTCACCTTTGGCTAGCATTCACTAAGGCCTGATATAGAGGTACCAGTCGGCGGGAGGAGGGCCAGAGGCAGCGATAACCTTGACGTTTTGGCCGGCACATATGTACTTTGGCTCTGAAAGGGACGTCACCATTGAAATGAAACCTTACCTTTGTACATGTATCACAGATGAGGGCTGAAGTGGGGCGAATACGTAGGAAAATAGACGGTGGCAGGGTTCACTTTGACGGCGGCGCATGTTATTTTGCCCGTGAAAGAGCTGTCATTAATGAAGTGAAATGATACTTGTAACTAGGTTTCACAGATGCGTCGTATTATGGAGGCTGTACGTTTGAGGAGACGCAGCGGCAGCGGTAGGTAGGATGACGAAGGGCGGCGCATACCACTCTGACTCTGAAAGCGAAGTGACCATGGGAATCCAATGGTACCTGTGTCTATGAATCAACGATGCATCACATGCGGTTGGCAGTACGTGGGAGTGGGCGCAGTGGCTGAGTTAAGTAGTAGGGCAAACGGAGGCGCATATCACTTGGGTTCTGAAAGAGAAGCGATCATGGAAATCCAATGGTACCTGTGGCTATGAATCAATAATGCATCACTTGCCGGTGGTAGCATGTGGGAGTAGGCGCAGTGCCGCTGATACATGACAAGGTGCTAGCGGATAAGCAACGGTGGATGTAAATGGTTCCGGACATTGGGAAACGGGGTGCAATAAAGGTGACGGACGTTTGAACCAATCAGAACTGTTCACCAGTAGTTGAGTGAGCGTGTATACAGCTCGGAACCCAGCAAGGGTGAACAATGAGAAATGGTTTCGCCAGCCTCATAAGAGGCCACCGTGGCAGGTCAAGATGAATGTAAATCGGGCATGGGAAAAGAACTCCTTAGGCAGTACAAACATGTAATGTTGTTTAAAAGATAGGTTACAAGCAAACAGCTGGTGTGTAAAATACGCGGTGGTGTTTAGACCCATGACATTCTGCATCAGTCTGCAAGCGACGTGGCGGTCAGAGCAATCATGCATTCGAAGGGAATATGCGCGCGTTCTAAAAGTCACAGGTGCACGTATAATACACAAACCAAAAGTGCGACGAAGTAGGTATGCTGTGTCCCAGGTTACGTGGCGGTGGACTAGTAGTGGCGGACCACTGAAGTGGGCACCACAAATAGACAGAGGTTCTGAAATAAAGGTTTCGTGGAGGTGGCACGCATACAAAGCAGTTATAAAAGCCACATGTGAACAGTCGAGAAACTTATCGGAGGTGCAAAGGAGTATATTTGCGGCGGCTAAGGTTTCGTGGAGGCTGAAGAGTAGTCGCGTATAACCCATATAGGCAGCACGGGTAGACAACACCTTTAATAGCCACTTGTTAAGAGGCAATATACTCACCGGACGCGCAACGGATAAGGTTGCCGGGTCAATGGTTTCATGGAGGCTGAGCAATGGTGTCGTGTCATCCATGTAGGTAGCACGCATACACAGCAGTTCTAAAAGCCACAGGTGAAAAGCACATGCACCTAATGGAGGTGCAAGGGAGTAGACAGCGGCGGCGAAGGTTACGTGGAGGCTGACAACCATTACCGGAATACCTTTGGGCACAAGAGTTTCAAACGAAATGCATACACCGACAGAGTGGAACACGAAAGGCTGTTAACAGGAACCCAGTGAACCGACCTCACGCCGTATTCCCACCAGATGTGAGCCAAACAGTGAAGACATCGATGGTCGAACGTAACTAGCTTCTTTATATCTCCTGAGCTCTGGGGCCAGGTTTCTCAATCATCGATTTCCGCCAACCACTCCTGCCATCCACCAATCTTTACGCGCCTGTCTATCACTCTGTGCGCAAGTCGGACTGCGGAGGCCGTCACAGAGTGAGCGCAATTCACCGTCGTTACATAAGTGCTATGACGGCCAGTCATGTCTTTTACGACTACCTCGCAAAGCGGCCGGGTGGACTGAATATTATTCACAAGGTGCTGCCTGAGGCCGTTCAACGTAGGCCAGTGCATCGCTGAACAGGTGTTTCAGGAGACGGTACAAGTGTTTAAACCTTAGCCGCATGACTCATGCGGTCAGTGTACAGGTTGCACGGTAAGTATAATCCATCTACGGAGGTGTAACGTTCAAGCGTACTGAAAGAAACGGCGTATTAACCAAAACATTCTGCAAGCCCCACCACCGGCCTTCTTCCAGTTGTCACCAGAATGCTAAGAAGAGGAATGGACGAAGCCTAAGTCTACCTGGTTGCAGACAAGGGGAGTTCGACCACACCGAGTACGTAGGTCGAAGGCGGGAAAGTTGCTCCTATACGAAGGACGGAACACAGGTTAATGAATGGGCAGTAGCCACAAAGTACACCAGTCCCAGAGTCCGTCCAGGGCATGCTGTATGGCCTCAGAACCCCCAGGAACCTTTACGACATTCCATTGCTTAAGGTCATCAGCAAACAATAGAGATGATACCCCAAGCTCTCCAGGGAGATCGTTTACGTAGATGGAGAACTGCATCGGTCCAAGCCCTGCGGGACACAGCTTGCCTAAAGAATAAGCTGCGACCCACACGTAAACACTGGTCTCTTCTCTGCAAGAACGCACATACCCGGTGAAGGGCGAGGCCAGATACGCCGTAGGAGCTCAGCTTTTGTGATAGCCTCAAGTGGGGTACCTTATCAAATGCTTTCCAGAAGTCTACGAAAAGCACATCCACTACGTGGCCATTGTTTATTGCCTCGGCCCAAGCTTCACGAGCAACCGACAAATTCGTAAGACACAAAAACCCCTTCCGGAATCTGAGTTGCGCACTATTGAATAGATTAAATCTATTCCGGTGACCTTCCAACGATTCTCTCACCAGCTTTCCTAGCAGTTTGACCACGACGCTAGTCAGACTGACTGGCATATAATTGGCTGACAGACTCCTGTCGCCAAGCTTGAAAATAGGACAGATCACAGCCTCCTTCCATTCAGAAGGTAATGTACAGCTGTCAAGTGACTTCTGAAACACCACCATCAGCTGTGTTACGGCGTGTCAGGTGCTTTGATACAATGCATCCGGAACTACCTAGGAAACCGTACCTTCGAAGTACTTCTCCACGGAGCGCTGTCTCTTCGTTTCCTTGGCCTCAAACGGTGTTCCACAGGGATCTGTTCTCGGAACGCACCTCTTCCTAGCCATCATTGATGACGTCACACCCCAAGTGCAGTCTTCTCAGCTGCTATATGCGGCAGATGGGAAACTGTGGCGCGCAATTAACCATCCCGACGAAGCCCACCCACCTCAGACAGACCTGTACGGTTTACATTAGTGTCACGTAGAAAACAATCTTCCATTTAACGCTTCGACACGTCCCGTCCTTTCTACCCGCCCTTCTGCTTTTTCTCCTATATATTATCTGGAAGCGTCTATCCACCAGATCTCTTCAGCAGAAAGAGACTTGGGTATCATTACCCGGACCTGCCATTCCGTATCCGCTTGTTGCGGGAAAACAGCAGCTGCTGCTAACCGCATGCTGGCATTGCTGAAGTAAACCTTCGGTCAAGCGGACCCTAGTGATTTCCGCCTCCTCCTCAACGCTTCTCTTCCACCCCAATTTCAGTTCGGTAATCAGGCTAACAGCCCCTGGTTGTTGAACGTCCAACGCATACTCCATGAACCACAATGTGCATCTACGAAGTGGTCTGACGTCTCAAGGATTTTGATCATCCACAAGCAGTTCACTACCTGCGCCTGTACGCCTTTAAGTACACATGTCTACGGAGCGACGTGATCCTGGTATTTATGATCCTATCCAACACCGAACATCCCTGTCGCCAAGTAATCACACAGCACTAATCCCGCTCCCATCTACGTGGCCACTCATTGAGGCTCACACATCAGCACAATCGCCTGAACTGCAGAGGACACCACTTCTCTTTACGAATCAGCCGACCGTGGGATGCTCTTCCTGTTGATGTAGCCTTGGCACCCACTGTGACCGATTTTAACACCCGGCTACACTGTCATTTGGCGGAGCTACACGGCGATAATCCCGGTAATAAGTACTATCAATTGTTGGAGTTTCTGTCCTCATTCTTCTGCATACTTCCTTTCCATAGCGGTTTCGGAGGGAGTGTCGGGACGTCATGCTTTGAGTCGACGTGCATTCTGTTTCAATGACGCATAAGCCCGCTGAGGATACCGCTAACACGCGAGTCCAACCGGCCATAACTTGCTTGGCCTTTCATTAGACACCACGGAAAATTCTTTCCGTATTGGTCATGTGAAGGTCTAGCAATGCAATGCCCTCTATGTAAAGTAACGCTTACACCGCGCAGCTGTGTAAGCGGAAGCCACATACACCTCGGAAGGACATTGATGACGGATTGACAACGGTCATTAAGTAAGCAAGGAAGTATCGATTTCCGGAAGGAAATCCATAACCTGCGCACTTACCGATTGTGAGCGTTTACCATGGGCAAAACTTCATGACGTAACAATGAAATTGTGTTCTTTTGCAACCCTAAGGAAATGCAACGTTACATACGTAAAACCTAACTTACCCGCAACAGTGCGTACATGTGTAGGCGGGCTCACCATGGTATGCGGCACAAGTTTGATGAAACCAGCGGCCGCATACGTCGCAACTTATGCAATCAACATGTTCGGAGGTCCCCGAGGCGTCATCCTCCTACTCACACAGAGCGCAAACCGCGCTGTCTGTATCTTCAGCAGCGGTCGCTCTGCTTGCACGCCATGTATATGTGCGGGTAACCAGCGGATGTTCTTTTCAGGGTACGGAATTTCAAATCCCGCGACATCATGCTGGTACCCCCAGCTCCACCGCACGGGCTATGAAAGGTGACTTTCATTTGTGGCGTGGACGGTCATTGCAATTAACGTGCGAAACACCAGCCCCTGCCACCACCAACGGGAGCGCTTCGCCAACGTGCGTTTCCGGTGAATTTTTGCTGGTCGAAGAACCCTTGCCCATCCACACCTGGGTAGCGGCATCGGAGGAAGACGCGTCCACTGCTTGGAAGATAGACGGGTCCTCCCAGGATAACCGTTGTAATTGTTCAACCTTCGATGATCGGGCGAACATCTCCACATTACTGTGAGTAGCCAGCAGCTCACGCACGCATGCCATTACGGCCATTGTGCGGTAGAACTCCTCCGTGCCCATACTCAATACATGCGCCTCCAAGTCAGCAAACATATCCCGAGTTAGGCGAATTTTGGCGGCCCGGTCAAAGACTCCATCACTACGGCATCGCATCCGCGCCACCGTCACAGTTAATTCCCTGTCCTCCGAAAGGGCTGACACTGCTGCACTTTCCGCTGGCAGCACCCAACGGCAACCACGAAGCACCACCACATCGTCGTACGCGTATAGCTTGCCACGTGTATAATGTGCGCACATGGAATGCGCCACTGACGATTAAATCGACATCCGCATGGGCTGCCATTCTCAATGACCACACGTTGCATGCCCAGGCGCTCGTCATCCACCAGCCAATACCCGCCGTCTGGGTTCACACTACGAATGCGAACTCGAAGACTGTGCCGCACGTACTGCCGCCGGGCGTATGACGACATCCTCCTCAAAAGCACCTGCGCACTGCTTACACCCTGCACAACATCGCATATACCAAGCTGATCTCTCGCAAGCAATGTTTCCCTCTCCTCCAAAATGCCAGTGCAACTCTGCACTATCACCTGAAACAGGTGCAGTAGGGTTGACCGCTCACTCAAAGTTCCTTTCAAATGCTTATTTTCATTCTCAACGCGATTTGTGCTGTCACACCCGAATAATACCACGTGGCCCATGAAATGCGCCGCCCAGCTAAGGCGCCATGGGATCCACGTGCGACGGAGGTATTGGAAGCATTCCGCGCTGCGCACCGCTATACCTTCCATAATCTGATGATAATGTGTGCAATGGTGGGTGTACAACAACGAGCGCAGCATGTTGAACAGAGCCCTCTTATCCTCCGTGTTACAGAACGGAAGGTGTGAACAACGCCGCTGCATGTCCCGCATGATGTGTACCCGGCAGAATACGACGTTGGCAGTGCGATACGCATTGCGAAACGCCTTCACTTGCGCAGCGCACTTGTCCATCACCAAGGTTAGAGCACCGGCAACCCCGGGGGCCAACTCCAACATACCTCTCACTGCCTCTTCGTAAGTAGCCTCCGTCTCATTTGGCAAAAGCGCATAAAAGAAGCTCATGCCAAGGCCGCTAACGTCCACAAACATGCGATGTCATAGGATGTAACCCCCGTAATTGATCTGATATGTGGAGTCCGCCAAAATGACCTCACCGTATTGGCCCACCAACTCCAGCATACGCGTGGAGACAATAAACAGGCACGGAATCTCATTTCCCTCATGCGTAATTTTAAGCTGACCATTGCTTCGCAACAGCTGCGTAACCTCTTCCACTTCCGTGACATAAGCGTTCCGATGACGCTCCCGTATGTCATACAAATCGCGCCTTGTTAAACGAATGTTATATTGCTGGCGCACAAATGCAAGCATCTCCTGTGTCCGATGAAACGTTTTCATTAAGTTAAGCACCATGCGTTCCTGATCCGCCGGTAGCCTTCGGTTTTTGCATACAGCCAAGGCTTCCCCACTTGAAAACTGTGCGAATGCCACAGACACGAGTTTCCAATCTCGCAACATTCATCCTTAAACGTCGCAGAAAAGCGAGCAGGGTAATTGTAACAGCGATACCTGTAATAATCTTTTCATCAAGCAGATGCAATGCACTCAACGCTTTCCAGCAACATGGCTGCGCTTGCTATGCACGCATACAAACAGGTTATACCGGTACGGGCATCCTTCTAGTAGCACCTGTTCAGTCTCCCTCTGGTACACCTTCGCAGTTATAAATTTCCGACGAATAAACGATGTCGCCGTTTCCATCTGAAACCCTTTCAGATCATCATTCATCGATGCGAAGTCCAGATAAGGACCCTTGAGTATACGTTGGCATACAAACGAGTCATCCACCATGGCTGCTACGCTTGAAGCGGGAAAATGATTAAACACCGTAACGCATTTAAACCGCTTAGTATATTGATTCCAAATCCAACTCTTAGCATTTCAACAAACACCCTAAATTAATAATAAACATTCACATGCGTCCGATGGCCCCAAATTTACATCCAACCACATCCAACCGTGTGTACCGAAATCACACTGTCGAAAGATCATTGATCGCAAGTGGCGGATCCGACGCTCCGGTGAATAACACGTGAACCAAGGCACGTATTGCCTTGCTTTTACTTTTAACTTAATCAGCGGTGAAAACATGTTATGAGTAGGAAATTTTGTATTAGGTTTGCAATATTGTAGTCTAAAAACTGGTTTTTCTGTTGTCCTGAGGTTTACCCAGGTTAAAAAATGGCGCCCGATCTTAACTTACGCGCAAGTAAGCTTTGTTATATTTTTCTTAAGTTGTATTTTTCTAGTGAAGTGCGCCGCCTCAGTATGTCTAGTAACAAAGACTTTTTAATTTATTTGTTCTCCTAGAATTTATTATTAACATTTTCAGTTTCCTTTTAATTCCTACGCTCTGATTTCCTTCTATCTGCGCACCAATTAACATGACGTCTGAGCTAAAAAATTAGGCCACAAATTTATAGTGAAGTTGTGGTGAATTGGATATTGTTTCCAAAGAAATCCTGCACAACTATGGCTCTTCGCAACTTTCACAACAAACAAAATCAAGGGGCTCAATATCGCCATAAGGAGCCAGAAGGATATCAAGGTGGTCGCGCACCACCCCATTAGCTGTACTCCTAACAAAGCCGATGTAGTCGTAATTGCCAACACGGAACATATACCCACCCTTTTTCTATTGTATGCAAGAGCTTAGGGTTACTGTAAACGTTGATCCGACACCTTATGGGCGCAGCATCTAGCCAGTCTAGAAATCTACCGAGTTACTTATTTATATATTTATTGGTAAGAACCCCGCAAACTGCGCACTGTATTTTCTCTTGCGCGACTGTAAAGTACGGCGAAAACACCCCAAATTTAAACCGAAATACCAACGGCAACTCATTGAGTGTGCATGCAGAGGGACGATTATGCCTGACGGTTAGGACGAACGAATTTTGCGTGGTGAGCCTGAGTCGCAACTAAGCTATCGTGTAGGGGAGCGTTAGGGAGAAACGGGACTTGCGCCCCATATCATTTACAACATGATTTCGCTTGACGTCATAAAGAAATAGATACAGTATTTCTCAGCCTTCAGCACCGATGTTTTCACGCTGGAAGATCTGCCGTATACTTGAACAAACATTTTAGGATTCCCATTAGAAATTAAGGTCTTGCGTAGTAATTCTTCATCGGCTTTCAACTTTCCGAAACTGAAAATGCGCCTAGCGCGGTAGAAGAGATAATTCCCTAAGCCAAATTTTTATGTGATAAGGGCGAAGCTTAAAAAATGAAGGTACTGACAACTTCAAATAAATAAATAAATGGCTTCTCCGCGAAGTTATCGAAGCACGCCGAATCAAGTATGATGGCTTTGCGGTGACCAGTGCGCTGCAATGCGCTTTCAGCTGGCCTTCTGATGAGTATATCCAAAAACTCCAGCAACTGTGTTGTTTCACTTCATGGGATACCAGGTGGTCAGCAGTCGGGATACTTGATCGAATGGAGGAAGATTTGACATTTATTGGCCTACAGGCGAAATCAATACTCCCAGATCACTTCAAAGAGAGAGACGAGACGTTCTCGCAGTTCTGCTGGGGTGCGACCAATAATGAGAAGCTAACCAGCTACGCGGCCTTACCCGGAATAGCAGACAGCAGGGCGTCAATCGTCTGTTGGAAAATGGCTGGTGCTGTCTTGACACCAAATGGCAGTCTGGTATAACGGAGAAGACCACGGTGTGTGTTGATTGTAAGTAGCGGTTGCGACTCAGGAGCAATTTGGATCTGTAGGTAAGTATCTGCCAGGTTGATTTTGGCGAAGCACGCGCCGCCATTGAGCATCGTTAACAGGTCGGCTGGAGATAGCAGTGGGTAGCAGTTTGGCTCCAGCGCTGCATTGAAGCCAGTGGAGAACTCGGCACAGATACGGAAAGAACCATTGGGTTCCTTGACCAAAACCTTCCGGGCCTGTCAAGGCAGAGTAGGATACAAGTACCAAGGCATCCATCTCTTCCAATTGGTTAAATATAGCATCGACCAATGATAAGGCTGCGTAAGGGACCGGCCTTTTCTGCGGAATACCGGTTGAGATTTGGGAGAGACCTGTAACACGACGCGAGTGCGCTACAGCGGCCAAACCCATCCTGGAACACTTGAGCGAAATGTCTGGTGATGTCGTCGGTTTAGTCATCTGTTACTTCCGGAGATTTTACGGCGCTGCAAATAGCCCAAAGTGGTAGATCGGCCAAGCCAAGATGCTCGAGCCAATCGAGACCAAAAAGATTGAGCTTCTCCTTTGTGATGTAGCAGGTCCCACCAAATGTGAAGCCTCGAAAGGAGACGGTGCACTACAGCTGCCCAGTTTGCTGCACGCGGCCACCACAGGTGCTGGTGGCGGGTTGAATGGTTGAGTCAAGTGGGGTTTTCCAACGAAACGCCAGTTTATCGGAGATGATCGTAATGTCCGAAGCAGTGTCCAACTGCAAACGAACAGGTCGCCTATTGACCGGGGCGTCGAGAAACTCCCTGCGGTCAGTGTTGATTTGGAAAGTAGGGATCAAGCTCATGTAGCTGTCAACGGAGCCAGTTTTGGGCTACGGCTGGATCTTGACCTCTTCTTTTGACTGCGGATGGGGGCCAGGCTAGGTTTGCCTTCCTTGGATTGCGCAGAGCTGGGGGTGAGGACCAGCCGAGGTTTGACCCCTTTGTGCGTCGTAGGACTACAGTAGCTATCACGATGCCCCACCCTGTCACAACGCTGGCATCAGTGCTGGCGAAAGTTGCAGTCTCGATGGAAGTGACAGGCACCACAGAATCGGCACTGATAGGATAGGGACCTCGCCATGTCAGGTTAGATAGGCCGTCCAGAAGATTGCAGCATTAGCGCTGCGGCTGCCTGGACCAGACCAGGTGCGGCAGAATTCTGGATCATCGCGAAGTCATGTTTCAGACTAGTCAGCATTTGACACTCATCGGCCACGTTCTGGAGTGTGATCGTCTTGTCCTGCTGCAAGTTGGACAGAAGGTGCGTTCGGATGTCGGTATGGTGACCGGATTGGAGGATAGAAATGAAAAGCAGACACTGGAACTGGTCCTCTGTGAGGAACTTAAGTTGGAATCTTTCGCATTCCCAATTGACAATGTCCGGATACTGAAGAAATCATCGTCATGCCTGTTAACCAGCTGCAGCCGTTGGAACTGGGGGTTGAGCAGCGAGGACGGTATGCCAAAAAGCTGTGACAACGTGCGATCCGTCTCGACAAAGGTAAGTTCGCAGTGTTCTTTGGCAGGATGCATTTGGTATATCGTTGGTGCTCGACCGTGCCCAGTTTGTGCAAAGCAATCGGACCAACTACGCGTCATCCTGGCAAGCCACGTCAACGGTGATTAGGTTCTCGTACCTCCTATACCAAGAATCGAAGGTGCATGAGCGCCAGGATCGTACAGGCATTCGAGATACTGCCAGCTATGTTGTTAGCTGATTGAGAGCTTCCAGCGGAACCTGACTGAATGGAACAAACTGAAGCTTTTCTGTTACGGCAGATATCAGTTTGAGCGGTTGTTAAAACCTCCATGTTTCAAAGCACCCCGTCGCCACTTTGTTAGAACTGCCTCTAGGTTACGCTACGCGCTGACGATCTGGTATAAACTCTTCTCGTCGGCCGAACGAATGTGGCTTGGAACTATTTCACGCACGATAAAGGAACCGACCAGATTCGAGGTTGCACTATCCGTGAAAAGTAGATACAACGCGGTAACTACGCGTGCGTTGAACGAGCTACCAAACGGAACGCACTTTCACACGCAGCTACCTGAACCCCAGAGAACACGACAAAAAGGCAGGTGTTTGGCGTAGTCTCTTTTACCGGCCAGGCTCAAGGCGACTACATCGCAGTCCAGCGTTTCTTTTATACCACGATGGCAAAAAGGATTTGCGTAAGCAAACCCTGGAAGCAACTGTGGTTTAAGCTTATGGTCATGATGGGGACGTTGTGTCCCCACAACACCCCTTTAAGTTGGAACATAGCGTTTTAGTTACGGGGATCTGCAGTCTTTCGGTCCTTCGGCTGATGCGTTCCGACCTGCGGTGAGGATCGGTTGGGTTTGTCGTTGGCTGTGCGACTTTCATAGGCCCTGGTCGTTACACAGTAATTCCGAAAGTATCCAATAGTACTTGCTGCCGTATTCCTGTACCCGACTTGTATTGTTCATTGAGCGTTCCGCGTCGCGGTCAAACTTGGTTTTGGTGGCGAACCCAAGTGTCCTCTCCCACAGAGACATCATAAATAATTAAATAAATAAATGGCATGTTCGCCATAATACGAGGCGCACCGATGAAGGCGTGATCAAAGATGCATAAAAACATAGCTGCTCTGGAATAGTAAAACAAATCATTTTGAAAAGTTACAACCGAAATTTGTGAAGCTTATACATGTGAGCACTTTGTCGGGGAATAATGGGATCCAGAAAAGTGATGGCGCTGGTGCGCACAATAATCAGTTTTAGGACGGCTGTAGCAATGTCAAATGTTCGGAGGGGTTTCAGCATGTTATAATCCATGACGTCCTGAACACAGGAGCCAATGTAAAAGTCCGGTAAAATTATTTTCCACTAAATGACAAGAATATTCGGGTGTTTATCAGAGGCTTTTTATGTCAAAAACGGATGAGTTCGCTATTTCGTGAAGTGGTTTCAGAGGCTGCCTGCACGTCTAACGATGGGCCGTCACTGTTGCTTTGATCCAGCTTTGATTACCTGCTCGATATTTGTGAGCGTATACCGGGGCTCCAACGACGAATTTATGGTGCTTGGTGAAGGTAGTAGATTGATAAGACGGCCTTTCCGTCGGGAGTAGCGGTTCGTTAGTGGTACGTAGCTTGCGGCTCACCGACGCTAAAGCCGGAGACTGGCATACTGGAGCGGCTGGATTTCGTGTGGACAGGTAAGAGAGCAAAATCATTTGAAGGCACTCAGCCACGGTCCCTTCGTCACGAAATTTCAAGAGTAATCTCTTGAAAGTGTCGATAAACCTCTCCTTTTGATAATTGCACAGGGGTTGTAATGCCGTGAGCGTAGGAGTTGGATGCAATGCCGGCGATAAAAAGCTTGAAACATGGAAGACGTAAACTGCGTGCCACTGTCGGACATTAAGATCTCGGGAAGCGCATGCAGACTGAGTATTTACTGTAGGCAACCCAGCATGGCGGATGCGGCTAGCGGGTTGATGGCGACCACTTCAGGCCATTTGGAATAGGCGTCGATCACGACCAGGTAGGAAGTGACATCGATTGGACCAGCATAACCACTGTGCACTCGAGACTACGGTCTTCTGGTGGTTGCCAAGGAATTGGTGATCGCTGTGGTGGCATTTTGGATGCTTATTGACATCTTGAGGATGGGCGGATCAAATCAGGTATGGCATTGTCAATATCAGGCAAGTACATATGACTACAATATATGCAGTCCAGAGGCCTTAGAAGCCAAAGGGGATTTCATCTTCAAAACACTAGAAGGCAATGGGATCCCTCGGCGTCAAACAAAAAGCATTCTGCTAGTTACGCCCTGCCTGACGCAACAGTGACCATTAGAAAAAGGATGGCTTCCATTCTGTCCCCTTCAATGGGGATATCCACTTTGACCTAATGAACAAGAAATTGTCGAGCGCAGTGATACAACATACCCAGCCGCGGAATTCAACATCATTAATGAGACCATACCGCTGACTACCCAAGGCCACAAAGACAAAATTTTGGTCCAGTCCTAGTCATTCGTTCTATATGAGTTCACCTTCACCTGTGGAGCGCGGACATCAGTCATACGACCAGGCGTCTTTCGAGGCGGATAGCGAAACATTTCCGGACATCCTTGCGACACGGCACGGTCAAGAAGGTTTACAGCTCAATTTTGAGACATCTGAGCAATAGTGGACACCATATCCAAACTAAGGACTGCTTTGAAGCACTCTACATTGCACCAAACAGACCACCGAAAGGACTCAGAAAACGTATGTTGACCACTGCAGAAGCCATCGCGATCAAAAGACTGCAGCCGGAATTATGCAAACGGAAAATACCTGCGAAAATTTGACGGCGGTACATCAAAAACGACACGGCATAACTATGCACCGTTAACGATAGCCTATTATTCCACTGCATATATAATTCATAATTGTAATTACTTGAGAAATATCAAAAAGTAATCTCGTCGCAACTTTCTTTCGATAAAGGCTGCTTGGGCATAATCTACGAGTTAAAAAATCAGTCTATAAGCTGCTATCTCCAGCCCGTTTAACGTTCAAATTTGTAGCGTCGTGAAAATCGGTACAGAAAAAACGCGTGATATTTGAGATTGTTAGATCTTCGCATTTCCTAGCAATCCCGAATTAAACACCCAAAAGTTTCTCCGCGAAACTTCTAGCCCAGCCGAAGTAAAATCAAAAGTCCAACTACCTTAACCATGAAAAACGTGTTAACAAAAACGCTGCCAACGTAGCTAACAATGCTGCCAGAACGCTGTACCACTACGCTCAAGCTACGCCGAATATAAAGGGGCTCAATGACATTCGGCTTCCAGAAAACGAAGCTCAACTGGTAAAATTAGTAGCCTCCCTGCCAAAACCCCGTATGCTGGCGAGCACGTGAATGAATGGAATGTTCCGGAACCTTCGAAAACAATGCACGATCGATGATACTCGATTAATTGCTAAAATAATGGTTTTCCCTTATGTTTTTACCTTTCTCCGGATACCTCCCCTCCTGAAACGGCTACCGCGGTATATGATGCCAACCATAAGCCTCCTGGAAGGGGTTCTATGCCTATCGGTCCATCGCCTTGACTGTAGTGTTCGGGATTCAAACTCAGTGCTCTGCGGCCTGGCATCATTCGTCTGATGACAGGATTCTTCTACGGACTCTTTAGGCAAGTTGTAGCTGTCCGTCAACTGGTCAAATGGAAGCTCGGCGGACTCTGTTGCTTGTGCCTGACACATTGTTGGTCGCAGTTGGTTTGCATGGCATACCCAAACCTGCATTCCAACCAGCACGTCGTAAATGACGTACCTACGCTTGTCCTGGATCGTGCCTGACGTCCATTTTGCGTGTCCATCCCGTTAATCACGTACAAGTACTGGCTGATCTGGTTTAAACGAACGTCGCTTAGCACGATATCGCTGATTAAAGTCATGTTCCATCTTGAGGTTCCTTACACCACTTGTGGACTCTGAGAACGGCCGAACTGCATCAAATGGCATGCGAAGCTTGCTCTTCATCATTACCTCTGCTGGTGATTTTCCACCCAGCCTTTGTGGAGTTTGTGTAGATCGGTACAGAAAGAGGAAGCAGTCGATCACCTCCTCTATGTCTCCCTCCCTCCGTGATTTGAGGAGAGCGTGTTTGTATGTATCCACAAACCTCTCCGCTTAACCGTTCGATTGCGGGTGGAATGGTGGAGACCGCACGTGTTTGATGGCGCAGCGTTTGCAGAACTCCGAGAATGTGGCCGAGGTAAACTGTGCTCCATTGTCCGTCACCAATGTTTCAGGGCAGCCGAACCTGCTGAAGATTTCTCGCAACCCCGAAACTGGTGCGCTGGTTGTAGTGCTGCTCATGAGGGACACTTCGGACCACTTGCTGCAAGCGTCGACCAATAGGAGAAAGTTCTGGCCATTGATTGGACTTGCAAAGTCAACATGAACACGGCTCCAAGGTTTAGGACACGAGTGGAGTTCAGTCTTCGGTGGAGCCAATGAAATGGTAGAGCAGTTGCTACAACTTATAGCTAGATGCTCAAGCTCTTTGTCCATAAACGGCCAATAAATATAACCTCAGGCAAGCGCTTTTATTCGGCTGGGCCCTAGATATCCTGCATGGAACTGCCGCAGCACTCTTGCTTGCAACGCTTGCTGGAAGACTACGCTCTCTGAGAACATGACGCAATCGTTCATAACGGAGAGCGAATGTCCTCGCTGAGAGAATTGCTGCATTTAAGCAGATAAACACGAACGTGGCTAACGGGTTCTGTGGAAGAGTGTAACCTTCTTCAGGATAGCATTTTGAAGCGTTTCGGGCTGCACAGCTTCGGCCGTAACTGGCAGACCATGTAACGCCTCGCTCACCAGGAATTTGACATCAGATTCGACCTCCTCGTGTTCTTGCTGCTGGGAAGCAATAAGGCGTGACAACGCATCTGTCTGGCCCATCGAAACCGTTGACTGATAACGGATTTCAAACTCATAGCCCAGCAAGGTTATTGCCTCTCGTTGGAGTCGATGGGCTGTATTGGCCGGAATTCTCTTCTTCGAGCCGAAAATGGCCAGCAGCGGCTTGTGGTCCTCCAAGAGTTTGAAGCTGCGACAATACAGCATCTTGTGAAATTTATTCACAGCAAACACCATGGCCAATGCCTTCTTCCCGAGCTGACTGTAGTTGCTTGCCGCTTTCGTCAGGTCATGGCGGCACATGCGATCACCTTCTGTGATCCATCCATGAACGTGTGGGAAACTACGACACCGATCTTTAGACTCGTGTCTGAGTCGGGACGGGTCGAAGTGAATCAGAAGTAGATATGAAGCCAGCAACGACTTGACCCGCTCGAACGCTGTCTGGCATCCTGGCGTCCAATTCCAGGTTTGGCCCTTGCTCAGCGACTTGTTCAGCGGGGCACGCAGGCGATGCAATTCGGGCAGAAAAACGCTGTAATGACTGATTAGGTCACAGAATGAAGGCAGCGATTGCAAGTCGGCAGGTGGGGCCCCTTTTGAATAGCTCGGATATTTTCTGGATTAGGGCGAGGACCGTCTTTCGGGAAAATTAAGCCGAGAAACTTGATGGTTGTTGTAAAAAATGTACACTTGTCTTCACTGGTACGAAGCCATATGACAAGATGCGTTCAAGCACTTCGGCGAGCAGTTTAAATAGTTCTTCTGCCGTCCGACCCATTAAAATGATATCATCCAGGTAAGCCGCGGCTCTAGAATCTCCCGCGAGCATAGTGTTCATCAGCTGCTGGAAGATTGTTGGTGCTGTTTTCACTACAAAAGGGAGGCGGTTGCATTGGTACAGGCCACGATGAGTGTTGATGGTTAGCAATTCTCTCGAGCCTTCATCAACCGCGACCTCGCGGTAGGCATCGGACAAGTCTTGCTTGGCGAAATACTCCTCACCATTCAGCTTGGTAAATATATCCTCTTGTGTCGGAAGGGGGTATTGGTGGTCGTCTAATGCGGTATTCAGGCCAGTCGAAGATTCGGGACAGACATGCACTTTACCGTTCGGATTTCTTCCAGAAACAATCAGCGCAGCCCATGAAGAGTAGTTCACTGGTGTGATGAGACCGATGCTCCAATCGGGCGAGCTCCTGATCAACTGCTGCCATGGCTGCATACGGTACCGGTCCTTTTGCTCTGAAGGCTGGCTTGGTCCCTTCGCGAAGGCACAATTTTGCTTTTAACTTAGTGCAGCGACCGAGACCATCTTCAAACAAGGCGGCAAACCTCTGCTTTAGCTTTCGCGTCATGTCTTCTATCGACAAAGATAAATGGACCGGGTCGATTTGGACTCTAAGTCAAAGCTGACTCATTTGTACATCAAACAGTTGTGAGTTTTCCGTTCAGTCAAGCCCAAGGAGGTTCAAGTTTTGTCGGCAGACAAGTAGCAGGTTCTGGTCTGTTCCACTCTGTTAAATGCAATTTTGCAAGTTATTTCTCCGACCAGCTTCAGTACTCCACCAGATGCGTTGTGGGCGACTTTGTTGGAATCAACCATCTTTGGCCTCTTTATGTGCTTCCAAGGGTTCTTGGAAATAATCGTTATATCTGATCCCGTACACAACTGCAGTCGGGTTGGGATTCCGTTGATAAGCACAGTGATAAATCGGCGGCGTGTTCTAGAATCGCTGTGAAACGTGGCAATCACTGATAATGAGCTGCGTCAGGCCTCCTGAAGTTCTTCCGTCGGTAGGACTGCTTCACATTGCTTGGCCGGGACTGATGACGAAGGTGAGTACGACGGATACTGCTAAAGGCTCTTAGGTGTTAAGACGGTAACGACAAAGTATGTGGATGAGTTGTGAGTTCAAGATGCTTAGATGTCATGCAATATATCTTAGGCGGCCGTAAGCTACATCGGGGCCAGTTTGGAAGATGTGGTCCTGTGAATCGCAGGTGTTGAAGATGCGTTGTATACTCCAACACACAGGTATCTTTGTATCTCCTTCCTGAATGTCAGAAGTTTTGGATTGCTCAGTCTGGAAGGCAACCTGTACCACACGTTTACGAACACATGTATCACGCTTAACAATTTTTAGATATTAGTAGCGAAGGCCAAACAAAGACGTTGACTCACCAAAAATTTCTTTGGGTGTTGCCACTGCTTCGTTGAAAGTGATGTCCTTCGGCTCTTAGGACAGGATGTGGTCAAGGAATCTTGTATATTCATTAGTACCGAGCTTGCGGAGCAAAAGACGCACATTCCATTAATCATCTTGACGGCTGAAATCCGTCCGGAACACGTCCTCCCAGCGTTTGAACCGCGCCTCGAAAGTGCATTCGGAATCAGCATCGTAATGAAATTCATTTATTGCATTCGTAAGAAGATCAAGTGAAACAGCCTGTGCGTCCCGTGTATCTGCTCCGTTTGACTGTATGTTGTAGCAGTCTGGAGATTCCCCGGTTTGCCTGTGTAAAATTCTAACCAAAATTCTTTAATTGTACACCTAGGCAACCGGTGTGGTTTGTTGAACTGATTGCTGAGTTCGAATGCTTTACTTGCTCATCGCCATTTTTGCTTGGCGCTCGCTTCGGTTGCAACGCGCAACTGCTCTGTGTGCTGTGCTTGATCCGTTCCCCTAGCTAGAGCGTCCACGGTGTCGTTCATTTATAGTTAGCTAACAGGGAATCTTTTGCTGAGCCAATAAAAATTTCCCTGCAACTCGATCCGTCTTCTGGAATCGCTCTCTGGGCTCCCGGAATAGGCAGACCCTCAAAAATGTTCAAGCACTGCGTCAAACTTTCAAGCAGTTTCATTTGTTCTTCCATTTGTGATCGTTGCTGCAGAAGCAGCTTTTGAAAATGTTCCGCACAAAAGTTTGTAACATTTCGTGCTTGTCCGTCGTCATTGTTAGATCTTCACGTGTTCCCGCTATTCCGAATAAAGCACGCAAGAATTTCTCCGCAAAACTTCTATCCCAGCCGAAGTAAAATCAAAAGTCCAACTACCTTGACCACGAAAAACGTGTTAACAAAAACGCTGCCAACGTAGCCAAAAACGCCGCCAGAACGCTGTACAACTACCCCAGACCCGCGCCAAACATATAGGGGGCTCAATGGCCTTCGGCTGCTAGAAAACGAAGCTCAACTGGTAAAATTAGTAGCCTCCCTGCCAAAAGCCCGTATGCTGGCGACCACGTGAATGAATGGAAGGTTCCGGAATCTCCGAAATCAATGCACGAGCAAAGGCAACCGATTAATTGCTAAAACAATGGTTTTCCTTTATGTTTTTGCCTTTTCCCGGATAGAGATGATCCCCATTCCTTGCTTGTCTGAGCTACGTTTGACCTTGGCTTTATTGGTCACTGGATCCCTGGTTGACAAACTTCTCCGGTCCATGGATCAATGGTTCTTATGTACTTGTAGCTTGCGCTGGTCACGTCGTTTGGGCTGCCACAGTTGCCTGTTGTCTGCTCCGGTTAGAGGGATTTGTGTCAGCGGGTTTGGTAATGGTGCGTCATTAGTCGCACGAGTAGACAAACTCACACAGGCTTTGTACAGTGAAATGCACGTAACAACACAGTGGTAAGGTGAGACGACAAAAAGCCTGAGGCTACGATATACAGTGGTACACAGTATTAAGTTATATACTGTCTGGTAGCCTCAAAGAAGCACTGTCGAATGGTATCTCAAAGGTACTGATGAAACTTAAATAAATAGCTACACACATTGGCCTTAGTGATTGGACTTCCGAAGATGTCATTTGCGGTGCACCAGGGTGTCGTTGGACTCACTTCAAAAATATAGATCTTGTTGAATAGAACGCGGCGATCCGAATCGAGCGGGCGTACTTCCGAAGAGATGGCACAAGAATGTGAGTGTTTAAGGCCAAGTTAACATAGAGCATACGGTTGCACGATTAGCACGCACACGCTGATAAGGTCAAAATACGCACACGAGTTGAGAGTTGTTCAACCTGGGACCCTTGTTTGATTGTTCCTGCGCCAAGACCAGTCAGCCGAGACGGACGGATGCCTCACCGCCTTGAACTCGTGGTCGCGCACAGACTGCAGGGTTCAGCGATCAAACGTCTCGCAGTTGAACGCACACACCCACAGGAACTGGCAGCGTGTATTGATCGACCTGCCTTACGCGACAATACAGAAGTAGCGCTGATAATCACTCCTAAGTGCCTCAGACGCCATGTTCAGTACGATTACCAAAGCACAAGCTCATCGAGGCCACTTTGGAAATTAGAGAATGTTCAAACCGTCTGAAGAATGCATCCCAAAAGTAGTCGCACGCATCCATGTATGAGGAGTTTATCAGTATATAAAGAAAATAGAGCGCGTGAGACGATGGCTTGCCGTAAAACGCTATGGCTAGAAAGAAACGCAATAGACTTCACCCTATTAATCTAGGTAAACTGAGTGTTTTGTGAAGAGTCTTTAACCATGCTGCAAAAGCTTGTTGCAACCCCATCCGCAAACAGCTCGTTGAGTAGGATGATCTGTCAGCGTTTTCGAGAGCACCCAAATAGTCGAGAAACAGAAGACGTACTGCCCGGCATTTTGCATCCAGTGCAGATGCTGTAGAATGCACATGATATGACAGAATATCCGGTGTGGAGCGTCCATGTTTGTAAGCGAACTAGTATACATCGCCTGAATTGACAAGTGTGAAAGCCTCCTGGAGACAGTTGGTCCTCATGACCGTGCTAGGCTCGAAGAGTGGTTCCATGCACAAAATGCAAAGCGGACTACGGTCCAGCCACCGCCTCGTGTGTGCTTTATTCCCCGAATACAACGTGCTTGTGTGAAGAAGGAGTGTGGGCCGGCTCCGTTGATGAAACGTGGTTCCCATCCGCATGTCTCCTCGTCTTATTCCTACGGGTTTACACCGGATATGGGGTGTGTGAATGGAGCTGTGGGTGGTGCAGCGCAAACCATCCATGGTCTCTCTGTAGGCGCAGGCGTCCTGTGGCTATCCTATGGAGGCCGCAATGACAAGCAAACCCGGAATCGGCTGCCGTCATCCATACATGGTAGTAGGCATGCATTCGTGCAGCATTGTGCTGCCAGTGAAGGGGCTGCAGGTCGCAGCACAAACCCATCGTGTACTGAGTACGTGAGTCTATCGACCTGCTGGCTACAACGATAAGGTGCCAAATTGATGTTTCGGGACACGCACTTGATCACCGATATACAAGCAGCAGGAGGCCGGTGGTTAAAACCTAATGGAAACGCGCGCACATGACGGACGGTAAAGATGTTCCTGTGCAAAGTCCTCGAATACTAGTCCTTACAAGGAAGAGCTGTCGTGTGTTTTGGATACAAGTTATGCACAAGCTAACGGTCACAACGCGACTGGGGTGTTGAGGTGTGGGATCTGTTTACAGAGACTACGGCACATGCGAATGGGTGCGTACCACCGATCTACCCGGTGAGATGAAGGCTGTGTGCATTGCCTCCATTCCATTATAGCGGTATGACCACAATTCTAGCTGTTTGATCACATGGCCCTGAAAGATGTAGCGAAAATAAAGGCTTAAATGGGATTGAACTGTAATGAAACTGTCTTCGGAACCCACCGCACAATGCCGGTCCTATTAACAATGTCGATGACACTGTGTGTTTAACAGCAGAGGCGCTATCGTGGATTGCTAGCACAAATGCCCCATCCTAGGATGGAGAGCAATAAGCATTGTGTTCCGCAGTGCTGGAACACGTGAGTCGGGACCGTACTGTGACCAGTGTCACGGCTGCCTACGGGACTGGTTCCACAGTGGGTGGGTACTGAGATTTTGAGGCTAAGCGCTGTACACCACACATGTCGGTGTGACACACCGTACCTACTTTAAACTGAAACGCAGCGAGGGGTTGGTGACAGATTTCACCTTGGCAGTATTGTCCAATGCGATGATTGGTGCATTGACCGAATACTCAGTTTCCGACCTCTGGGACAATCTAACATCCGCACGATTTCGGTTAGTAGATGGTTCAGGGCACAGTTACCGGATGAGTACACTAGTTCATTGATGCAGGTCCAGCATACATCACCACTGCCTGGTATGTTGGACTTCAGGGGGTCAATCGTAACGACACTGGACCTTAACGTGGTGGGAGGGTTTGCGTACCGCCGTGACTCAGTGAGTTAAGCCGGGTGGTACTTTACAAGTGCCTTCAGAGCCAATCATATCAAACAGGTGAATGGTTAGGGGCCTGATCAACTCAGTCTCACAATCCGATCCTCTTCGGAGGCTAGGCAGAGGTCGATAGTCCTCTTCCAGTAAAGCAACAATAGGAGATAACAGGTCCACGGGTTATAAAATCACAGCTAGATTGGTGAAGAGTTCGAGGGCCACGTATTGCCTCCGGTAGTGGGAGGGCACTCTACGGAGTTCAACGGCTTGCTATCGGTCGCCTCAAGCCAAGCAGCCCATGGTCAAATTGGTGCGAACCCACCAACTCCCGCCTGAAAATGACCGTCGTCGCAGGTGCGTGAAGTAATACGGATGTAAAACACATACGGATTATGCTAACTCTTAAAAGACTGTGTGTGGCAGACTTCGAACGGATCCCAATGGGTTATTGCAATCACACTGACGAGCCGGACTTGCTCCGCAGTGCCTTGACTGTCAAGCTATCGAGCCAAATCCTCCGGATGGAGTCCCTCAAGTGAACCTCCATGTACTCACTGCCTTACAGGTCATACTGTTGAGTCAAAGGTTATAGGCAGGGCACTTCGAACAAAACCCCTCTCTCGGAATGGGCAACCGGATGGTGTCATCTGGCATCCTGACCACCTCACCAATACTCCATACACAGCGTGCTCCCTAAATACAGCTTTGGATTACTTTCCGCTGTGCCAAGCGTTGCTCGCGGAACTCAGTAGCATAGTGTTCAGGGCGTCAGCCGTGAACTACTAAGCTCTGAGTTCCAATCCAGCTCAGGCTATCTCCACCTGATGAGTCCAAACCCGGACGAAACCGCTGTCGTGGTGTGTCAGTGCTGGGAAGAGCAACACCCGAAGACTTCCATTCAGGACACGGTCCTCGAGATTGGAATGACCGAGGTCTCAATAGAGGTAGCGAGTCTCAACCCAACCATACAGCGTGCTCCCTAAATTCAACTTCGAATACTCCATCTTCTGCTAATTTTTCTCTCCCCTCTCAAATCCTTTCCTCCCCGTCTATTGAGGAATAAGCTGTCACTGACGTCGCTGCTGTTGCCATCCAAACTTGTTGCTCTTCCATCAAACCATGAGTTGAATATCACGCTGGTTCTTTTAATGTCCGTACTTTGGGTCAGATCGGTTAACAGGCAGCACTGACCCTTAATCTTGGTATGATATGTTCTGTTTCTCGGAACCACGCATACAAGATAACAGCGTTTTGATAAATCTTCGACTCCATGGTTCTGAATGTGACGATGATTATTATACTTTTTGCTTCTCCGATGATTATGAGTCAATGGCTCAAGTTATTTACGGTGTTGGTATTGCCCTCAGCACCCATGCTGCAGATAACCTACTCGACTGGATACCGGCGAACAGCGCATGTGTGTGGTTCGACTTCGAACCTCTACTGCGGTTAAAAAGCAGCGTCTGAAACAAGATGCCTTTACATCGCCTCCGATTATGCTCATACTGACTTCAGTTCGGAGGGTACCAAAGACGATCTACACCACCATCTTTCATTTCTTCTCCACATGGCGAAGGATACTGACATCGTGATTATTGCTGGTGACTTGAATGCTCAAGTGGGTCGTCTTTCAGATTCTGAACAACCACTGGGAGGGCGCTTAGGAGTCGATGCACGCTAAACAGACAGTGGTGATCGACTTCTGCAACTGTGCACCGACGGCGATCTTTACTTTAGCAGCACTGCTTTGCAGCACAAACGCTCACAACACGTCACCTGGAGCCAACCGGATTCCTCAAGTAACTGGACCCCAATTGACCATATTACCAACAGCTACAGATGGCGCACATCAGTCCAAGATTGTCAGTCAATTTGGAACCCATGCTTGGATTTCGACCATGCTCTAGTGCGCGCACGCCTAGCAAACACTCATCCCGCTTCAAAGAAACATTTATCTTCTAACCTTCTTACCTGTAACTTGAACTCGTAATCTGCAGTTCAACAATATCACAAAGAACTGGCTTTATAACTGTCAGTGATGAATGAGGTTGGTGAGCCGAACACTGACTGGGATCGTCTCAAGTGTGCAATGAAGAATGGTTCTGACGTTTGCTGTGAACTGGACTTAAGACGCCGTAACTGTGAGTGGATCTCCGAGGCATCGATCAGTCTGATCGAAGCCCGCAAACAGGTTTCAATGGGTTCTGAGTTTCCGCATGTCCGTAGCTCCCTGAAATGAGGTCTGACAAGGAGTCTTCGAGTTGTCCAGGAACATTGGTGGGTTGCAAAAGCCCGCGAGATGGAGAAAACAGTTGCTATCGGAAACAGCCGAGTGCTGTTCCAACTCATCCGGAACATGTGTACGAGAAAGCCGCCAGTTAGCGAGACAACAGCTGAAAAGGATGGATAGTCGATCCATTCTCCGTTTAATGAAACATTTTGAGGAGCAGTTCAGCAGACCTGCTGCAAGACTTATGCTTGCTGAATCACCTGTGCCGACTTGGGAAATTGATGTCACAGCTCCCACTTTGAAAGAGATTCAACGTGAGCTTTCTGATTTGGAACAATGAAGAGGTGCCTTCAGACTGGCGACTGCCAACTGTCGTGCCCATTTGCAAGAGTGCTCAGCGTACTTGGTGCGAAAATCATCGAGGCATTAGACTTAATTCTATTGCCTCAAAACTTCTCAAGGGTATCATTCTTCGACGACTTACTGGTTCGTGTGAGGACCGAATCATTGAAAACCAGGCTGGATTCCGCTCTGGTCGTGGTTGTATCGACGACATGTTTACTCTTTGACAAGTTTTAGAGCAGAGACGCGCATAAAGACGACCAAATATGCTGGTTTTTCTTGACTTGAAATCAGCCTTCGAATCTGTTGACCGCGCCACTTTGTGGCAATGCCAATCCATGAAGGGCGTGTCAGCTAAACTCCTTTGCATTCTTAAGTCTCTACTGCGATTCCCGAGGCCGTGTAAGGGTCTACGGGAAACCCTCTCCTGAGTTCCATAGAACAAGTGGGTTTCACCAGTTGTCTTATATCTCCTTTCCGCTTTAACTTTTTGATCGAAATGATCGCAAATGGCTCGGTTCTTTCAGACTATTCTAGTGGAAATTCTGCCAGGCGACCGACTGACAAACCTGGAGTATGGGGACCACAAAATTCTCCTTGGGTCTGATGCATTGTTTGTACAAACACGACTGCACAGGCTGATGCGTAGCGCTGCACCATTTGGCATATGTTTTGCACCTTTAAACTACAGTGCTATTGCAGGACTGGGCCGACACACCTCCGGTTTAAGAAATTTGCGAATATCCACTGTAAGTGGTGGATCGGTCCACTTACCTTGGTGGCTGTGTCACTGGTGCTCACATCACTGAGGAAGTTACTTCGCGTATCAGCAAGACCCGTGTACCTACGGTCCTTGTGAGCAGAATGACCGAGGTCTACTTTAAAGTGAACTGGGGTGCCAACAGAGATCTAGTGTCGCAATCCAACCACACGGCGAGTACACCAAATTCAAGTTAGAAGTCCCATGTGGCTTTCCAAAGACTCAACAATCTATGAAGACGGCGATATCAGCCTGTTATTGTAAGGTAGGGTACATGACGCTGCAGCAAGCCATGTGTTACTGTATGGATCTGAGACCTGGCGAGTTCGAAGTAAAGACATTAAATGCTTGATAATAATAACAATAATAATAAAAGGCGAGAAGCTGCGTCCACATTTGGTGCAGATCATGTATGTACAGGTACTACCGTGCTCTTGCATGAGCAGTATTAAATTTTGACGAATAAAAGACAACGGTATATTCCTCGTGGGGAAGAGATACAGTCCAACGGGATGTTACGGTTCTCGATGTACGTCGGAATCGCAGGGAGCAGATGTCTTATTTTTCAAAATTCAGAAGCAGTTCTGCAAATTTTTTGGCGGTCATAGCTAAATGATCGGTTAAATGTTTCGGGAAGATAGAGAGATTGTCAAAAAATAATATGTGCAGATAAAGTCAAATCTATAAGTGAAGTAATAAGGCCATCCATAGGACCGTCTTCCGGGGACCTGCTTCCATGCGGGTTACTCCCTCGATGGGTTTCACCCGCAATTCCATGCCCATCTGACCGTGTGCTGCCGGTGTGGCTTTTAAAGCAGGTAAGCCATCATCTATGTAACTCATCTTCAAGGCTGCTATACCGTGTCGTGTTTGACCACCGGTAGTTGCAGAGTATTGCTCACGTCTGGTGGGAACACTTCGTAAGCAATGCTGTGGTTTGCCAGTTGGCCTTTGGCAAAAAACCTTCTGGTGCTTGTCTCGTGTGTTTGCTAAAACATAATCGCTTTCGTTGGCAACGCAATGTCTTGCGTGTTTCAGCTGATTGGCTTCCCCGTCGTGCATTATACGCCGTGGCGGCACCAAGTTGGGCGAAAATGCGGGTTGCCGGGTTCGCAATTAGCTGAATTAAGACTTCGACAAGCGTCAGCAGCTTGGGACCTAGTCGCTGTCACCGAAACGTGGTTGCGCTGTGAGATAACGGATGCTGAAATCGCGATTACAGACATGTCCGGTGTCTGGAAGGATGGAGCCAGCAAAGGTGGTGGGTTAGCCCTCTACTTTCGTAACAACATGTTATGCGAACCCAGAAACGATTCGGAAACCGACGTACCTGACAACATTTGGTGCAATTTCCGGCTGGGAGGGAACGATCTCTGCCTATCGGTTGTTTTTACCGCCCACCATCGTCCAATCCTGAGATGGACTGCAACATGATGGCTGCGTTGAGGCAAGTGATAAACAAGAAGTAAGGAGGTGACTTCAACTTACATGCTCTAGCATCCCAGGCCACGCCAGCAGAGCAATTCGAAGCAGACCTGCGAGATTTGGTTTCAGAGTTCCCACTTTATGGCCACGTCACTACGCCCACCAGATTCAGGGGAACTAACAGGCCATCCAAATTGGACCGAATATTCACTAATGAAGAACTGATGGTCGAGAGTGTGATGACCGAAGCTCCTCTGGACCGCAACGAGCATGCGACGCTAGTGTTTCATTACATGTGCTACGCAGATTATCCTAAAGAGCATGCCGAGGAATATCATGTCGTAAACAACTATGACGACCTGTCTGATCTCATTGATGCAACAAGCTGATCGTTCTTAGCCGACTTGACCCCTGAGGTGGCCTGTGGAGAATTCGTCAACGTATTTAACAACCTCGTGGCAAGGACATCTGAAACCAAACTCAACCCGGCCTAAAAGGATGAAGTCTTTCGTTAGGACCACGACACGTAAATGCATGGCATTAAGGGACTTGGCATGACACACCTACATAGCCATCCCGAACGACGATACCTGGGATGTCTACACAATAAAAAGGAACAACTGTGTTAAACTCGTCCGGGAGGATAAACTGAAGAACCAACAAGGTCTAGTGGAAAAGTTTTGCTCCAATCCCAAACTGTTATAAAGACACGTAAACAATTTGTACCGTGTTAAGTGCGGTATTCCTGCTCTGCACACAGCATGTGGGTTAGCCCAAATCGCACAAGAGGCGGCCAATATTCTTGAACAAAAATTTGGTCGTACCTTCCAAAGCGTGCAATCATCATACATCCTGTCTAAGCAGATAACGCCACCAGGGCTTAAGCACATATCGTTTACCTACGCAGCTGTACTGAAGAGGCTGATGTCTCTGCGCGAGTTCAGCTCCCCGGGTGCGGACGTCATTCGCCCGAAGGCGTTGGAGGTTGCTGCCATGAGTTTGGCGGCGCCACTAGCAATTTGCTTTCAACAATGTCTGAACGAGATGCGCGTCCCACAATGTGGAAGCACGGAATCACCACGCCTATCTACAAAAGTGGCGGCCGTGCAGAACCAGCAAATTATCGCCCGATAACACTACTTCCTGCGATCTCCAAGGTTATAGAGTCCATTGTAGCTGAGGCTTTGATAGGGTACCTGGAGAGCAACAAAACTCTCGTTCCGGAGCAACACAGATTTCGGCAAAATCGGTCCTGTACCACTAATCTGTTAATTGCTCGTGCAACCTGGACGGAATCTGTGGAAGCTGGTGTAGAAGTCGACAGGCCTAGTGGGATTTCCCAAAGGCATTCGACCATCTAGACCATCGTATTCTCCTCCACAAAATCCAGAAATATGGAATCGGCGATCCTGTGAATGTGAGGGTTAGAAGCAACCTGTCGGAATCCCTCGAAGTTCAGTCCGGCGTACCTAGGGGCTAGGTACTTGGACTCCGCCTGTTCCTGGTTTTCATAAATGATCTCGCGAGCGTGCTATTTTCTAACTGTTTGCTATTTGTTGATGATCTAAAGGTATGGCGTACTATAGCTGCAGTGGCGAATCACAGTGTTAAAGGAGGACCTGGACAAAGCGTACACATGGTCCATCGAGAACATGCTGCATTTCAACGTCACCAAGTGCAACATTCTCAGCATACGGCACAAGAGTATGTACAAGTACCGCCTAGGATCACACATTCTACAGCGGGCTTCTCACGAGTGCGATCTCGGCGTGCTGGTTCAAGATGGCCTCGGTTGTTTGAGGCAGACTGAAATGGCACCTAAGAAAGCAAACCATTACCTCGGCCTTCTTCGCAGAGCTTTCGGGAAGTTTGACCCTTCAGTCTTTCCAAAAATGCTTAGTGCTTACGTGAGGCCGCACGCGGAATACACCATTCAAGCGTGGCAACCCTGGCTCAAACACCATCTCACCGCGCTCGAGACTGCACAACGTAGGGCAACGAAGAGCATCAGAGGTATGACCAGCCTCCCCTACCAACTCAGGCTGAAGACCCTCAAAATATACAGTGGACGTTATCGGCGTCTAAGGGGCGCTCTCATAATGGTGTACCAGATCCTGAGAAACCCCAAGCACCCATGTCATTCCCTTCTGATACTCAGTCGAAACACGCCGCTAAAAGGTCATCAGTTTAAGCTGGTCACACAGTACGGCCGAATGGAATGTCGGCAAAACTTTTTCTCCCTTCGAGTATCACAGCCTTGGAACGCCCTCCAGGAACAAGTAATCAATGCTCCCACCCTATCCTTTTAAAAAAACGCCTTGACGAAACTCTGTCACATTCACACTACGTGATATAGCCCATGATCACCAGATGCTGGCATTAATGCATAACAGACAGTGTGCAGTGCCATAACCCTACTCGAGAATGAGTCACTCCAAACCCCTTGCACAAAATTTGATAAATGCTACTACTATAGAAACTGGATTTCTGCATCTTGTCGACCCAAGATAGCTGCACACGAGTAAGCGTTGTCCTTGCTATTTTTTTATTTTTTCTCGCCTATTACGTGATCGATAACCACTCACCTTTTGGTTTTGTGTGCGCACATTCTAATTTCAAACCCTTTATACGGCAGTGCAGTTAAATCTGTAATCGCCCGAACAGACGATCCCATTATCCCTTGATCTATCTTTTCTCACTCTAACCACCCTACGGGACATGCCAAGCACCTGCTTTTTTACCCGTTATAAATCATTGTTTATTGTTCATAGAAGCTTGAAGAAAGTGACTGCTAGACTTGATCATGCTGGTGCGTGCCGTCTTCCTGGATAGGGGCCTCGGGATGGTGCACACCAGTGGTTGGAGACCTTATCAGCTATGGAGTAGTCACGCAGTTAGTGGCGTTCCTTCATCTGGTTGTTAATTTTCGTTCCATTCTGATTAGTCTAACGCATTTGCTTCCTGCCCTCATTTTCTCTACATTCTGTTTGAATCCAACCCCACTGTCTTACCGTTGTTATTTAGTGTTATCATTATGAGTTGAGTCGTGGCAACTGGATCCACCGTACGTCGGTGCTAGGATCATAGTTGTTCAACTCTACTGAACCGAACCCTATGAGACAATCAACTATTATAGGGGGTTTACGTGTGAGAAGCAGCTTATTAAAGGTGTAATCAAGCAACTTTAGCGCCATTAGCAATAATCGTGAAATTCCCACATTGCATGGCATGGTACACTGTTTGATTTCCACACATAGTCACTGTAAGCGTTGCCTTAACGATTAGAATGATTCATAAAGTTAGTTTTTTTTCTGGGGCATCTTACCCCACACTTTGGGCAAATGGCCAACCCATGTAAGGTAAGATGCTGACCCGTGGGCATCCTTTCCAGTCACTAAACGTCTAAGTTATACATTGATGTGTGGAAACTTATTGAAGGGCATGTGATAGCACAGTGATAGGATATACACAAGGACATAGACAGAAGTCATATTACAATGTATGCAAACTTTGGTCCACAAACTTTCAATAACCTGAATTTCAGTCAACACTGATCGTGTGATATAACCAGAATACTGGAGGTTTTCAATGTCAGTTGAAGGTGAAAGAACAGATAAACCGGAAGAAGCTGAGATGACGGCTGAAGATGAAGATGCGGCGTATAGACGCCAGATTTGGAATGAGGATGCAACATTCAGCAGAAGCATCCCCTGAAGTTGGATGAATTTGAAGATGTCCTACGAAATACACCGGGTGCAGTTGAAGGATAACAGTACTGGTACAAACATCCTGTGGCTCATTCACCTAAACAACAACAAAATCATCCTCGTTAAAAACAGAGATCAAACGGCTAAGTCCCAAAGGGACTCAAAGTTCTTTGTAGCAGTAGCTACTGTGGCTGGTTTGTTGTAAGCTTGTTCAACTAATAAGGCCAGATAAAAAAAGAAATCCGTTGACCAAGATGATCTAGCATCTTTTGATCAGCAAAAGCATTGAATGCCGAATTCAGCGACTTGAAAAATGCGCGATCGCACGACTGGAAGCAATGTGTACAATGTGATGACAATGGTAGCACAGTAACATGGCTAGAGATGCCGATTCTACAGCTGCAAGTCTTATAATTTTAGTGGCCATCGAGGATTAACAAAACATTGAGGGTTTGGTAATAACAATGAAATGCTTAGGTCATCTCATGAATTTCTCAGCATCGGACCATCCATTATCGGAGCACGAACCAAGTAATTCAGTAGCTGCTCCTTTCAACAAGTTGGAATCCCATTGTTTCCTGGGGGTATATATGCCCTTATTGCGTTAAAAGCACAAGTAACGGTCATACTTTTCCCATTTTTGAAGTTGTAGGTTATGAGCTAATTGTTGTGCAGTCTACACCCAGATCTCATATTAGTGGGAGCTGGATGTTCTATCCTGGCGCATGTGGCTGTGGTAAACACGTCCGTATACCCATCAGCAGGGTTCGCTTACCTGTAATATGGAACAAGATAAAATAACCATATCTGGCCTTTTCTGTAAAATACGGATAATAGCACATGCTACTAGGTCTGGTGGCTGACAACACCGGTTCCGCTTATCAGGTACATTCAAGAGCATTGTTACCTGTGTTTAGGATGTATGCGGTAAAGTTCAATTTGGTGGTGTTGGACACGTTTAGATGACAATGAATCTGAATGTGTGATGAGTTTTCCATGCGTAATCACACAGCAGGGCTGTAATTGGTTTGATTTGATGGTGGTTACGGTGGTAGCGAAAAATACTCTTAATTTCAAACAATAAAAATATGCTATTAGAACGAAACTAATAAAGACGGTTAGTAACGACGACTACCTCATTGTCTCTGCGTCATAGTAAAGTTGGAGAGTTAAAGTCGAACTTTGTGGTAGCGTTTTTCAGGAAAATGCCATTTTAAACCTCCCCCCCCACTATCAACTGCAGGTTTTCTGCCCCATTATGTCTTCTCTCACTCTTCCGGACATATATTCGGTTCATACTTGTATGGCTGTACTTGAAAAAATGAAAGCATGCAGAATGTGAACAAACTACGGGCAAAATACCCATGGGCGATTTGCCTGCAAGTAGTGCAACTCTAAACAATTAATTTCATTACTTGCTATAAGAATGCAGAACATGACACAGTGGCCAAACCGATCTGTGATTCAATACAAATTCGTAAAAATTAACAATGAACGTACTGGCCATAATCATTTAGATACATACGCGCTTAAAAGATACAGAAATTAGCCGAAAAGAACGGAAACATGTCAACAAGTCAACTTAGCACAAAGCTCCTTCAAAAAAGCTGCGTTTGGAACAGGAAGCAAGAGCGGTACAAAATATGAAACTGCTGTGATTAAAATCGGTGTCGCAATGGAGGAATATATATGTGTGCTCCTTATCTGAAGTGGACGTCATACTCCACGCTACCTTGTATCTCAAAAAGATCCACTCGAAAAGGCTTGCGTTGCTATCTCCGCCTCTGATATTTCGCAATGAGCCTGGACCTTACCGTGGTGCGATGGTTTGCGTGCCTCAGTGATCCATTGGTTTGTGCTTGGCGTTGCTATTGGCACCCTAAGTCACTTACACCAGATTGATAAATGGTTAGAGGCCACAAACTCAGCGTCCTGTCATCTAGGCTGGGGGTTGGAGTGAGGATGGCTCCTTACTGTAGTCTAGTGCCAACACCCGGTTAAATTGCAGTCAGGTTTTGAACCAAAGGCTTTTGTTGAGAACCCTAATTTTCCTCTTGTCTAGGCTTGGGCAACCTGACAGTATCCTGTCCGCGCAATACCACTTCATGAACTTCTCTCCACCTGATTGTTTGATGATCTGGCCGTCGCAGAGGATAATAAACGGTGCCCTGGCTGCTGCATCGAGCAGGGTGGATAGGGATCTGGATGCTACTGCTCACGCATCCCCACCTTACGTATTCTCACCCTTATCGTCCCGTTCCAAATTCACTTTTATCCCTCCGTTTTCAGCCTCCCAAATCTTTGCACTCCCCCACCTTGCTTTCATAGACATTTATCTCCTAGTCTCAACTCACATGCAAAAGCGGAGCGTCCCTCTTGCCCTGCCGCCAAGTCCATGTCCAACCAAGCTATCAAACCCAGTTTATCGGCTTATTCTGGTTGGGGCCCGGAAGACAATGAGCACGTTTCGCTGGATCCACTCGCTGACACGGCTAGGAGCTGACTTCAGTCGCGTTCGTATTGTAAGTTTCGTTGTCTCTCCCCCTCCAACCATGATCTCATTTTCTAGCATATTATGAATTTTGCATAATATAATTTTTTTGCAGCACAGTACCGCCTGGTAGCTTCTCGGAGTGATGCCCATCAGTAACTGGTGGTTCAGCTGGTATGCGAAGTTGCAGGTTTCTTTTTCTTCTTTTCTTACGCACTGCGGCGCAATAGCTATGGTGTTTTCCACCACTAGCTAACGTGTATAATGATGATGGCAAAATCTAGTAAAAAATCCCATGCGAATGCGATGCACAAGAAATAGGTTAGCCATTGTGCTGGAAGTAATCATATTTGTTTGCTTGATATATTCGCAAAATCAAGCGCACACGACTTTCATTCACCATTCAGTCAACTACACAGAACGCCTGTCCTGTCATAATTGCTAGCGCTACAACCGCCCTCCGGATTATCACGGAATTATAGCATCCGTACGGTAATACCGAAATGGGAACAGCTGCGCGAAACTATTTCGAACACACCATATGCGATTGAATACCATGACGAATTACTGAGTAAATATGTGCTTTGATCGAGCAGAGCTTGTAGAAAGTGTTCACAGTGTGCAATGAGGCAGTAACTCCAAATTCGCCACAACCACAATTCTGTTAGTAAGAGCAAAATGATCCACTGAACGGTGAGATGCATAAGATGGGCGTGATTCCGTTCCACACGCCACATCTTTTAGTGATAACAATGGTGTTAATCAGACTCTTGATCTCGACACCGCCTAGCTTCCTTTCGCGTACTCCGCATGTCGATGGAGAAACATGGTCTGGAACCCACTGGAGTGTTTCGGGATGCTGTCACCATATAATCTTTACATGCATTTCAACGACACCCAAAATGCTTTCAAGGATGAGGTGACGAACAACGCGATTAGATGGGTTAACTGGATCCAGAAGATGGTCCCCATGCTGACGATGGCTAGGTCGTCTCATGAGGCAGTAGAGTGTATTGAACCGTTCGGGACCCAATATGCTAGTATAACGCAACAGAAAAATCATAGATACCCTCTAATGGACAGGCGCAACGCTCTTCGACACTAGTCCTGTGAAAGATGAAGTACACCTAGCAGATTTCAGTTGCATTCCGCTGAAAATCACAAGTGCAATAAGTTCGTGCTTTTGTTGGACCTAGACGGCGTATTGGATATGAAGCCACATCTATGTGCTCAGATTTCAGTGGAAAATTTATCGACCTACCTTTGGAAGCCAAGTTTATCCTGTGCGAAGTAGCGATCGCTTTCGTAAAATGCGCACTAAAAAACGCTCCATGAATCTGTTCTCTTGTCTAATTCAACGCCGTAACTACAACACCGTACCTGTCACTAGACCGCTGTTTTTGAGTCAATCAAGTGTAAGTCATCCCAATGTCATCTCACAACGCCGTGCGCGTCCGTCGTCCTGATGGTAAGGCATGTTTGATGCCAAGCGGCGAAGAGTGGGGGAATTCAAAACGGTTAATCTAGAGAAATCATTTACGAGAATAATGAATAAGCACTGTTGCATACATGGTTGTAAGTCAAACTACATATCACTCATGTTAGATAGGTATCGACGAACTCGTAAATGTGTGTACCAATGAGAAGGGAAATTGTCTATCCTACCCAGGAGAGGATTAGAGTACGCGTGGCGGTTTTGTGGGCCTCGAGGTTGCTTATGGTCTGTGAACAGCAATGACGAACGTGCAAGCTATCAAGCATTTGGAAATAATGGATACATCTTCTGCGACGATGAAGTGTAGTTTCAGAGGAAGCAGTGAGGAGAAACATCGAGACGAAAATAGTGGTCGGCAAACTATGGTCGTTCGACAGGTCACAGGTTCCGTTGACCAGGATTTTTAGATTTACGTCGTTGGTTTCTCGTGGGTTCCAGCTTTTCGGACACTAAGCAAGGTTTGTTCCTTGGCTTCGAGCGCTGAACACCGAGGCGGTTGATTCTAAAAGATCACTTAAATCGGTATACTTCTGCCCGATCATTAACACCAGGATATCACATATACACGCGTTACATAAAATGAGCTAGTTGGTCATGCGACCTGCGCAGATTCCACCATAGCGTTATGCTCCATTGTGGTCGTCGGCTTTCCATCTGGGACAGTACCGGTTTTTGCACACTGTTATACGGGGTTTTCCCGCTCCAGCGAATGGTCTGGCGGCAGTGTTCTAGGACGTGGCGGGTATTCGCCTGACCGGCGTTCTCTCTATAAAAAGCCAAAAAAGTACGTTTAACAACAATGTAATGTGAAGGACGTGATTCGTCATTAAATAAATGCGCTGCCCCTTGCTTCACTATGGTGAAGCATTGTAGTCCAGTAATCTGATGCTGAAAATGTGCGAGGAAATTAAGCCCCTGTTTGGTAAGCGTCCAGACGAAAGGTGTACGAACTGAGTAGTTGGTCACCGGCTCCATATAGGTATGATTCCCTGGATTCTATCCGCTGTCCTGCAAGTAGGCTATTCAGCCAAAGGCTCGAGTAGTGTCCAATAAGACAACTCCCTACCTCGGCTTGGGCAAGCGAGTGATATCTCGCCAGCTGACAGAACCATGGGTCGTGTAAAAACTAGCACAACGTAGTTCTCTTCTGCTCCCCAATGCTTACGCACATCCATAACAGGCCAACTACGTTCGTCCATAATTCCTTTGAATCTACTTATGATGATAGCCTCGATCAGTGGCCCTCCTTCGACCGCGATCTCCATTTTGGCTTGCAGTTTGCAATGTTAGAACCTCTATGCAGATCGAACAACAAACCGGCCTAGCGCGCACCCTGGAGTCCATCGTTATTGATGTCTGTTGCCTTGCTGAGACTCCATTATAGGACTCGAGCACCGTAGTCAAATTGACGTCCACTGCTGATCTTCGGACAAAATATTCCCACATTTATCGGGTGACACAGAAGCTGTTGCATCAGGTCTAACTGGTGTTCGCATCGCATTGAGTGACGAAGCTGTCTTGCTGCTCGACTGGTTCGTAACTGACAGCTGATTGTGTGCGGTTCGACTTCAAGGCGCATGTAGGATCAATAGGCATTGTACAGAGAGGCACAATTTGCTTGTGGTTTCGGCCCACATCCCAGCCGACCGCAGTTGTGCATCGGTTAAAGACGACTTCTATCATGACTACACCAGATGTTGAGTAAAACTGAAAAATCCGATATCGTCGTCCTTGCAGGGTTAGTCGCCTGCTGCCATGCGAACCTCATCTTGGTGGCCGTCACGCTCTTGACGAGTCGCGCTGTTAACGGAGATGGACTTCTTGCGAGCACGAACGTCACGCATTCGAGGAGACGCACTGCCACTTGGCGTTCCCCTTCGCCAACACAATCATGGTCACAAATTGATCACATTGCAATCGTGTTCAGATGGCGGGACAGTGTACGGAAGTGTAGATAAATTTGGTCAACCTACCTCGACTCATATCACGCTATGGTCTATGCGGACATTTGCATGTGATTTGGTGGTTCCCCGAAACCAAAGCACCGTAAGCTGGATACCAACAAGATACCTAACATCTCCATTCAACTGGTCAATCAATTCTCCTTATCATATATGCGCGCTCGTGCTCCAGACGTCGAACATCCCTTGAAGTTCTCGCAGGTGTTGCTTGCCTCCAATTAATCATATTGTGAAATCGCTGCGCGTCAGTTGACAGGCTGGATTTGTGTTTGCTCTTTGGAATTGTTTGACTGTCGCCGAGCTATCTCAGCTGATTCAAGTTGCGATGAAGACAGCAGGGACCACAGTCGACAAATTAAGCAAACCCTGTGTAACGATCGCGGAATTTGGTGGTAGTAGCATGCTTCGGAGGTGGCTACAACCGCTCATTCTGGAAAAGTTCGCAAGCTTTTCAGATAATCAGGACCAATGGCCACATAAGACCTGGAGTCAGTGAAGCTGTTTGCGAGGTTGACGGATCACCAATCAGTAATCTGCCGGTGGCCGAGTGGTCGGCACGTTTGATTTCCAACCATAAGGTCACCGGTTCGAATCCGCGTAGGGGTGGGCGTCCTCGCGGTATACTAAGCCCGCGCGCGACTGGTGGTAGTCGCGCGGCAGCGAAGCGCCGTTACGGCGTATAAGCTGACACATTTCAATCAGTAATCTGCGTAGGCATATGAACCGTTGGGCTGAGCAGTTCCACACTCAATTCAGTTATTTAACAAATATGCCTAATTGCGTGCTTTGGAACGTTTCACTGGAACTACCTAACGAAGCGGAGATCTGTCTTTAGCTTCATCACGTGAAGCTGCTGCCTCAGATGAACATCCTCCGGAGCTGTTCAAGTACGGTGGCCAGGCGATTGGAAACCAGGTAACAACTCTGTTTACCAAGGTTTCATCCGCTTTGGGCTAGTCGATAATAGCATCCATCTTCAAAAAGGGTGCTCACACTTCATTTGACAAGCACAGAGGAACCATTCCAATATCTGTCGCCTCCTAACTGCTAGTATTCACCATACTCCGCAGGTTAACACCGATTCGAGAACTACACGCTCGTTAAGAAATATGCTGGTCTCCACCCCGGTCGAGGGTGTGGACCACATATTTACGCTCCGCCAAATCCTCGAGCAGCGCCACCATTATTGCCAGACAATATTGTCGCTGTTTTGGACATCCGAGTTGCGTTCGACTCCGTCGATCGGCCTGCTCTATGGCGTTGGCTGCAAAGGATAGGGGTTCCCGGGAAATATACCGCCATACTTCCAGCTTTATATAACAACATCTGGTAGAGTAAGAGCTGATGGTAAGCTCTCCTCAGTTTCCGCCGTCACTAGCAGTGTGCGACACGGGTACCACATGTCCCAATTTCTCTTCAACCTTGCGATTGAAGATGTCTTATTAAGCGCTCGGAAAGGTCTCTAGGGTTCTGGCGTATAGTTTCTTCTAAGCAAGCGCGGGAATGACTTAGACTACGCTGATGATATTGCCATGCTCGGTCATGACCCGCAGATCATGCAGTTAGTTCTAAACCGCTTGGTGATTGAAGGTACAAAGTATGGCTGACTTTCGCTCCGCTAAAGTACAAGGTCCTACTCCAGGATAGGCATCCACCTGCTCCGTGATGATGCTTGGAGACGTGCAGTTAGAATAAGAAAGCTTCACCTACCTTAGGAGCAATGTTTCTACTAATGGCACCATTGGAAGAGAGATTTCTCTCCGTATCGGCACTATCCGATCAGCTTTCGCTAATCTGAGACATCAATGGCGTCGTCAGGGCGTTTCATTTCGATAAATGGAAGGGTCTACAATACCTGTGTTGTCGCGGTCCTGTTGTAGGAACCGAGTCCTGGCCGATCCGCGAAAATGATTTGTGTCGGATTTCCGCATTTGACAACCGCTGTCCATGCAGGATACTTCGTGTGTCGTGGGAACACCAGGTTTGCTAATACGATGTTACATGTCGCGTCCTGTGTAATAAGGGCTTCCCTCTCGACAAGTTAATATCTCTGCGCCAACTGTGGTGGCTACGGCAAGAAGTACTCATGCCGTGCGAGCGTTTACCACGGTGCGCTATATTCGCTCGAGCATGGTCGCACTTGAGGAGATCGCGCTGTGGCCAATTTATAACATGGCAACAAAACGTCAACGTGCTGACTTCCGTATATATATATATATATATATATATATATATATATATATATATATATATATATATATATATATATATATATATATATATATATAGTCGATTCCGGTTAATAGGACCAGCCGCTTATTCGGGCCAAATTCTGAAGAACCGAAACGAATCCTATTACGCTAGCCTAATTTTAGCCGCTTAATCGGAACAGACGATAGAAGGTGGCAGGTAACAGAGGTGTTAAAATCAAGTTCTGTGCCTGGATGTCTGGACTAAAGCCACAGTTCGGGCAAGAAAGCGTATCATTCAGTTACGGTAATGCGAGTTGGCCTTTGGATAAACTGAACTGTGGCAAGCTTGAGGCACATCTATCTAATTGGCTTCAGAACCGCCCGAAACTGACTGTAGTTTCCAACGCTTGTAGGCGGAGCGAAGACATACATGCTTGTTCACATGTCGTTAACCGCTCGATCGATGTACCGCACGTCTATTGAGCCGAATGCCCCAAGCCCGCATTGCGAGCCTACTCTAGAACACGGCAAGTGATCGCGAACACACAGGTCCGACAAATCATAGGACAGCAGGTGGCTAGGTCAACCATAGAAATACCCGGGAGACAGACTCGAGTTCACCTCAGTGAACTGTGCGTGTCTTGTTGCAGGTTAAGAAAATACCACGACGGGACTTGACGTTAGCTGAGAAGATTCGTTTCCTAGATCAGATCAAGGAACAGGGACCAACCACTAGTCAGCGTCGATTGGTGGAAAGTACCTGCTTGGCAAAATCTACAATATCGCGCCTGATAAAACAAGAGAAAGATCTGAGAGAAGAATGGGCACAATGTGAAGGATGACGAGGTACTTCCCAAAAACGGAAGCGTGAAGGCAAGGATCCAGACGTCGATGAGGCCCTTAATGATTGGTTTGTCTTTGTTACTGGGCGAGCCGTGCGAGTAAGTGGCCCAATGTTAAAGTACAAAGCAGAAGAACTCGCTAAAATGCTGGGCCACGAAGGTTTTATAGCTACGGACGGCCGGTTGTCTCGATGGAAATCTAGACATGACGTAAAATTTAAGAAAGCACATGGTGAGAAAGAAAGTGCCAATAGCACTCGAGCTGAAGAACGGAAATCAACAAAACTACCAGAGCTTCTTGAAAAATTTCCAGCAGATGACATCTATAATGCTGATGAAACCGGGTTGTACTATAGGGCTACACCGGACGGCTCCTTAAGTTACAAACATGTTACTCTCTCTGGCTGCAAAAAAGCAATGGATCGCGTAACTGGCTTGTGCTGCTCAAACATGTCCGGAACAGATAAGAGGAAGTTACTGGTTATATATATATATATATATATATATATATACATTTATATATATATATATATATATATATATATATATATATATATATATGCTCCAGTCTAATATTAATAGGTATACACGGGAATGCATGCTAAACACAGCCTTGTCCGGTTCGATGCGCCCCAGATGAACTAGTTCGGGCATAGGTGAAGTACTCGGGTAGAGGATGGTCGTGACTTTGCCAAATGAACAAAATCTAATCCACCGCAAGATTAGAGCCATTCTGGTTAAAGAGATCAACCAAGATGACCAAGTGACTTAGGTGTTCGTCCAGGAAGTAGAACACAGGAACCGGTGACAAACATCGGTCGATGATAGCCAATGCGAAGTAGGGACATCCACTTTCTACTACAAATCATATTCTTGAAAGGATACATGATCAGGCCATGGGCGAGCGGAATTCCGAGAAAACTGGTGGACGAATGACCCTTGATTTGGGGTGTCTGTGGTTCAGTTTGGACCGCGAAGCAAACTGCAAGACGGCCGTATGGGTTAATGCAACCGCATTATGAGTACCATGAAATTCAGGGCAGCGCGGTGGAGAATTCAAAGTAAAGCTAACGGCGAATCCGATTAGGTGCCTATAAAGCAGTATGCCTAGTATACGTTGTTCCGACACAAGTCGCACATGACCGGTCCAATTTAAAATGGGTGTAAAGAGAATAGTTCAATGTGAGCTCCAAATTGAAACAACGGTTAATTTAGGACAAAACCCTCAACAAATCAGATAATTGAGACAATGAAACTGTTGTAAACCTCATTAGCAATTTGTAGCTAAATTGTCCACGAACCACAAGCGTGCGCCGTGATGAAAAGCCAGACCACCGCGATATCACTAGAGATCAGTTCGATGTATGGCAACCAAATAAAGGTCAGGAATAACAATAATCATTAGTGGACCCAAATCTTGAGAGTCAGCCGTTGGCTGCAGCTCCGTGCAACATTTCGAAAAGAGGCCCAGGACCAAAATTCGAATTCACTGGAACAGGCCCAAGAGAATCGCCAATACAGCATAATTATACAACAGACATGGCCTAATTACAATGTTGCAGAATGGACCATGTGTCTGGTACGCAAGGCTAAGTGGATAGATGAAGATGGCGCTGCTTCATTACTACCCAGTATTGACCGCATCGGATTAGTGCGTGTTACGGTTGACTAATAGTGAAAACAGTAAAGTCGCGCAGGGTTTGTAGACGTAGTAAGCATATTCGGAAAAATGGACTATGGAAAGCAACCGCTAATATGCCCAACCGCTCGAAAAGTAGTCAGCCGAAAACACATTGGTTGTCTGAAAATAGTGACCCATACAGAGACACCCGAATTCATAGATAGGAAGATATGGACTCCTTATAAGTTGGGAGAAATTGAAATCCCGTAAGAGTTTGAGGAAACAAGACACATGTAGATTCAACAGAAATAATGCGTTTGTATTGTCTGGAAGAACTAATAACTGAATAATAACAGACCAAAGTGGACACTAAGACACGCTCAAGCAGAGAGAGTTTGACCGGAGAGACACCAGGACGAAGTACGTAACAGAGGCACGAAACCAGGTGTTAGACGTGGTGCAAAGGAGGGCTCGGGTGAACTGTACATGAAACGCACTGAAAGATGAGTGAAAGAAAGCCATCGCAAAAGTAACTCAGAGAGGAGCGGGCCAGATAACTGAACGTTGATAAATCAAGAGGACACAACACATTGAAACTGCAAATGTGGCTCCATGGACTCATCTGTGAAGTTTGTGAAACTTGTAGTGAGAACGATCGTGCTCGGAGGCACCGTACCGGTTGAGTTCGCGATGTTCACCCGAATGACGATGTCGTTTGTGACCGCGTTTCTTATGACGTCTGCGGTGGTGACGGCACCGATGATGGCGTTCACCGTTGACCTCCGGATACTGGTTGATCTGTGATTCAGGAAGGAACCTCGAATGTATTTTTTGCTTTTTCTTTCGGCGATGGGCATCTTTCTTCTGTACTACGGAGGAGGCAAGATGATTGGCAGGAACCCATACGATGCTAGAGTCCGAATCGTCCCCAGACGATGTGGCAGTGAGCTTCGCAGAGCTAGAGGAGGTGGCATTGTCTATGTTAGGGGCATGGCCGTGCTAGATAAGATGGGGGGGGGTGGAAATATGGAGAAAACATATAGAATGCTGCTAAATGGGAAAGCAAGCACCGCTTCAGGTGAGTAAAGCTTGCTAGTGAATACGTAGCGAAACAAGTTCGAAAGAGCTCAGACATCAGACGACCGGTGCACTAAGACTAAAGTTAATCATGTTGTACCTACTCATGTGTCAGAACAATGCGTAAAGGCCTATTCATGCAACATAAGTGGACACAATTTGTCGAAATCGGATCCGAACTAAAAAGAGTGCGAAGGCAACATACAATTTTAAGATGGCTAGATCTACTAGAAGAACAGACAGTCATGAGAGCGTATGTGGATCAAAGAAGCGACGTTGGGTAGTGGTAATGTGCGTAGGGACAGTTGGAATATGCATGCTAGTTCGATAAGCAAACCGATTTACGAGCAAAGCTATCATCTGACAAACAGTAGACTGTGAAAATCAGCCCTCCTCTCCCAGGAGTACAATCTGAGTAATTAAAGCACAAAAGGAATGTCATCGAAAAGATTGCAGAGATGGTGGTGGTGTTGAATACTAGCTATAAGAGTGACTCTAATCATGAATGACTAATATTCGCGGCGTCAATCGATATGCTAGATGAGCTTGGGCCGAACATCTAGGTTTGTGAGTTGATTACTCCCAATAAGGTCGATAGGCGTAAAAAGTGCAAGAAAGCGCTTCCAAGAGCCACTCACCTTATCGGGTGAATAATAAACGGATGACGTGCTTGCGGAAGAACGCTTTGCTAAACACTCACCAGACGGACTGGGTGAGAGTTTGCGCTTGTTAGGGATAGACTTCCGGAACTCAGTAAAAGGAGACGTCGAGTTGGGACCAGGATCAGTTGCAGAAGGACCTTCTTGTTTGGAGTTACACTTTGGAGGAGATCGCTCCTCCCATGAAGTGGTTGAGTAGACGTCACGATACAGTAACTAGATGCAGAGAAGATAGAATTACACAGTACGAAAGCATAATAGTGACAATATGGCGGCCATCAGATTGATAGATAGCTAAGAAAAACATCGATACAGTGGAGGAGTTAACCAATAAAGGGGACCAATACGGTCCTGAAAGGTAAGTCGCACAGAAGCAAAGCACAAGACCAAGTTTACAACGACATGATATGATGTCATGTTATAACAAGATTACTGCTTTTCTCAACAATGGCAACAATCAAAAGAGGCCGGAGTGTGCGAATGCAACATAAAGGTTAATTCAAAAGGTTAGACGAGAATCAGAGGCGTTGAAAAAGGAAAGCGAGACAGCGTCCCTTGTTCTGTTACTGGGTCAAGATCGATATAGCAAGTGGACATCCAGCAAACGACACGGATCTGGAGTCAACCGCCCTGCTACAATTGTCAGTGGGGTCATTCAGCTCAATCGGCAATGATGCATAGAATAGGGCGCCGGCAATACGCCAGTGCGGCGCACCAACGCTTCATTGCTACACGACCACCAATAGTATAGTATGAGTTAGGCATACTGTGAGGCCACGTAGGATCTAAGTAATAAGCTGTGGATTACAACACAGCGCTTTATTCACTCGGACACCGGGAATCGTATACACGCAGTAATCTGGTAAGACCCATAGGAATAGAGAGCCCCGAATACCCATCGAAAGCCGCGGTAATGACTAATTATAACCAGATATAACAACTGTGTATACTTGATTACCGGCGGTTCATATAGATTGAGGTGCGGTTATACCATTAGCGTACCTCAAGCAGTCAGAGGATATCAACTCAAGAAGAGTGCAGAGCATGCATTGCCTACTGACGCACCTGACATGAACTGTGGACGCTGAGAAGAAAGTAATGCATCAGGAGCACGCCGGTGCGCAGTATCGACGCTTCGCTCTCGCGTAACCACCACCAGTCGCACGTGAGCTAAGGATACTGTGATGGTCGCCCGGTCTCCACACAGGCTCGAATCCGCGCCTTCAAATTACAGAGTAAACTTGTGATCGTTAAGAGTAAGTAAAGAAACTGGACGTGAAATGAGACAAACCGGAGAAACAAGCCTCGATTTCGCACGAACGCTTCAAAACGATTCTCCAATCATTCAGTAACGGTTGTGATAAGCATTGCTGTCGTACCTCAGTTGTAGAGATTTCAACCAACAACCAAATAGCCCCAGGTTCGATGCCCGAGGAGTATAAAGGTGTGCGAAACCGGTCGTGAGGTGCAGGGTTTTTCGGGCAGGCGACATCCAGCATTCAAGTGCTTCAGCAGTTACCGTCCCAGTGAACGACTTGGCCAAAAATCACTTTAGTGGGATTGTGAGATTGTGTGCCGTAATCCAATCACACAATGAGGGTTTCCACATGGCCCACCAATCATGGCAAAGTTCTGTCAAGGAAATCAATGTTGACCCTATGGAATGCTAAGGAATATGAACACCTACATGGCCAGATCGTATTCGACAAATGATAGCTTCTGGCTGGCAACAGATATCAGGCAACTCGCGTCAACAACCTACGTGGTGCAGCCCATCAGCGAAAGAAAAAGCTGATAAACCCGTATCAAGTATCGGTAAGGCACAGGTGACCAGATTTATAACGAAAAACATGAGGCGTAACATCTTGCAGGCGTAATTCGATTCGGCTAGACTGGAGGCTGAACGCTTTGCAAGCATTTCAAAAGCATGCTTGCCTTGCGTTAAAAGCAGACTTCGTCACGTTAGGGCTATTGGCCACAAGCAAGGTGAAGAATCGGGGTACAACGCATCATCACGAGCTAGTTTAGTCTAACAACGATAATCCGGACAGTAATCTGGCTCATCGGTTAGATGTGGTCTAGGTGCCAAAACCTGGAGGGATTTGATTGCTCGGAGGCAAATGGTTAAAATAATCAGAACGACAAATAATGAAAAATCAAAAGAAAAAACGGAAGGTAAAATAGTGACACGGAACAGCTAAGAGCTCGAAACAAGGCGACAGATGAAAAGGGCGCTACAGCGAACTTCGTGACTGTGCCACAGGATATCCAGCAATAGATGCAGCTGGTCCAAAGACCCAGCCATGAAGAGTATAGGCACCAAATTGATTTAGGCTTCTAGTGCGCTTTCTCAAGTTTTTCGCCATGCAATGTAGTAGTCGTTGCGGAAATTTACCCGACAAGACATGCCGATGTAGCCAGTTAACAGACGGATTGGTGTGACGTAACCACTAAACCCAGAGGTGGTAGTGTGCATCGCTGCAGTGATAATAATTGATAATGGTGAGGAAAGATACGAAACAATGTAAAAACTCTGTGAACGAAGGATTGGGGGAAAGAGGAAGTAATGATAGTTGATGTGGAAGTTAAACAGCAAGATGCAAGACACTGTTACAGCGATTCAAGACTAAAGGAAGTCATTCGAAGGATTTACCTGGTGAAGAGCAGAGGAGGATGAGGCCGTATTGCCAACATGGTTAACCGGATCATACGCAGACGCAACTGTGGAGGTGGTGGTAGTGGTGATGTCAACAACATTGGGAGTCGAAGACGCGCAAGGTTCCGTGCCAGTTGTAGGACGCTTTTGGGACTCAGTACTTGGTGAGCGCATGGCTAAGGTGCGAAAGGAAAATAAACGGCGCTGTAAAAAGGAATGTCAAGTTAGGTCTCAGAAAACTTATGTGACTGATCCATGACCGTTCTGGAAGGAGGTGAGCAAGGACTAAACAATAAAGCTCAGAGATGGAGTGAAATATTCTGAGTGCAAAGTTGTGTATCCAGATAACTAAGCTGATTCGAACTCGCGGTACATAAATAACTTGCATATTTTTTGATAGTGTGAGACAAACCAACTACGAAGTCTGATCATTCTGTACGACATAACCGGATAGTAGAGGGTTTTTGAGTTTTTCATCATCAACAACAGCAGGAGATCAGCTGCATCGCTGCCACACAAGCATGAACTATGGAATAAAGATTTATAAGAGGGACAGAAAGGGGACCTACCGGAAAACCTTAATGCCTTAAACAAACATTCAGGGTCAAGGCGCCTACACCTTGTGTAGACAACATACCGTCACAAACAGCTGGCTATCGTTCAAAGATAAGGAGTCATCGGTGAGACAGATCCCTTGCGACTTTCACTGCCCTGTGCCATAAGCAGCCATTACGCCACAGATAACTCAGCATAAAACACTTCAAACAGGCAGTCCGACTAGGAGACGGTAGCAGACGCGCCACTGGTGTCGACTGCGACCTGTCTTGTGAAGTCTCGAGCCAAGCAGAAGGCGGGTCACGTGAACTCCATCTCGGTAGGCAAGACGGACCGACGGCACCAAGTTTGGTCGTCAACGAAGTCACTTCCCGCTGCCAAGTCAAGTTTTGTGCAGATCGAGCATTGCGATACCCTACATTTGGCAGAAAAAACAGGGCCCTCCTAGGTAAGCGGTGACCAGGCATACGTAGCACGTGCCCGAGCCAACGCAACTTATTCAGTGCCATCTGTTGTTCTAAGGAACTAGCTTGATCATCACTGCCTAGTACTCGTCTACGCACATCATCATCGCGGACACGCTGGTGCCACCCGACACCAGCAATGCTCAGCAGACAAAGATGAAGGCGTCTCAGATCTACAGACTATAGGGGCCATGTCTCAATATCATAGAGCAAGGCGGCCCTTACTGTGTCCCTGTAAACACGGCCTTTCAGACTGAGGGGAACTCTCTTCTGTTGCCAAGAAGGCAGTTCTGGCTTTTGAAATTCTCAGAGGAATTTTTGGGATTTTCTATCAATTAAAAGTAATAAATAGACAGGGTAGTAGGGAGTAGGAAAAACGTAATTGTAGCCAGCAGTTCATGTAAAGTAATAGGACCATCCATGGAGCCGTCTATTGGGGACGTGCCTCATGCAGGGTAGTCCCTCAAGCGATTTCATCCGCGCTTCCACGTATCATCTAGCCACGCGCTGATGAACCATAAAAGTAAGTTAGCCGACATCATGTTGACCCATTTTTTCACGACCGCTGTTATAACCAAGTAGGCGGTCGTTATGCCGATGTTGCTAAAAAGCAAACAAGCCAAATCATCTTTGGAGCTGCTGCTATAGATACAGAGAATAGGAACTCAAGCCAGTCAGCGCATTCCAACATTTGAGTCCGGTACCTTTTTTCTCGTCAGTGGGTCTGTGGAAATTGGTCTTGCGTGAGTGTTGTTACTTAACTTGGAAGCTTCAATCCGTCACCTCAGAAGATCGGCCCAGTCGTAGCCAACCATGGAAATAAAGATATAATGAAACAACAACGAGTAAACTTCGGGCTCATAAAGAAAACACAAAGTTGTAAGCTGTGGTGTTGATGTTTGACGGCAATGCGGCAACTGCTATCCAGCATCTGGTGTTACTTCTTTATTTAACGTGATAATGGGAATTGACTCACTCACACTTCACGCTACCTTCTAATTAACAGGCCGGCTAATTGGTAGCATTGTTCTGATCATTCTCTGTTTCATTACTTTTAATTACACAGTCGAGGCGTTGTCAGTCACTAATGCCGTGAATGGATAAGAACCAGAAATAAGGCGATAAATGAAAAGGGCGCCGCAGCGAACTTCGTGACTGCGCTACACAATATCAAACCATAGTTGTAGCTTATCTCCAAACCCTAGTCGGGAAGATGATAGGCACTAAAAATATTTGAGCTTCCAGTGCGCTTCTTCAATTTTCGTATTTTCTTTCTGAGATTGACGAACAAAATAGACATCGTACAAACATGAATAAATGCCACACTAGAATGACATGTAGTGCGACAATTGTCTGATTCGATTTACAAAAGCAATCTCAGAGAAGGCTGTTGCGACTGGTGCTTGACTCAGTTTACCAGTTGTACGCCTGCCTTCACTGATCCTCGACACTAGCGCCAGGAGTGGAATTTTCGTGGTCTATCTGGGTTATGTCTACTGGACCGTGTTGGGATCCGCCCTTGGTCTCAGGGAGTCTTGGCCGCATTTTTGATCTGTAGAATACTGTTTGTTTCTGTTGCACCAACTTGTCTGCAATTTCGTTGCATTCACGCAAGTATTAGGCTATGTTGGGCATATTTACTTCGGTTCTGGTAAGTGCTACATGGGTCCGCTCATCCTTTACCGGGAAGTCATCCACTCGTCGGTGGGAAGTAACGTGGGTGCTGACGTCTGTCACCGTAAATAAGTTAAAGTGTAAATAGGTTTAGCGCAACTGCGGTCAAGCAGCATCACGAATGCGACGTCAACGACAGCATGGGGCCAAAAGATATATATATATATATATATATATATATATATATATATATATATATATATATATATATATTTGCGGCATCCGGTTTTGCCTGGCATTACACAGCACAGCTACAGGACGCCTGTGCCTACTAAGGGAGCATGGGTGGCTTGTGCTGCACCACCCACAGCCCCATTCACACACACCATATCTAGTGCAAACCCGGAGGAATAAGACCAGAAGGCATGTGGATGGGAGCCCACATTCCTTCAACATGCACAGTAGCAGTGTTCTCGTCCATTTGGGAATCATGTGCATCAGATGTACACAAGACGGGGGCTGCGCCGTAGTCCGCTTCAAACTGGATGGAGCTACTCTACGCGTCTAGCAGGTGCACGAGGACCACGTCCCAGTCTCCCCAGAAAAGATGAGGTCTCCTGGAGCCAGTAATCGAGGTGGAGGGCGTTAGACAGTCAGGCACCTTGTCAACATGCAAATCAAGCGCAGCCAGATTGCGGAGATAAAAAAACGACACGGAATTCGAAAGAAAATAAACATGCAAAATTGACACGGAATACACAGCAGAATAGCAGAGCTGGGCAAATCAAATAAAGTGGAATACTTTACATCCAGATTAGATGTTAGTTTAAGTGTAATTCGGTGTAGCCCAAGTGCGGTGAAGAAGCGTCATGAATGCAACATCTGTCTCAGCATAAGGTGCATGACTAGGTACAGTGTGCAATAACGGCTGTGCAAAAAGGGAATGGAATAACCAAGTTCCGATGCGGTTTGGTGGTACATGAGGACTGCGCCCGTGTCCAGAGAGTTCCGTAACAACTAGTTATAATGGCAGTTGCCGCTGTGATCAAAGACATCAGGTGCGGTAGGGTACTCGTGTCAAAAAGACATGAAATCGAAGTGATGGAAAACAAAGCGCCCCATTGGCCAGAAAACTGAAAAGCATTATAGAAAAGGCTTGGTGCAGCAGATGACCGCAGAGAAACGCTTAGGATTCGGTGAGAGAGAAATAGCAAAGAGTTGCGTGCTGAACAAGGTGCAAATGAGGTAAGATAGAGGTGAAATTATTAAATGGATAGCTCAGTTTTTCTTAAAGCGCACATGCACTCTGACGATAAATTTGGGACAGGTTTCGCATGGTGACATAGAAGTTTGATGTGTAAACCAACAATTCATAAGAGGATTGAAAAAGCAACCAAAACATCGTCGCGAACAGATAAATTATACAATGTCGCACATACTGAGTGAAATAGCAAGTATGTTCCCAGCAATAGCAATAGATGATGCTGAGGGAATAAGCCGAGTACAACACATTTGTTGTTTGTTTCTTAAAGAATAATGTTTAAAATTTGACTTAAAGTATTGAAGCAACACAATAGTTATTCTTTTCTTTGACTGGACTTTAGAAAAGAGAGTAACTGTATTATTCTGTAATTGTTTCGTCTTAAATAAAAAGGCGCCAACAGAAAATGAGTTAATGGTGGCTGCCATCAAAACGGCCTCAGCGATCGCGATTAGCTACCTAAACAATGGGCGAAAGAAACCACGCAACTCACCGTTAAAAGATGAACGAGAACGATCTGAATTGATAACAATCCGTGGTAGAAAGGACGGCGGCGGTTTTCGAACAGTGAAAGGAGTGATTGATGGTTTATCGGTGGCTTGTTTGCTTGCAAGCAGCGGAGTAGAAGGTGGGAGGGGAATTTGGCTCACATTAAGGTGGTCATACGTGTTCTTTTGTAGTGCTGTGGGAACACTGGAGGAGCCATTTGCGACCAAAGTACTGCCGTTGGGCGGCGTTGGGCGCGAAGCAGGCGGGTTTGTGGCGTTCTCCGAATGGGAGTTAGGAATTGGATTTACCTGGGGACAAAAGTGATTTGGCCATCGTATACTAGGACGTTTTGCTAAGTGCCTGAAACCTTAGTACAATCGCTGTTTTAGATGCATCAGTGCAACCAATGGGACACGGGCATAAACGAACGAGATGGAAATGGCTAGCGTGACGAAACGATTTGAAAGGAACAGAGGACAGTGGAGAGCGTAAAGCTGCAGGCTGGGGCGATGACAAAACGATAGGCAACAAGGGATAGAGACACCAAATGAAACTCACAGCTTCGAAGAACAAGAGATATGGGGCCTGCCGAAGCACATGATCCGCACTGGTGGAATTTACCTGTCGAGGAAGGTCACACAGCATTACGATAGCAGGCTAAGTACATGTGGACGAATAGACAGACAGAGGGAAACTCATCAAACATTAGAAGAGCGCGGACAGTAAAGGTGAACAGTTCGTGCAGAGTCAATTCAGTTACCTGGTTATCATCGGAAATGTGCATAAATGTGCATTTTGACCCAGGTACATTGGACACGGACAGCTCCAATTCCCTTAAAGCGTCACATTACGCCTAAGAGTAGTTGCGAAATCATGCCGTAATGGTTCTATGTAAAGATGAAGTGTACTACGATAGGACAACATAGGAAAATTTTCATGAAACTGTGACTACTGAATTGCAGGGTGTTCCAAAGAAAGCATATTCATAGTTCGAGTGGGAAAACGCATAAAACAGCCAGCTTGGGTAAGTGAGTGATCAAGATAATATCAGATGACGCTTATCTGGTAACGAATAATCATTATCATCGACAGCAGTACAACAGCCATTTGAACTGATGCTTCGCTGCCGTACAACGGCCATCGCAATGAGGCTGGACCTTACTGTGGTGCGATGGTTTATGTGCCTCAGTGATTCATTGAGCTATGCTGGGTGGTGCTTTTGCACCTTCAGAGTCATTCATACCAGATTGGTCAATGGTTAGAGGCCAGACAAACTCAGCCTCGTGGTCAACCAGGTTAGGGGTTGAAATGAGGGTGGCACCTTATTCCTTAAAACGGACTCCTTGTAACCCAACGTCAAACCCGCTGCCTTGCGGGAAGGTTTTTAAACCCAAGGCTTTGGTCGATAACCCTGACAGTATCCTGTTCATGAAATACTAGAAATTTCTCTTTAAATAGTTTCTTGAGGCTCTGGCCGTCCCAGAGGATACTAAACGGCGCTCTGTCTGCTGCATGGAGCAAGGTGGATAGGGGTTTGAATGCTACTGCTCAAGCCTTCCCGTCTTCTTATTCCCAGCTTACGCTTTTTGACCCTCATCGTCCCGTTCCAACTTCACTTTTATCCCTCCTGTTTTCAACCCCCGATTCTTGCCCCCCCCCCAACATGCTATGCTAGACGTTTATGTTCTAAGTTCAAGTCACATGCTAACGCGGAGCGTCACTCCTCTCCTGTCGACAAGCCCATGTCCAACCAAGCGGTCCATTCCAGTTCATCGGCTTCCATTTGGAGCCCTCGATCCTCCTTCAGATTGGCATGCCTCAATGTACGCACATTGCTACAGATCGGTCAAGAGGCAGCATTGCCCGAACATTGGAGACCCGCCTGCAAGACTCGAGCTCTGTGCTCACTCTGCGATCCCCTTCAGGTGACGCAAACAGTATTTTCTCAGTGCGCCTATCCGGTGACGATGCAGCTTCAAGCACCGGCCAAGCCGATTCAGTTGCGTCTCAAATAAGATGTCGACAGCGTACTCTGCTTGAGAATCGACCATCCACTAGTGCACCTTTTACATAAGATAAACGCAAGTGTTACGTTAAGATGAAGAAGGATTGCAGCGACTAGATCCTGACAAATGCTGACCTGCTGTTTCCAATGAAGTGCCGTAGACTTTTGTGCTGGACACCTCGTGGAGATCGCTGGGTTGCGGTTGCATTACACCCTTCTTCTAGCTAAGAGCCAAGACACACATTTCCGCGTGAGTCGGTTCACAGGTTCACTGCGCAAGACCCACTGCCTTTGGGGAGTATATTTTATCGGAGGCTTTGGTTGTAGATCCGAGTCGTTCTCCTTTTCAGGTGTGGGCACCTTGGCAGTTTATCACTCCAACAACTAACCATGAATTGCGCCAATACAAATGAGCTCATGCTGTAGCGGCAGTTGCGCATTGGCACTAAGAAAAGGGTTACCTTAGCTGCTGCTACCGCTGACGCCTGTCTTCTTTCTACCTCCTTTTCCAGTCCCAATCTCAACGAACCCGGAACTTCCTCCAATACAGGTCACCACACGAGCGACTGTTCTGCGCAATCGTATGTCTCCGCGTAAAGGGCAACAACATCGGTTGTTGGAACGTGTGCATCCGACTCGACCGGAACAGGAATGAGCGACCCAGGCGACGCACTGCACTGGCCGCGATGGAACTCGCGCGCTACGGCATCGATACGGCCGCGCTCAGCCAACCGAGTCTCGCTGAGCAAGGTAAGCTGCACGTTCTACTGGGCGGAAAACGCCACCTCAGCCCCACGTGAATATGGGGTCGGATTTGTATTATTAGCCCGCCTAAATGGCCAGCTGGTGGCAGAGCCGACTGGCATCAGCCCACGACTGATAACTCTTCGACTGCGTCTCGGACTCTGTATGTTTGCCACCTTTAGTAGCAGGGATGGACCCATCATGTGTTACCCCGAAATACACGAGAGATGGGATCTACGCTCAGTGGTCGACCGTGATATGATCTGTGCCGAGAAACGACTGACTACTCCTACCGGGCGATTTCGGCGCGCGTGTTGGGCATGATACCGAGGTGTGGACAGACATAATCTGTCCGCATGGTATTGGCAAAGCCAATGGGCACGGTGACTCGCTGCTCTCACTGTGTATCATTCACTGCCTGACGATCACCAATACCCGGTTTGCACTGGCTGCGAGTGATATACTTACTTGGACGCAGCAACGGAGTGGTCACGCTCACCGGCACGACTATGTCATCGAACGCCAGCGTGATACGTGTACTGCATGGAGCTGAGTGTGGCACTAATCAAAAGTTGGTGCGGATGAAGTACATGTATTTTCGTGAAACTATGGACTGCACTCCTGCCGCGAACCGGTGCAAATTTAAGGTTCTTAGATACTGCTGAAAACGGAATAGAAATGGAAAAGGCAATGGCCACCCATCTTAGCGATATCGACTGCATCGCATCAGTCGGAGGGCTGTGGAATTACATCTGTAAAAAGGTGACGCCTGCGGCCCAGGAAACCGTCAGCCACGCAAGCTGTGTGGCTCCGAATGGTTTAATGACAACAATGCGATTACTGGTACATTCGCGTCAGAGAAGAAAGCAGCATTCGCTGCACATGTGGCGGACGCTGCCGACTCCGGGGAGTCCAGTAACGCAAACTTCGGAGGCGATCGACTCGAGAGTTTCGTCGCATCAAGAATGCATGGTGGACAGAGAAGACGGAACAGATGGAATGCTACGCCGAACACCACGAGCATAAGGAATGCCTTGACTCCTTGTAGGGGGTGTATGGACCCGTCATGCAGGCGCTGAAGACGCTGTTACTTCCGGCGCTGTCCACATACAGGCTGCAGAGATAATGCAGATCCAGTGTATCATTAACAATAGTTCAGAGATTGACCGGACTACGCTACACGAGATGAAACAAGCGGTGAAGTGTGTCTTTCTGATAAACAGGCTATGGATGAGACACAGAAAGTAGTTGCACAGCTGGTGTGAAGTAAGGCCTCTGCCCTGTTTAACATTTACCTACACGCAATGTGGTCTTGTGCTTTTGGTGCTGCCATTGATTATGGTGTCCTTGTGGAGCACCGTATTGATGGTGGATACTGAACATTTGTCGTTTCAGAGCGAGAACAATAGTATGTGAGAAACCATCCGTACGTTGCTGTTTGCCGACAACCGTGCGCTGTTTGCAAACAGCGCGGATGAGTAGAAGCACATGACTCCAGCTCTCACTTCAACAGTGGCCAAGTTCGGGCTCAACACCAACACAAGCAAGACTGGTCTTCTTTCTTAGCCCTTATAAGCAATGGTATTCGTGGGCCTGTCGCAAATCAAGGTTCGTAATGAGGTATTGGAAAGCACCTCCAGACTTTGTTACCTTGGGATCGTAGTCTCAAGTGACCTTCAAGTGATGAAGGAGCTGCGCATTCGCGTATCGAAGGCGGTTGTCGCACTTGGAAAGCTGGATTTTCGTATGTAGAACAATCATCAGCTGACCATTGGCACGAAGCTAATGGTATAGACGGTGATTTCATTCGTTCTTTTATAAGGTAGTGAAACCTGGACGCTTTACCAGAAGAATGCCCGATATTTGGAGCGATTTCAACAACAGTTCCTGCGTCGCATTCTGCACATACGCTGGGGTAACCGAGTTGTTGACAAAATGGGTGCTCCGCCGCACTGGCATGTATGCAGTTGACTGCATACCTATGCTGCGGCACCAGAGGTGACTAGGGCAGGTTCGCCGCATGGTTTCGACCAAGATAACGAAACAACTACCGCATGGTAAACTTAGTGAAGGGAAGCGGCACATTGGAAAACCGAAGTTGCGTCATCACGACATGATCAAAGGAGTTTATCATGAACTATGGTCAATTTTAGATGTTGGGAATCAAAGGCAGTGGATGGAAACCAATGGCGAGAGCATATCTAGAAAGCGGTTGCCCAGGTGCATGAGAAATACCTCATCATTATTATTATACACGTAAGTTAGAAACGGAAGACATCACAGCTATTGTGCCGCAATATAAAAGAAAAAATGTAACAGTAGCACTCCAGTTGAGCCACCAGTAACAGATGGATATCGTTCCAGAGAGCTAACAGCCGGCTAATGTGCCGCAAAAAAGAGCTACATTATGTCTAGGAAACAAGACCATGGTTAAAGGGGGAGGAGGAATGCGAGGGACAAAGCAACTCACAACACAACCGACTGAGGTCGGCTCCTAGCCATGTCAACAAGCGTAATCAGCCAAACGTGTTCATCGTCTTTCAGACACAAACCAGGAAGCCGAGACGCTCCAACCGAGGCCAGCTTCGAAGTGAGGGCCTTCATTTCACTCGACCAAGTTATTGCTAGACCACCTCTCCTCTTCCTACCACCTGCCAGAAGAACGAGACGCATAAACAGCATAATTCTTCTATACAATCGAGTTCTACCTATGGTATGTAAATGCGTATAGAGATTCTTCCACGGCATATGCATGCATCATTATCATTGTACACAAAACGCCACTGAGATCGGCTCCTAGCCATGACAACAGGAGTATCCAGCCAAAGGTGTTCATCGTCTTTCGGGCCTCAACCAGGGAGCCAAGAGGCAACAACCTGGGCCAAGATCGAGATAAAAGCACTCATTCCTTCTGACTAGTCATCGTTTGACCACCCTTCTTCTTCTTCCATCCACACCCCCGGAGAGCAAGCGCACGTCGCGTGAGTCAGTGGGTTGGCATACGCCACACGTGGCCAACCCATCTGAGTCTAATGCATGATATCACGGTGATGAGCGTTCCATTGCTTCCTGTGTCAATGAGAAATCAATGCTGCATGCAGAAAGGAAACGCAGGGTACGGAAATAACAGGTGCCGATGGAACCTACTCCATCCACGTCAAGCGCACAGGTGGTCGTGAGTGCATGAGCAAAGCCAACCCAGTAAACCACCAGCGTCACCACGAGGATACAACAGCGAAGAGGAGACGAGTGAGTTGAATACGTAAACATCATCAGCGGAGCGTTCGGCAAACACGCTTCTTCATATTCGAGTTACTAACCCAGGCCAATAATGCGGTCAATGGGGCACGTAAGTTACATCATCATTGCAGTTGGTCTGTAAGTGTGCCTGCGTGTTGAGTTTCTTGCGTTTTAGAGATTGGTTTTTGATTGATTTTCAGTGTGGCTGCGCTTAATGTGAATGTTGACGAGATGCCTACATGTCGAAAAACCGCTACCTTGATTACTGGCTCCAGAAGACGGTCCTTGTTGGAGAGGACGGGGTGCATGGTCTTCGTGACCGTACTAGGCTCAAAGAGTGGCTCCATGCATCTAGTGTGGACCGAGCTACGGCCTAGCTACCGTCTTGTTTACGTCGGGTACGCATGATTCCCCATTTAGACATGAATGCCTCCGTTCTGCATGTTGAGGGAGCGTGGGCCGGCTCCGTTGATGAAACGTGGCTCCCATCCACCTGCCACCCGATCTTATTCAATCGCGTTTACCCTGGATAGAACTGTGGGTCGTGAAGCACAGGCCACCGATGATCCGTTAGTAAGCGCAAGCGTCCTGCGGCTGTCTTATGAAGGCCGCATTGACAGGCAAAGCCGGAACCGGATGAGGCCAACTATAGGGCTTTTATCAACATTTCGCTACCTCTGGAGGACGTTATCAACAGATCTGCGGCTGACCAGTAAGCTGTGCACCCGCCTACCGAATCCGATTGCTGCATTTGGCAATCTGGAACATTAAGTCTGGAAAAATACTCAGTTGATCGTTGGGGCCAAGTTCACGTGCACGACTCAAAGGCGCTGTCGGTTCTTTTCTATGGCAGTGCAACATAGATACTATACAAGAGGGACATTCGATATCTGGAGCGGATTCGTCAATAATGCCTCGATCGGATTCTGCAGACCAGTTGTGGCAGTTCGTGGAACGGAAGTGATTTGCTGCAGAGGTATGTGCGGAGTTGACTGGATGCTGCTTATTCTACCCATGAGGTGCCTCGGGTATGTTTGCCGTATAAATGTGACCAGGGTGCCGGAACGTCCGCTGTGTGATCAACTGCTTGCAGATAATGGAAATGTTGTTGAACCGAAGCTATGTTATTAGGATGTGATCAAGATGACTCTATCACGAGTTGACGTTGAAGTTAGGTGCTGGGGAGCAATGACAGCTGATCGCCGCCTATGGTATGACAGCATCAATAATTTTATTGCATAGGTACCCAAGAAAGGACTCATGCAACAGGAAGAAAAATGCTAGTTGTGTAAGCGACAGGTGCCAATGGATCCCAATCCGTTGACGTTATGCACCTGGTGCTGTGTCAGATGCGGTTGTGTGTGTCTCAGAGATATGCGACCAATCCAAGCCAGGTGAACTGTTACAGACCTTCACAGCGGGTCACAGTGCTTGTTGCGCTCTATTAAACTTTATTCGCTAAGAGTCTCTGAAGTTAGGAAGCGAGACTCCGATACCCAAGATAGTTTCAAGTGCTTTAGATAACCGCGGTGACGCCTTAGGTCCAGTGAACTACTCTGTAGAATGTCGTTCCGAAAATTTAAGATGATGATGCAGTTTATGGGCATCATTCCATATCTTAATGTCCCCTCTGGGCTTCGGATACGGATAACGTAGTAGATTACTCGAATGCTCTCCACAGCAATGAAATCCATCGCGGGAAATTTCACTACCAACAAATGTTCTAAGTCTGACGAGGCTGCTTATCAGACACTTCTGCACAGTTATAGATGCCCCAAAACTGATTGCCCAAAGTGGTCATATCTCACCAAAAGCTGGCGGTAAAGAGGAATTCCACAAGCGACTTACCTATTGAATTGGATGATTAGAATCGGAGGTCCCTGAAAAATGGTGGATTTTCTGACGGCACCACGTAATTGTCGACAGTTCTCACATTTGTAGGCGTTCTGACCACACAGTTCCTCAGAGCGGATGTAATTGGAAAGACATTGCTGGGAGCAAAAGTGATAGACGAGGGTTTAAAAGTAAGTAGACCAGCCTAATGTGCATCACATTGTGAGGCTGATCGTGCGAAGGAACGATGACCAAAAGAGCTAGTCAACACCAAGGCAGAAAAGGAACGCGGGATAGGCACGGTGGACGAGGATTGCCATAATGGGGGGTAAGCAAGCGATTACTCCTCCTCAGAAGTGAAAACCCCATAGTTGATAGACCGTAATCGATGCATGAACTGCACCAGGGAGAGAATAGCTTCCAATGGTGACAGACCGAGCATGCACTACTCATAGAAATAAAGTGCCCAGAACAGACATCCCGTATTGATTAAGAGAAGCGAAGGAATGCTGTAGAAAAACTCGGCACCTTGTTTTCCCGACAGCCAAATGGCAACTGATTTTATGGTTACCGCTCACGCCACTGAGGAAAACATGCAGCATGGCAATATGTACAATGAGCCAAGGCCTATATTTGACTTGCAAATAATAGATCAAAATGAATCGTAGACAGATGATGGTATCAAGGGCAACTAAAGTAATTGTTCACAGTGCCACTTGTGAAGAGAGAATTCGAGCAAAAAAAGCATATGAACGCAGCAGACTTTGTAGGTGCTATCTAGACAGAAGCAGATGAGGCGAGATTGACAGATGGTTTAAATAAAAGTAGAGCAACGGATATTTGACAATTGTCCACTGTATCATAGAAACACTGAAATAATTTTGTTGAATGGGATAAACGTGCACTTTCGAGCATATCAAATGTGACTAGACGGATGAATCAAGGGGGGAACGATTCATCATCGATAATATAATGACACAATTGCACATCGAAAGTGTTAAACTCCGAGCAATTGTATAAACGTACGCAACCGATAGCAATGTGAAAGATCAGAACTAAGTGGAAGACATCATAAGAAAAACGAAGACGAACTTAAGTATTTGGTCACTATGAGGAAAAAGTGGACAATGGTGTTTAAGGTTTCAAATAGACAGTTGTTCGGGACTATAATGGGTCGAGATATCCGAATCGAGTAACGCTGAGCCGTGAATGAAAAAACGCAACACAGATGAGATCGGGGAAAATCAACAGAGAACAGATGATTGCGAGTTAACCCAAAGACAAACTAAATATTTTACCTGCAGGCTACGCCCGCACGTGATATCCACGGAGAGGTTGAAACACATTTCGTTCACGGTTGACACCTTTCGACAAGAATGGCAAGTAACTAGGAGGGTAGACAGAAGGAAATGTGATTGTTACAGTGTGAAGAAAACCAAAGAATACTCCAAGGGTCTAAAGCTGAATAGTGACAAAGTGCGGGCGACCGATCGCGGCAACTACTAGAGTTCATCGGAGTGCCTCAATACTTAATGGACTGCTTAAAATCGAGAAAAATAGTATAAAAATGGAAGTGGAAGATTTTCAGGCAGGTTCTGTAGACTAAAACGAGATAATAAACGGGCTGTAATAAGTACCCATTATTGTACGTAGCAATATGATGTGCACAAGTTAATCTGGGCCGCACTGTGAAGCAGTTTATTGCAAACGTAAACTGGGGTTGTATGGTACGTAGCTAGATGCAAGGCAGATTATGACGAACTTTATCCTCAAAAATCTAGTATCCGTTAACGAGCTTTGGAATTCGAGTCATATCGCTCCGTTAGGCGCCATAGCATCGCTCCATGCCATGCACTATGCAATCAAGTGAGGTCACTGATTGTAATGGTGAGAGCGGATGGGTATCTACCCTTGTTGAGGCGTATCACCGGGGAATAGACGCAAAAACCCACGACTTTAGAGTAGCAATGATAACATACAACACATGGCTTGGTAGTTCCGGCACAAGCATATGCGTATGAATACACATGATAGTTGGAATAGGAATTTCCCTTCACAATTCCAAACAAAATAATTAGAAGACGTAAACTGTGAGATGATTCAGTCATCTCGTGCAAGCTCTTCAATCACAAACCGCGCAGTAATCATGGATATACGAACCAAGTTGATATAAACGCACAATGTATATACATATGCTTTGTGCAACAAATGCGTCCCCCACGATCGCTGATCATAAACAAAATCACAAAGAATTCAGCATGCATAGTGGAGTGTGACTAGAAGATAGTAGGACGACTGCGAGGGGAAAAACAAGAGAACCATCTAAGAGGCCAGGAACAAAGCAAACTGTTACTAGTACGAGTATAATTATGGTAAAGATCGCGATGGATACACATGCCACAGAAAATAGGAAAAGCGATGAACGAAAGGGTCAAATAATCAAAACAGACAAGACATCACACAGGTTAAATGAGCCTGCGGCATATTTAGACACTAAGTGGACGGTGTGTGTGAAGTGAGTGCGATGTCAGCCAACAAGACCCGATCAACCATGATACACATACGGTTAGTCCGACTGCCTCGATTTACCAAAGATAATGAAAATGAATAATGTATTGTTAAGGAGAAATCTAGAGGAATAAACAAAAGATTCAAAACATCGGAAGGAGTGGCTAAGGTTCAGAAAAGAGAGGATGCACGCATCAATATTACTGGCGCCGCCAAGTTTGAGAGCTGGCATGGAAATGCAACGTAATTCCGAGGTTTTTGACAGGGAGTGCCAATGCCACCTGGGGTGGGGGGGGTGGGTACAGGAAGGCTGATTCTAAGCTTCTCGCAGATAGACTGTATTACCTCAACCCCATCCATCCGTTTTCGTCACATTCCTGGTCGAAAAAGGTACGAGTTTGTGACGTCTATTGTTCATGTAATGAGAGTTCTGTGAGGCCACCGAATAGTAAACTCAGCGTAGGCGATCGCCATCAAATAGAATTAAGCTGGATAATGCACGCTTTAGCATGCGCTTCGTGTCTTAGGGGTGCAAAGTAAGATCACAACACTCGGTTGGCACAACACCAGTTTCTACAACCACCAAGACAAGCAAAAGTGGTTAATTAGTTAACCTAACTTGGATAGTTCGTGATCGAAGCAGCGAGAAGGCTATCACATGCGTTGGCATTTTCAATCGAAGTCACTCACGCGAACGCAGTAATATAAGTCTAGTGGCCATCGGTGGGGTTTACACAGTGGTGACCAGGCGAATGTTGCTGTATCTAGCAGCGACATAGTCAATGCGCAATGTAAGCAATTAGGAGGCTGGTCTTGTTTGATTACCCAAACTTGCGAAACATCCCCCATATCTGATGATCGATAATAACCGTAAAATGCCATGTTGGATCGACAGTGAAAATTAGCCTGCATTTGATGACTAGGTCTAGTTCCTTGCACGCCTTCTAGTTCTATTCTCCTAGTGTACCGGTTCCTGAAACGACGAGTAGTTGCGCGAAAGTGTAGAGTGGTAAGTTAACGAAATAGCAGAAAGTAAGTCACCAAAGAGACTTGATCAGGCTGATACAGACTAATTCCTTGGATAGGGGTATGTGTCGAGCACATCAGGGGTGAAGATGAGGAGTAGGAGGCGGTTTTGCATATACTTCCTTTACGATTGTCGCTAACCTTTCATTTGACCACCGTAGATCGTTTACTAATTTGTCCCTATCCGATGAGTACAATGACGTGTTTCGGGTATTATTCCTCATACATTCCTTATTGGGCGAAAGTGGAGAATACAGGTGATTGTTACCACTTCACCAGTGCGGTACCGCAAGACACAGCACTGGGGCCCATTTTGTTTCTGATCCGCATCAACAAAGTACCACAGCTTCTTCGGTCGCCTTGACTCTTATTTGCAGATGACCGAAATAGTTGGAGAGTAATTGATGCTCCCAACGATGGCAGTCTGCAGACGTTGATCTGCTCATCAACGCAGTCAAATCGTTGTCTATGAGTCCGACGCAAAGTGGTGATTAGCGCACGTACACGCTGGGCGACCAACTGCTACATCCCACATCTTCCGTGAAGGATCTCGGCGTGCTCCCACGCTGCGAGTTGAAAACCGTATATAAAACGAACAAGCTATTTGGAAAGCGACTGTGCATGCTTTGTGCACTCAAACGCAGCTACTGTAGTTGATCTGAAGAGATCACCACGCGCCTATTCTCTTCCATCATAAAACCAATGCTCAAGTACAGACCACTCGCAAGGCGCATAGACTAGACTAGAAAGGGTTCAACATGTAGCTACCAGACTCATCCCCAATTTACGGGTATGTCGTATGAAGACAGATACAAGGGACTAGGGATGTACACCTTATCATATCGTCCGTTTCGTGTGGACTCTATAATCCCACACCAGATATTGCATCTAGCTCAGTATCCCCAGCTGAGGCCACTGCTGCACGTGCGCGCCCCAAGCAGCACACGCAGACACCGGTACAAGCTCGTTGTGCCGGAAGTGCTACGTGTAGCTCACTAACTATGATTCGAATGGCGGGTGATGAAATGTAACAGTTTGCTCAAGGTGAAATTGGTGTATGAATTCAAGCAATTTCTAGATATCCGTCGTGCGGATTTCGGATTTGGAAAGTGTATCGCACCCGAATAGCATATGGCGCAGATGCAATATGCTGCAAACGCGCAGAAATCAGTGACATGAGCACGCCCACGTGCCCGTTCTAACAAGGATGAAGCAACACAGATGTATATCTACTAGCATTCTATTTTCAATACTCACTATTCAGCTTGTTAATACGACCCATGTTGAGTGGATGTACGGAATCTTGATGTTCGGATAGCAGTTGAGTAAATAAAATGGGGAATGCCAGTCATATCGACAAAGGTTCAGAGTGCAGAAGCATGGTTTCGATGGTGAGACAGGATGACAATGTAAATGGAGTCCGATCAGAGAAACTCAATAACGGCAAGAAGAGGGTTACTACGGACCACAGCAACCGCAGGAAGCAGATACCCTATACAATGGAGTATATGTGAAACTCACCTTCCGAACGAATAACACCACCGAAAATGCGGCGGATTGCGTTGGTTTCCGCCACGTTTCTGGACAGTTTACCCATCTCCGCCATTGCACAGTCCTCCATTCGTGACAGCATCCCAAGTAGAAATTCATGGGCGTCTTCTTGTTGGTAAGGATGAAAGTTTGGGCAAACGGCTAAATGTGGAACAAACATGATGTTGGATAGAAAGAGAAAAAAGTGAGTCCCTCTAAATAGGGGATCCTGTTAAGCAAACGGTTAATAAGATGGACGAAAAGTTGGCCGCGAACAGTTACAGAAAGGAGTGTCAAGAGTAAACTATCTGGATTACACAACTGTCTAGATCTCCAATAGCGCATGAATGTTGCAACTGAGTGGCTTACATAGAAAAGAGATGACGGCTACGAAGTTTACGAACTGATCGACGTCCTAGTGGTCAAATCCACAGGACGAAACTTTAGAAGAAATACCACACTTAGCTGAAAACTTGGACCATAATTCAAGCGCACATATGTACGGGTTACCTAGTAACTAGTAGCGTTTTGCTCTAATAGACGCAGACAAAAATTCTGCAAAAACGAATGGCAAAAGCAGTATGCCGGTACGCCGTACCGATGATTCGCTGCGACGATACTACAACCACCAGTTGCGTGTGGGTTGCCTGTAATGCGAGGTCGATCGCACTCAGACAGATTCGGAACGGCGACTTTCGGATTACAAAGCAGACGCCTTAACAGTGCCGATTAAGCAGTCTCGACGTCGGATGCTTCGAAGCATTCAAAAGAATGAATGAAAAATAGAGGGGCAATAAGACGCGGAAGGGATTCAGATAGGCGCTATGAATCAATTAATAGAATGATAACCACTTAGAGGTTGCAAACTCCAGTAGCCGGTAGCAGACGAAGCAGTGGGATTAATGCAAGGCTACATCAGAAGCACCTGAGAAAATGTCCAGAGGTTAATAAGGGAAATAGTTCGTTATTCATTCAGTGTACACGTTAGCTGGAGGTGAGGACACCTCAGCTTTTGTGCTGTAACAGACAAGAAAAATAACAAAGTGATGCAACACACGCTATAGCTCAGTCTCCAGTAACGGACGGGCATGGTTCCATAGAACCAACAGCCGGATGTTTGGTCCTAGAAAGGATATATTATGCTTCAGAAATGAGCTAGTGGTTGGATGGGGAGACTAAGCAAGAGAGGGAGCGATAAAGAAACTCAACACAAAACCCATTTAGGTAGGCTCCTAACCATGTCAACAAGTGTATCCGGCCCAACGTGTTCATCGTCTTCCGGGTCCCAACCAGGGAGCCTAGGCCATAACCGAGACCAACTTCGAAGGGTTTTCATTCCTCTTGATCAAGTCTCCGGGTGGCCACTCTTCCTCTTCTTCCATCCACACTCCCAGAGCGCAAACAACAAACCTCGTGGGAGTCGGTGTGCTGGCATACGCAACATGTGGCCCAGAGCCTGGTTCGTGAGATAACCGTTCTGAGTGGTCCACTTCCTCTCTGTGTGCCATAAACAAGGCGCCGAACATGCCTATCGCTCACACGGTGTTGCCACCAGTGAGCCAAACTGTGAAGACAGCGATAGTCGAAGGTAACTAGTCACTTTACGTCTGCCCAACTAATGGGTCAGGTTTCAGAACCACAGAGTAGGGTTAAACGTACGGCCGCATTGTACACTCTACCCTTCAGGGAGAGTGGTGTAGAGCCGCGCCATAGGTGGCGAAGGCTAGCAAAAGAACCTGGAGCTTTTGTAATACGGTTAGAGACCACCTGTTCAATTCAATGGCGTTAATACAACTGTCTAGGTAGTTGAATTTCTGAAGGACTTTTAGGTCATCCCCACTAAGTCAGCGCAGGAGTCGGTCCCTGATAATCTTGGAGGAAAGCCTGGCACTCCGAGGGTGCAAAGCACGGCCCGAAACGGCTGACAGCCAGTGCTAATCTGTCCAGTGCCGCTTGACACATTGGGGAGCTGTCACAGATTAGGGCAATGTCGTCTGCAGATTTCAAGTCAAGTCGTTCTGGGAGCAGCTCTATACCTTCTAAGTCGTGTCCTGTGAACGCGACCTCCATGACTTCGTAAATAGCGAATTGACGAGGAAAAGTAACAGCCGGCATCCTTGTCTTACACCGCTGGAGATACTGAGGGGCGACTACAGCTTGCCGTAAGCCCTCATTATGCCCGAGTTACATGCGTATAGTGCAAGGATAATATTTACATATTTCTCGGGCACAATTTTCCTGAGTAAACAGTCCCAAACACCATATCGATTCACCGAATCGAAGGCACGTTTGATGTCAAGGGACACGGAAACGGTGGGCCGCCAACGACAGTACTCTAGCAATTAATGCGAAGTGAAGATGCGACCGATGCATCCGCGGCCTCGACGAAGTTTGGCACTCACGAGTACGTCAGGAATACATAGGCAAGCGATTTAATGACGATGGAGATCATACTGATTCTTCTATGGCTGCCTCATTCCGAACGTCGGATGAACCCCTAGATGGCCACCGACTTCTGCGAAGGTGTATGAGCCACATAGTTGTCAACGGCCTTCGTGCTCTTCGACGAGTTAGGTGGTCCAGGTAATTTCTGCTGGCCGTGTTGTTTCACTCATGCTTCGTGGGCGCCCTGAGTAGTTTGTTCTTACTCGAAGGTGTGTTATTATCATCATGGTAGCCGGTTCCCAACGGTGTGCGATATACATCAATTGCCCCGCTGGTTCGCGAGTCAGGTCCTTAAAACAAAAGTCCCTGGGTGGAGTCCCCTATTTCAACCCTCTTCCGCGGCCTGGGCAGCCGGGAAGTTACATGCCCATACAATGTACGGAGAAATACTTCCACGACTTTCTGCTCTTTGTCAATGTTACACTGGCCGAGGTGCTGGCGGACCAGCAGGGTATATCACGCTCTACCGCATCACAGTTCAGTTATCGTATTCCACAGTTGTTCAACTCCCCATCCTTGGTAATCGCCCTTCGTTTCCGAGTCCACAACCCCGTGCTGCCTAGGGCGAGTGCTCGCCATAAGGATCAGGAATTTAGGTTCGAGGGTGTGCCGTCAACTAGTACTGAAAAGCCTTGTCTAGCGCCTCGTTTCCAATTGAAGCTGGAAACCTTTAAGGTCCAGACGCTGATGTAGATCGGATCACAAGCAGCCCTTTGCTCGCACGCTTGAGACTGCTGCCATTGAAGTCTGAAAATGATGAAACCGCACATTAGCAACGATGTTCAGACCAGACGGACATTGCTGGCGGATGAGCCGCATAATTTCACTGTATAGGCTTCGGTGGCCTGAGCACGTGCTTCGCATGCATAGTGAGCGTTTGCCTCACCGTGCACTCTGCGCGCACCGAAGTCGGGTAGAAGCGAAGGCTTGGTGGCCCACAGATGACTTGGGTCAAAAGTATGAAGACGCTGACCACACCTATGGCCGTGGTCGGGCGCACTCGACTTCCTGGTTGGGACAAAGGATCATGAGCACATATGGCTAGAAATCTTATCGGACATGTCAAGAAATAAACATATAAATAAAGGATTTAGTCTCGACAGTGCGAGATACGCCTTTAAAGGCATGAGCATGGTATTTCAAACACGAGACATCAGGAATGGTACACAAATGTTACATAACAACCTATACATACTGGATATAACTGTGTATGTACAAGCAGTACGTATGTGGGTGCATGGGTGCGTGAGGCTGGTGGTGACTAGATCCTAAGAGATAGTCTACCCACTGCTGCTACTGTTGTCCCTTGGGCTCATGTTCTGGACGCCTCCTCGGTTCGACTGTTGGGTGGGAGTTGGGGTACGCTCTTCTCCTTGCTAAGTTCCTGGACACCAATTGGCATGAGTCAGGTAACTGACCATGTGCTAGACCCGCTGCCTTTCCGGTGTACATTTACTCGAAGACTTTGGCTGAGGACCCGGGTTGTTCTCCTGTAAGGTGTGGGAGCCCTGTCAGTATCCTAGTCCATCCTCTTCCGTGGTTAGGAAATGGTCGATGGTCCTCTTCCCGTAATACCTAGTCATGGGATACAACAGATCTACGGGTTATTAGCTCACAGCTCGATGGGCGTAGAGCACGAGCGCCACGCATTGTCTCTGACGGTGAGAAGGCACTGGGTGCTCAATGGTTTGCTACCGCCCGCCTCAAGCCAGGCAGTCCCTGGTCAAATTGGTGCAAACCCGCCAAAACCCACCAGCGTCTGGCCGTGGTCGCAGGTGTATCCTACTACGACCGTAAAACATATATCGATCGTTCCAGTACCTCAAAGGCTGCGTGTGACGGCCGTCAAGCAGATCGTAATGTGTCGCTGCAATCACATTCCAGAGCTGGATGTGCTCCCCATTGCCTTGTGGGTCAGGCTATTGAGCCAAAGGCTCCGGCCGGAGTCCCTCAAGCAAACCTCCGAAGCACATCTGGCACCTCGCGTGCGATTGCATACCAATGCAATGCCGCATCGATATTGCGGTGCTCAGTGAAACCCGGCTCGCTGAGCAAGGTAAGTTGTATGAAGCGGTTGCTGGCTACGCATTCTACTGGGTGGGCAACGCCGCCTCAGCACCACGTGATCGTGGGGTTAGATTTGCAATACCTGATCGTCTCCATTGCCAGCTCGTGGGTGAACCAACAGGCATCAGCGCGCGACTGATGACTGTTCACCTACTACTCGGAAGAGGTAAGTTTGCCACTTTTTAAAGCACGTATGGTCCGACCATGTGTTAGCCTGATGACACGTATGCTCAATTCTACACTCGTGACACACTACACTCCATGATACGGTCTGTGCTGAGGAGCGACCGACTATTTCTGCTAGGTGATTTCAACACGCGCGTCGGGCGTGATGCATCGGTGTGGACAGACGTTATTGGTCCGCATGGCATTGGTTCAGCGAATGCGAACAGTGACAGGCTGTTCTCACTGGGTGCCACTCACGGCCTGACGATCACGAACACTCGATTTGCACTGAGTGCGAGTGATATAGCGACTTGGACCCACGCACGGAGTGGTCACGCTTACCTGCTCGACTATGTCATCGTACGTCGGCGTGACATGTGTGAAGTGCGCATAACACGTTTACTGTGTGGAGCTGAGTGTGGCACTGATCATAAATTGGTGCGGACCAAACTGTACATATATTTTCGTAAATCTATGTATTGCACTCCCGCCGTGAATACGCATAAATTTAACATTCTGTCCCTCGGTACTGTGGCGTAACGTATGGAGCTGGAGAAGGCGATGGGTACACGCTTGTGTGATGTGGACTGCATAGCCACAGTGGGTGACCTGTGGCACCACATGCGCGACCAGGTGACTGATACAGACGTTGAGCGCGCCAAGGTCATGCTACACTACCTAGTCTGTGGAGCTGCATTGTGCGCGCTAGTGCGTGAGTGTCCATCTCCCGACTAACCAGCGATGCTTATTGATTGGTTCAAAAGCGAGTGCTTAGCTAAAACATGTGGTGCGTAAAACTAAACAGTTGAGCAGTACCCAGTGTGGACTGCCGATGTACTACTGCCATTGCTTCTACTAAACTTCCATTTGCAATACTGTTGTTCTGATTTCGGTTAAGTGTAACAATTTGGCGACGGAGGTTATTCTGATTGCTCATGGCAAATTCAATAACGGCACCCCAACCCTTTTGGAATTCTTCTACTGAGAGGCCTACTGCGCAACAATAGTTGCAGTGGAAAACTACATTTACTAACTACGTTGATTTGCTTTTGCTCCTTGGCGGAAATTGCACGATTGATGATGCAGCGAAAATTAAATTACTACGCCACCATCTCGCCAACGACAGTTTACAATTACATACGAAGCGAGACCTAAAAACTGTGTTCTATTCCCTGAACCAAATATCGGGGGAAAAGCCCCATGTGTTTACTGCTGGGTATAAATTCAGCACCATGCGACAACAACCAAATGAGACTGTAAATGAGTCTATCTCTCGTCTCCTTACTGCTCTCCCTGACTGCGCCTATGATCAGATCCTTCCAGCCCAGTTCGAAGAAGCGATGCTGTTACAGGCATTAATCGTGGGTGTTTTCAATGAGAAGGCACGAGAACGTCTGCTCTCTGAAGATGAAACGCTACTGACGTGGGAAAAAGCATGTGATCGACAGCGTGCCAACCTCGTCCAGGAACTAGCCACATTTCACTCTTCAAATCAATCAATCTCGCATGACGTAAACAAAGTCTACCAGACTAACCGTGGACATGCCTTACCTCGCCCCGTACAGCGCAAGGAATTCCGTTGTTACCGTTGCGGGGAGAATCATTTGTCCCCGACTGACTGTCCGCACATTCATTCATTATGCAGATTTTGTGGAAAAATGGGTCATATTCAGAAAGTGTGTCTTTCCAAGCGGAAATCACTCGTCCAGAAACAATCTAAGGCTACAAACTGCATTACTGATGAATTGCACCAGAATTCGATTAACACCACAACCGTTTTTAATCGCACCATTACAGCAGAAAAACCGTTTGTCGTATCTGGCCAAGTAAACGAACAACCGGTAGAGTTGGAAATTGATACCGGTTCCGCAGTCACTTTGATCCGACCAAACGCCCTATCCCAACTTCCAAAGCTGTGTCCACCGAACATACAGTTGCGATCTTACACGGGACAGATGGTGAATGTGCTTGGTACCTTTAATGCACGCATTTCTTACCGTAATTCAACGAGTTATATGTGTGTGTGCGTTTCTGGAGGATCGAGTCCGAACATCCTGGACCGCGATGGAATTAAGCGCCTTCCTGGCATAATGTTGAACGTCAACCTGGTGAAAGACAATCCGCAGTTATCCGAAGTTTTTCAGAAGCATGCAGTCTTATTTGATCAGTCGAGATCAGGACTTTTAAAGAATTGCAGTGCACATCTGTTATTGAAACCACAGACAAAACCGTGGTTCTGGAAAGCCCGCACTGTTCCCCATGCCCTCCGTGATAAGGTCGAAAGTGAACTGCGCCGACTCTAGTTGGAAGGTACCGTTGAACCCGTCCAGTATTCAGACTGGGCAGCCCCCATTGTGCCAGTATTGAAGAGGGATGGTACGATAAGAATCTGCGGGAATTACAAGGTTACGATAAACCAAGCGTTAGAATTAGACCGATATCCGCTACCAAAGATTGAAGACATTTACGCTTCCCTTTCCTGTGGTGATTTATTTACAAAACTAGATCTGAGTCATGCCTACCAACAAATTGAAATCGATGAGGAATCACGCACGTACACCACCATTAGTACTCATCTCTGATTATTCCGCTATATACGCATGCCTTTTGGAATAAGCTCGGCTCCATTTATTTTTTAACGTATTATTGACTCACTCGTGAAAGATATACCAAACACATGTGCGTACTTAGATGACATTTTAATTACTGGACGAAAGACCGCCGAGCACTCACATACATTGGACGTCGTCCTGAAGCCACTATCGGATGCCGGTTTGGTTCTAAAAAGAGAAAAGTGTGAGTTCCTTATTCCGAGTGTACAGTATCTTGGTTATCGGTTGTCACGTGAAGGATTGTGCCCACTGGAAGAAAAGACAAAGGTGCTACTTGAGGAGCCAGCACCCAAAAATGTTCATGAATTGCGGTCGTTCCTCGGTGTTGTCACTCAGTTTTCCAGGTTTATACCATCGGCAGCAACTCATCTGCATCTGCTTCACCAGCTGCTACGTAAAAACCAAAGCTGGAATTGGAACAATACTCATGAAAATGCATTCAAAGCGGTCAAGAAGCTCTTAGCATCTACAAATGTTCTTGCGCATTATAATCCGCAGAAGCCTGTTGTTCTTTCTTGTGACGCCTCACCTTACGGTCTCGGAGCTATTTTAATGCACAAATTACCGAATGGCTCTCAACGTCCCATTGCTTATGATTCAAGAACCCTGACACCAGCAGAACAGAATTACTCTCAACTTGATAGAGAGGCAGCCGCTGTCATCTTCGGCACCACTCGATTTCACCAATATTTAATCGGGCGACCTTTCGTGATCCATAAGGATCATAAACCTCTTGTTTTCCTCCTCGGCCACGAGAAAGGTATTCAACAAATGGCTTCACTTAGAATGGTACGTTGGTCGCTTATTCTTTCTGCGTATACATACGAAATTCAGTACGTTCCAGGCAAACAGAATACCACCGCTGATGTTCTTAGCCGGCTTCCCTTACCAGAGACACCATCGAAAAAATTTATCCCACAAGAGCTCGTAAACCTGGTCCAGCATTTTAATGATTCCCCAGTCACATGTACAGACATACGTCAGGAAACTGACAAAGACTCTGTTCTATCGTTGGTCAAACGCTATGTTCAAGTTGGGTGGCCGGACAACACCCCCAAAGAACTCATGGCCTACCGTAACAGGATGTCTGAACTCAGCCTCCAGAATGGATGCTTGCTGTGGGGCGTACGAGTTATTGTCCCCAAGGAATTTCGGTCACGTATCCTTGACGAACTACATGATGCGCATCCAGGTGTCGCAAAGACGAAGTCGTTAGCTCGATTTTATGTGTGGTGGTCTGAATTAGACCGTGATATTGTGGCGAAGGTTGGAAGTTGCAGACCTTGCCAGGAGACCCGAAACGCTGCTCCTCAAGCCGTGGAAGTGGCCAGAAACACCCTGGAAACGAGTCCACGTAGACTATTTCGATTCCTACGAAGGTCGGATGATTTTGCTAATCATCGATGCCCATTCTAAATGGATTGATGCCCATATTCTTGTTTCAGCAAATCCAGCTGGTACTATAAAGAAACTACGCACAACGTTCGCAACATTTGGCCTTCCCGAGACATTAGTATCTGACAATGGACCAGCCTTCGCCAGTGTTGAGTTTTCTACCTTCCTCAACTCGAACGGCATTAAACACATAACAACTGCACCCTATCATCCTTCTTCTAATGGGCTGGCGGAGAGAGCCGTAGAAACAGTGAAGAAGCTGATAATAAAACAACCAAATGTTCCGTTGCGTGTGCGTTTGGATCGTTCCTTGTTCGCATATCGAAACATGCCAAACGAGACCAAAGGCAGAAGCCCCGCAGAGTTAATGTTTGGTCGTCGACTGCGTACACGATTGGATTTATTGCATGGATCTATTGAGCCACAAGTTTCGGAAAAACAACAACGAGTGAAAGAGCGGTTTGATACTTGTAGCAGAGACAAGCATGTGACAGATTCAGATCCCATCTACATCCGCTTACCTACAGGCTCGGGGTGGGAGCCAGCCGTCGTTAAAACAACTAACGGACAGATAATAGAAGCAGAGACTGAGGATGGCAGGATTGTTCGACGCCATTTAGATCATGTGCGACGGAGATCGTCCGACACAGAAACAGTTGCCGAGACAGAGCAGCAAGCTCAATGATCGAACGACGTGGACGTGCGTGAAGCCGAACCGGTAGCTGAGTCACAATTGCGGCGCTCTGAGCGCCGACGCCCACCGGTAGATCGTTTCCAAGCTGGATAGCTCCAAATAAAGGGGGGAAAGTGATACAGACGTTGAGCGCGTCAAGGTCATGCTACACTACCTAGTCTGTGGAGCTGCATTGTGCGCGCTAGTGCGTGAGTGTCCATCTCCCGACTAACCAGCGATGCTTATTGATTGGTTCAAAAGCGAGTGCTTAGCTAAAACATGTGGTGTGTAAAACTAAACAGTTGAGCTGTACCCAGTGTGGACTGCCGATGTACTACTGCCATTGCTTCTACTAAACTTCCATTTGCAATACTGTTGTTCTGATTTCGGTTGAGTGTAACAGCGACAGCTGCTGCCGAGGAGACAATCAGGCGCGCAAACTGTAAGCAGCTCGATTGGCTTGATGAGAACAATACGACGATTGGCGCATTGGTGTCGGAGAAGAATGCAGCATTTGCTGCACATGTGGCAGATCCCAGTGATTTGGTGAAGAATAGTCAGTTTCGCAAACTTCGATGGCGACTGGCCCGAGAACTCAGTCGCATAAAAAAATGCATGGTGGACGGAGAAGGCGAAGCAGATGGAATGCTAAGCCGAACGCCGCCAACGCAAGGAATTCTTTGACTTCTTGAAGGCGGTGTATGGACCGAGATTGAAGCCGCTGAGGAAGCTAATCGATGGTAGTTCAGGCGCTACCTGCACACGCGCTGCAGATATAATGCAGATCTGTCGAAAACACTTTGAATGTCTTACTTATGAGCGGAAGGATTTTGGTGGGTATTTTTGTTCGTCGCAATCAGCCGACAATTCAGATATGTCGACCAGCTATCCGGAAAAGCACCAGACGGCCGTTTCGCCCTATTGGGGCTCATCAGTGGTGCGCATCCTTCAGTCCTCTGCGGAGGATCGAACCCATGACTGCTAGTGGCTCTTGCCAACTAGCCCGCAGCTTATGCAACTGCGCCATGGAGGACGGTATCCGACTATCACGAATTGTTAGCTAAATGCGATATAGCCCGACCCATCCTCCACTGCCATGCAGGCACCTGCCATGCAGATGACAGCGGTCGGCCTTCCGGCGTCAGGACTTTGAATGTCTCTTGAACAACCGTTCGGAGATCGACTGGCCTACTTTGAACGACCTCAAGCAGCACGATGTGAGGGCGAGTCTGGCGGACACGACGACGCTGGATGAGACGCAGAGAGCACTTGCTCAGCTGCGAAACGGCAAGTGTGCCGGGGCCGACGGGATCCCGCCTGAAGTATTGAAACACGGCGGACCCGCATTGATGACTGCGCTGCACCACTTGGTGCAACGTGTATGGATTGAGGAGGAGGTGCCTCCTGAGCTGAAGGATGCCCTTGTGCTATTCGCTGTGCAAGGGCAAAGCGAGCAAGCAATGTTGCACGAATTATCCTGACATCAACTTGCTGAGTTGTGTGGGAAAGGTGATTGCCCGAATCCTGCTCAACCGCCCCGACAGTCAGGTTGTGGAACCTAACGTGGCGGTGGAGCAATGTGGATGCCGTTCTGGTTGCAACACTATAGGTATGGTGTTTGCGGCTCGTCAGTTGCAGGAGAAGTGTAGAGAACGACACCAGTCGTTGTACTCGCTTTTTGCTGATTTCACCAAGGCATCTGATACGGTGAACCGCGAGGCATTGTGGCTGGTGTTGGGTCAGTTTGGTTGTTTGCATAACTTTGTAAGTTGATTTGAATGTCCGCACAGAGGTACGCGGGCGAGGGTGTAGCTGACTGGAGAGACCTCGGATGACTTGGCAGTTGTCTCTGGTGTGAAGCAAGGCTGTCTGTTAGCTCCTGCCCTGTTTAATATATATCTTCATGCACTGTTGTCTTGTGCTTTTGATGCGGCTTGTGCTTACGGTGTTCGTGTGGATCACCGTATGGATGGTGGGTTGCTGAACATCCGTCGTTTCGGTGCGAGAACTCTAATCTGTGAGACGACTATCCGTATCTTGCTGTTTACTGATGACTGTGCGTTATTTGCACACTGCGCGGATGAGTTGCAGCACACGACTAGTGCTGTGGCTTCGACAGCGGCAAAATTGGGGTTCGCTATCAACACAAACAAAACTGTCTGTCTCTTCCAGCCTTCCCCGGAAGTGCAATCTTCAATATTGCCGCGAATAAGCCTTGGTGCTGAAGTATTGGAAACCACCTGCTTCCGTTACCATAGGAGTGTGATGTCGATTGACGAGCAGCTACACAGTGAGCTTCGCATCCGCGTCTCGAAGAGAGCGGCGGCATTCGGGAAGCTAGAGCACCGAGTGTGGAACAACCATCAGCTTAGCATTGGCACGAAGCTGATGGTGTACAAATCCATGGTGCTGTCCGTTCTTCTATACGACAGTGAAACGTAGACGATGTACTGGCGGGATGTGCTATATCTCGTGCGGTTCCATCAACAGTGCTTGCAACGGATTCTGCGCATCGGATGGGGCGACAGAGTTGCGGACACGGAAGTGTTACGCCGAAGTGGAATGTAGCAGTGGACTGCATACTTTCGCTGAGACACCTGAGGTGCCTCGGTCATGTGAGCCAGATGAATTCGATGCGGATACCCAAACAACTATTACATGGTCAGCTGAGTATTGGGAAGCGGCATGTGGGGAAACCAAAGTTACGTTATCAAGACATGATCAAACTGAGCCTGTCACGTTCTAATCTTGATTGTACGCCATGGGAATCGAAGGCGGTTGATCGGCGGTGCATGGCACGATCTGATCACGAAGGCAGTTGCCGAAGTGCAGGAGAAAGACCTCATGCATGCGGAGAAAAAGCAGCAAATGCGGAAGCGACAGACGCCGATGGGTTAAACTCAATCGACATCGAGCGTATGGTGCTGTAGCAGATGCAATCGCGAGTGCCTGAGTCACGCAGGCCTAGTGAGCCATGAGCGAGGCCACTCGGGACCACCACCGAAGCGACGTGTGCTGCAGAGAACGTAGACAAAATCTGCACAGCGTTTGTAGGTACGCTGCATTCGATTTACCAACCGCGTGCTTGCATGCTAAGTCTCTTCATTTCAGGTGCTGGATTTGCAATTTCGTCCTAATGCTTTTATTTCTCATATTAATCTCTGCTATCTTCTATAAACTTGCACAAGTCCCTGAAGTTAACAGCAGTTAATTTCGATGACATTTTCGAGATTGTAGCATTTCCCTAAAATATCTTTTCGGACCTCTTGATCTTATCGCAGATTCGTTCGTAATCAATTTTTTAAATACGCCCATCTAGTGAAGAGTTATGTCTCCATATGTGTATGCATTATCTGATTTATTTGCTCTCATCTAGTCGTTCCAAGTGATTGACTGTTGCTTGACATCCCCGGTGTGGGTGCGGTTGATGTACATGTTGACAAGGTGCCTACCTGTCTATTACCCACTACCTCGTACATACTCGCGCCAGGTGACAGCTGGTCGTTACTGGAGGGGACGGGGTGCACGGTCCTTGTGGCCGTGTTAGTCTCGAAGAGTGGTTCCATGAACTCAGCGTGGAGCGGACCACGATCCAGCCACCGCATTGTGTGTGATTCATTCCCCAAATACAGCGTGCTTGTGTTTGCCTGTGAAGTAGTTTGGGCCGGCTCCCTTAATGAAACGTGGCTCCCATCCACATGCCTCCCGGTCTTATTCCTTCGGGTTTACACTGGACATGGGGTGTGTGAATGGAACTGTGGGTGGTGCAGCGCAAGCCACCCATGGTCCCTCTGTAGGCGCAGGCGTCCTGTGGCTGGCCACAGTGACAGGCCAATCCGAAACCGGATGTCGCCAACCATATATATATGGTTGGATCATGCATTGGATCATGCATCCCAAGAGAAATCGTGCTACAAAATGCATGGTAAGTGAACAATCCCGACAAGTAATTAGCTAGCGTTTATCATAATTTCGACAGTTTATGTTCCGCTCCGCATGTTAGCCCTGAGAGTGTGCATAGACATAGTACCTGTTGTTCATAAGCCATGCTGAATTTACCAGCGCTTACGAAAACACAGGTATTATGCGGACTGAAGGCGAAAGCGGAGAAGTGACTACTAGAAGTGAAGTTGTACATGGTTAATCTTCTGGGTAGACTAAGAACGTAATGTCAACCGTAATGGTACATCAGTGTCTTAGTATATTACATCGGAAAGGAGTCAGCGCATAGCAACAATGGTTGGTTTTAGGAGCACCGAATGGCTGCACCCGAGACGCACGATGCATATCGTTCGCAAATAACTTATGGGCACAGCAAAGTACACAGCGGTATATACAAACGGTTGAGTATTTGGATGACAACCATGCTACATCTTGGACATTTGCAAAACAGTGCGAACACGTTTTTAAAGCCGAAAGTTGGACAGTGGGCATCGGGACTTAGTTGATGTAGTAATGTGGTTATTGTCGTGCCAACAAGGCCGGAGGTGACGAATACGTGGTATTGCCACCTGTTAATGCATAAGGTCGAGCAAAAGTTCATTGAGTATCCGCACATAAATCGGGCAGCAAATGATCGGACCAGTCGGCGAGACGGACAGCCTTAAGCGAGCGCCCCAATGTATTCGCACGCTGTGCGATGTCCCCCATCAGCTACGCAAACCGGATTGTACATATAGGTAATACCAAAGTATACCCTATTTTACTGTACCACCTGGTTATTAATCATTCTACCCCGTAACCTTACTGATGGAAATGGTTTCACTATTCCCATATCAGTGTCGTCCAAATATTGATGTCAAGATTTAAGGGCGTCATTTATGTGCACGTGTAAATGATAAAAAAGCACCAACAGTTCGTATTGGGTACTTATTCTCATGGCTGTTAGCCTGACCTCCAAACAATACCCACGCACGTTTGTAGTACTATTGTTCATGAGGTTTAATGTGTCTATATCCAGTTTGTGGTAATTCACGGACAGCCTATCCACAACTTATCAAAACGCTTGGAGCGTTGGACTGAACACTTTAAAAGGCAATTTAATCGGCCGGAATTGTTAGATTTCTCGCCGGCCACTGATCGCCCCACTCCCTGGGCTGTCCCTTTGGATTCACCCTCTCACTCAGAAGTCGAACGTGAGATCTCACTGTTGAAGTTCAATAAAGCCGCGGGACCTGATGATCTTCCTCCAGCCCTCTTCAAATTCGGGGGACCTGCTCCTGTGGATAATTTACACGAATTGCTAGTTAAACTGTGGGAGCAGGAAACTGTCCCAACCGACTGGAGCCGCTCCGTCATAGTCCCAACTTTCAAGGGAGGCTCACGATCGGAATGCGGCAGCCATAGAGGAATCAGTCGGATCTCCATCGCCTCCAAATTGCTTGCCTCTGTCATCCTTCACAGACTGACTGACACGCGTGAAAGCCAGATTCGTGAAGAGCAAGCTGGATTTCGTCGAGGTCGTGGCTGCATTGACCACATCGTCACCTTGCGTCAGTTGTTGGAGCACCGTCACATATATTGGCGGCCCACCGTTGTCGTGTTCCTCGATATCAAAGGTACATTCGATTCGGTGGATAGACTTGAACTTTGGGACTGTCTGCTCAGGAAAGGTGTACCTGAGAAGTATGTGAATATTATCCGAGCATTATGTGCTCGTAGCTCGGGCAGAGTGAGGGCTTACGGCAAGTTGTCGTCGCCCTTTAATATCTCCAGCGGTGGGAGACAAGGATGCCCGCTGTCACCTTTCCTCCTTAACTTCGCTGTTGACGAAGTCATGGAAATCCCGTTCACAGGACATGACTTAGAAGTTGTGGAGCTACTCCCAAGAGAACGACTTCTTGACTTAGAGTATGCTGATGATATTGCCCTAATCTGTGACAGCTCACAAATGTGCCAAGCGGCACTGGACAGATTAGCACTAGCTGTCTGTCACTTCGGGCCTTGCTTCGCACCCTCGAAGTGCAAAGCGTTCCTCCAAGATTGGTCTGGACCGCCTCCTTCGCTGACCGTTGGTTGGGATCAGCTAGAAGTCGTTCAAAAACTCAACTACCTAGGAAGTTGTATCAGCGCCCGTGGGATTGAAGATGAGATCACGAACCGTAAAGCAAAAGCTCGGGGTGCTTTTGCTAACCTTCGCCACTTATGGCGCCGGCGCAACATCACTCTCGCCCTGAAGGGTAGAGTGTACAATGCAGCAGTACGTTCGACCCTACTGTACGGTTGTGAAACTTGGACCCTTAAAGCAACGGACCTGAAGAGGCTAGTTACATTCAACCACCGGTGCCTTCGCAATTTAGCTCACATCTGGTGGGAACACCGCGTGAGTAACGAGCGTGTCCGACGCCTTTTTTATGGCATAGGAAAAGAAACTGAACCGCTCAGCACCGTTATTTCACGCACCAAGCTACGATGGCTCGGCCACGTGTTACGCATGCCAGCCCACCGACTTCCACGACGTGCGTTGTTTGCGGGCCGGGGGTGTGGATGGAAGAAGAGGAGGGGTGGCCAAGCGATGACCTGGTCCAGAGGAATGAAGCCCTTACTTCGGAGCTGGCCCCAGTTGGAGCGTCTCGGCTCCCTGGTTGAGGTCCGAAAGACGATGAACACGTTTGGTTGGACACACTTGCTGATATGGCAAGGAGCCGACCTCAGTGGCGTTCGTGCTGTGAGTTTCTGTCCCACCTCATCCCTCTTAGCCTCCCCTCCAACCACGATCTCATTATTTAACCTTACATAATTTTGCATAGTAATTTTTCGATGCATAGTAGCCGGCTGGTAGCTTACCGGAACGATGCCCATCCGCTACCGGTAACTCAGCCGGCTTGATCCAGTTGAATTCTGTTTTTTCTCTCCTTTTTTCTGTGTATTGCGGCGCAGTAGCTGAGGTGTTCCCCACCCCTAGCTAACGTGCATGATGATGATGATGATGATGATGAGTTGGCCATCAGCTGACCACCAATCGACCGCATCCGACCATGCTTGTTTTCTAATTGTTAGTTGCCTTGGACGTGAATGAGGAGATAGGGAAGAAATGACCGGGTCACGTCACAGCTTTCCTTCAGTTATTTCTGTATAAATTAATAAATGAAACCTTTTGCTTTAAAGTGCTTTTTCCCGATCTGCATTATGTCTGCAGTGCGTGTGCAGGTTGCGCATGAAATACCATCGATTACCTTCCTCAGCGGCTTCAATCTCGGTCCATACACCGCCTTCAAGGAGTCAAAGAATTCTTCGTGTTGGCGGCGTTCGGCGTATCATTACATCGGCCTCGCCTTCTCCGTCTACCATGCATTTTTTATGCGACTGAGTTCTCGGGTCAGTCGCCGTCGAAGTTTTCGAAACTCACTACTCTTCTCCAAATCACTGGGATCGGCCACATGTGCAGCAAATGCTGCATTCTTCTCCGACACCAATGCGCCAATCGTCGTATTGTTCTCATCAAGCCAATCGAGCCGTTTACAGTTTGCATGCCTGATTGTCTCCTCGGCAGCAGCTGTCACCTGGTCGCGAATGTAGTGTCACAGGTCGCCCACTGTGGCTATGCAGTCCACATCACACAAGCGTATACCCATCGTCTTCTCCAGCTCAATACGTTACGCCACAGTACCGACGGAGAGAATGTTAAATTTATGCGTATTCACGGCGGGAGTGCAATACATAGATTTACGAAAATATATGTACAGTTTGGTCCGCACCAATTTATGATCAGTGCCACACTCAGCTCCACACAGTAAACGTGTTATGCGCACTTCACACATGTCACGCCGACGTACGATGACATAGTCGAGCAGGTGAGCGTGACCACTCCGTGCGTGCGTTCAAGTCGCTATATCACTCGCACTCAGTGCAAACCGAGTGTTCGTGATCGTCAGGCCGTGAGTGGCACACAGTGAGAGCAGCCTGTCACTGTTCGCATTCGCTGAACCAATGCCATGCGGACCAATAACATCTGTCCACACCGATGCATCACGCCCGACGCGCGTGTTGAAATCACCTAGCAGAAATAGTCGGTCGCTCCTCAGCACAGACCGTATCATGGAGTGTAGTGTGTCACGAGTGTAGAATTGAGCATACGTGTCATCAGGCTAACACATGGTCGGACCATACGTGCTTTAAAAAGTGGCAAACTTACCTCTTCCGAGTAGTAGGTGAACAGTCATCAGTCGCGCGCTGATGCCAGCCGGCTCGCTCACGAGCTGGCAATGGAGGCGATCAGATATTGCAAATCTAACCCCACGATCACGTGGTGCTGAGGCGGCGTTGCCCACCCAGTAGAATGCGTAGCCAGCAACCGCTTCATACAACTTACCTTGCTCAGCGAGCCGGGTTTCACTGAGCGCCGCAATATCGATGCGGTAGCGCGTCAGTTCCATCGTGACCAGTGCAGCCGCCGCTCAAGGCGCTCATTCAAATTTCGCCCCAGTAGTGTGCGCACGTTTCAGCACCCGATGCTGAGTGCTTTGCGCGCAGGCATACGATTGCATTGACGGGCAATCGCACGCGAGGTGGCGGTTGGGTTTCGGAGGTTTGATTGAGGGACACCGCCCCAAACCTATGGCTCGATAGCCTGACCCATAAGGCAGTGGGTGGTTTCGACGTTTGCTTGAGGGACTCCGCCCGGAGCCTTTGGCTCAATAGCCTGACCCACAAGGCAATGGGAAGCACATCCAGCTCGGGAATGTGATTGCAGCGACACATTACGATTTGCTTGACGGCCGTCACACGCAGCCTTTGAGGTACTGGAACGATCGATATATGTTTTACGGTCGTAGTAGGATACACCTGCGACCACGGCCAGACGCAGGTGGGTTTTGGCGGGTTTGCACAAAATTGACCAGGGACTGCCTGGCTTGAGGCGGGCGGTAGCAAACCATTGAGCACCCAGTGCCTTCTCACCGTCAGAGACAATGCGTGGCGCTCGTGCTCTACGCCCATCGAGCTGTGAGCTAATAACCCGTAGACCTGTTGTATCCCATGACTAGGTATTACGGGAAAAGGACCATCGACCATTTCCTAACCACGAAAGAGGATGGACTAAGATACTGACAGGGCTCCCACACTTGACTGAAGGACGACTCGGGTCCTCAGCCAAGGTCTTCGATTAAATGTACACCGGAAAGGCAGCGGGTCTAGCACATGGTCAGTTACCTGACTCATGCCAATTGGTGTCCAGGAACTTAGCAAGGAGAAGAGCGTACCCCAACTCCCACCCAGCAGTCGAACCGAGGAGGCGTCCAGGACATGAGCCCAAGGGACAACAGTAGCAGCAGTAGGTAGACTATCTGTAAGGATCTAGTCAGCCTCAGGGAACCATAGGCTTTCCCGCAATATATATTGGTTGGCGGCGCCGGTTTCGGATATGGCTGTCACAGTGTCCAGCCACAGGACGCTTGCACCTACAGAGGGACCATGGGTGGCTTGCGCTGCACCACCCACTGCTCCATTCACACACCCCATATCCAGTGTAAACCCGAAGGAATAAGACCGGGAGGCATGTGGATGCGAGCCACGTTTCATCAACCGAGCCGGACCAAACTGCTTCACAGGCAAACACAAGCACGCTGTATTTGGGGATTAAATCACACACAAGGCGGTGGCTGGATCGTGGTCCATTCCACGCTGAGTGCATGAAACCACTCTTTGATCCTAACACGGCCACAAGGACCGTGCGCCCCGTCCCCTCCAGCAACGACCAACTGTCTCCTGGAGCCAGTATGTACGAGGTAGTGGGTAATAGACATGTAGGCACCTTGTCAACATACACATCAAGCGCAGCCACACCGGGGATGTCAAACAACAAACAATCAAGTGAAATGACATTATCAAGTAAAATATATCTGTTAAAGCTTGCCGATATGCCGACATAACTCTGCGCCAAATTAGCATATAATGTAAGTTGGTTAGCAGGGAATCCGCGATAAATACCAAATGTCCATAAGTTACTCAAAAAATGCCACAAACGCGATAAAGTTACCGAAGATAACCACAATTAGCGTAAGCAACGTGTACAAGTTAATAGATTATTCAGGTAGGTAGAACAAACCAAATAAGGTGGAATGAAATGTATCCAGCTTAAAAAGACCAAATATAAGTGTAAGCTGGTTTGGCCCAACTGCGTTGAAGAGGCATCATAAATGCAATATCAGCCTCACCATGGGGTTTATATAACAACTGAGAAGGGGAAACCGGATGGAAGAGGGCTACAGATCTGGTTGTTAGCCCGTGTCCGATAGAGTCTCTAAGTGCAGCGACAACTGATCTCGGGATCATATACAAGAAAACGACACACGTAGACCAGATTAACTCCCCAAATCAGTTGAGAAATGGGTTCCTGTCGCAGAATAGTTTGGCGATCCAGCATAACCTTACTAGGTGAAGTGATGCCAAACAAAACAAGTTGGACATCGAGCTAAGATTATAGCTGTGAGTAACTGTCCTCATGATTGAGTATTCTGAGAAATGGTTCAATGGTTCCTGCCTAATTATATCGATGAAGGGGACAACAGGAGACAGATCATCAGACCTCCAATCATCTAGTGATTTTGTTTGATAATTCCGGTAAGAACAGTTGAGAGTAATCCAAGGGGTACATGGAAAGGGGAACAATTGCAACACATTGAGACCTGGTATCAACCAAAGACACCTTGTCAGAATAATTAATCGGTGCTATGAAAACCTCTCTAACCGGTCATACGTTAGCATAAGTCGGTTACACAGCAAGATGTTCAGGTATCATTGACTGATGTTTAATCACTTTGACGGAGGTGCTAAATACGAAGGCTGCTGCACGATAACATGTATTTCGGCTTTCTGAGAAGTGAGAGCAGAAGATGAGACCCAGTTTGCGAGTCGAAAAGTTCAGTATAATTCTAGCTAGAAAAACATACACGGATACACGAATTAGCTGAGGAAATAGGATACGCCAGTATAGCGTTTATCCGGATTGCCTTAGAATGATGAGACGAAATGATCGCAGTCGAAAGGTGACAGCAGGATTGTAGAAAGAAATCTGGGGACCGGTCGCATCACTACACAACCACGGGTGTGAACGGCTTACCGCCAAAAGCACATCTGGAATGACACAGACCGTGAATGCTACGGGTTGTTTCTGAGCGTGGGAAAGTGCAAAAGTTGCGTACTGACTCACTGACACTAGTATCAAAACATAAACACTATACCCAACAGAATGCACAACTGCAAGAAACTACTCGCAAAGCCACAAATTTGTACCATCGAAAATGGTGCACCGGTTGATCCGTTTACTAAGACCGGAGGTGATCGACACAAAGCACAAACTCCGGGGGGCCTCACGGGTAAACTCCAAAGCTGGAACAGATCGCGACTTACAGGTGGAGAACACTGCTTCGACGGTTTCAAGTGCAGTTACTCAAATGAATAAATGCTATTAGATACATGATCTGGTGTAGTTCCAACGATGTACTTGTCGAATACTAGGAAGCGCGAACAGCCATATGTGGATGATGGAAAACCAATACCGATTGTTGTCGTTTCTGGGTCCAAAGTAACCAAGATTGACTGATATATTCTCGGAAAATAGCACCAGTTTAAGGCGGTTAATTGCGGTAGTCCTCGGAAAACGGGAAGCATGGAATTTAGTTGGACTTGACACAACTTGTAAAGAACAGCCGATCCTGATCAAGTTAAATCCTGCCAAAGATGCTACTCTGTCTAGGATGCCCGGGGTTAACGTAAATACAGATTCTGAAGCGAAAAATGTCTACTTAAGGCAGAAAAATTGAGGAAAAGGATGTGGTTGTAATGGGCGTTGAAGAGAGCGGGTGCAATATAAATATCAACATACAGTTACCATTATGGAAATGGCCCATCTTCATGGTAGAAATAAGGCAGGGGCTTGTGACAGCTTAAGGATGAGGGACTCTGATAACAGAAGCTGTGCTGAGTGATCAAGGAATAAGTGAAAAGAGTGCGGATGTAGCTAACCTAAACTGGCCTTCGTCTTAGAAACAGTAGAGTAATACATGCAGTCAAACGCGCCGTCAGATTACAAGACAAGCTCGTTACCTTTAGGCTACGGGTCATGAGTTCAGAGTGGTTTGGAAACAATCGGTTGGTATATCTGTTGGACAACCTTTCGCTTTTGACACAAAAGCATTGTCAAGCCAGGTGAATCAGTGTGCAATTGGAGTGGAACTGCATGGAGAAGATTGGAAAGCGACACTCGACTACAAATGTCACCACTATGGGCTTATCCGTTAAGGTCATGACGCACGAACGAGTGCCTAGACTATTCCTACTGATATCACGAAGTGTGACTGTAATGTCACTTTGGGCCAAGTTTCGGGTATCGCGGTTATCATCACTGTTCACTATAAAATACCACTGCAATTGCAAAATGATACCTGGCCTGACGAAGTGTTTGGGTCAAAGGCAAAACGATGTCCGAAAAATATGCCAACCGATTGTTTCCAAACCTCTCTGAACTCATGGCTTCTAGATCAGTTCCAAGTATCTTCCAAGATTTTGAAATTATAATTAAAGTGTGTCGTCTTATGTTATGAATTACCAACAAGGTCGTGGTCAGAGGGGGAAGCTAAGTGGTATAGGGTGGGGAAAGAAACTCGCAGCGCAAATGCAACTGAAGTCGATACGTTGCTATGTCAACAAGTGTATCCAATCAAACGTGTTCATCGTTTTTGGAACTCAACCAGAAAACCCGGAGGCTTCAACAGACTCCAACTTCGAAGTGAAGGCTCTTGTTCCTTCAGACCACATAATCAGTAGGCTTCCGCTCCTCGGTCACGCGAACAACGCACGTCATGAAAGTCGGTGTGCGCGAATGCGTAACACATGGCCCAGTCATCCGAGCCGCGTGCATGAAACAATGGTGCTGAGTGGTTCACTCGTTTTTTTCTGTATCAAATACACGACCCTGAACACCCTCATTGCTCTAACGGTGTGCCAAACTGTGAATGAGCTGGTGGTCGAACGCCACAAGTCTCTTAACGGCTGTCGATTTGCTGCCAGGTTTCACAGCCGTATAGTAGGATTGAAAGGATTGCTGCATTGTAGATTTTACCGCTCAGGGCGAGTGGTGTAGCGCCAATGCCACAGGTGACGAAGACTGACAAAAGCACTTCGAACTTTAACTATACGGTTCGTGACCTCAGCAGCTGCCGGCCCGTAGCCTTAAGGAGCACAAGCTTGCCTTGTAATCCAAGGGCGCGGATTCGAGTCTGCGTAGATACCGGGCGACCCACGCAGTATGCTTAGTCCGCGTGCAAATGGTGGTAGTTGCGCGGCAGCGAAGCAACGGTACTGCGTACCGCCGTACAGCCTGCCTGATTTCATGATCAATTCTATAAGTGCTGGTACAACTGACTAGGTAATCGAATTTCTGAGGAACGTCTAGCTGATTATCCCCAAGAATCAGATCATGGGGTGGTCTCTGTCCAACTTGGAGTAAAGCTTTGCACGGCCTGAAATAGCGTAATCAATGCTAGTCCGCCCAGTGAGTTGTCATAGATCAAGTCAACATCGTCAGCATACTCCAAGTCAAGAGGTGATAGATCACCTGAATACATCTCAACACCTAAATCGTGTCCAGTGAATGTATTTTTCATGACCTCGCTGATGGTGACATTACAAATGGAGAATGAAAGCGGGTATCCTTGTCTCACATCGCTGAAGAATTTGAAGAGTGGTAACAAATAGCCTTGAGCTCTCACTGTGTTGGAACTATGCGTTTAAAGCACAGTTTATGTTCAGGTATTTCGCCGGTACACCTCTCCCTATCAAACAGTCCCAAAGGTCACATGGATCCACTGAATGAAATGCATCTTTGACATCGAGGAACGCGACTAAAGTGAGTGGCCATTGTATGTGATGGTGCTACAACAATTGGCCTAAAATGAAGGTGTGGTCCATACAGCCACAATTTTTCCGAAATTTGACTTGCTCGTTACAAGTCTAACTTTCAATGGTGCAAGCGAATCCAGAAAGAACGAGAGAGGAAAGTAACTTGGAAGCGATGGAGATCAGACTGTTACCTCTGTGAATGTCACACTCCGAGCATTAGCATTCCTTAGAGCTAGGGATAATAGCAGGGCTGTTGCAGTTCAACAGTTACACTAATAAAACTTATGACCTATGTCTGCGCGAGTCCGGTTGGACGGAAACCGTTCTCTGCCAGCTCCGAATCTCAGTCGGAAATCAGAAGTCAACGCTTGGAGGCAAGAGCGTGTGGCGGAACCAGCTACCGAAACAGAAACAAGTAGTGTGGAAACCAGTGAATATTTATTGGCCCACCCACGAATGTGCGCGTTTCGGAACAGCTAGGTCAGCTGCTCTGATTGGTAGGTCAGTTCCGCAATAAAATGGGCTAGGTACGTGCGTCGTGTAGACCAGAGCGTTCCTGATGCCAGCATTCCTGGAACGTCTTGATGTTTCTTTTGTACATCATTAGTTCGAATTGTTTCCCACTGAATTAATGAGTTTTCCTGGGAGATTTTACTCTCAATGACAAAACCTGCAAATCGTATATAGGAGCAGGTCTTCGGATTTGAAAAGGGTTGTAGGACGTTTAGATCGTCGCGTGGCATTATTCAACTTCAGCACTCCGATCTCACGTTCAATCTCTGAGCGAGAATGCGAATCCAAAGGGACGGGCCATGGAACAAAGTAATCACTGACTGACAAAGAAGCTAATAACAGACCGATTAAAATGTTTTCGCAGTGCCCAGTCCAAGGTTCCAAGTGCTTGACAAATGGTGGATAGGCACAGACTCGCTAACATCAGGTAACCTGGTGCTCGTTTCCCGTGTCAGCAGGAATGGCTTCCGATGGTTACTGAGGGCAGTAGCCGTCGCCATCTTTGACGCATGATGATACCACGAGTACTCGTATGCTCTCTTCTGGCCAGCATGGTTTTGCTCCCAGATACTTGCGAGTCCCAATGTCTTGGATCCCAGCCAGAATGTCTCAGCGAACATAAACGATTTACAGAAACTCTGCAGAAACACAATGTCCAGGACGAAAGTCAAACTTACCACATGAAAACAACTTTGGATATTAAGGACTGGCCAACATGCAAACACTGATCTTCAACACTGTTCAGTGAGCGTTTACTCAACCGAAATTCCAGCGCGCTTTGATACTCATTCGGAACATTTGGCTTCGCCAGTCGGTGGGTGTCAATGTGTTCACGGCGTCGTCGCGCGAGTTCGCCGAAATGCATCAGAGATCGGTTCATGGAAGTGCATGGTCGAAGTCGATATCATGGAACATATTTGAAACCGATCGGAAGTCATCATTTCAGAAAAGTTGGTAGACGACCGGTTAATATATTTATGGTGTTACACCATGGTGTAACACCATAAATATATTAACCGTCGACTACCAAGTTTTCTGAAATCATGGTCGGAGTCCTCGCTTGTGTCTTAAGTCAAACCGCAGTTTCTGCCGCAGTCTCGCCGTTAGTAATTAGCTACGATCTGACTGATTTTCGTAATTGCCAGTGCAACGACGGAACAACCTAAATCGAAGTAGGTCGCACCTATTATATACAAATATTGCTATTTCTAGCTATAAACCTAGACTATATGCACGGTCTGGGCATAAAACGGTCAAGACAGAAGAATATGTATTATAATCTTGTAATGGTGGTACTAAAGGGCAGAATAATATACAAGAGATGACTCACGACTAGGTTTGCAACGGCAGCGAAAACAAATAACAGTAACAGTTATGGTAAAAGTAGACAGGTAGAGGAAAAGTGCATACAATTGAAGTAAATGTAAAACGATACTCGGTTGAGCATTTAATGGTCTAAAGCACGAAAAGCACGTTTTTAGCTCGGAGGGTGGAAAGAGGTGGGAATAGGATCACTGAGTCATCAAGAGGGCACAATCGGGCTGGTAAAGGAAAGCAAAGCTCTTGCGTCTTTACACTCTCCTAGCGCTCATTCTCTCCTGTTGTAAGCTTCATATCTTCGGCCCTTCTTCCGGTATCGATTTTCAGTATAGCGTTGTCTGATAGGTGTTGCACGTAGTTCGCTGTTCCTACCGATGACCTACACCATTCTCAACTAGTCCTTGAGCCGTGCATAGTTTCGAGCAATTTCTTCTAGCCACAGACATTTTGAAGTGCGTCAAATGTTAACGATCGCTACATATATCTCCCTAAGGTACCTAACTCTACATGACCACTTATTTCTAGCTGTATCGGTAGTGTTGTAGCAATCAAAGTTGCTCACGTAAGAAGTCAGTACAGTCCCGGATGGCTCTGAAATGGAAATCGTAGTCAGAGCGATAGTATTTGATAAACGGATGTCGTGGGTTTCGGCAAACAGGCATTCCAAAGCGGTATTCTTCATCGTGGTGCACGTGTGCACCCCTATCCCACACTGTCGCTGCCTCAAGAAGTCCTTTCTTTACTAATGATGTCGACTGTTCGAAAGTGACACATCATCACCGACAGTTAAAGTATCTATTACGGCAGTAGACTGACGTAAAGTGCTTGCAGAATTGTTGTGGTTGGCTCTCTTATGTGCGGTTATCTCCTGCCATCGCGCAGTCTTACTTGGCACACCTACCTATGCAACAGGCAGACCAACAACGATAAAATCATTGTCAGGAGAATGGACAGGAAAAACTAGTACAGTAATACCGAGGCTCCAGACATCAGGATGAGGACCCTGGGGTTCCCGTGGTAGTGTGTGCTCGGGATTCCCAGCGATCATATCTTCGGCTGGGTCAAAGACTAGGAGACAATTATTCGTGCACTTATTGGTCTTCTAACCGAGACCCATAGAATGAAAATTTTTAACATAGGGAAAGAGTATTGAATGTGTCTTCTCGGGGCACTCCCCCAGAACTGATGCTAGTAATTTGGTTGGAACCGACACAACCCAACCGATTGGGGTTCTGATGGAGTACACATCACTAGGACCATCGCGCCTCTGTTCCAACATCCAATGAAGATAGGAATTATCGGTTCCAAGCAAAAGTCGCACGTTTCCCTCTAGCTCCGGTAGTTCCAAGTTAGATAGATGAACTTATTTCCGTAAGTCTCTTTTCGGTGTCTACGGTAATTGCTTGAGGAAGACTACTGAGTGATCTGAATTGTTTCAGCCTAACGGTCTCGTCTCTATTCAGCGAGTAGACCTTTAGGTTCGCCAGTTGTGACTCCATCTCACATTGAGCAAAAATCGTGCGAATCTTTAAGGTCGCCACGGTCCCTCGCACCTTGAATTCGTGCAGTAAAGTTGAATCGACTAATGAACTGTCTGATCCACTATCTATCAATGCTAATGTCTGAACTGTGCCAGTAGGACCAGAAATGAATATTAATAGTACGCCTGAGGACACATGCGAAGTCAATATGGTGAAATGTAAAATTAGAACTATGGGTGTCATCTTTCGTGACATTCTTGTCATTCTGATCAGCGTGGAGCAGCGGATGATGTGGACCTTAACAGAAATGTAACTTAGAAATCCTGCATGAACGGCAGCTGAGATAATCGTGGTTTGGCTTCAAGCATAACTGAGATATCTGTTTGGTACGACAAAAATTTCAAGCGTTCTTGGCGGCTAAGCTTGCGAAAGTCGTCACATTAATCGAAACAGTGGTGTCTTTTGCATTAAATTCACTTACGGTGAAACCTTTCCAGTGAAGTGAAGGCGTTGAGACGGGATACATTACCGAGAGGCTTCACAGCGTCACTTTTCTCAGCGTTGGATGATATTCCATGTGACCGTGAGGCAAAGCATAGATATGTGTCAATGATGTCAGCAGTCTCATCCATAAACTCGGTTAGATCGAAGAAGTTTGGTTCCCTCTCTGTCCGGATAATCTCGGCAGCGTAGTCGCCTCACTTGAACTGAAGGTGGCTAGGAAGCCAACTGACAATAGAACCAATTGTTCTCGATGCATTTAAATCAGCTTTATAGTTTAATTGATTCAATGTTAGGTAGCATGATCGGAGGTCCCCAGTTAAACGGGACAAAGCAGTAAAACCATTTGGTCTGATATTCGGGTCATCAGTTAAGGGATTAATATGCGTTTTAGCCATCACATGAGGCCATCTAAAGCGCTTCCGTATGATACCCATTGGGTATAAAGATCCAGTACCGAACTGGATTGTCATCAAACGTGATCAGCTCGCGTTCTGGGAGGCAATAAGAGGGTTCGAAGACATCGTTGCGTAAAGCAGCCTCACAGAGGCCAGAGCGCGCCGCCAGGATTCGATCCGAAAACCCTGGGGTTGCCGAACGACTAACGCGATCAAGGGTGACGCCTCCGCGCCGTCATTAAATGACTGCATAAACGGCGCTTTAAGAAGAACACTTGATGAGAAACTATCTGCTCCACGTGAGGCAAATAGTATTTCTTTAGTAGGTAATAAATCGAATTTCGTAATTCGCTTCTCAGAAACATCGGAAGTAGACATTTTAACCTCAAAGCAGGTACCAGTAACGTAGTTCTTTCTTCAGCACTCCAAAGTCCAACAGTAGAACTAACTTCATGGTAATGTTGAAAATCAAGATCATACATATTTTCAGTAGACATATTTGCACTAGTCAACTTATGTAACGACGGAACACCCTAAATCGAAATAGGTCGCACCTATTATATACAAATATTGCTATTTCTAGCTATAAACCTAGACTATATGCACGGTCTGGGCATAAAACGGTCAAGACAGAAGAATATGTATTATAATCTTGTAATGGTGGTACTAAAGGGCAGAATAATATACAAGAGATGACTCACGACTAGGTTTGCAACGGCAGCGAAAACAAATAACAGTAACAGTTATGGTAAAAGTAGACAGGTAGAAGAAAAGTGCATACAATTGAAGTAAATGTAAAACGATACTCGGTTGAGCATTTAATGGTCTAAAGCACGAAAAGCACGTTTTTAGCTCGGAGGGTGGAAAGAGGTGGGAATAGGATCACTGAGTCATCAAGAGGGAACAATCGGGCTGGTAAAGTAAAGCAAAGCTCTTGCGGACTTTGCAGGCGGTGATTTTGGTGGATGTCATGTCACTGTTCTGCGCGTGCAATGTCTGAAGTTTGTGCTCGCGGAAATAGACGAGCTTCCTTCCACAGGCGTACCAACGGCTCACCGTCATTTTACTAGAACATACGCAATGCTTAGCACTAAGATATAACTCATCACAGTATAATTTCCCAAGTGGAGCGTTTAAAGCATTTGTTAACACTACAGTATCTGCGCTTCTGCCATAATGACGAAACTAGTTCAATTAGTGTGAAATGCCATCCATTACCGAGTCAGCACTAGAATTTTTGGAGACGTATGCATCAGTGACAAAAAGACACTTATTGGTTTTGAAAGGGCACACACCCGGCTATTGTTTGAGATCTAGTCAACAACAGCAGCTCCAGCCCGGGAGCTCAGTAATGCCCAGGCCGGCTTGACTAACATTCGGAGCTGCATTATCACTGGATAGACGCAGTGAGAATTTACCGCCAGGTTTCCGATGAGCAGCAGACACGGATCGATACGGCCTCTACTGTTCGGGTAAGCGCTGTCTGTTGATAAATCTGTAACCAAGCATGCATACTGAGTCATGTTAATCTGAGCAAGGATAGACGGCTCCAAACAGAGGTGGATGAACTGAGGTCATCCGCGTGGTTGGACGTGGCCTTGTCGACAGGGCAGAAGTGAAGCTCCGCGATTTCGTATGATAAAACGGATGTGAAACGTCCATCAAAGCAAGGCAAGGGAGGGCCAAGAATTGAGGGGTTGAAAGTGAAGTTGGAAAAAAATGAAAAGGCGTAAGAGGAGAAATGAGAGGACCGCAAAGCTTAAGTAGAAGTACACTCACACCTATTCGTCCTGCTCGATGCAGCAGAGAGGATGCTGCTGATTAGTCACTGCGACGGCAACAGCAATTATTTAAAAAGAGGTTCGTTGTATTGTATCGCGTGGCTAGGGTACTGTCAGGTTGCCCAAGTCCGGACAGGGGAACGATCAGGGTTCTCAATCAAGGTTTGAGTTAAAAATCCTAACCGCGAGTCAGCGGGCTAAGAAGCCACACACTCCAAACCCCAACTTTGAAGGACAGGAGATAGTTTGTCTGGTTGCTAACCATTGAACAATCTGGTATGGGTGGCACTGAAGATTTAAGAAGCACAATCCAGCACAGATGAATGGATCATTGAGACATGCAAACCGTCGCATTAGGTTAAGGTTCAGTCTCGTCGCGAAGGATTTATACGATCAAATAGCAGGAAAACAAATATCAAGTTGTAATGGTGGACTTCATGTTACAGATCCGAGAAAAGACGTGACTATGGCGGAAAAAGCAATTCCCAAAAGTCAAAATATTCAAGGTGGTACAAGAAACCAAAGGTCCTAAGGATGAGAAACATGTAATTCCCGGAGTCGATCGAGCCAACAACACTGTGCACCGCAAAATAAGCAAACTGAGTAGGAGATTTAGCGATAAGTGAAAGCACAAGTAAATCGAATGTGTCAGTAGGAACTCACCCCGGACGTTGCCAACGAAGTATGAGGGAACGATCTGGCCGCCCAGCGAACAAGCATAATTGGTTGCACCACTTGACTGCGAGCGTTGTGAGTGCTCCTTCAGTAGCCGCATCAAAGCACATAGTCCGCAAAAGCGGCTCTTATTTAGCCCCGACTGAAGATTTGCAGCCTGGCCCGTGGCAACAGTACATGTGTTTGGGCTAGAGTGTTTCGTGGTTATGTAGGCCAGAAGTGGTCCGGTTGCAAGAAGGCATTGGAGGACAGAATTCAGATAGCAGGTGTTACCGGCATTTCCTAAACCCAAGGGATGCCGTGGAATATATTGACATCCAGCTCGGCATAGGCGTTCCAATTCTGAGTCATCACAAAGGACCGGGTCATTTCTCGTTGCTAATTCAGAAGTGATAAAAAAGGAAGACTAAGTTGAAACCAACAAAAATGCACCGCGGACTCATGGGGATCAAAAACTAAAAGCGACAATAAACGGACACTAGTATGTACTGAATTCAGTGTCAAACAAGCTAACACGACAAATAGACACCCTAATATCCTGGTTTGTGAAAAGTCAATGAAAGCAGTGAGTTGGCTTATGACCAACAGAGGTCAAATGAATGACTGTGCTCGCGAATAAGTAAAGGAAAAGAACAGTCATGCGGTTCAGACTAAGGACTACTGGACCTAGTATTATCCAGAAGAGAGATCAATTATCCTACAGACGGCTGGATGACGTACTTTGGATGCCGGTTCACAAGAATCCTCAGTAAGATTTATTAGAGATCCCATCTAGCTGGAACAAAATGGAAGAGCTATCAATGAACAGTCGAATAGAGTAATGAGGTAGGGAGGAAGAACAAGAAATAACCAGCTTTTGGAAGAGGGACTATATAAACAGAAATAGATGAAAAAGCGTCAGGAAAAATAAGAGGGGGAATTCGGTCGAGTTATTGCGGACTGAATCCACAAGGCGGAACAAGAAAGGAGAGAAATAGCTACTAGATTTATCTGCTTTAAGACCGGGTCTGGAATAAAGGACGATTGTAAAAATGATCAACAACATATAGAAGCGAAACCTAAAGTATGGGGAAAGGAAAATGGCCTTTCTGGACAGAGTTGTGAGCACATACCGGAAGACCGGCGCTCAAGATGGACGAAATGCGATAACCAAAGGCAGTGTGAACCGGAAGCAAACTCCAGGTGCATGAGTGATTCGTAACCATTGGTCTGTAGTGTCCACTTTCAAGTCCTATGATGAAGAACAAGTAGCACGGAGGGATGAACAAATACACCGATGACAAAGTGGTGACCAGTCGATAATCGCGTGTTTAGGAATGTAGCAAACAAGAATACGAATGTTCACATTCAGCGCATAAACGGTGGCACAAAGAGCGAAGCAGGCGCAACTTTTTAAGACAATAATAGAAACCATAAAAGGAATAGTGCGTAAAACCCAGTCATAAGGTCGTGAGTCACCTGCATCAGTTATCGGTAAAAAACCGCAAAGGCTCGTTGGGAACCATCAGAAAGGCGGAAGAGAGGAAATCCGTTCCGGATAGAATAATCGGATAAATAATGAACCCTCGGCTTACTCGGAGCTGCGTCAGAGGAATAAGCACACGGTGGGAACCCCGCAGCACACTAAAACAAGAGGCAAATGAGAAGTAACCTTTGAATTATGCTGTAGCGCCATGTCCCCAGGTTCCAAGCTAACCAAATGCAGGGACAACGAACCGATCGATTCAAGAGCAGACGTGCTCATAACTTCATTAGTTGGTTAGCCGGAAAACAATCGTTTTCCTAGCAAAGCAACCTGTTTTAGAGCAAAGCAAATGCTCATGCGATTGGTACTGGAGATGGTAAGCGGCATGCGAAAATAGCGCAGCCTAAATTGCGAAGTCGGAATCTAGCTTAGTTGGTCCATTTCAGCGTCACTCAGATCGTTGTCGACGTCCGATGCGAAGAGTGGAACGCTCATTTTGTAAAGGGAATAGTGAAGCCAGGTTAAAACTAGTAAAGCCTGACTCCAAAGCAACTCCCAGGTGTTTTTAATTGATAGAAAAAGCAAGATCGTACCAAATCCGCTAAATACTCTCAAATCTCCACCCATATCGAGTCTTTCTCATCCAGAGACCGGAAGAGCTACGGCGACAGATAGTAAAAGGTAACAAAGAGTCGACATCACTTACGATCTTATTCAGTGAAACTATGCGACCTGCTTTGGTTTTATCACAATTGACTTCTGCTGACAAACAATGGTGAGTGCAGTATGTGGGCGAGCCAAGAGCCTATGAGAACAGTTTACATAATAATCACTTTGCGTCATATGAAAAAGGTAACAGTCCAAGGTCTCACAAAATGGAGCACACGCTACATGCGCCGATCGTCATTCCATACACAACTACAACTGTTCCGACAAAGGACTGATTGGTGATGTTGTAATTGACTGTCTATCTCAACATAGAAGATAGGACGTACAGAAAACATCAGGACTACTGATCGGTTCGAATGTATGGCTTGTTAGTGAACGGTCACCGTTTTAAGCGGGCGAGCTCACAGGCGACTAGTGGTGGCCCCGTGGCAGCGAAGCATGGGTACGACGCACCAGCGTACCTGTGATACCTTCAAAGGAGGCAGATAATGAAGATATTCAGGTGTCACTTCTAAGAACTCAACAACTGGACGTACACGTACATCAGCAAGCTAATGAAGTTGATTGCTAGCTGCCGAACAACCTAGTGGTACCAGCTGGGTGGTTGGGGACTATCCCGTTCCTGCTAATGATTCGGCGGCAGTGTTCCAAGACATGGTGGGGTTTTGCCTATAAAAAGCCACAAATGTCTGTTAAAAAACACTGTGACATGGCGGATGTGACTCGCTACTAAAGAGCCACTGCCCCTTGCTTAATTCTGGTGTGGCATTACAAATCTAACAATCCGATGCTGAAACTGTGAAGAGAATTGGGTCGCTGCTTGAGAAACGTTTAAACGTAATGCGTATGAAGTGAAAAATCGATCACCGTGATAGAAGAGCACCTCCTAATGAATGGATCAATGAAACCTGCCTAGACCAAATACCAGGCATCTTTCAGAAATCAAGTTGATTAATCGCACTGGTTGGTCAAAAGAAGGCTCACGGACAACCTAATACTATTACTGATAAGTGAAGAACAAGAGGGAATAGAGAATGCTCAAAAAGCAAAGCAAGAACATATAAACATCAGCAATCCGCATCATGTAATTATCGCGTGTCTGGCAGCCAGTATACCGTATCTGCGACCTAGGCTTTTTGATCGGCCAATCGGGGCAAACAGATTTTCCTCGAACACACAATCAAAGCGCCCAGTGCGACCTTGGTGACCATAACTGGTGACGGAAAATTTTTAACTGAAGAACCAGAGAATGTCGTTTTCAGCGGAGCTAACTGCAATAATTCAACATCAACAGAAGCAATTCGAAGAAGGCTGAACACGATTGTCCAGAATATCTTTCAGCGGTTTGCGGTTCAAACAATACCAAACTATGAAAAGCAGCAGTCATCAGCGGATGCGGTTGCCAACAGCATCAGTGACTCGGATGCCGACCAAACCTTCGAATCTTGGTTCAGAAGATATGAAGACGTTTTCCAGTCTTAATTTGCCGATGCTGATGACAGATGGAAGTGCATACTGGATTTGCAGATCGGAACTAAGGAGCACACGTTTCGCATCGCATATTGGCAAAATGCCTTAAATATTTTATCTTCGACCAATGTGCACCTCTGTTAAATGACATTTCTGCGAACAGTCTTTATCCAACGTCCGATACAGCTGCGCGAAGCTCGTTACTCGAGTACTGTCAACCGTCATTGCGAGAGCTCCAAGCTAAAAGAAATGATGGACGGTCAGTCCAAGCCCTAATTTTGGTTTGTGCTCTCCAAGCGCCAAAGGATGCCGAAATACGCATGAAGCTGCTTGGCAAAATTGAGCAGGATCCGTCCATCAACCAGATGTTCAGCACCTCGGAATGCCACAGGTTAATACACATGAAGCACGACAAGAACCTGATTGTTCAAGGGCACAGTCCATGTCATTTAGATGTGCTGGTGTCAAACCAGTGAGTTCAGCGACGGTCCAAAACTCAGTGAAGTGAAACAGACCACCATCCGCATGCTGACAATGTGGGGAACGGCATCTCGTCAAATTCTGCTCGTTCAAGAATCATCTTTGTCAGAAATGCAACGAACGAGGCCACAAAGTGGATCATTGCCGTGCAGCTAGTTTCAACAACTACATCTCCACCAAATATTCCGAGAAGATTGCTCCCGTGTAGCTTTGACAAAACAGATGTCAGCTTTGTGTTGTATTTACTACTTCTGATGCGTGGGACGCAAAACGCAATAGGCTCGTTACGGTGGATGTGGACCAAGTGCACGTGCTCTTCCAAATTTACGCTGTCCCAGATACCACGGTCATATCCGGGGAAACTTGTAAGAAAATCGGTGAACTCTGATTGCAACCAGTGCTTTAGGAGGACAACTATACTTGGTCAGTGAAAGTTATTAATCTGTTATGTTCAAATATTGCCAGTTAAAAAGACCTTGCTAAGTAACAAAACACCAGACCTGAACCTACTCGGACTCGACTAAATTGACAATATGAACTCGTTGGATGTTCCCTTGAATTCAGTGTGCAACAAATAAAGCGACGCAGCAGTGAATTGGACGGAGACCATACAGAGGAAATATTCGCAAGTGTTTCAGGATGGTTTTGGATTGTGCACGAAAACCAATGTCAATTTGTCCCTAGGGCCAGACGCAAAGCCAATCTTTAGACCGAAGCAACCGGTTCTATATGCAGCCATTTCAATCGTCGACCAAGAATTTGACAGGATACAGGCAGCCGGAGTTATCAAACCGACCGATTACCGTACTTGGGCCGCTCCCTTGAGATTGTCAAGAAAGCAAACGGAATAATCCGTCTATGAAAAGATTAATCTACAGGCGTGAATGCTACGTTAGAAGACTACAAGTATCCCCAGCTCTTCAATCACTTCAATCAAATTTCTGATGCTTTGGCCACCGCGGAGGATAATCAACGGTGCCCTATCTGCTGCATCGAGCAGGGTGGACAGGGGTTTGGATGCCACTGCTCAAGACTTTCCGTCTTCTTATTCCCCCCCTTATTCTCCCGTTCCAGCTTCACTTTTATCCCCAGTTTTCAACCCCCCAATTCTCGGCCCTTCCCCACCTTGCTTCAATAGTCGCTTGTCTTTTAGTTTCAACTCACAGATGGACGCGGAGCGTCATTCCTACCCTGTCAATAGGCCCATGTCCAAGCAAGCGGCCCATTCCAGTTCATCGCCTTCCATTTGGAGCCCTCGATCCTCCTTCAGACTGGCATGCCTCAGTGTTCGCACATTGCTTCAGATCAGTCAACAGGCAGCACTTGCCCGGTGTTGGTATTGCCCCGAGTCCCCGGGCTGAAGCTGCTCTGGCTGATTGGATTCCAATCAGTAGCCGGATGTATGCGGTCCGATTCGTTGGGTCGTTTAAAACTTCGAAGTCGCGTGGGACTAACAGGTGTCTATTCGTTATCGCTGCCTATGCACCGACAAACTGTAGCGATGACTCGGTAAAAGACGATTTCTATCGTCAACTGAAAGAACTCCTTCGCCACAGAAGAAGTACGGACACTGTTGTGCTGGCGGGGGATCTGAACGCTCAAGTTGGAAAAGTATCCACTGATGAGCTGCACCTGGGCGGCCAACATGGTGTAGGCTCCCGTAATGATTACGGTGAGCGGTTACTTCATTTGTGTGAGGATGCTCGCTTATTTCTTGCGAGCACTAATTTCCGGCACAGCACTCGCCGGAGGGTCACTTGGCGCCCACCAGCCCCGAACCAACCTTGGACGCAAATCGATCACATTGCAATCAGTTACCGCTGGAGAGGCTGCGTCCAGAACTGTCGTTCGATTTGGAGCACAGGTGTGGACACCGACCATGCACTTATATGTGCTGACCTGCGGATGCACATTGGCGGACGCCCAAGACAACGTTGTGAGCGTATTGACAACAGCCAATTATTCTCAATGCCTATCAAAGTATGCTGTCATGCGAGTTGGATAAACGCTCACTGGATGCAATTGAAGCTCACTGGTCTCATATTCACCAGACCTTACTAGCAGCAGGAAAATCCTCATGTGGTATGTCTAGTCGCCAACATGGACATTGGGTCTCTTCAATGTCTCTGGAACTTATCGATGCTCGCCGGCATATTCCGGCTGGAAGCGAACACAATGAAACTCGCAAAGAGCTCCGGGCAAGACTCCGTGCTAGCATGAAGAGAGACCGCGAATCCTGGTGGTCTCATCGTGCATCAGAGATGGAAATGGCCGCTGCCCTTAGTAACCATAGTAAGTTGTTCCGTCTGATAGGGGAATTGGGCGGCAGAAGACCTGGTGTTAGTGAAACAATTTGTGACGAGAGTGGACAGCCTATCCACAACTTATCAAAACGCTTGGAGCGTTGGGCTGAGCACTTTAAAAGGCAATTTAATCGGCCGGAATTGTTAAATTTCTCGCCGGCCACTGATCGCCTCACTCCCTGGGCTGTCCCTTTGGATCCACCCTCTCGCTCAGAAGTCGAACGTGAGATCTCACTGTTGAAGTTCAATAAAGCCACGGGACCTGATGATCTTCCTCCAGCCCTCTTCAAATTCGGGGGACCTGCTCCTGTGGATAATTTACACGAATTGCTAGTTAAACTGTGGAAGAAGGAAACCGTCCCAACCGACTGGAGCCGCTCCGTCATAGTCCCAACTTTCAAGGGAGGCTCACGATCGGAATGCGGCAGCCATAGAAGAATCAGTCGGATCTCCATCGCCTCCAAATTGCTTGCCTCTGTCATCCTTCACAGACTGACTGGCACGCGTGAAAGCCAGATTCGTGAAGAGCAAGCCGGGTTGCGTCGAGGGCGTGGCTGAACTGACCACATCTTCACTTTGCGTCAGTTGTTGGAGCACCGTCACATATACTGGCGGCCCACCGTTGTCGTGTGCCTCGATATCAAAGGTGCATTCGATTCTGTGGATAGACTTGAACTTTGGGACTGTCTACTCAGGAAAGGTGTACCTAAGAAATATGTGGATATTATCCAAGCATTATATGCTCGTAGCTCGGGCAGAGTGAGGGCTTACGGCAAGTTGTCGTCGCCCTTTAATATCTCCAGCGGTGGGAGACAAGGATGCCCGCTGTCACCTTTCCTCCTTAACTTCGCTGTTGACGAAGTCATGGAAATCCCGTTCACAGGACATGACTTAGAAGTTGTGGAGCTACTCCCAAGAGAACGACTTCTTGACTTAGAGTATGCTGATGATATTGCCCTAATCTGTGACAGCTCACAAACGTGCCAAGCGGCACTGGACAGATTAGCACTAGCTGTCTGTCAATTCGGGCTTTGCTTCGCACCCTCGAAGTGCAAAGCGTTCCTCCAAGATTGGTCTGGACCGCCTCCTTTGCTGACCGTTGGTTGGGATCATCTAGAAGTCGTACAAAAACTCAACTACCTAGGAAGTTGTATCAGCGCACGTGGGATTGAAGATGAGATCACGAACAGTATATCATCATCATCATCATCATTATACATGTCAGCTAGAGATGGTAAAACACCTCCGCTATTGTACCGCAATACATAAAGGAAATACATACATACAATACATAAAGGAAAAATAAATACGACAGTTGAATGCCAGCTGAACTACCAGCAACGGATAGGCATCGTTCCGGTAAGCTAACAGCCGGCTACTAGGCAAAAAGAAAAAATTCTTATGTTTTACGCTATGAGATAAGATCGTAGGTGGAGGGGGAGGCTAAAGGGATGGGGAGGGACAAAGAAACTCACAGCAGGAACGCCACTGAGGTCGGCTCCTTGCCATATCAACAAGTGTATCCAGCCAAACGTGTTCACCGTCTTTTGGACACCAACCAGGGAGCCGTGAAGCTCCAACTGGGGCCAGCTCAGAAGTGAGGGCCTTCACTCCTCTGGACCAAGTCATCGCTTGGCCACCCCTCTTCTTCCATCCACATCCCCGGCGCACAAACAACGCACGTCGAGGGAGTCGGTGGGCTGGCATGCGCAACACGTGGCCCAGCCATCGGAGCCTGGTACGTGAAATGACGGTGCTGAGCGGTTCATTCCCTTTTCCTAGGCCGTAAACAAGGCGTCGAACACGCTCGTTACTCACGCGGTGTTCCCACCAGATGTGAGCCAAACTGCGAAGGCACCGATGGTCGAACGTAACTAGCCTCTTCATGTCCGCCGATCTTAGGGGCCAGGTTTCTCAACCGTACAGTAAGGTCGAACGTACCGCTGCATTGTACACTCTACCCTTCAGGGCGAGAGTAATGTCGCGCCGTCGCCATAGGTGGCGAAGGTTAGCAAAAGCACTTCGAGCTTTCGCTATGCGGTTCGTGATCTCGTCTTCGATCCCAAGGGCGCTGATACAACTTCCCAGGTAATTGAATTTCTGAACGACTTCTAGCTGATCCCCACCAAGGGTCAGCACAGGGGGCGAACCCTGCCAATCCTGGAAGAACGCTTTGCACTTCGATGGTGCAAAGCAAAGCCCGAAGCGACTGACAGCCAGTGCTAATCTGTCCAGCGCGGCTTGGCACGTCTGGGAGCTGTCACAGATGAGGGCAATGTCGTCTGCATACTCCAAGTCAAGGAGTCGTTCTCCTGGGAGTAGCTCCACACCTTCCAAGTCATGTCCTGTAAATGCAATCTCCATGACTTCGTCAATAGCGAAGTTGAATAGGAAAGGTGACAGCGGGCATCCTTGTCTCACACCGCTGGAGATATTGAAGGGTGGCGACAGCCTGCTGTAAGCCCTTACTCTGCCCGTGCTACGCGCATATAATGCTTGGATAATATTTACATATTCTCGGGCACACCTTTCCTGAGTAGACAATTCCAAAGGGCACATCGATCAACCGAATCGAAGGCACCTTTGATGTCGAGGAACACGACTACAGTGGGCCGCCAATATGTGTGACGGTGCTCCAACAACTGACGCAAGGTGAAGATGTGGTCGATGCAGCCACGACCCCGACGAAACCCGGCTTGCTCCTCACGAATCTGGCTTTCACGAGCGCCAGTCAGTCTGTGGAGAAATATAGACGCGAGTAATTTGGAGGCGATGGAGATCAGACTGATTCCTCTATGGTTGCCGCATTCCGAGCGCGAGCCGCCTTTGAAGATGGGAACAATAACGGAGCGGCTCCAGTCGGTTGGGACAGTTTCCTGCTCCCACAGTTTAGTAATTCATGCAAAGCATCAACAAGAGCAGAGCCTCCAAATTTGAAGAGGGCTGGAGGAAGATCATCTGGTCCCGCGGCTTTGTTCAACTTCAACAGCCCGATCTCACGTTCGACTTCTGAGCGAGAGGGTGGATCCAAAGGGACAGCCCACGGAGCGGGGCGATCAGTGACCGGCGAATCGAACAATTCTTGCCGATTAAATTGCTTTTCAAAATGTTCAGCCCAACACTCCAGACGTTTTGACAAATTGTGGATAGGCTGTCCACTCTCGTCACGTATAGTTTCACCAGGTCTCCTGCTGCCCGTTTCCCGTATCAGACGGAATAACTTACGATGGTTGCCAAGGGCAGCGGCCACTTCCATCTCTGACGCACGATGAGACCACCAGGATTCGCGGTCTCTCTTCATGCTAGCACGGAGTTTTGCCCGGAGCTCTTTGCGAGTTTCATTGTGCTCGCTTCCAGCCGGGATTTGCCGGCGAGCATCTATAAGTTCCAGAGACTGCGAAGAGACCCAATGTCCATGTTGTCTATTAGACATACCACATGAGGATTTTCCTGCTGCTAGTAAGGTCTGGCGAACATGTGACCAGTGACCATCAATTGTCTCCTGTGAGCGCTTGCTCAACTCGCATGTTAGCGTACTTCGATACGCATTCAGAACAGCTGGTTTTGTCAGTTGGCTGGTGTCAATACGCTCACAGCGTCGTCGTGGGCGTCCGCCAAAACGCATCCGCATGTCAGTACATACAAGTGCATGCTCGGTGTCCACACATGTGCTCCAAATCGAGCGACAATTCCGGATGCAGCCTCTTTAGCGGTAACTTATCGCAATGTGATCGATTTGTGTCCAAGGCTGTTTCGAGGTTGGTGGGCGCCAAGTCACCCTCCGGCGGGTGCTGTGTCGGAAATTAGTGCTCGCAAGAAATAAGCGAGCATCTTCACACAAATGAAGTAACCGCTCACCGTAATCATTACGGGAGCCTACACCGTGTTGACCGCCCAGATGCAGTTCATCAGTGGACAACTTTCCAACTTGTGCGTTCATATCCCCCGCCAGCACAACAGTGTCCGTGCTTCTTCTGTGGCGAAGGAGCTGGGTCAGTTGGCGGTAGAAGTCGTTCTTTACCGAATCATCGCTACAGTTTGTGGGCGCATAGGCAGCGATGATGAATAGACACCTGTTGGTCCCACGTGACTTCGAAGCTTTGAACGAGCCAGCTAATCGGACCGCACACATCCGGCTACTGATTGGAATCCAATCAACCAGAGCAGCTTCAGCCTGGGGACTCAGGGCAATACCAACACCGGCTTGGCCGGTGCTCGAAGCTGCATCGTCACCGGATAGGCGCAAGGAGAAAATACTGCTTGCGTCCTCTGAAGGGGATCGCAGAGTGAGCACAGTGCTCGAGTCTTGCAGGCGAGTCTCTGATAAGCAGCAGATATCGATCGAGAGGGTCTCCAATGTTCGGGTAAGTGCTGCCTGTTGACCGATTTGTAGCAATGTGCGTACATTAAGGCATGCCAATCTGAAGGAGGATCGAGGGCTCCAAATGGAAGCCGATGAACTGGATTGGACCGCTTGGTTGGACATGGGCTTGTCGACAGGAGAGAAGTGACGCTCCGCGTTCACGTGTGAGTTGAAATTAGAAGGTAAATGCCTAGCAAAACATGTTGGGAGAGGGCCAAGAATTGGGGGGTTGAAAACTGGGGGGATATAAGTGAAGTTGGAATGGGACGGTAAGAGTGAAAAAGCGTAAGAGGGGGAATAAGAAGACGGGAAGGCTTGAGCAGTAGCATCCAAACCCCTATCCACCCTGCTCGATGCAGCAGATAGGGCACCGTATATTATCCTCTGCGGTGGCCAGAGCATCAAGAAATTGTTTGAAGGAAAATTCATAGTATTGCGTGGGCAGGATACTGTCAGGTTGCCCAGGCCTAGACAGGAGAACGATTAGGGTTCTCAACCAAAGCCTTTGGTTCAAAAACCTGACCCCAAGGCAGCGGGTTTGGCGTTGGGCTACAAGGAGTCCATTTTAAGGAATAAGGAGCCACCCTCATTCCAACCCCCAACCTGGAGGACCAGGAGGCTGAGTTTGTCTGGCCTCAAACCATTGACCAATCTGGTATGAGTGACTCTGAAGGTGCAAAAGCACCACGCAGCGTAGCTCAATGGATCGCTGAGGCACACAAACCATCGCACCACGGTAAGGTCCAGCCTCATTGCGATGGACGAACAGTATAGCAAAAGCTCGGGGCGCTTTTGCTAACCTTCGCCACTTATGGCGCCGGCGCGGCATCACTCTCACCCTGAAGGGTAGAGTGTACAATGCAGCGGTACGTTCGACCCTGCTGTACGATTGTGAAACCTGGCCCCTTAAAGCAACGGACCTGAAGAGGCTAGTTACGTTCAAACCACCGGTGCCTTCGCAATTTAGCTCACATCTGGTGGGAACACCGCGTGAGTAACGAGCGTGTTTGACGCCTTTTTTACGGCACAGGAAAAGGAACTGAACCGCTCAGCACCGTTATTTCACGCACCAGGCTCCGATGGCTCGGCCACGTGTTACGCATGCCAGCCCACTGACTCCCTCGACGTGCGTTGTTTGTGCGCCGGGGATGTGGATGGAAGAAGAGGGGTGGCCAAGCGATGACTTGGTCCAGAGGAATGAAGGCCTTCACTTCTGAGCTGGCCTCGGTTGGAGCGTCTCGGCTCCCTGGTTGAGGTCCGAAAGACGATGAACACGTTTGGTTGGACACACTTGCTGATATGGCAAGGAGCCGACCTCAGTGGCGTTCGTGCTGTGAGTTTCTGTCCCACCCCATCCTTCTTAGCCTCCCCTCCAGCCACGATCTCATTATTTAGCCTTATATAATTTTGCACAGCAATTTTTTTGATGCACAGTAGCCGGCTGGTAGCTTACCGGATCGATGCCCATCCCTTACCGGTAACTCAGCCGGCTTGCATCAGTTGCTTTTTTTCTCCTTTTTTCTATGTATTGCGGCACAGTAGCTGAAGTATTCCCCACCTCTGGCTAACGTGTATGATGATGATGCTCTTCTTGCAGACCTTTTTGCACGCCTGAACGGTGGCGTTTTGCTAATCTGGACTAGTCTGACGCATATTTTCAGATTGAAATATCGGAGGAATCGCGTGAGCTGCTACCGGTAAGCACCCACAGAGGACTATATGAGTATACTCGGCTCTGGCAACCTTTCAACAGAAGACGGATACGATACTACACAGAATACTATATATCGCTGCATATGTGGACGATGTCATTATCATGGGATCTAACCAGGAGGAATTACACCAACGAACAGGAGATGTGCTTGACAGGATAAAGAAGTGTGGATTTCGCCTAAAATGAACGAGTGCAAATTTTTCATGACCATTAAACATCTTGACTTTACCACTGAAAAAGTGTGTGACGACCTGATCCATCAAACATCGAGGTGATCAAGAGCACGCCACAACCTGAAGACGCAGCGACATTGAGATGATTCCTGGGTATGCTGTGTTACTACAGTACCTAGCTAACGTCCATGCACGACCTACGCCGACCATTAAACCGATTGCTGATGAAGTGTCCCGAATGTCAGGAAGCACTAGACATGATCAAGTCGTGATTAAGGTCAGAAGTGATGCTAACGCAATACGATTCAAAGCTGCCAATCGTCGTGGCATCGGATGCATTCAGCTATAAGGTTGGCGCAGTCGTCTCCCACATTTTCCCAGACGGGTCTGAGAAGCCAGTCGCTCATGCCGCACGTTCGTTGACAGCAGCGGAAATAAATTACGGTCAAATTGAGGAGGCTCCCGATATTGTGTTGCAGTGAAGTATTTCAAGAAAATGTTATGACAGTCACATTTCCCTAGTAAGGGACCACAAACAGCCTCTTGCTATATTCGGCTCGGTATATATGGCCAATAGTTTGCAGATCCGCTACGACTTTGTTGAAAGATGATTTCAATATCAAATACCGATCTACAAGCGACATCTGTCAGGCGGATGCGCTGTCACGCCTGTTGGGCAAACAGCACCAACCAGAAGACACCATTGTTGCGAATATCTCCAGTCCAAAATACTTTGCAGCCTGATTCGAGACATCCCCATAAGACACCCGTTGCTGTCAAAGGTGAGTAGGTTTTACCATTCACAGTGGCCATGAAGATTTCGGACGCGCAGCTACAACAAGGAAATGCGTTATCTATTGTTTGAGATTGTATCTTGCTTGGTGAACGCGGTCTTCCCAGCCGAAGTTCAGCCCAAAGACAGTTTTATCCATAACAATTTTAACATCCGGGCTCCAACAGGAGGAGTTATGTGTATTGGCCATTTATGAGTTCGCAAATTGAGGAGTTAGCAAGCTGGTGTTCAAAGTGTGTTTTGCCGCAAAGTCACCATGAAAATAAGGGCCGTTCTCCTGGCCGACACCAACGAAACCATGGTCAATGGTTTAATTTGATGTTGCAGGGATAATCAAAAGACGGAGCTTCTTACTCATTAACGATGCATACAGCAAGTGGTCTGAGATTTTCCAAATGTCGAACATTTTAACATCCGCCACGATCAATCCTCAAAGAATTCAGTCGGTTCGGTTTTTCGGAAATAGTAGTATCCGACAACGGACCTCAGTTTACCACTTCGCACTCCGCTGAAATTCCGGCGTTACACGGCATGGAGGATGTGCGCACACCTTATTATCCTCAGTCTAATAGGCAAGCTGAATACTTTGTGGGACACATTCAAGAAAGGTCTGCTCAAAGCTGAAGAAGACGGGACAATATAAGCAGTCCAACAGAATTTTCCGCTAACAGGATTAGCCAAATCAACAGACGCCAGATGGAAAGTCAGCAGGATCCATTTTACTCAGAAGGCTTCGAATGAAATATGATCAAACAAAGCAGCTAGATAAGCCCAAATACCGTGACTGTCTCAATGGAGGCCGCAGTGACAGACAAATACGGAACCCGGTGCTCGCATGCTGAGTCTATTTATTGCAAGTGGTAGGCTTTCAATTTTGCCCTAATGCTTTTATTTCCCATATAAATGCCTAGTTATACTCTCTTCTATACACTTGCACACGTCGCTTAAGCCACTTGTAGTTATTTCGATAACATTTTCGTGTTTGTAGCATCTCCTTAAATTAAACCTCTTAACCTCGTGAATCTACCTCGAATACTCTTGTAAACGTATTCTTTTGTAAACAACTTTTTTCATATGCTCATTGATGTAAGATTCATGTCACCGTTTGCTTGCGTGCTAAGTCTGTTTATTTCAGGTGGTGGGTTTTCAATTTTGTCCCAATGCTGCGCTTTCTCATATAAATGTCTATCTGTACTCTCTTCTATAAACTTGCATACTTCACTTAAGCCAATTCTAGTCCTTTTAGAAAACATTTTGTGTTCGTGGCATTTCCGTAAACTATACTTCCTGACCTCGTAAACTTATCTCGCATCCTTCTGTAAACAATTTACTTCAGTTGCTCCTTACTTTAAGATATATGTCACCCTTTCCTTATGCATTACTCCACTCATTTTCTTTGTTATCTTTCTCTCAAGTGATTGGCTGTTGCTTGATATCCCCGGTGTGGCTGCGCTTGTGAATGTTGACAAGGTGCCTACCTGTCTATTACCCACTACCTCGTCCATACTGGCTCCAGGAGACAGTTGGTCGTTGCTGGAGGGGACAGGGTGCAGGTCCTTGTGGCCGTGTTAGGATCAAAGAGTGGTTCCATGCACTCAGTGTGGAGCGGACTACGGTCCAGCCACCGCCTTGTGTGAGCTTGATTCCCCAAATACAGTGTGCTTGTGTTTGGCTGTGAAGGAATGTGGGCCGGCTCCGTTGATGAAACGTGGCTCCCATCCGCATGCCTCCCGGTCTTATTCCTTCGGGTTTACACTGGATATGGGGTGTGTGGTTGGAGCTGTGGGTGGTGCAGCGCAAGCCATCCATGGTCCCTCTGTAGGCGCAGGCGTCCTGTGGCTTGCCACAGTGACAGGCAAATCCGAAACCGGATGCCGCCAACCATATATATGATCCTAAGACGGTGGCTAAACCGTAGTCCGCTCCACACTGAGCGCATGGAAGCACTAGTCCAACTTAACACGACCACAAGGACCGCGCACCTTGTCCCTTCCAGCAACGACCAACTGTCTCCTGGATCCAGCATAGACGAGGTGGAGGGTAATAGACAGGTAGGCATCTTCTCAACTTGCACATCAAGCGCAGCCAGATCAGGGATGTCAGGCAACAACCAATCACTTGAAACGAAGATATTAAGTAAAAAATCGAATTAAGTGTACGGATAAGCTGATATAACTCATCATTGAATTAGGATATAAAATAAATGGGTCAGCAACATATCCGCGATAAACTAAAGATGGCAGAAAGAGAGATCAAAAAAGATTTGCAACAAACGCGAATAAAATTAACGAAATTAACCGCCTTTCGTATAAGCGACGTACGTAGGTAGAAGACTTCAGATGGACTGTAGCTCGGACACAGTCAAGGACAAGTACTACCAGAGCCTTCATGAACTGCTCCTAAGGGCTCTTAAAACAGGTATCATTGTTTTGGCAGGAGACTTCAATCGCGTGTCGGTTGGCTGCTGCCATGTGAGCGTCACCTCAGGGAACCGCATCGATGTGATGTTCGCTCAGACCACGGAGAGGGACTACTCAGTCTGTGTGCTGATCATTAGCCTTTCCTCTTTAGCACGAGCTTCCGTCATCCTGGACGCCAGTACGTCACTTGGCGCCCCTCATCATCAACCCAGCGCTGGTCACAGATGGACCACATAGCCATAAGTCGCATGTGGCGCACCAGCGTACGCGACTGCCAATCATTTTGGTCAAAATGCGTCGATACCGATCATGCATTAATATGTGCGACCGTTTGCATGAGTTTCGGTAGTTCAGCTAGGTCCAAATACACCCGACTGAAGACCTACAAGTTGGAGAAGTTAATGGTGAAGTAGGAGTATCAACAAAAGCTTCGTGAAAATCTTTGTCCTTTCTCCCACTCTGGATGTTGATCAACACTGGTCAAGTCTGCAACAAGCCATGCTGTCGGTCGGTTTGTCCAGCTCCGGCCTCGCTTGCTCCACTCCCAAAACCTGGATCTCGGGAAGATCCTTGGAATTGCTGGATCGCCGACGGGCGGGGCCTGCTGGTGCAGAGCACAACGAACACCGCCGATATATTACGCAACAGCTGAAAACAAGTCTTCGCTCTGATCGTGAAACCTGGTGGTCAAAACGAGCTGACGAGATAGAAGCCACTGCATCAGCTGGCAACTTCCGCTGTCTATTTTGCATCATCAGGACCACCGGTTGCAATTCCTACGCTATCAGCCAGACGATTTGTGAATCAGACGGCGCGAAGATCACCAACCTTTACAGGCGATTGGGTTGCTGGGCAGAGCATTTGGCTCTACAATTCAACCACCCAACACAGCCCCCTGTGGAACCTCCAGCCTCAAGGGATGATGCGTGGCCTGTCTGCACAGGCCCTCCAACTGAAGCAGAGAGCCGAGATGCAATCCAATCTTTGAAACGCCACAAAGCCTACCACCGGTTCTATTCAAAGATGGCGGATGTGTGCTTGTAAGCGAAATCCTATCGCTGTTCACGAAAGTTTAGACTGAGGAGAAGGTTCCGAACTCATGGGGAGAATCGGTCATTGTTCCGATTCACAAGGACGGTTCCTGTGACGAGTACTGTAACTACCGCGGAATCTCGTTGATCTCTGTCGCATCCAAAATCATGTCTGTCCTACTTCGCAGGCTTTAAACGACTAGAGAGGAGTTTTCCCAAGAAGAACAAGCCAAATTTCGTCCAAGCCGCATCTGCATCGACCAAATCTTCCCGCTCCGCCAACTTCTCGAACTTCCTCACATCCACCGGCGGCCAAGACTCGTAGTGTTCTTGGACATTCGAACGGCATTTGATTCAGTGGATAGATCTGCGTTGTGGAACTGTTTACTGAAGAATGGTGTGCCCGACAAGTTTGTAACCATCCTGAAAGAACTTTACAGTCACACGTCGGGTAAAATTAGGGCTTACGGCACGCTCTCTTCGTTTACTGTGACCAGCGGTGTCCGCCGAGGTTGCCCTATCTCACCTTCCCTTTCCATTTTGCCACCGAAGATGTCGTCTAAGAAGCACCGGAAGGTGTCCAGAACTGCCGTGTTGAGCTCCTTTCTTGAAACAGTCAGGGACCTGGGCTACGCCGATTATATCGCCTTGCTGGGGGACGACATACAAACCCTCCATCATCATCATCATCGACAGCAGTACATCAGCCATTTGAACTGATGCTTCGCTGCCATACAACCACGAAGACCTATGAAATAAAGAATAAGTAGAGTGAGAGAAGGGGGACTTACCTGAAAACCTTAATGCCCTAAGCAAACATTCAGGGTCAAGGCGCCTACACCTTGTGTAGACAACATACCGCCACAAACAGCTGGCCATCGTGCAAACATAAGGCGGCATCGGCGAGACAGCTTCCTTGCGGCTTTTACTGCCACGCGTCATAATCAGCCATTACCCCGCAGATAACTCAGCACCAAACACACTTTAAACAGGCACTCCGATTAGGAGACGGCAGCAGACGCGCCACTGATGTCGGTTGCGAGCCATGTCCTGTAAAGTCTCGAGCCAAGCACAAGGCGAGTCACGTGGACTCCAGCCCGGAAGGCGAGACGGACCAACGGCACCCAGTTTGGTCATCAGTGACTTCATTTCCCGCTGCCAAGTCAACTTCGGTCCGGCTTGAGCCTTGCGCCACCCTACACCTGGCAGACTAAACAAGACCCTTCTAGGTAACCGGTGATCAGGCATACGTAGCATGTGCCCGAGCCAACGCACCTTATTCAGTGCTATCTAGGGAGCATGATTATCGCCACCTAGTACTCGCCTACGCACAGCATCGTTGCGGACACGCTGGTGCCATCCGACGCCAGCAATACTTCGCAGACAACGATGATCAAGGACTTGAAGGCGTCTCAGATCATCAGATCGAATGGGCCAAGTCTCACTACCATACAGCAGAACGGCCCTCACTGTGGCCTTGTATACACGGCCTTTCAGACGGAGGGAAACTCCCTTCTGTCGCCAAACATGCCGCATGTTCAATAAGGTAGCTCTGGCCTTTGCAATGCGTGAGCTGACGTCAGTTTCTATGCGCCCATCATTGCCCATGCAGCTGCCTACATAAGCGAATTGATCAACCACCTCGAGTTCCTCGTTGGCAAGCGTCAAGGGGTCATCAAGTGGCTGGTGGTCCTGCAGCAACACTTTGCACTTTGAAGGTGGGAAGTGCATACCAAATAATGGGACCACTCTGGACAGGCTATTCAGGGTTGATTGTGCCGCCCCATCATTGTCGAAAAGCAAGACGATATCGTCCGCATAATCTAGATCAACTAACCTTTCCCCAGGCAGCACTTCAACGCCTACATCGTGAGATTCCGCAAGGGAACACTCTAAGATAGAATCCACGACGAAATTGAACAAAAATGGGGAAACCGGACAACCCTGACGAACGCCACTTGTTGAGGGAAAGCTATCCGATAGGACACCGTACACCCTGACGCGGCCTGTAGTGTTCGAGTATGGAGCACGAAGAATGTTCACATATTCCGTGGGAACACCTTTCCGCGCAAGTATTTCGAACAGAATGTATCGACCAACTGAATCGAACGCACTCTTGAAATCGAGGAGCACAGCAACTGTCGGTCTGCGGTATGCGTGGCGCTGCTCTAGCACCGGCCGAAAAGTGAATATATGGTCTATACAGCCACGTCCTGGGCGGAAATCAGCCTGCTCTTGCCTAATCCGAGATTCCCGCTTCGCAGCGAGGTGACGAACGAGAATCGAGGCCAGTAATTTTCTCACAACTGGCGTTAGGCTAATACCCACTCAGAAACTGCTGACTCTCGATCTTGGCCCCCAACGAAGCTTTTCTTTCGTCTTCCTGATCGCAGATGTCCATTAGTGTCGACTTCCTTACCAATTTTAGTCTTATTGTCGAGTTACGCAAAGTGAACTTCGTGATAGTACCACGTCCGTCACCAATCCGATCAGAGCCACTTCGATCTGTTAGATTGGATTTCACATGACTCTACCGACTAACATTGTGTTCATGAGCTACTTTAACAATTTCCCGCGCTGTATCTGCCGTCCAAAAGTTGTCCCGAACCTAAACACGAGATCGTGCACGAAATCGTCACGCATGGAGTTCTGGCCACGGCTCGGCTTCGCTGACTGCCACCCGATAAACTCGCTAATGTCAAAGCCGAGTTTGAGTACATACGTCTTAATATTGCCCGGTTCAACGCATGATCTTTATTTTTGTACGTGATTCCGAATAAATTTTGTGATCGGCGACCTTGTGGTGACTACCGCACATTTAATAATGCCACTGCTCCAGACAGATATCCGGGATCTCATACTCACGAGTTTACTACCGGCTTACACAGTGAAGTAATCTTGATTGATCTGGTCCGGTCATCTTACCAAATTTCCAAGACGGCCATAACGATACCCTTCGGTTTTTACGAGTTTGTCTGTATGCCTTTCGGTTTACGAAACGTCGCACAAATGTTTGAGATTTCCCGATTAGATTCATCGGAGATTTGAGTTTGTTTTTTACCATATGGATAACATTCCCGTGGTCAGCTCTAACGACGAAGAACAACTACATCTTCGCAAATACTTGAGCGTTCCGATTATTATGGCGTCACGAACAACGTGGACAAATGTGTTCCCCGCCAGTCCAGCGTTGATTTTCTTGGCCATTGTATCGATCGCAACGGCATCATTCCATTTTCAGAGAAAGCGACCATGGAGTGTCCGATGCCACAGTCCTACAAAAGCCCGGGCCGCTTCCTCGGGATAGCGTATTATTACGGCGGCGTTATACCTGATTGTTCCAAACCACTTCAAACTTGAACCGATGTGCTGAAAGTAAGGTATCGGAAATTCAAACCCACCGACGACGTATTAGACGTTTTCGACAGGATTTAACATGCCTTGTTCAACGTCACTGCGCTTACCCATTTGCAGACTGATGCTGATTCACCTCTAGTCCAAAAGATCGATGCGTCAGACAGAAGGTGGGCCGTCCTACATCTCCATAATGGTCATATGGAAGTAGCCTATATTTTAACGTAAATTACATGCACAGACCAGGTATAATACAGAAGAAACCCTTCGGCCACTTTTCTCTCAGTAAACACGTTTAGCCCCTTGAAGGTCGTACATTTACTACACTTACAGAGCATAAGCTACTTGTCCTTCCTGTTACTTCGGACTGTTTTCCACCTAGTGAACCTAGACACGTAGAAATGCCACTGAGTGGTGAACTCAAGGAGTAGCGGCGATCCGGTCACGGTGGAGGATAACATGTGGTGGTCCATGGAAGCAGGAAATCGACCGTGATAAACGACCACAAAGTAAAGTACTCCAAATGAGTGCAATGACAAAGTATGGTAACATAGTTCCGATAAAGAGCCTGTGAATCAGTCATAAAAGATAATAAGATCGAGACAAGTAGCATCTCTAGAGGGTATTTACTCAAAACAGATGTGGTGCAGTGTAATAAAATTGACAGATTTGCTGATATGAAACATAAGAAAAAAGTGCCACAGGTAAGTAACTTACGTTTCTTAGATTTTTGATTATCTGTATCAGTAAGTATTAGATGCCTCGGGAGGGATTGAATGCGTTGTCGAATTATTGTATCTAACGGTGGGGCATCTGACTCGCGGAATGAAAGGGTGCGCTGGAGGAACTTTGGACAAGCGTCGGGATAGTGAGAGTCGAAAGGGGATGACTTGTCATGCAGTAGGGGTCTCAAGGAGTTTCTAAGGGCGGCATCAAAACTTGCAGAAGCAAAATTTGGAGACTGGACATTTGTACATCCGTCAGCAGTAACATTTTCGCTATCCGCTTCCTTGCTGAAAAAGCGTTTGTGCGTGTGATCGCGTTCAGAATTGATGTGGTTATAAGAACCTTCAACCGCTTTTGGTAAGTGATAAGTCACACCAGGGACAACCGCGGCAGTTGAAGACATGTAAGCTAGTTGCCCACTACTTAGGATATAGCCCCCACTTAACGAGGGAAGGAGAACGGGCACCAGAGAGGCATGCACACGCGTAGGAGACCGTCCGACACACAAAATCCAGACTGCGTGTAAGACAGTTCCGTTGGGATGCTCGGTACACCTGCGCGCTAACAGCTAGGCTGGGCTGTGTAAACCTAACAAGTGACTGACGAGTTATAAACACAAAAGTAAAGAAGGTGCAAAGATGTATATTTATGAGGCCGAAGTGTACAATTTGTGGTACACATTTTAAAAACCATGGATAGTGATAAATGTCCATGCAGTTTGTTCTATTACCTTGTATTTTATTAGTATATGATTTTTTATTTTAGTTAATGCTGTAATTTATTATTTGTATTCCTTTTACTATGGCTTCGGAATTTTTTTATGGAAGTATTTTATCTAAAATCTAATATTACGCTCTGTGAGATTCTACAATCCCGAACATCTAGTCGACAAATTTGTCCCATCCGCGCAACTGGCACATTATTCTGAGGCTGCAAGAATGATTAAGCCGGGGAAATTTAGTCACCATAACCTAAGCCTGATAACTAATAATGCAGTCGCTTTCCCTTTGTTATGAATATTTAGATATACAAGTTCAAGTTCAAGTTCAATTGGGACCGGAACAGTAGGAAAATCCCGCGAATGTTCCACCTTTGAAAACGTCGTTGATCCAACAGGGAAACCGGTGCCTTGATGTGCCAAAGGAGAGCCAAATCAACACACACGATTCATATGGTCAACCAAACAATGCCCACGTGCCCTGCACTAGCAGTCCCCGCTGTGCCGGCCACGTGCAGAATAAAAGAAAACAGTAGTGTCAGTAAAGAAAAGAAAACAGAGAAGACAAGCTAATCGAATATCGTAGGCAATATTAAAATGTAAGTTAAAATGAGTTAAAGAAGCGTAAGCCGTAATAGACGCAGAAAAGTTTAAGACACGAAGGGGAAGACTTTAAACTGCAGACCGAGAGCCTCAAGTCGATGCTCGAACTCTTTCAACGTCGATTTTGTTCTTTTGCTTGTTTTGTTCTTTGCTTTAACCTGCCGTTGTGCTGTTTTGGTTACACTAGCTTCGAACCGTGCTGGCAAGTTAAAGCTTTTTATCAGTACGATTTCCATTTCTTGCTGACCGGTAACATTTTTATTGCAGGGTGGCCATTCCGAACAAAGTCGCGTAGCTGCCAAAGATGCATTGGAATATTGGTATTACAGTATGGCGACGTTTGAGTACACAATCACATACATAAATAATTGAGTCAGTTTTCCTGCCAAGCTATCAAGACACGCCAACGGAGGCATGCTCACGTGAGTTCTAGGAGGTACGGAATTTCAATCATGAATGGTAAAGAGACTTTGCTGCTAATGTAAGGACATAGGAGAAAAATGCGCTTTGGTAATTATTCTTTGCCGTTTGTTGTCATCTAATTAGATGTGACAGGAGTTATGAAACGTAGTACAATAATTAGAAATCGCAGTCAGGTCGACCTCAATTGAACCAGCTATGCATGCAACAACGCCGTGCTATAATCTTGTATGCTCTGATTTATAACACAAGTAAAGACTTTGCTTGCTATGGCGTCGTTACGATGGGTGACTCCGGTGATTTCCTCTTCTTCAGCAGTTCGTTACCCCAATTATTCATATTGTTTACTTTAATTCTGTTGTATCTACTAAGAAATACCTGAGCCTCACGCAGGTCTTCTAATTAATGCGCTTATGGCAGTAGATTGCCTTTTGTGCAAGCCAAGTGAATTAAGCAAATTATGGAAAATAACTAAGAAGCAAGTGAAGCAACCTCATTCAAATGACAATGAGTACCAGTAGGGGAAGTGAAGCGTGTAAATTGAGTCACTTGATTGGGGAAATTAGGGCAGGAACTGGGGAGTGTTTCGTCTTACCGTACAAGAGAGTCATCGGCTCCTCAAACTTATTTACCGTAGCTGCCGTGAACACTCCCTTGGTTCAAGTTCCAAGACTAGAGTATCCAATTTGATTATTGTGGTTCGGCTTTTACGCGGTCAGGAAGCGGCTTATGCTACTTCATGGGACTATCACAGATACCAGGCAACCTAGGAAAGCCAAAAATACAAGACAAAACTGATCCACTTTTACCAGCTAATGTACCGTAAATAGAGCTTATGCCAACTGGAAGTCTTCGGTATGGCAATAAAGGCATTTTTAACCTACGTAGACACACGGAATATGTTGATGCGCGTAAACAATATTATCACAAAAAATTAACGCCTTCTAAAATTTACTAAAAGAAGAAAGGCGTGGAGGAATAAACGCGTTGTCCTAGATTCGGCCGAATAAATAAATAAATAAGTAAATAAATAAATGTTTGGCGACATCCGATTTCGGCTTTGCCTGTTACTGTGGCAAGCCACAGGACGCCTGCGCCTACAGAGGGACCATGGATGGCTTGCGCTGCACCACCCACAGCTCCAACCACACACCCCATATCCAGTGTAAACCCGAAGGAATAAGACCGGGAGGCATGCGGATGGGAGCCACGTTTCATCAACGGAGCCGGCCAACACTCCTTCACAGCCAAACACAAGCACACTGTATTTGGGGAATCAAGCGAACACAAGGCGGTGGCTGGACCGTAGTCCGCTCCACACTGAGTGCATGGAACCAATCTTTGATCCTAACACGGCCACAAGGACCTGCACCCTGTCCCCTCCAGCAACGACCAACTGTCTCCCGGAGCCAGTATGGACGCGGTAGTGGGTATTGGACAGGTAAGCACCTTGTCAACATGCAAATCAAGCGCATCCACACCAGGGATATCAAATAACAGCCAATCACTTGAGAGAGAGAGAGAGAAAGAAAAATAGAAAAAGAAAAACTCGATTAATGCATAAGGAAGCGGTGGTATAAACCTTAATTAAATAGCATATGTTAATAGGTTGTTTACAAACAAATCCTAGCTAAGTGCAGGAAGTCAGAAAATATAGTTAACGGAATGCCACGAATACAAATATGCTACGGAAATCGAATACAATTGCCTTAGGCGGGGTGCGCAAGTTAATGGAATAGAATAACGGTAGACATTTATATGAGAAAGAACAGCATTGGGGCACAAACTGTGAACACACCACCTGAAATGAAGAGACTTAGTCAGAGCACTAGTCATGTGCTTCAAATCATCCGCGCTCTGTGAAAACAACGAACAGTCGTCAGCAAACAGCAAGATACGGACAGTTGTCTCACAGACTAGAATTCTCGCAACGAAACGACGGATGTTCAACAACCCGCCATCAATACGGTGCTCCACACCAACACCGTAAGCACAAGCCGCATCAAAAGCACAAGACAACATTACATGAAGATATATATTAGGCAGGGCGGGAGCTAAGACACAGCCTTGCTTCACACCAGAGACAACTGCAAAGTCATCCGAGGTCTCTCCACTCAGCTGAACCTTTGCTCGCATACCATTCTGCAGACATTCAATTAAACTTACAAACTTACGCGGGCAACCAAACTCACCCAACACCAGCCACAGTGCCTCGCGGTTCACCGTATCAAATGCTTTGGTGAAAACAACAAAAGTGAATACAATGGCTGGTGTCGTTCTCTGCACTTCTCTTGCAACTGACGAGCCGCAAACAACATACATATAGTGCTGCGACCCGAAATAATTACATACGTGGTTGGCGGCATCCGGTTTCGGAGTTGCCTGTCACTGTGGCAAGCCACAGGACGCCTGCGCCTACAGAGGGACCATGGATGGCTTGCGCTGCACCACCCACAGCTCCAACCACACACCCCATATCCAGTGTAAACCCGAAGGAATAAGACCGGGAGGCATGCGGATGGGAGCCACGTTTCATCAACGGAGCCGGCCCACACTCCTTCACAGCCAAACACAAGCACACTGTATTTGGGGAATCAAGCGCACACAAGGCGGTGGCTGGAACGTAGTCCGCTCCACACTGAGTGCATGGAACCACTCTTCGAGCGTTGCATGGCCACAAGAACCGTGCACCCTCTCCCCTCCAGCAACGACCAACTGTCTCCTGGAGCCAGTATGGACGCGGTAGTGGGTAATAGGCATGTAAGCACCTTGTCAACATGCACATCAAGCGCATTCACACCGGGGATATCAAACAACAGCCAATCTCTTGAGAGAGAGAGAGAGAGAGAAAGAAAAAGAGAAAAACTCGATTAATGCGTAAGGAAGCGGTGATATAAACCTTAATTAAATAGCATATGTAATAGGTTGTTTACAAACAAATCCTAGCTAATTGCAGGAATTCAGAAAATATAGTTAACGGAATGCCACGAATACAAATATACGTCAATGTCACCCTGGCAGGTTGGTTCGTTTCGCTCTCGACTGGTTGTATCTTTGTGGGAGTTATACATCTGGTGCAGTCTACCGTCTGCCTACTAGAAACCTTTTATATCTACTCTGATATTTATCAGAATTCCGCTGTCTGGTATTTTCCTTGGCAATATCGTTGTACCTTATTTGTTACTTCTCCCCTTTCCATTACTATTCTCCTTTTTGGCTGACTCTCTAACTTGGTCTCAATTGCTTGCGGTAAAAGGAGGAAGATCTACTAGCCATCGTGTAAACAAAGCGAGTAAAATGGGGGCATTACGGCGACCAACGTGACCATGCCGTGCTCCGTAAGGGTGATGGACGTATTTTCTTCTATGCGCCGAGAAATCGCGCAACTGCAAGAGGAGTTGGCGAGTATGAAAGTGACCTTTAACAGCTTACAGCCAATAGCTGAGCGTTTAGTGGCTATTACAAGCCTAATTCACCCAGGCAATGTAATGGATGAAAAGTGCTCCGAGACTTTCATGCGTTTCCTCAATGCTATTAGTACTGAGGTCATGGACCGGATAAAATGCCTCACGGAGGTAGTGGTCTATAATGTACCGGACCGTTTAAAAGTTCACACCATCAAGAAGGTACTGATGGATATATTCGGTCTAGAAGGTAATTTAATCAGTTGCACCAGACTGAGGAAAATGGCTATTAAAAACCAATGTCCCGTGCTATTCAGGTTTGATACAGAGCGTTCGGCCCGTAAATTCCTGTCATACCAAACAGACTTCCGGTCGCGCACAACCTTTGTCCAGTTAAAATTAGTGCACGCAAAGACAGCCATACAACGCCGTTACTAAAAGCTGTCTGCATCCAAGCCTACTACTAATGAGCGGACCCCTGGAATATCTTTTGATCCTCTGCAGGATTTTGTCACCCCGGAGGCCTCCCACATAGTTGATTTAGATGTCTCAGAGGAAGTAGCTCAGGATGAGATCAAGCAAATGGTACAAAACCATTTCTCGGTGGCAGAAATGCTAAAACTGGAAGTTATGGATACCCATGACCCCAAGCGACTTTGGGAGATAAGTAGTTGTCCTGAGAAGAAACCCGGGACATGTTCGCCTACATCCGAGTTTCCACTCGGTTGTACAGATCATCCCAATGGACCAGGAGGGCAAGTCGCAGAGGCATCGTTCTCTAAGACGATAAACGCAGCAAGCTGCGCCTTGCCACCCGAAGTACCCCGATTTGGTCAGCGAGCATCTAGTATGTCACCTGTCTGGAACCGACACACGCCGGCTCCTCCAACTAAACGGCCTCGCGAGAAAAATTCACCATACTGCTCACCTGCTACGGCCATACCATTCATTTCTGCGTCAGAAACAGCCAAGCCGGAAGCCGCACTGCACACAGGTACCAAAGGAAGAAATACTACGTTTAGTACTATTGCATTTAACGTTCCTGATGAAACATCCTTGGAAGTGTTCAGGAGCTGGATTCTTGAGGTCAATGGAATCCAAAGAAACCCACAAAGATTGTGCGACTGAACAACAGAATAAGTAAATTCGCGGCACCACTCGAATTAAGTACTAGGGACGAACTAACTCTCCGAAGTATAATGACAAGTTGTGAAGAGCTGCGTAATAGAGCAGAGCTGAAACAGCTATATTTTGGGCCACTGAGGGTGAACCGACGTGGGGGCCCATCACACTTCGAGCCTGGTGATCGGGTTTCTCACACCCATAGTGATCAACAGGTTCCCATTCTATTCTCGTCACAGAAGCCACACACACGTGAGCTTGAACCAAAATTTCCACCTGAAGCGACGATGGCCCCCAGGGCCAAGCGGCCCCGCGTAAGGATGACTCCGAAAAAATCACCGAAGGCAGCTACCCAAACCTCACCCACTCATGAAACAGCAAAGTGTGAGGCATCCCCCCAGTCGACATCCGAAGGGGGTATTTGGCCGTACACTACCCAAGTACTAAACTACCCGAGGATCTTTCTTTGGATGCATTTACGAGAGCTATCCTTGCAGTATTTGGTTTAGCAACGCGATCGGTACGTGTTGAGAGACTACCCAAAAGAAGCAGTAAATTCCCTGCACCGATCAAAATATATATTAAGGATGAAACAACTTTAAATACCGTCGTAACAAACTTGGAACAACTACGCGGCGCAACCATGATGGATCAACTTTTTCTCAAACCACGAAAGCTAGCGGTAATGAAAATAGCCCGCGGTAACAGGGAAACAATCACACGTCCCATATCCACACACCGGACCTCTGCAGCTAGTACATCACCCAATATTATTCAAGGTTCTTCTCACCATGTTCCAGATAGTCCGGACGCTGGAATACCTACCTTATCCCACCGGTTGTTACCGCCACAACAACTACCTGCGCGGGCAAATTCCCTTCTTTCTACACCACATCACGCGCTTTTTTTATCCCAGTTAAGGATGAGCCGCGACAAGCTCATCCCGACATCCAATACGTCACCAGCGAAAAGCACACTCTTACTTCTTTTGACCCAGTTCCTACAGCTTCTACAGATGGCCCAGTAGCTCTTCGTGCTCCCTCTATTTCATCCATAAAACTGGGAGACACTGGCCAACTTTTCTCCATTATACTCATAAATGCCAGGTCGCTGAACAACAAGATGCATATTCTACGCCCTTTGACTATTCTTGCTGCGCCTGATGCAATACTGGTCACCGAAACATGGTTTGGTGCCTTTACGTGCCATAATTCCTTTTTCATTCAAAGCTACCAGCTGTATACACATTCGCGTACACACAAACGAGGTGGAGGGTGTGCCATTTATTTGCAGCAAAATTTCTCTGCTAGTATCGCAGTCCTAGATAACACCGAAATATTGGACTCTATATGGATAACGGTTGATGCCATGGGACCCAAGTTACTACTTGGATGCATTTACAGGGCTCCAGCTACATCACCTGTGAGTGAGGAAGCGCTAATAACTACTTTTGAGCTAGCTGCGAGCCATCCATGTGCATGCAAGCTTGTGGCGGGCAAATTCAATCTTCCTGAAACCCAGTGGTTTCCACCCACTGCCCCAGCGAAGTATAGTGGGCTATTAGCCTGCATCAACTTGGGAGGATGGGTGCAGCATGTATCAACGCCGACCATGTCTATACACCTTTTAGACCTGATATTTACACTGGGTATATCCAATATACGTGCATCTGTAGGCCTAGAGTTTCCGGGGAGCGACCACAGAGTGGTATACTGCTCGCTGTTTGCAAACAACCTGTCAATCTGTACGAGTAGATCAGAGGCCATTGCGATATACCGGCCGATAAGCTCCATAGACTGGCCCACATTTGCCACGATTCTTCGAGCAAGGAACTGGGAACAGTTCTTTCTGTCCGACTCCCTGGAGCAATTGTCCGCAATATTTTATGGCGAACTGCATTATTGTCTAGACCTATTGGCTCCATTTACTCCTTTAAATAAATGTTCAGGAAAAATTAGGAGGCAAACTAAGCTGCATGCAAGGTTGAGGCAACTACGACGTTCCTACTACAAGACGTTCAACTTTGCGCATGTGCTGAGATCCAACGAGATTGCGAGCCAGCTATCGTCCAGGTCTGTATTGATTAAAACATCCCAAGAAAGAGCAGCCATGGCCAGTGCAAACAAAGCCAAGCACCTCAGCTGGCTGCTGCGTTCTCGCACTCCTCATTATGGAGCGAAGATCACTTCCATACGCGTCGGCCCTTGCAAAGCAAGTGAAGATCCACGGACTATATGTGAGATGTTCAACTCTTACTTCAAAGAGTCCCAGTGTGAAGAACTGTCCCCGGTCGCTACTGAGCTGGATGTGTCCATAAACCAGCTGCTCTCCACGGTTCAGTTCGATCTAAAAGGCATCCGTTCCGCTATCAAAACCATAAAACCATCCACCAAACTTGGTCCTGATGGAATTCCACCCGTACTACTTAAGAATGGGGGCGATTACCTTTCCATACTCCTCTTGAAACTCTTCACACTCTCTATGGAGAAGGGCCAATGCTCATTGGCTTGGAAGCACTCTATCATCACGCCGCGCCATAAAGGTGGCTCCGTACAGGAAGTCAGCAACTACCGACCCATAAACCACAAATCTATTCTCTCACGTGTGATGGAGAAATCGGTTAAGCGCGCGCTTATGACCTGCTTGAATGCAGGAGGCCACGTTAGCTGGTCACAGCATGGTTTTCTAAGCACACGATCCTGCGCAACCTGCAAGCTTTATTTTCTCAACCTGGTCACTGGCGCGATTGAATCAGGTCTGGCGATTATTACGCTATACCTCGATATGCAGAAGGCGTTCGATAGGGTCCCCCATAAACGCCTATTACATAAGCTCAAGGCTTACGGTGTAGTCACCCCTCTGCTTGACTGGCTTAAATCCTACCTAACCGGGCGTACGCAGTCCGTGAAGGTAGCACACTTTGAGTCCATCCGTGTCACAGTTTCCAGCGGTGTTGTGCAAGGCAGCGTGCTTGGACCAACCCTGCTTTTGATTTATGTGAACGACATCTGTAGCAGCCTGCGCCATGGTCGCCCATTCCTCTTTGCCGACGATATAAAGGTCGTATATGTCTTCCCACCAAGCGCTAAAGTATCCGCACTACAAGAGCTCTGTAAAGACCTGAAGACCTTAGAGTCGTGGTGTCAAAGTTGGCAAATGACATTCTCTGCTGATAAATCTAGTATTCTGACCCACAAATGCTCCATATCGGATGGTGCGTTTACGTTGAATGGTACGCCCATCCAACTAAATTCGTTAGCTACTGACCTAGGTATACGCTATTCTATAACCCTCAACTTTTCAGAGAATGTGCAGTATCAGGACGCAAAAGCACGCAGAATGGTCTTCCACATAGGCCGCCACCTTAACTAGGCTGAAGCACGGTTGGAGCTTTACCGCAGTCATGTTCGTCCGCAGCTGGAATATTGCCCCTTTATCTTCAGTAATTTGCGGAAATCAGACCGCATATTGCTCGAAAAGGCTCAGCGGCGGTTTACCAAAATAGTAGCCCCACAAGGCCTAGCGCTTAGTTACCTACAGAGGTGTAACCGTCTCAAACTCCAGCCTCTATGGCTGCGGCGCATTATCTTAAACCTGTGCTTCTTACATAAGTTAATATACCAAGCGGTGCACAGTGATATCCCCAGCCTGACACTGAGAAGAGGATCAGAATTCAACCTCCGAAACAAGCACTGCACAGTTGCCCCGCTGCCAGCGAGGAAGAAACTACGTTCACGTTTCTTCCTTGTCGCTTATGTAAATATCTGGAACAAATTACCTTCACAGCTGCGGGAGATTCACAATCCACAGGCTTTCAAGCAGGAGGTACGAAAGTTTATGTGCCTGGATAACATAAGACGCCTTTTCAACATCTGTGATTCTGATGACAACCTTTTTGAGACCGGCCCCGATGGGGCATAGATCACATTTTGGTCAGCTCTAGCGCAACTTTGTATTGCGCTCAACTAGGCTCCATGACAGGAGCATCTTGGGCTCACAGGTCCTCCCCATACTTTGCGGTCCCTGTCACACTACGTGAGAGATCTTGGCCCGATCAGTTGCACGCATCTTACAGATGTTAGGACTGCTAATCCGACCACAAAAGGTATTCAGCCTACCCCAGTAGTAGCTGAGCGCTTTACTGGCTCCCACCGACAATTAGTTAATTGGGAAGTCTTGAAATAGTAGACGCTACCGCAAAGGCAACCTGGAAACACTAATCGGTAGCTCAAACCCTTTGAAAGCTCCTTCTCGACGCCCAGTTTCTTACTGCTCAACAGATCAGCACGTAAAGCAGCCTAGTACTATTGAATGGGAGCATCGTAAGCCTGTAGGCACTGACCAGGTAGGATATTGCATAGCAATGGGGAAGCAATCCGAACGGACAAACTTTACTTCACTTCTCCCTTCTCTTCTACACTTTGGTTCCTTCGTCTCCATCTTTACCCCTTAGTATTTTCCAAATACCTAGTCCACTAGGTCTCTTGCGAATACTTATACTTGTGACCCATGAGTCACGTCTACTAAAAACATTTTAACAACATTAAGCCTCATGTGAAATGCCAGGTTCTAGCGTTGTTGCCCTAATTGAAGCTTTTTCATTAAGTCTGAGCACTAGTTACTATAGTCAGCAGTTTCCAAACACTATCAGTAGGTAAGCCGCAAAATAAAAAATATATCTTTCTTATTGTTGACAATGAGCGCACTTTAAAAGTTCTAGACCCAATAATCAGACATTTTGCTCTCCACTTATACTCTCTTGGCCCCATATACTTAGCTTTATCTGGTATACATGTGCCTTTCGCTATTGTCAACACTAGTAGACAGGCATAATGAAACCAGATCCTCTTCTTTAACTGCTTTTGCTCGTAAAACACTCGCATTTCCAGATTTCATTTCACTGGCACGAAAGCTAACCAACGACAGAGAGGCCCCTGTCACACTGGCTGGCTGGAGCACCAGAAACTTTCCATCACCACTTTTCTTATCTTGGCCGTCCGTGTGTCATTTATCTTTTAGCTGGCTCCAAAGCCTACCATGCGCTATGCGTAATGGCGGGTGAACGACCAGCTCCCACTGGTTTTTGTTACTATTCTACTCCTGATTTACCTTATCGCTCTTTGCTTAGGGTGCTAGAACAGCTCTTGCCAGGAAAATCACAAAAGAAATAGTCGGTGTGACATTAGAGTACCAGTTAACATTGCCAACTGGATGAACACCGCCGGCACTATCTTCGGAACTTAAAAATGGAGAGAAATAAATCGAAATTCATCAAAGAGCTGCACAATAGTGTGCATCTACACATGAGGCATAACAATACCTCAAGTATGAGCAAGCTCAACCACCAGAAGTAGAGTTGTTAAAGCCCAACCAATGTAGACCAAAACGGATTTCACGCCCAAATGCAATTAGCTAAATTTTACTAAATTTTCCCATGCTTATTTCTTTATTATTGGTGGCAGGCTCCTATAGCTCACTGACGTTAGAGACAGAGCCTCATGAATATAGAAAATCGGCTCTAAGGGATAAATCTTGTGATGTTTAGCTAAGTAATGTGTGTATTTTGTAGGCCGAAATCTGTCAACGGATCTGAAAGATCCCCTAGGTTACTCAGGTAGACCTGGCTCATGCGGCCTTGTTGTAAGCTTTAGAAAAGCTTAGAGGCTTAAAAATGCTAAACTCTATTTTGCTGGTTGTTTATGTGGCTCAGTATCCACTGAAAATGGTATGCTGTGGCCTTCTAACCGTGAGTTAATTACAAGCTCCCCTGAATTCCCATGTAGATATAATATTCCTTGCTGGATTTCTAGCGTTTTCGCGCAAGATCATCCCTTATCTGCATATATTTTTCATGTATGCCTGCAAAGTTTACTTTTCGGCCACCTGCGCAGTCCGTAGTTGTCGCAGGGTATTACGGGCTAATTAGAGCATTTCTGGATAGCTATGCCTATCTAGAACATACGCCGCTTCCCTACTTTTTATATTTTCTTTTCTTTTTTCTGCTATCTGCTTGCAAAGCAGAAAGCCATTTTTAGCGAAAAATAAAAATGGCCTTATTCGTAGACCATCATTTAATTGCGAATAACTCGCAAACTACTGCACGTATTGTGTTGCTTTTACGTTCAACGTATTCAGGCGCTAAAGCTGGTCCAGACCAGTGTAATTTTGTGCCACTTTAAGCGGTATTCTAACTGTAGAAAGGCTTTTTCTTTTATCTGAGAATAACTCAGGTTGAAATTTTGCGCCGGAGAGCAATATCAGCGTAAGAAAAGTAGGGCTATATTTTTTGTTAATTGGCATTTTTCTACTGAAGCACGCAGCTTTATTTTCTCTCTTAACAATTTGTTTCTATTTTTGTCTGCATTTATCGGAAACGTTTTCAACTTTTCGTATGCCTTATAATCCCTTCACTCATTTCTTCCATGTGCGCACCATTGGGGCAACTGAGTGGCCAAATAATGTGCGATCAATTTAAAGTGCACTTTCGGCGAATTGGATTCTGTTCCAAGGAGAAAAGGCACAACTACACCTCCGCGATGTTTTCACAAAGAACAAGGAGTTCAATATCGCCCGCAGGAACCAGTAACATTTCAAGGTGGGCGCCTGCGACCCAGTAGCTGTATATCAAACAATGCCAATGCATTTGTAATTGCTGACGATGAACATATACTTATATTTTACCCACTTCCATGCAAGAGCATCGGGTTTATGTAAGCATTGATCTGAACCCTTCAGGGTGTAGACTCTAGCAGGTCTAGAAATAAACCTATTTATTTATTTATTTATTTAGTTAAATATGCTACGGAAATCCAAAGACAATTGGCTTAGGCGAGGTGTGCAAGTTAATAGAATAGAGTAATGGTAGACATTTATATGAGAAAGAAAAGCATTAAGGCACAAACTATAAACCCACTACCTGAAATAAAGAGACTTAGCATGCAAACATGCGGTTGGTAAATCGAATTCAGCGTGCCTACAAACGCTGCGCCGGTGCTGCCTACGTTCACTGCAGGACCCGTCAGCGCTTCGTCAGTGTTCCTTGGTGACCTCCCTCATGGCTCACTATGCCTGCCTGACTAAGGCACTCGCGACCGCATGTTCTACAGCACAATGCGCTCCATGTCGATGGAGTATAATTCATTGGTGCTTGCCGCTTCCGCACTTGCCGCTTTTTCTCTGCATGCATGGGGGCTTTCTCCCGCACCTCAGCAACTGCCTTCGTGATTAGATCGCGCCATGCACCACGATCAACCGCCTTTGGTTCCCATGATCTGCAATCAAGATTAGAACGTGTGAGGCTCACTTTAATCATGTCCTGGTAACGTAACTTGGGTTTCCCAGCATGCCGCTTCCCTATACTCAGCTGACCGTATAAAAGTTGTTTCGGTATTCACGTCGAATCCATACGGCTCACATGACCGAGCCATCGCAGGTGTCGCAGTAAAAGTGTGTCGTCCACTGCATACATCCCACTTCGGCGCAACACTTCCGTGTCTGCAACTCTGGCGCCCCAGCTGATCCGCAAAATTCGTCGCAGACACTGCTGATGGAACCGCTCGAGATATCGCACATCCCGACGGTACATCGTCCACGTTTCACTGCCGTATAGAAGAACGGACAGTACCATGGATTTGTACACCATCAGCTTCGTGCCAATGCTAAGCTGATGGTTGTTCCACACTCGGTACTCTAGCTTCCCGAATGGCGCTGCCGTCTTCGACACGCGAATACGCAACTCAACGTGTAGCTGCTGATCAGTCGACATCACACTCCCAAGGTAGCAGAAGCGGGTGGTGGTTTCCAATACTTCAACACCAATGCTGATAAATACATACAAGATAATGATGATTTGGCGGCGTCCGTATCCGGATATGCCTGTTACTGTGACGTCCATGGGACAGTCACAGGACGCCTGCGCCTACAAAGGGACCATGGGTGGCTTGCGCTGCACCACCCATAGTTCCACCAAC
>OX104066.1:43389755-43411397 GCA_944474145.2 Dicrocoelium dendriticum
AGTTCGCACTGATCACCCTACGGGATTTGTCAAGCTTTAGCTTTTATACCCGCATAAATCCATTGTTCCATTGTTCCATTGTTCAATATTCATAGCAAAGAAGCCCCAGCCTGTATCAACGAACACTTTAAAATGGAAGTACAGGAGATAATTAGTGGGCTACCACTCTACAATCACATCACATCTCCCACAAGATTCAGGACGGGAAACAAACCTGGTGTCCTGGATCTTGTATTCATCAATGAAGAGCTTATGATCGAAACGGTATCGATCCTTTAGGCCGTAGCGACCATGCAACACTTATGTTCAAGTACATCTGTTATGTAGAGTATTCCTCAGAAAACACCGAGGAGTGTCAGCTCATAACGGATTACGGCGCTCTAATCAAACTTATAAATACTACAAACTGGACATTTCTAGCAGAACGATCCCCCGATGTCGCCTGGTCTGAGTTTGCTCACCAATTCAACACGTTTGTAACTAGTGCTTCTAGGAAAACACCTTCGCGAGCAAAGACAGTAAAAGCACTCATACGCAGCAGGACACGCAAGTGTATCGTCACGAGGAATTTAGTCTGGCGAGGATACAAGCAGTCATCGAGTGCTGAAACATGGGAAGCCTACACTATCCAAAGGAATTACTGCGTAAACCTGGTTCGCGAAGATAAAATACAGCACCAACAGAATCTAGCCGAGAAATTTCTTTCAAACCCCAAACTCCTGTACAGACACGTTAATAAGCTCCGCAAAGTGCAGCGAGGAATTCCTGCTTTACACACATGGTGTGGACTTGCACAAGACGAAACCGAGGCGGCCAACGCCGTATGTCAACAATTCACCCCGAACTTCCAGAGCACGACATCGCCGCATACACTGTTCCCGATCGTTGTACCACCACCAGGACTTAGCCACATCACGTTTACGACTGCGGATAGTATGAAAAGGCTAATTGCCCTGCGCGAGCATACCTCTCCCGGTGTTGATAATATTCGTCCAAAAGCGTTGAAAATGGCTGCAGTATACCTGGCGGACCCCCTCTGCAAGTTCTTCCAACGACTCCTCGATGAGATGTGCGTGCCAACAATGTGGAACCAAGGCATGGTCACTCCCATCCATAAGGGGGGAAGTCGTACAGATCCGGCCAACTATCGCCCGATAACACAACTTCCGGTGCTCTCCAAAATCATGGAAGCGATTGTTGCCGAAGCGCTGATGAACTTCTTGGAAGAACGCAATATCATAGCACAAGAACAACATGGATTTTGCAAGAACTGATCTTGCACTTCAAACTTGCTGTTTGCCTGATCCAGTTGGACTGAGACCGTTGACAGCAGCGTAGGTGTTGACGCAGTATATCTGAACTTCTCAAAGGCTTTCGACCGCCTGAACCACCGTATCCTCCTTCACAAGCTGCAGTGTTGTGGGATTGGTGACCCAATCTTCGATTGGATAGCTAACTTCTTGTTTCAACGACATCTGAATGTAAGAGTTCGCGGCGTCGTGTCTGACCCAATCGACGTTAAGTGCGGAGTGCCCCAGGGCTCCGTACTTGGTCCACGACTGTTCCTGATTTACATAAACGATCTCGCGACAGTAATCACCTCCAACTCCTTACTCTTCGCTGATGATCTCAAGATATGGTGAGTCATTAGAACAACCAGCGACAATGCAGCACTTCAGGATGATCTTTACAGGGTCTACGAATGGTCGACTCAGAACCTGCTTCAGTGCAACGCTACAAAGTGCAAGGTGTTGAGCATACGCCATAAAGCCACTTGCGAATACAGACTGGGGGCTCATATATTGCAGCGCATTACAACGGAATGCGATCTAGCAGTGGTAGTGCAGGAAGATCTGGGATTTTCCCGTCAGGCCGAGAAAGCCTCTAAAAGAGCTAACCAAAACCTTGGCCTTTTGCGGAGGGCATGCTTTTCTCAGATGCTCAACGCCTACATTCGACCTCATTCTGAGTACGCCATCCACGCCTGGCAGCCATAGCAAAAGCAAGACCTCACCGCTCTTGAACTGCCACAACGAAGGGCGACCAAGAACGTAAAGGGCCTGTTTCATCTCCCATACCGATTGAGGATGAAAACCCTCGGGGTCTACAGTGGACAATATCGACGCCTGCGTGGCGACTTGATAATCACTTATATGATCCTGAGGAATCCAAACCATTCTTGTCCTCACCTACTAAAGCTGAGCAGCAATACAACACTCAGAGGACACCAGCTAAAGCTGGCCACACAATACAACCGGTTGGAATGCTGCCGGAATTCCTTTTCCCTTCTTGTGTGCCAACACTGGAACACTCTTCCCACATACGTTGTTACTTCCTCCACGCTAACGGTATTCGAAAGCCGTCTGAATGATTCGCTTATCCACCTACATTACACTATATAATCAGAGATGTCCCCGTCAAACAAACGCGAAAAAACGGTGGTCATTCTCAGCTTTTGTGCTTCACTACTTACACACTGCTGTTGCGGGATATAGTTTCGGATATATTACAACTGCATTCATCAATTACCTCAGTCCAAGAAAGCGGTGCACGAGTAAGCGTTGGTCGTTTGTTTAGTTCCTAAGACATGCCTTACCCATATTATTTCCCATATTACTCTATGGTAACAATTCTGTACACATTCTACAACGTTTATATGAATAAGGGGCACTTGAATTCACTAGACGCTTAAATTGACGATTTACACTTATGTTTACTTTCACTTCAATCATCCTACGGGACTTGTAAAGCGATCGCTTTTTTACCTGTAATATATCATTGTTCATTGTTCATAGTTATCCATCGGATCTTACCAACTACTGACCTATAACTCGGCTTCATGTTTTATCAAAAGGTATGTAGTCGATTATTTCAAATGATCAACACGACATTTTAAAAGTCTGAAAATAATTTCCAACGTCCAAGATGGTTTCTGAAGCAGATGAGTTGTCTCAGCAATCAGCTTCTTGCTCAGGACTCATGGACAAAGGCAGCTGTTGAAGGAGCCCCAATATATATGATTAACTTGGATTTTCGAAGGATTTCGACAGAGCCCATTACTTACTTTTGTTCCGAAAGTTTGGTTCCTACAGTATCAACTGTTCTCTGCTCGCCTGCTTGGAAGGTCACCTGCACGATTGAACGATCACGGTAAGAGTAGCTGACAATTATTTCGAAAGCTTGTGTGTCTTCATTGGTGCACCCCAAGGGTCCGTCAGAGACCGGCTACTGTTTTTAGTTTACATCAGTGAGCCCCCAGCAAACATTCTATCTCCGATGTAAATATTTGCAAACCATGCTAAGATGTGGTGAGCAATTTCCTAAGCATCCGGCCGTCCCTGTATCCTAACCGAGTTGGATCGGATTAACGAATGGGCATTAGAAAACCAGCTCCCAGTGAACCCTGAAAATTGCCACCTGCTAACAATGTTCAACAGTCTCACAAACACATCTTTCGGGACAAGTGAGAGATACTTGGGTAATATCGTATAAGAAAGTCTTGGGAATTCGCTCCAATGTTCGAACTCATCAACTGTGGCGAACTCAATGTTGAGGCTTTTGAAGCGAAATTTTGGTACATTTGTGCGACGGCTAGTTCTATTGTGGATTAACTCGTATTTTCCTTCGTACGTTAAAGATGTGTATCAGGTTTGAAATCCAGGGTTAAAAGTTGACATCCGTCTCTTGGAGCAGCCCAAAGAAATACCACCAAGACAACAATAGACCATCAGGTTTCAGTTACCAACAGCGCTGTCGTTTACCGACAACGAACTCAATGAGTCAAAATCGTCTGCAAAGGCTAACTCAAACACCAACAGAATATAGAAACGAAATTTGCTATCAGTGCTAATATGCTCAATAGGCACATAAACAAGCTTTGTAGAGTGCAGGGTGGGATCCTAATTCTACATGCAGTAGATAGTCTGCCGCTCACGAAACAAGATGCAGTGAATGTGCTGCGGCGACAGTTTACCCGCACTTCCCAAAGTGAATCATCACTTCCCCCATTAATGACACAGCTTACTGCGTCACAAGATTTAAGCCATGCGTAATTCACCGCTACATATATAATGAAAATGATACCGTCCTTACGCATACACAGCTCTCCTGGTGAGGAAAATATCAGTCCCAAGGCATTGAAAACAGTCACCGTGAATTTTGCTTAACCCTTGGACCGGTTCTTCCAACGAAGCCTTGAGGACATGCAGGTTCCGAACGTGCGGGAACAGGGAATAGTTAGTCCTGCTTTCTAGAGTGGGAATCGTGTGGCTCCTTCTAACTGCCATCCAAGCACTTCCCAGTGTTATCCAAAGTTATGGAAGGAATAATTGTAGAAGCGCTCATGGGATACCTTGAGAGCAACAACACCATAGTGTCACAGCATTATGTATTCCAATGAAAACGGTCCTGCACCATAAACATATTTTTATCCCCAGCAAGCTGGACGAAGTCAACCGAGGCCAGACAAGGAGTTGAAGTCGTATACATGGACTTAGCTGAAGCATTCGATCGCTTGGACCACCAATTTCTTCTTCAATTAATTTGAAGCTATGGAATCAGTGACGCTGTGTTAGGTTGGATAAGCAAGTTCCTAATTTAACCTCAGCTGTATGGAAGAGTCTGCAGATCCATCTATGACCCAATTGAAGTCCAGTGTGGTGTGTCCCAAAGTATGGTACTAACAGCAACTTTGTTCCTAATATTCAGCGATGATCTTGCAAGGTTGCTCCAGTCAGACTTCTTACTAATTGCAGGTGACGTCAAGGTCTGGCATGAGATCGAGACAGTGGGCGACCCCGCGGCACTACAAATGGGTCACGACAAAACTTACGTATGTTCCTCCAAAAACCGGACCCAGTGTAACCTGTCGAAATGCAAAGTTCTGAGCATACGTCACCGGTGTACTCAGGAATATCGACTGTGAAAGCAGCTGTTGAAACATTCTACGTATGAAAACGACTTCGGTGTAATCTTGCAGAGCAAATGTAGATGTTCGAAACAGGCCGAAAGGGCATCGAGAAGAGCCAGTCAAGCACCTTGGCCACCTACGAAAGGCGTTCGGGAAGTTCGGGCCATAAATACTTTCACTAAAAGTACTGAACGCTCATATGAATCCCGCGCGCGTACTACCCTATCCAAGTCTGGCGAACTTGGCAAAAACGCGACGCTGCTGCGCTAGTAGCTGCACAAAGTAGAACAACGCAACTCGGCAGATGACTGTTTCACATCTCTCACCAACGCAGATTGCCAGCCCTGAACTTTTACAGCGGCGAATGCCGGTGCCTACGAGGAGACCCTATTATGTTGTACCAAATACTGACTAATTTCAATCCCCTCTGTCGTGATTTGTTGCAAGTCAGCCACAATACCAACCTGTGAGGCCACCACGTCAAACCGACCACAAAATATGTTGGAATTGGTTGCCGACAAAACGTTTTCTCCCTTCGGGTATCCAGACTGCGGGACCCTCTTCCATCTCACGTTGTTTTGGCCCCCTCCCCACATTAAAGTCTTTTAAGTAACGATTGAACTGTACTCTCTCATTTACAGTGCACGATGAAGGCTGTCTTCACCGAAAGTTGAATTAACGCAAGCAGTGTGTTCATCAATTCTCTCCGTTACTTAGCGGTGAACAGACCAGCATGTGCACATGTGAATAACGCAGTGAGCCTACACGATCATTTGATAATCGTGTTTTTGCTCTTTGTGAATCATTGTTAATTTTCTCGGTGATCTCATTCTAACATATCAGCTACGAACTGAGAGCAATCAGTCATGTAATACACTGCTGACCCTAGCCACTTAATAGCAATACCGAGACCACCAAGTGAAACAAGTCACGATGCTCTCTTGTTTGGATTGCAGAAAGTATTTTTATTATCTTAGAATCTGATCCTACTGGAGGGAACCGCTAACACCTGTGGTGTATACGCAGGATATCGCGACATTCGAGAGCCTTGTAGACTTGCAATTAACTGATAAACACTACACAACCGTATGATGAAATGCAATGTCCAGACTACTGATTTTTTCACTTTCATTACGAAATACTTGAGTTTGATTTTATTTGCAATTGGCCTCCTGTGGGTCTTGTGAAGTTTTGCTTTTTTCCCATCATGACATGTTGAACTATTGACTTTGACCTGATGGACTAGGCCAAGTACGGGTGTATGCTCAGATTTCATCAGTAGTACTTCCGTTTCGCCAGGGGCATAGCACAGTGGTCGGGCAGAGTCTGTTAGATCGTGAGTTCATACGAAACTTTTAACAAATTGGCAAAAGCAATAGCATCAAAAATCGCGACAATTTGCGAAGAATATGCGAACAGATTAAGGTAGCCTGTATGTATGTTTAGTTAGAGGTGAGTAGGAGTTGCCTTTTCCATTAAAAGCATAATTCCATACTTCTCTGTTAACAAACTACGATCAAGTAAAAAGCTACAGAAACAGGATACTCAGGATAGCGACGATTATGACAACTAACATGAGCAGCCTACGTATTCAGCACCTTGGATCAAATTGGTGGTATGCGAACGGTGACCAAATGCCGCCCCAAGCGCTCTGTTAATCACGCACAGATACGTCGTCAATGAAGTTGCTTGGGTTTGTAAGATCGCGCTGACTCCCTTTATTGTGTCTACTAAAGACCTAGTTTATGAGTTTTCACCGGCCATCTGAAAGCCGCGACTTGTGGTATGTCGGCGACGGATATCAGCTACCATCACAGGCCGCCTGGCTGTTTACACAGCATCGGGTACTTACGAAAACGTGTCGGCCCGCAACCTTCGAATGCTCGAACAGCGTGTAGGGCTACACTGCTGCTAGTTTAGATATACACACCGGACTTCTTTTTGGACAGTGGTGGTTTCCACCAAAAGTGGTTGAATGATGACGTTTGATTTGGCTATGCCTTTCATTGTGTGCTGATGCAGGACGTTTCATAATGAAACTTCGCCTGCAAGTTCATTAGGCAGTCTGCGATATAGGGGATTTCTGAAGGTAGTTGCAATACAGTGAAGAATTCAATGTATTTTATTGCTCCGGATAAAAGCTATAACTGAAGCATAACACGTGGCAACTCACCCGTTTGTAAGTGACTTTCCTAGTACAAAGATTCTGCACCGAAGTGCTAACAATATTTCATAAAATGTGGGGGCTGACGCTGGACCAGTGGGCTCCGGGAAATTCGCTCTGTGGTTGTGTCAAATATTAACCGCAGGAAACTGCTCCATTACTCTACGGTTGTTTTACACTTTTACTAGGAAAACCATGCAAACAGTTGAACTACATGGATATTCAGTGGCACAGTGCTCAATTAGCTGTGGTAGAATCAGTAGCGTTGCATAAAATAACGCAAATATTGTGCGCAGAAGCCTCCTGACGGAGCTTCACGTAGACATATAGATTGTAACTGATAAGTTAAACCGTTAAACGTTGATATGGGTCTTTGTTGATCTGGTTCCGATAAACGTTGGATTTGCACCATTTTCTTGCCCCTGAAATTACCCTAGTGGTTACATGGGTTAAGTTGCAATACCTATCGCTGTTTCATCACAGGCATGACGAATTAACTACGTTTACTTGTCAAACCTGGCAACACAAAAATTGCACTTTTTCGCACTCCTTTGCAATCGTACAAGGCCACGTGATTGGGCAATCGGTTTTTCTGTCATTCCACGTGAGTCACATCTTTCATGCTTATACTCGTCAAAGTAATAACGTAATTTTTCCGATTAATTGCGACGTAGACCTTGTGAGAGTATCTGGTCATGGTAGAATGTGTAGAGTGCATGTATCGTGAACATGCTAAGCAAATTCCAACCTATCAGTTTAACGTAGTCTTTCACCCTACTAGAAACTCTATTTTGTATGCCCTTAGCATATTCACCGTTGTGGGGAGTCGAAGCAACTGTTACCACTCAAAAGATACTTAGCTTAATATGTAGTTGCCTTCCGAATGCGTTTTCTATGCCATGGAGTTATTTGGATTTAATTGTAATGCGAATCGAGTGTTTGCAACCAACAAAACTGTTGCCCCCCCCCCACAACTTCTGTAAGCTTGGAAACATCCTCTGCAATACTATATTCGTTGTATGACAAATAACGCTGTGTAGGCGCTTTTAGCAAAGCGGACGACACAATGTATGAACCTGGATCCCCGGGCATTAGTACTACTGTTGAGCCAACTCTGATGGTCGGCTTCAACAGATAACCACAAATAAACAACTCACACTTGCTCACAATCCGCTAATTAACTTGCACGTTATATTTGAACAATGAACAACGATTTATCACGGGATAAAAGCAAGTGCTTGACACGTCCCGTAGGATGTTTGAGGTGAATATGATGAAATCAAAATATATCTGGGACATCTACCAAACGTCTGTCGAGATGAATAGTTTGATAATTAACATCAGCGTAAAATTAAAGTAAATTATCGAGCGTAAACGTTCAGAAAGACACTGGGGTGCAGTGATCGTTGAGGTAAGGAGTGAGAAAAGTAAAAAATGAGCGCTCACTTAGGTCCATTTGATACATAAATCCTGTTGAAAAACATGTTTATAGCAATCCACAATAGAGGAAGTTTAGCTAACGAAAGGCTGGGAACTAAGAGCAACATCTAATCGTTTTTTGAAAACGTCCAAGGTAGGAGAGGATACAGCTGAGTCTGGGAGTGCGTTCCAGGGTTGGCAAACCCGAAGGAAAAAGTAATTCCGTCGACACTCTAGACGGCTATATGGTTCCTTCAACTTTAAGCAGTTACTGCTGAGCTTCGTGTTGTAACTAAATTTCAGCAAATGGCAGCATACGTGGTTGGGGTCACTCAATATCTGATACGCTAATATGAGATCGCCGCGCAGCCTTTGATAGCGTCCGCTGAAAATTCCCAGCAACTTCAGCCTTCGGTGGTAAGAGTGATAGCGCATGCCCTTTACATTCTTTGTTGCTCTTCGTTGTGGTGCCTCTATCGCTTCTAGGTCGCGCTTCAACCAAGGTTGCCAAGCTTGGATAGTGTATTCAACATGCGGGCGCACGTAGGAATTGTGCATCATTGGGGAGATTGATAGGTCAAATATCCCGAATGCTCTTCGCAGCATGCCGACGTACTGGTTGCCTCTTTTCGCAGCTACCTCAGCCTGTTTTGAACAGTTGAGGTCGCTCTGTACGATCACACCAAGGTCACGTTCCTGGGAGCTATTCTGTAATCCGTTTGTCCTAGGTAAATAGGTGTAGTTATGTTTATGGCGTAATTGTTCAACGCGACATTTGTCTACGTTGAATGGTAGGGCGATTTGAACTGACCAGTTCGACACTGTGTTAAGATCGCACTGGAGCCGTTCGTGGTCCTCCGGTCCTCTGATCCTTCGCCATATCTTGATATCATCAGCGAAAAATAGGAAATCGGAAGCAACTGATCTCGCCAAATCGTTAATGAACACCAAGAATAGAAGAGGTCCAAGAACCGAGCCTCGTGATTCTCCACATGCCACATCGATTGCATGAGAAAATGATTATCGGACTCTCACCGCTAGCCGTCGTTCTTGAAGCAAATTGCCGATCCAACTCAGGATTTGGTCGGTAATGCCGTAATTCCGATTCTTCTGAAGGAGAATTCGATGGTCTAAGCGATCAAACGCTTTTGAAAAGTCCAGGTAGATGACATCGACTCCCACTCCATCATCAACAGCCTCAGTCCAGCTATTACGTGCAATTAATAGGTTAATATTACACGAATGCTTTTGACCAAAGCCATGTTGCTCTGGGGCTATTAAATTGTGGCTTTCCAGATATTGCATCAGCGCATCTGCGCTGCTTGATTCCAGAACTTTGGATAGTACGGGAGGTAGTGTTATTGGACGGTAGTTGGCAGGATCAGTGCGGCTACCTTCTTTATGGATAGAAGTGATGACCCCTCGCTTCCATACTGGTGGAATATCATTCTCTTCTAGACATCGCTGATAGAAAACCGCCAGTGGTTCTGCTAGATCACTAGCTACCGCCTGCAGAGCCTTTGGTCGGATGTTGTCAGCTCCGGGAGAACTGTGGATACGCAAGGATATATATATATATATATACATATATATATATATGGCGGGAGAGCCTATGGTGCGCTGAGGCTGGTAGTGGCTAGATCCTGACAGATGGTCTACCCACTGCTGCTACTGCTGCGCCATAGTCTCATGTCCTGGGCGCCTCCACGTGGCGACCGCTGTGTGGGAGTTGGGTTTCGCCCTTCTCCCTACTAAGATCCAGGACACCAATCCGCATGAGTCAGCTAACTGACCATGTGCTAGACTCGCTGCCTTTCGGGTGTTAATTTAATCGAAGGCTTTGGCTGAGGACCCGAGTCGTTCTCCTGTCAGGTGTGGGCGCCCTGGCAGAATCCTAGTCCATCCTCTTCGGACGTTAGGAAGTGGTCGATGGCCCACTTCCCGTATAACCTAGCCATGGGAGACAACAGGTTTACGGGTTATAAGCTCACAGCTCGATTGGCGTAGAGCACGAGTGCCACGCATTGTCTCTGACGGTGGAAGGACACCTCCGGGTGTTCATTGGTTTGCTACTGCCCGCCTCAAGCCAGGCAGCCTCTGGTCAAATTGGTGCAAACCCGCCAAAAACCCACCTGCGTCTGGCCGTGATCACAGGTGCGTATCCAATTACGGTCCCAAAACATATGATAATTGTTCCAGAACCTCAAAGGCTGCATGTGACGGCCGTCAAGCAGATTCCCATCTGTCTCTGGAATCACATTCCCGAGCTGGATCTGCTCTCCACTGCCTTGTGGGTCAGGCTATTGAGCCAAAGTCTCCGGGCGGAGTCCCTCAAGCAAACCTCCGAAGCACAACGACCACCTCACGTGCGATTGCCCACCAATGCAATCGTATGCCTGAGCGATGCACTCAGCATCGGGTGCTGGAACGTGCGCACACTACTGGACCGGAACTCCAGCGAGCGCCCGGAGCGACGCACTGCACTGGTCGCGATGGAGCTGGCACGCTACAACATCGATATTGCGGCGCTGAGTGAAACTCGGCTCGCTGAGCAATGTAAGTTGCATGAAGCAGGTGCTGGCTACACATTCTATAGGGTGGGGAACGCCGCCTCAACACCACGTGAACATGGTGTCGGATTTGCCATATCCGATCGCCTCCATTGCCAGCTCGTGGGTGAACCAACGGGCGTCAGTGCGCGACTGATGACTGTTCGCCTACGACTCGGAAGAGGTATGTTTGCTACTTTTATAAGCACGTACGGTCCGACCATGAGTTATCCTGATGACACGCGTGAGCAGTTCTACACTGAGCTATCCTCCGTGATACGGTCTGTGCCGAGGAGCGACCGACTATTTCTGCTGGGTGATTTCAACACGCGCGTTGGGCTTGATGCATCAGCGTGGACAGATGTTATCGGTCCGCATGGCATTGGTTCAGCGAATGCGAACGGTGACAGGCTGCTCTCACTGTGTGCCACTCACGGCCTGACGATCACGAACACTCTGTTTGCACTGAGTGCGAGTGATATAGCAACTTGGACGCACCCACGGAGTGATCACGCTCACCTGCTCGACTATGTCATCGTACGTTAGTGTGGTATGCGTGAAGTGCGCCTGACACGTGTACTGCGTGGAGCTGAGTGTGGCACTGATCACAAATAGGTTCGGACCAAACTGTACATATATTTTCGTAAATCGATGTTTGCACTCCCGCCGCGAATCGGCGTCAATTTAACATTCTCTCCCTCGGTACTGTGTCGAAACGTACTGAGCTGGAGAAGGCGGTGGCTACACGTCTGTGTGATGTGCACTGCATAGCCACAGTGGGCGACCTGTGGCACCACATTCACGACCAGGTGACAGTTGCTGTCGAGGACAACATCACGCGCGCAAACTGTAAACGGCCTGATTGGCTTGACGAAAACAATGCGACGATTGGCGCATTGGTGTCGGGGAAGAATGCAGCATTTGCTGCACATGTGGCAGACCCCAGTGAATTGGAGAAGCATAGTCAGTTTCATAAACTTCGACGGCGGCTGACCCGAGAACTACGTCACATTAAAAATGAATGGCGGACGGAGAAGGCGAAGCCCATGGAATGCTACGCCGAACGCCGCCAACACAAGGAATTCTTCGACTTCTTGAAGACAGTATATGGACCGAGATTGGAGCCGCTGAGGACGCTGATCGATGGTAGTTCAGTCGCTACCTCCACCCAGACTGCAGACAAAATGCAGGTGTGGCGGAAACACTTTGACTGTCTCTTGAACAAACGTTCAGAGATCGACTGGCCTACATTAAACGACCTGAAGCCGAACGATGTGAAGGCAAGTCTGGCCGATGCGCAGACACCGGATGAGACGCAGAGAGCAATTGCTCAACTGCGAAACGGCAAGTGTGCCGGAGGTGACGGGATCCCGCCTATGGTATTGAAACAAGGCGGACCCCCGTTGTTGACTGCGCAGCGGCACTTGATGCAACGCGTTTGGATTGAGGAGGAGAGGCCTCCTGAGCTGAAGGATGCCCTTGTGCTACCACTGTACAAGGACAAAGATAGCAAGCAATGTTGCACAGATTATCGTGGCATCAACTTGCTGAGTTGTGTGGGCTAGGTAATTGCCCGAATTCTGCTCAACCACCTCGTCAGTCAGGTTGTGGAACCTAACGTCGCGGAGGAGCAGTGTGGATTCCGTTCGGGTCGCAGCACTATAGATATTGTGTTTGCGGCTCGTCAGTTGCAGGAGAAGTGCAGAGAACGACACCAGGCATTGTAATCGCTTTTTATGGATTTCACCAAGGCATTTGATATGGTGAACCGCGAGGCATTGTGGCTGGTGTTGGGTAAGTTTGGTTGCCCGCGTAAGTTTGTAAGTTTAATTGAATGTCTGCACAGTGGTATGCGAGCGCGGGTGCAGCTGAGTGGAGAGACCTCGGATGACTTTGCAGTTGTCTGTGGTGTGCAGCAAGGCTGTGTGTTAGCTCCTGCTATGTTTAATATCTATCTTCATGCAATGTTGTCTTGTGCTTTTGATGCGGCTTGTGCTAACGGTGTTCGTGTGGAGCACCGTATTGATGGTGGGTTGTTGAACAACCGTCGTTTCGGTGCGAGAAGTCTAGGTTGTGAGACAGCTATCCGTATGTTGCTGTTTGCTGACGAGTGTGCGTGGTTTTCACACAGCACGGATGAGTTGCAGCACATGACTTGTGCTCCGGCTTCGACAGCGATTAAATTCGGGCTCACCATCAACACAAGCAAAACTGTCTGTCTCTTTCAGCCTTCCCCGGAGGTGCAATCTTCAATTTTGCCGCGAATCAGCATTGGTGCTGAAGTATTGGAAACCACCTCCCGTTTCAGCTACCTTGGGAGTGTGATGTCGACTGATCAGCAACTACACGTTGAGTTGCGTATTCGCGTGTCGAAGGCAGCGGCAGCATTCGGGAAGCTTGAGTACCGAGTGTGGAACAACCATCAGCTTACCATTGGCACGAAGCTGATGGTGTCCAAATCCATGGTACTGTCCGTTCTTCTATACGGCAGTGAAACCTAGACGATTCACTGGCCGGATTTGCGAGATCCCGAGCGATTCGGTCAACAATGCTTGAGGAGGATTATACGCATCACTTGGGGCGACAGAGTTGGTGACAAGGAAGGGTTGCGACAAAGTGGAATGTATGCAGCGGACTGGATACTTTTGCTGAGACACCTGAGGTGGCTCGGTCATGTGAGCCTTATGGATTCAACGCGGATACCGAAACAACAATTATATGGTCAGCTGAGTATTGGGAAGCGGCACGTGGGGAAACCAAAGTTACGTTACCAGGACATGATTAAAGTGAGCCTCACACGTTCTAATCTTGATGGCAGGTCATGGGAATCGAATGCGGTTGATCGGCGTGCATGGCGCGATCTAATCACGAAGGCAGTTGCTGAAGTGCGGGAGAAAGCCCTCATGCATGCAGAGAAGAAGCGGCAGTTGCGGAAGCGGCAAGCACCGATGAATTGTACTCCATCGACATCGAGCGCATGGTGTTGTAGAACATGCGGTCGCGAGTGCCTTAGTCAGGCAGGCCTAGTGAGCCATGAGCGAGGCCACTCGAGACTAGTACCGAAGCGACGACGGGTCCCGCAGTGAACGTAGGCAGAACCGGCGCAGCGTTTGTAGGTACGCTGCATTCTTTTTACTAACCGCATGCTTGTATGCTGTCTTTTTATTTCAGGTGGTGGGTTTTCGGTTCTCTCCTAATGCCTTTCTTTCTCATTTTAATGTCTAGCGGGCCATGAGCTATGCCATTAGGGGCCACTACAGAAGCGACGACGGGTCCTACGGAGAATTACGGCGAGCCGGCACAGCGTTTGTAGGCACGCTGAATTCGATTTACTAGCCGCGTGCTTGCATGCTAATTCTTTTTATTTCAGGTGGTGGGTTTACAGTTTTTACCTTAATGCTTTTCTTTCTCATATAAATATCTCCCTGTACTCTATTTCATTAACTTGCACACATCGCCTAAGCCAATTGTATTCGATTTCCATAACATTTTTGCGTTCGTGGCATTGCGGGAACTATACTTTCTGACATCGTGCACTTAGCTAGGACTTGTTTGTAATTAACTTATTACATATGCTATTTAATTAAGGTTTATATCACCGTTTCCTTATGCATTAATCGAGCTTTCTCTTTTTCTTTCTCTCTTTCAAGTGTTTGGCTGTAGTTTGATATCCCCGGTGTGGATGCGCTTGATGTGCATGTTGACAAGGTGCCTACCTGTCTATTACCCACTACCTCGTTCATACTGGTTGCAGTAGACAGTTGGCCGTTGCTGGATGGCACAGGGTGCACGGTCCTTGTGGCCGTGTTAGGAAGAAAGAGTGGTTCCATGCAGTCACCACCAACAATATATATATATATATATATATATATATATATATATGTATATATATATATATATATATATATATATATATATATATATATATATATATATATATATATATATATATATGGTTGGCGGCATCCGGTTTCAGACTTGCCTGTCACTGTGGCCAGCTACAAGACGCCGGCTCTTACAGTGGGGCCCTGGATGGCGCGCACTGCACCACACACAGCTCCGACCGCACACCACATATCCAGTGTAAACCCGAAGGAATAAGTCCGGGAGACATGCGGATGGGAGCCACGTTTCATCAACTGAGCCGGTCCACACTCCTTCACAGGCAAACACAAGCACGCTGTATTTGGGGAAACAAGCGCACACACAAGGCGGTGACTGGACCGTAGTCCGCTCCACACTGAGTGCATGGAACCACACTTTGATCCCAACACAGCCACAATGGCCATGAACCTTGCCCCATTCAGCAACGACCGACTGTATCCTGGAGCCAGTATGGACGAGGTAGTGGGTAATAGGCTGGTAGTCACCTTGTCAAGGTGCAATTCAAACGCATCCACACCGGGGATATCAAGCGACAAGCAATCCATTGAAACGACTATAGTAAATAATAATAAAAAAAGATGAAGAATGCAGAAGGATACGGTTACATGACTCATCACGGAAGAAGCGTATATTAAACATTGATTAAAAACGAGTCCTCGACAAGTTCAAGAGGTCAGAAAACCTATTTTAAAGGAACAGCCACCAACGCCAAAATGTTATCGAAATTAACTACAATTAGCTTCAGCAACGTGTGCAAGTTTGTAGACAAGAGTACTGGTAGATAATAATATGAGAAAGCAAATAATTAGGACAAAATTTAAAACCCACCACCTGAAATACAGGGACTTAGCATACAAGCACGTGGTTGGCAAATCGAATGCACCGTACCTACAAACGCTGCGCCGGTTCTGTCTACTTTCTCTACAGGACCCGTCGCCACTTCGGTGGTGGTCCCGAGTGGCCTCGCTCATGGCTCACTCGATCTGCCTGACTCAGGCACTCGCGACCGCATGTGCTACAACAACATCAGCTCGCTGTAGTTGGAGTACACCCTTTTGGTGCTTGCTGCTTCCGCAATTGCCGATTCTCCTCTACGTGCATGACGACTTTCTCACGCAATTCGGTAACTGTCTTCGTGATTAGATCGCGCCATGCACGCCGATCAACCGCATTCGATTCCCATGACCTGCAATCAAGATTAGAACGTGAGAGGCTCATAGGATCACATCCTGGTAATGTAACTTTGGTTTCCCCAAATGCCGCTTCCCAATACACAGCTGACCATATAATAGTTGTTTCCGCATCCCCGTCGAATCCATACGGCTCACATGAGGGAGCCACCTCAGATGTCTCAGTAAAAGTATGCAGTCCCCTACATACATCCCAGTTTGTCGCAACACTTCCGTGTCAGCAACTCTGTTGCCCCATCCGATGCGCATAATATGCCGCAAACACTGTTGGTGGCACCGCTCTGGAGCTCGCACATCCAGCCGGTATATCGTCCCTGTTTCACTGGCGTATAGAAGAACGGATAACACCATGGATTTGTAAACTATCGGCGTCATGCCAATGGTAAGCGAATGGTCGTTTCACACTCGGAACTCTAGCTTACCGAATGCCGCCGCTGCCTTGGAGACGTGGATAAGAAGCTCACTGTGTAGCTGCTGATCAGTCGACATTACACTCCACAGGTAGCAGAAGCGGGAGGTGGTCTCCAAAAATTAAGCACTCTTGTATCCCGTAAAAGCAGACCAGAGTAAAACCGGAATTTATGTATGGAGGAAACTGTATGCAGACGCGCGCAGTACAAAATACTCGATAAAGGTTCGCATTGCAACCCATCGAATGCACGAGCACATGATAAGCAGACGAGTGCTATATAGAAGTGTGAGTAGGAAAACGAATCGAGGGCAACAAAAAAGCTATGTATTTGAACACGATAAGCACCAATGCTGCTTTGCGGCAATATGGAAAATTGCAAATCCTATGAAGGCTGGAAGAGACAGACAGTTTTACTTGTGTTGATGGTGAGTCCGAATACGGTCGCTGTCGAAGCCAGAGCACTAGCCTTGTGCTGCAACTCATCCGCGCTGTGTGAAAACAACGCACAGTCGTCAGCAAACAGCAACATACGGATAGTTGTCTCACAACCTAGACTTCTCGCACCGAAACGACGGATGTTCAACAACCCACCATCAATACGGTGCTCCACACGAACACCGTTAGCACAAGCCGCATCAAAAGCACAAGACAACATTGCATGAAGATAAATATTAAACATGGCAGGAGCTAAGACACAGCCTTGCTTCACACCAGTGACAACTGCAAAGTCATCCGAGATCTCTCCACTCAGCTGCACCCGCGCTCGCATACCACTGTGTAAACATTCAAATAAACGTAAAATTTTTACGTGGGCAACCAAACTTACCCAACACCAGCCACAATGCCTCGCGGTCCACCATATCAAATGCCTTGGTGAAATCCATAAAAAGCGATTACAATGCCTGGTGTCGTTCTCTGCACTTCTCCTGCAACTGACAAGTCGCAAACACCATATATATAGTGTTGCAACCAGAGCGGAATCCGTACTGCTCTTCCGCGACGTTAGGTTCCACAACCTGACTGACGAGGTGGTTGAGCAGAATTCGGGCAATCACCTAGCCCACACAACTCAGCAAGTTGACGCCAAGATAATTCGTGCAACATTGCTTGCTATCTTTGTCCTTGTACAGTGGTAGCACAAGGGCATCCTTCAGCTCAGGAGGCCTCTCCTCCTCAATCCAAACGCGTTGCATCAAGTGCCGCTGCGCAATCACCAATGCGGGTCTGTCGTATTTCAATACCATGGGCGGGATCCCGTCGGCACCGGCACACTTGCCGTTTCCTAGATAAGCAAGTGCTCTCTGCGTCTCATCCGGTGTCTGCGCATCGGCCAGACTTGCCTTCACATCGTTCGGCTTCAGGTCGTTTAATGTAGGCCAGTCGATCTCTGAACGTTTGTTCAAGGGACAGTCAAAGTGTTTCCGCCACACCTGCATTTTGTCTGCAGTCTGGGTGGAGGTAGCGACTGAATTACCATCGATCAGCGTCCTCAGCGGCTCCAATCTCGGTCCATATACTGTCTCCAAGAAGTCGAAGAATTCCTTGTGTTGGCGGCGTTCGGCGTAGCATTCCATGGGCTTCGCCTTCTCCGTCCGCCATTCATTTTTAATGTGACGTAGTTCTCGGGTCAGCCGCCGTCGAAGTTTATGAAACTGACTATGCTTCTCCAATTCACTGGGGTCTGCCACATGCGCAGCAAATGCTGCATTCTTCCCCGACACCAATGCGCCAACCGTCGCATTGTTTTCGTCAAGCCAATCAGGACGCTTACAGTTTGCGCGCGTGATGTTGTCCTCGACAGCAACTGTCACCTGGTCGTGAATGTGGTGCCACAGGTCGCCCACTGTGGCTATGCAGTCCACATCACACAGGGGTGCAACCATCGCCTTCTCCAGCTCAGTACGTTTCGCCACAGCACCGAGGGAGAGAATGTTAAATTGACGCCGATGCACGGCGGGAGTGCAATACATTGATTTTCGAAAATATATGTACTGTTTGGTCCGCACCCATTTGTGATCAGTGCCACACTCAAATCCATGCAGTACACGTAGCATGCGCACTTCACGCATCCCACGCGGACGTACGATGACATAGTCGAGCAGGTGAGCGTGACCACTCCGTGGGTGCGTCCAAGTTGCTATATCACTCGCACTCAGTGCAAACCGAGTGTTCGTGATCGTCAGGGCGTGATTGGCACACAGTGAGAGCAGGCTGTCTCCGTTCGCATTCGCTGAACCAATGCCATACGGACCGATGACGTCTGTAAACACCGATGCATCACGCCCAACGCGCGCGTTGAAACCACCCCACAGAAATAGTCGGTCGCTCCACGGCACAGACCGTATCACGGAGGAGAGCTAAGTTTAGCGTTGATCACGCGTAGGTGCCTATAAATTTGACAAACTTACCTCTTCCGAGTAGTAGGCGAATAGTCATCATTCGGGCGTGGATGCCTGTTGCTTCACCCAGGAGCTGGCCATGGAGGCGATCGGATAATGCAAATCCAACCACATCTTCATGTGGTGCTGAGGCGGCGTTGCCCACCCAGTAGAATGTGTAGCCAGCATCTGCTTCATCCAACTTATCTTGCTCAGCGAGCCGAGTCTGACTTAGCGCCGCAATATCGGTGTGGTAGCGCGCCAGTTCCATCGCGACCAGTGCAGTGCGTCGCTCGGGGCGCTCACTCGAACAATGAACAATCATATAGTACAGGTAAAAAGCGATTGCTTTACAAGTTTCGTAGGATGGTGGAAGTAGAAGTAAACATAAGTGTAAATCATCAATTTCAGCGTCTAGCGATTCAGGTGCCCTTTATTCATATAAACCTTTTAAAATCTGTGCTGAATTGTTACTGTAGAGAATATGGGGAAATAATATGGGGAAGGCATGTCTTAAGAACAAAAGAAACGACCAACACTTACTCGTGCACCGCTTTCTTGGACTGAGGTAATTGATGAATGCAGTTGTAATATATCCGAAACTATATTCCACAACAGCAGTGTGTAAGTAGTGAAGCACAAAAGCTGAGAATGACCACCGTTTTTTCGCGTTTGTTTGACGGGGACATCTCTGATTATATAGTGTAATGTAGGTGGATAAGCGAATCATCCAGACGGCTTTTGAATACCGTTAGCGTGGAGGAAGTAACAACGTATGTGGGAAGAGCGTTCCAGTGTTGGCACACAAGAAGGGAAAAGGAATTCCGGCAGCATTCCAACCGGCTGTATTGTGTGGCCAGCTTTAGCTGGTGTCCTCTGAGTGTTGTATTGTTGTTCAGCTTTAGTAGGTGAGGACAAGAATGGTTTGGATTCCTCAGGATCATATAAGTGATTATCAAGTCGCCACGCAGGCGTCGATATTGTCCACTGTAGACCCCGAGGGTGTTCAGCCTCAATCGGTAAGGGAGATGAAACAGGCCCTTTACGTTCTTGGTCGCCCTTCGTTGTGGCAGTTCAAGTGCGGTAAGGTCTTGCTTTTGCTATGGCTGCCAGGCGTGGATGGCCTACTCAGAATGAGGCCGAATGTAGGCGTTGAGCATCTGAGAAAAGCATGCCCTCCGCAAAAGGCCAAGGTTTTGGTTAGCTCTTTTAGAGGCTTTCTCGGCCTGACGGGAAAATCCCAGGTCTTCCTGCACTATCACGCTCAGATCGCATTCCGTTGTAATGCGCTGCAATATATGAGCCCCCAATCTGTAGTCGCAAGTAGTTTTATGACGTATACTCAACACCTTGCAATTTGTAGCGTTGAACTGAAGCAGGTTCTGAGTCGAGCTCCGGTTCATTCTTGTGCTCATGTTCCATCACCCGATGCTGAGTGCTTTGGCGGTGGCACACGATTGCATTAGTAGGCAATCGCACGCGAGGTGGTGTATGTGCTTCGGAGGTGTGTTTGAGGGACTCCACCTGGAAGCTTTGGCTTAATAGCCTGACTCACAAGGCAGCGGGGAGCAGATCAAGCTCGGAAATGTGATTGCAGAGACAGAGTGGGATCTGTTTGACGGCCGTCACACGCAACCTTTGAGGTACTAGAAGGATTCATATATGTTTTGCGACCATAGTAGGATACATCTTCGATAAGGGCCAGCCGCGGGTGGGGTTTGGCGGGTTTGCATCAATTTGACCAGGGGCTGCCTAGTTTCAGGCGGGCAGTAGCAAACCATTGAACACCCGGAGACGCCCTCCCACCGTCAGAGACAATGCGAGGCGCTTGTACTCTACGGCAATCGAGCTGTCAGCTTATAACCCGTAGACGTTGTCTCCCATGGCTATGTTTTACTGAAAGTGGGCCATCGACCACATCCTGACCTCTGAAGAGGATGGACTAGGATACTGACAAGGCGCTAACAACTGACAGGAGAACGACTTGGGTCTTGAGACAAAGCCATCGATTAAATGTACACCGGAAAGGCAGTGGGTCTAGCACATGGTCAGTTCATTGATTCATGCGGATTGGTGTCCTGGATCTTTGCAGGAAGAAAGGCGCAACTCAACACCCATCCAGCGGTCGCCAGGAGGAGGCTTTCAGGACATGAGCACATGGCACAACAGTAGGAACAGTTGGTAGACTATATGTCAGGATCTAGCCACCACCAGGCTCAGGGCACCATAAGCTCTCCCGCCATGATTTGGCGGCGTCCGTATCCGGATTTGCCTGTCACTGTGACGTCCATGGGGACAGTCACAGGACGCCTGCGCCTACAGAGGGACCATGGGTGGCTTGCGCTGCACCACCCATGGTTGGCGGCATCCGGTTTCGGATTTGCCTGTCACTGTGGCAAGCCACAGGACGCCTGCGCCTACAGAGGGACCATGGATGGCTTGCGCTGCACCACACACAGCTCCAACCACATACCCCATATCCAGTGTAAACCCGAAGGAATAAGACCGGGAGGCATGCGGATGGGAACCACGTTTCATCAACGGAGCCGGCCCACACTCCTTCACAGGCAAACACAAGCACACTTTATTTGGGGAATCAACCGCACACAAGGCGGTGGCTGGACCGTAGTCCGTTCCACACTGAGTGCATGGAACCACTCTTCGAGCCTAGCACGGCCACAAGGACCGTGCACCCCGTCCCCCCCCAGCAACGACCAACTGTCTCCTGGAGCCAGT
>OX104066.1:43411427-43470243 GCA_944474145.2 Dicrocoelium dendriticum
TATCCAAACGCCTAGAGCGTTTGGCTGATTACTTTAAAAGGCAATTTAAGCGGTCGGAATGGTTACAGTTCTCGCCGGCCATTGATCGCCGTGCTTCGTGGGCTGTCTAGGTGGTGGAGGCATTGACCGCATAATCAAATTGCGTCCGTTGTTGGAGCACCGTGACATATACTGGCGGTCCACCGTTGTCCCCTTCCTGGATATCAAAGGTGCATTTCCTTCGGTGGATAGACATGCACTTTGGGACGGTGTACTCAGGAAAGGTGTCCCTAAGAAATATGTGAATAGTACCTGATTGTTATATGCGCGTAGCTCCGGCAAAGTGAGGGCTTACGGCAAACCCGTGGACTGGGATTCCCTATTACCATGCCTGCTGAGTGATTGGGAGGAAGCAAGCAATCTAACCATGAGGTGGAAAGTCAGCACTGCAGTGCACTGCAGTACCCCATCATTGTGATTCCAAATGCTGAGGCGGACCTGAAACATCCTTCATGAACGGGAGCAGACGTATTGATCATGCCTTGCTTGGTGTGTCTCGACAAATTCGAGAATAAACTATTTATTTATTTATTTATTTATTTAAAATACATAGAGATAATTACGCCGAACTGAAGCCATGGAAGCATGGTTTTGGTTGTCATTGTATAATGGTATTAAAGGGGAACAGTGCAGGTGGAACAAATGCAAGCGACAAGTAGGAATGCCGTGTGCACAACAGGTTACTAACCTGTGGTATCGCGAGGTGTTTCCTTGACGTGCATGTCCTCACTCTGGTAAATGGGAATGGTACTCCCGCGAGCGCGCACCGCAAGCGTCACCACATGATTGAAACACGGTGACGTTATCCTTCATAACGGCCCAATGCAACGGTGCATTAAACCGCACGACGGAAAGCTGAGGCACCGGTGACGTATGATGTTTAAACTATTCACAAATATTCCGACCTGGCGGGTGAGTTGGTTAATGGCTCTTACCCAGGAAGCTAGAACACTGAGAAATGGTTCGGGGATCCCTCAAAGACGTGTCGGTACATTTCCGCGAAAAGTCCTCACGGGGTACCTGCAATGGAAGGACGCACGAAGTGTGGTTGCAAATTGATGTTCATGACTGGCAACAGTACATAGGTTAGGACATGGGTTACACGGCCTTGTCGTTCAGGGATAGGAGCGATAGGATAGGACACGTTTGAGTCAAATGAACTGCATGAGGTATGAAATCCGTCTTAAGGGGATGCGTATCAGTGAGTTACCTGGATGGTGTAAGGGAACGGACGGTGTGAGTTTCCTGCGACGTACTTTTAACGTCCTCTGCGATTATATCGCAGGGACCAACCGGAAGAGCTGCCTGGTCCTTTATAAACATAAGAAAGAATATCGGACGCAGTACCAAACCTTGCGGGACACCGCAGTAAGATAGGGCAACACTACACCTCCCTCCCCAATCCCTGACCCGAATGTCTGTCCATGTAATAATACATAAGGCCATAGTAATGGTTAAAGAAGCCATGCAAAAAACGTCCGGTTGTCATTTAAAAATGGAGGCAATGAGTCCAACGCTTTACTAAAGTCCATGTGGCCTACCTCTACGCACATAGTGCTATCAAGACATCAGGTAAGGTCGTCTGGAATCTAATTTCCAGCTGGTTAACCGTAGCGGATGCGATGGCAAGCCGGACCCACTTTCGCTGGCATGCTGGTTTCCGTTGACACGTGGCAGCGACTCCACTTCACCAACCTGGTCTAGTGGCTCCGTACCGTCTTGCATAATTACATGGCCCACCAACGCTCTTAGAGAAGCATTTGAAGGCACATAACTTTAATTACACTTGGGATTTTTTCCCCAAGTTGGTCAACCTTCACCCACTACAGAGATTAGCGTACCACACGCTCAGGCTCTAGGCTGCTGTACCGCATTACGGGATAATCGCTTTCCTTGCCTCGCCTGCCTGCGATTGCCGGATAAACACCCCACGGTTTCCTCCCAAGTAACAGAGCTGTTTTCACGATTACACTCCTGCGCGATATCTGCTCCATGCTCAAGGTTGCCTGTAACGGATTCACGCAAAGCAGAGGCATGCTTAACTGGATCGAAAGTCAGATGGTGTAGGAAGGGAGAACGGATGTCTAGTAGGCACACGCAATGGAAGGTAATGCAAGGTAGTTGCGCGTGTCGGGCATGAAATTTAATGATCCGACGACTACGGACCAAACCACTGCACCTACGTTCCCCGTGCTGCAACCCATATAGGGGAGACGCGAGACAATGGTACAGGGTATGGCCCTGAAAAGGGCTGTTGGGTCGTTCACGAAGACTTTGATGGTAAGGGGTAAACAGCGATACGAAATGGACCTGCTACGGCGACTTACTATCCCGAGGAGGCGGCAACCGGATGCACTTCATCAACGAGGCAACCTGCGCTGTGGAATCGGAGTATGGAATTGGTAACTCACTTGGCAATGTCATGGTGGCAATGCGGACGGTGGTTAACAGTGCCGCGACGCTTACAGGTGGCTTGCCGCACAATATCTATGAAGGGAAGGTCAGTAGCGCACACGTACTTACTTGCTGTCATGGCGAACCTGGTGATGCATATCATACAATGGCATGCGTCGGCAGGGCGGAGGCGACACGTGGGTATACGCGCAGTGTTATCCCGTTGTCGGAAGGCAATGGGAAGGACGTTACCGTGGCTGTGAAAGATAAGTATTCATCGAATACCAATGTCACCTGTGGATAGCTTACTATGACGCATCAAATGGCGGAGGCGATACGGGGGAGGCGGCTCAGTGGTCGTGCTAAGTTGGATGGCATTTGGCGCGCATTTCACTTTCGCTGTTGAACAGAAGTGAACATGGCAAACAAAAGGTTACCTGTGACTACGTATGAATGATGCATCAAATGGCGGAGCCCATACGTGGTAGGTGGCTCAGTGGCGTTGGTACGTTGCAAAGCGTTGCTCCGCGCACAACAATGCGTCTCTGAAACGGAACCCAACGTGGAAAACAATCCCCATCTTTAACTACGTATGCAGCAGGCATGAGATGGCGGAAGCAATACCTGGGAGGAGGTTGAGTGGCGGTGTTACGTCGGAAGGCTGTGTGCCACATATCACAGAGACTCTGAAAGGGAAGCTATGTTTAAAATAGAAAATTGACACTTGCGACTATGTGGCAAGGAGACGTCATATGGACGAGACATTGCTTGAGAGGAGGCTCAGTGGCATGGAGAAGTATCACTGTAAGTTGCGCGGAGCGTTGCAATAGGTCTGAAAGAGTGGTCAAGCCGGATAAGCAACGCAACCTAGCGCAACCTAGCATGCAACCATCACATAGCATCGGAGGTACATTGGAACACCTTCCCTGGCAGGGAAGTTTGGCTGTGGAAAGGACAGACCGATGATACGGACCTAAATCATGGTTCATTCGCGGTAGTGGGAAAATTACCGGCGCATAATGGTGCAGCGCAGCTGCGCCTCTCACGGCACCTTGTTCACTTCTCATTCACACATATTCCAATCAACGGGAAACTACAATCCTGTCCTCCATAACAACGAAGGGCGTAATGGAAGGGCGTAAAAATAGGCATACCTGCAGCGCGTGCCATGCGACGCCGTTACCGTAGGTTGCACAGACACCATGACGAGCAAGCGAAGAAACGAATTCTTCGTCACCAGCATAGCACACACAGGACGCATGGTACCATTGGGCGCACGCATCGCACATAACGCACTGCACCGCCTCCCCGCAAACTTGCACGTCATCATCCTGCTGACATTCCCCGCAGAGGTTTACGGAACAGACTCCCTGAGTATCCTGTTTCCGTTTATCGGGAAGCCTGGAGGAGGAGAATGTCCTGGTGTGAAGCTTCCGGAAGTATTTGACATTTAGCGTACTCTTACTGGGGATCACCTCCATCACGCGTCACTTAAAGAGCGATTTACGCTGCCTGGACCCCGTTGCCGACGTAGATGGAACCGGTGTTGCCGTTAAACTTACAGGTCCGAAGTCATCCACCTGTGTTGCCTCCACGGGGTGGGACACAACTCCTCCAAACTTCGTCGCAACCGCGACCCCTGTGCCATCATGCGACCTTCCCGGTGTCGGTAAGCCACAAAACATCCGGAAGTTCTACTTTGTATCCAGCAGAAGGGGAACAGGGCACTTAGATGTTCGATCATACAACTGAAATCTGCCTTCCTTGGACATCAGTAACGCAACCATTTTCAGGAAGTTCAAGGCCGCGGTGACGTTCTTCGATCCGTAGCTGCACAATTGCGTGCCGATGTCTGACGAAAAATCCTGCGTTTTGCGAAATTTTATCGTACGGCGTACGACCGCATTGTTATTCGCTACATGACGAGCTAGAATCTGCACACCAAAATCTCCCGGAACACAGTCTGAGGTGCCTCCCAGAGGTTGCCGGGGTGCAATCCACCGACATCCATGTAGTATGTCCTCCGCGGAATGTCCGTGAAGCGCCGCCACCTAACAAATGTGAGCACATGAGAGCCGCCACTGCCGACTGAACTCGCGACAGCATTCGCTGCCGCGTGTTAGGTATACGCGACGCACATTTGAACGCGGACAGGTAACTAACCAATAAGGTCCATCAGACCGACAACCAAGAACGGTTGATGCACGAACATGGGCTATGAAGACGTTCACTGCGAAGTCGCTCAGCTGTGCTAAAACCACTGTGCGAAGCCACTGAGGACACCGATGGAACAGAAACCACGCTCATGCAACGCCTAGCTATTATGCTGTTTCTTTCGTGCACGATACTGCTCACACTATCAACAACGCACGTGAACGGAGTGAGCAAGGATGACCTCTACGAAAATAATCCTTAAGATGCTCGTACCCATTCTCTACCATGCACTTCGGATGGCATCCAAAAAGCACAGCTTCCTTTTGTCTGTGAGCCGCCCAAGGGTCTACGTGTTGAAACCATGTTGCGCACATTACCGGTAGCAGTCCGGTTTGCCACGTCGCACCGCGTTCAATATTCTTTCAAATCCGGACGCACCACGGGTATATATAAGATTATGAAGCCACGCGCGAACAGCTGATATCCCACGTATGCGACCTAAACCTCTAGCCATGTTCACTTTAACATGGTACCGGGCAAAGCCCGATCTTTGCGTTGGGATTAAAACGTCGAAACGCCCGCAACTGACCAGCCCATTTATCCATAACCACCGTGGGGCAACGTATGCTGCTAGGTACCATCTCCCGCATCGCCTCCATCGTTTGCCTATAGCTATAGGACGTCTCATCCGGTAATAGGGCGTAGAAGAAAGAGATCCCCAGACCTGTTTGTCCACGAACTTGCAATGCCACAAAATGTACCCACCATAATTTAACTGGTGTGTCGCATGGCACAATAAAACCTCGCCATACGCTTACCCATGCCCCGGACCACAGATGGAGAGAAGAATACATACCGCATCTGGCTACCCTCAGACACCAGTCGGCAAACACCGTGACCTTACAAAATCCTTGCCACCTCAGACACTTCACATGACGCTCTATTTTGATGACGAATCCGCAGATTACTCAGGTCCATACGGGTTACACGTTTGCCGTACTCGTGATAGATAAAGCGCCTTAAACCCGGCTTGCTATGAAAACTGTCCATCAAACGCAGCACCTTCTCATGCCGCGGTGACAGCCGACGGTTGCATGCATACAACCAGAGGTTACCAAAGTGGAAAACATGACTAGGGATCATGAAGCAACTTCCCACCACATGTTTGCCGTCCTTCACAACCACCGAGAATCGCGCCTTGCATTTGTACGATTTGTATCTACATGCGTTAGTTCAAGTGTTGCATAAATATTAACTCACCGCTTGCCACGCGATCCCGAACGTCAACAATGTAGGCAACAGCACAGGATGTAACCGTTGCCGTCCGCATCCGGCAAATGCTTCCGCCTTCCACGCCGGTACGCCGCAGCTGATATGGAGGAATCTCGGGAAAAGCAAGTCGGCGTTTCAATCTGAAAACTTCCTGAGTGCTCCTCAATGTCTTCAACACTGTACTGGAATAGGTAGTGTATTTTGATGCTAACATATGAAAGCACAAGGATTGCTCTTGTTCTTGCCTCATTCCCTTGCAGAATCAAGAGGATACAATCCAACGTCGAAGTGCCGGGAGCCGCTTCACTTACCGGCAAAAGAACTCGACGCTCGTTAGGCGGAAGCCTTTATCGTCCTTTTGACCTGACCTGACCTGACTTTCCATATTTCTCAATAACCAAAGACCTGAACAGCTCACTATCGTCAACAACCATAGCGGTAGCAGAAAAAACAAGTATGGCCACCAAAATAATATAACAAACATCATACACATGCACCCTTACCGGTAACCATTTCTAGGGTATCATAATTCACACACAATCCAATTTCCTCCACACCTTTCAGCTGTTTCCAGCTATTTGCACATTCATCCTCCTCGGAAACTTCGCCAGGTAGCCTCGTTGCTATGTACCATTTGTACCACGGAGCGTACTAAAGCAACACAAGGTTCTCATAGTCCAATCAAACGGCCTCGTGCTCACACTGCGCTCTCATTTGCAGTGCCACGTAGTGACGACCATAAGACTGCAAGAAATGTGGGCAAAAAATAAGTTGCATCAATTTTCCAAAACACGGCTGATATCTGCAAATGGGATTAGTTGTTACTTTAAGTGGCGTCATATTCGGCGCTATCTACAGCTCCCCTTGTGGTCAGGATCCCACCTGGTAGACTCTATGGGAATACCCGGGGAGGCAAAGATTGTTTGACTGTGGGCGACTTCAATGCTCCGGCCGTAGACTGGGATGCACTTCATTGTAATTTTTCGCCAAATTCTTTTGATACACGTTTATTAGAAATAGTCCTCGAATGAAATCTAACGCAACACTTTTTATCCCCCACCCGTTTTTTCCAGGCCATGTGCCACACATCCTTGATCTTTTGCTCAAACCTATCTCATCAGATGTTTCCGCTCTAGCCATTCTTCAGCCTCCTGGCAAAAGTGATCACTATGTAGTCTCCTACTGTGGACATGACAGTTAGCTATCAATGTCCAAGGAGCGCACCGGCGAAACTTCTGGCTAGTTGACCCCTCCGCTTAAGATTGACTGACAGCCTCACGGACCGGAACATCCCCGTCAGTCAAATCTCGACGTTGCTTGGGACCTTCTGTGCTCCAACATGATGTGTATCATGGATCGGATTGCTCCAAGGGTCACAAAACAAATTTTATACAAAGGGCCCCATGGATAGATCGGGAAATCAAATCTCTCATGATGAGAAGCGGAAACTTTGGGGCCGGTTCAAGTTCACTTAGACAACGCAAGGTTACGCGCATTACAAATAGGCTAGAACTGTATATACCCTGAAAGCGCGAGAAGCGAGAATTATATGCGCAGCATCTGGCAGAGCAATCTGTGGTTAATCCGAAAAGCTTTTCGCATACTTAAAAAGATGCACCAAAGCCGGCAATGGTATACACGCACTGCATGCAAGCAAAGGGGACACCGTGCTTCATGCTGAAATGGCGAAAGCTTGTCTACTTGCTTCGCAATATTCTTCTGTGTATACGACAGGGGCGCCATTAGCTGTTAAAAACACCCCCTGTCACCCCTCTCCATTAGAGCATGTTGAAATTACCACTGACAGAGTATTGGAATATGCTTCTTGACTTAAACCCGAAGTATTCACCGAGGCCTGATTGCTTACATCCCTTGTTCCTCAAAGAGGTGGCGGAGTTCATTGCTGCACTAATTTTTCAAGTATTTCGTAGCTCACTTGAAGCACGTCGTCCCCCAGCTAAATGGAAAGCAGATGTTGTGAAACCCATGTACAAAGGTGGGAATCGCCAAGGTCCAGTGAACTACCGACCGATTTGCCTGTCATCAATCCCCTGTAAAACCATGGAAAGGATTTTGAAATAGGTCTTGCATCTTCCCCTTGAGAAATTGGACGTCATCTCTCCCACTCAGCACGGTTTTCGGAGGGCACGCTCTCGCATTACCAATCTGTTGGTGCCCGAAAAAAATGGGCGCATTCCATGGATGCTGGTCATCGACTTGATGTAGCTTTGTGGATTTTAGCGAGGTCTTTGAAAGGGTTCCACACAAGAGACTTTTATCAAACTTCGGCAGATTGGCATCGCTGGTAAATTGCTCGCCTGGATCGACGATTTCCTAGATAACCGTAGTATAAAGGTGAGGGTTAACGTAGTTGACTCTGGTCCTGTTCTTAGGACCAGTGGGGTTCCACAAGGCTGCGTACTTGGTCCCGAACTATTCAAAATCTTTATCAACGATCTCCCGGAGGTGCTCCTATCCTTTGACTATGTAGTTATTTAATAGTAACTAGAATGTGTAACCCAAAGGGCACTTTGGGCTACTAAAACCCGGTCCATTATCGTTATCTTCTGATCGTCTTACCTTCAACACTGAGTCTTGCTTTCATATCCGTTTAACCTAGCCTGTTTCTAGTATGTTTAGCTTCCTATCTTCATATACCCATGTACATTATAGTTATCGTGTCTTAGGTAATCCTTATCCCGTGGAGCATATATAAATACGGCCACATCGTCACTGTTTTTTGGTTTCCGATAACAACCAATCGTGACCACACACCCACCTTCTAGTCTCAGGTAGAATTCGAACATCGTTAGCCTATACCTCATGAATTTCTTACTGGAATCCTGCTCCTCAACCTTATGCATATGAAAGTATTTTACCCATTAGGCCATGCCTTCGGCGTAATTAAAAACATCTTTAGCGTAATATCTGTTACACATTGTACACTAGTTGTCTCAAGTAAATGTCTTAAAGTAGGATTTTGATCCATTGCTATGTACATTGACTGTCCTTTTCGGTCTTTTCTCGGCCTGTTCCTCTCTCCCTTTTCTCTGAGTTCGTGAACATAGGAGATTCGGGATTGAACTGAGGAACTGCCTCCGTCTGGGATGGGACGAAATAACCAACAAGAACTTACCTGGATCATGGCCTCACTTCCATTCTAACCATCTGCACCCAACCACAGATGTCCAGTGAGGGTAGCTGGACACGAATTCTTCGCTCCCCGGCAACTATACATAAGCAGAGAAAACTTCACGTGATTCTGCAAAGGATCAACACATCATATTCAAAAAAATGTTTAGTACCCGGCCTACCAATAGGCAACCAGCTATGGCAGCCAGCAGAAAAATGGGAAGCAACCTGACTGCGAATAACTGAGAAAACAAACGTTCAACAAGACACATAGCCAGTTACAATTTGCCATTCAATGGATTGGCGGCAGTGTTCCAGGACGTGGTGGGTTTTCGCCTGGCAAGCATTCTCCCTATAAAAGCCACAAAGGTCCGTTTAACAACACTGCAACGTCGCGTCTGTGACTCGCCACCGAATAAATTCACAGCCCATAACTTTACACTGGCAGGTCAACTAGCGTCACAATTCTAGACAGGACCGTTACACTGGAACTTCTAAATCTGCATATACTGTCGTCTTTTTACTTCCTACGATACGTTTACCTTTGCCTTACTTGTGCACGAATTCACTCTATTGGCATATATCTCTTCAGCTTGCTCTTCCATTACCTTCCAATGGATCATTCAGGACTCTCAATCTGTTATTAGCTGAGGTCCCGTATCTCATGACAGCCAAATTATTATTTCGCATTTTCACCATTGTACAGTTCCAATCATGGACATATGAACGATGTTCTATTGTCACCGTTACAGTTGCCATAAAATGTTTTTACAATTGTACATATCTGACCATGCCTCCATAGGCGTGCCTCGCATAGTCGAGGATAAAATATTTACTTATTTATTTATTTAAATCGACTGCTTGAATTATGCTGATGATCTTAAACTTTGGTCGGAAGTATCCAGGTTTGAAGATGCTGACAGGTTGCAGCTGACACTTGGTCTGCTGCGCGATTGGTCGATCAAGTGGCAATTGCCTATCAATCGTGATAAGTGCTGTGTTCTCCCGATCGGTGATCAGGAACCTTTCGGTGCTTACCACGTCGGTGGTGTTCTGTTGAAGAATGTGGTTGGTGAGAAGGATTTGGGTGCACTTATTTCTCCAGACCTAAGAACAAACCAGGACACGTTGCGGAAGGTAGCATCTGCCACCAGGATGCTCCGTGCCATATGAAGGTCTTTCTACAAATTGACACCGCAGAACTTTAGGTTCCTGTTTTACTCCCACGTTCGTCCAATACTGGAATGCGGCCTACCTGCCATACACCCACTCGTGAAATTTGAATGTGAGTTGATTGAGAAGGTTCAGAGGCGCGGATCCAAGTCTGTGTCTATGCTATGTATTTTACCTTATCCCCTTCGTGTCCAACGTATGAACTTATTTACTCTGAACTACCGCCGTCGCCGTGGTGATCTGATATATACTAGACGCATTTTAAGTGGCGATTTGGGGAGGGAGGTGCTGCAGTTCTTCCAGCTCAACACAGATTGTTCAACACGGGGCCACAGCGTGAAACTTTTTAAACCTCGGAGGAACCATATCCGGTCCGATATCGCAATATCCACACTTGTGAATGCGTGGAAAAATCTCCCTGAGTGTGTAGTAAGTGCCCAGACAGAGGAAGGTTTTATAGAACGATGGACAATACGTGCTGAACATGCCTGGGTTCCGCTGCTTTTGCTGCAGCTGTTACAATCCCCCGAGGAACACAGCTTAGCAACGACGTGTGTCATCCAGCCAATGAACGGGAGGTGATGGAGCTGACACTTGTCTTCCCTTCTGTTCTCTACAACTCTATGTATTATATGAACTCTATAATGAAATAGGTTGTCTTTGACTGTTATTTCGAATTGCAACCATGGAGGTTGACATCAGGAGCATCTTGTTGGACTTTGGTTTTATAGCTTCGATAAATTCTATTCGCTTTTTACCTAATTAATGCATTGCAACAGCGTCAATTTTGTTTGCTGTAGTAGCAAAGGAAGCAAGTATTATAGCGTGAGGTATGATCGCATCGTTTATAAATGCTTGCGCTGTAAGTGCCGCAAACCAAGGAGCAAAGGAATATGGCGATCCTAGTATGTGTTTATAATGTTGTTGACCGTTTACTTCAGTTTTTGAGACACCGATTGCAGTGCTTTTGTCATTGTCGCTCGGGATGGTTGTAAGCTGAAAGTGTTAACCTTCCAGCTCTTCCACAACCATCCATTCAACCGCTTTATTTTCGAAAGGCACCCTCTAAACCGGCGACGTACGAATGAGGAATGCAATCAATCTGCTGAGTTATTTCGATGCAACACCCCTACGTGCGACATAAAGCCATACATGGAGAATTCATTCGGGAAACAGGTCACAAGCGACGACATACGTAATGTACGCCGCAGGGGGCAAACGCCCTTGTCATGTAGGTGAAACGTCACGTTATTATTACTAGTCAATTGCGGCAGGCTCTTCAGAGCATGGAGCAGGATGGTTTCGTGCAAAACATTTCCGAAAAGGCTTACTTACGCATGTGTGCTTTACTCGTAATCAGCAAGTTTAAATGGCTCGGCGATTTCCACACGTTGTGTGCGTAGATGCAACGTATGGCACAAACCGCCTTGGGTACTATGACATTCGTCGTTAACTTTCGCTACAGTTCTATGTTGTACCAGTTCTTGGTAACAGACGGCATAGGTTAAGGACGCCCAGTTTTAATGGGTTTGTGCGTAAGGAAACGTTCACATCGTCAGTAAAAGTATTTGGTTTGTTTCGTGATGCCATGAGCCATGACTTCTCCGTAAGAACTTCGTTATGGATAAAATGGCTTTTCCGACAGTAATACTGACCTAGGTTCCAGCAGGACCATAGCCTACTTCAGAAGATGGATCCTCAGTTTGTACAGTATCTAACATCCTACTGGATGCTAATCAAGCGGTCGTGGGCGATCTACGCTCAAGCGGGATTGGTGCATTTTTGGTACACCACGAACAACCGTGTCGAGAATGCCAATCTTAGGTCGAAGAAAATAACCCATGCTTCCGACCGCCTTTCTGTGGCTGTGAGTAAAGTGTGGAAGCTGTCTGAGGCTATACTGAAAGAATTTCAGATGCAGTGCACATAATTCTGCGACAGACACCAGGTGTTTGAAGACGTAGGTACCGTCTACGTGCAGCCGCTTATAGGCCGCCTAACGACGTACGCTGACCCCCTAGTTATGCGTCATCTGGAAACGCCGAAGTTCGGTGCCCTGTACTCAGACATTGAAGCTGGAATGGTATGTCATATTGTATGTTTCTACTTTCACAGTTCGTTGTTCAAGGTCAACGCCATCGATATGACATCGACTGCGCAAATGGCACATGCACTTGCGCATTTTACGGGCACATGTGGCCATCGTGCGCTTATTTATGGATGTTATATAAAGAAAACCAACCTCCGACTGGTAAAACAGCGAATTTTTTCATTTCAGTTTTAGAAAACATACCTATCCGTAGTCGATGGTTAGCGAATTACAACATACCGAAGAATTCCATGTTGCTGCGGACTCTAAAGGTAGCCACCTCAAGGCAGCCCAATTCCAACCTAGCAAAACTGCTTGCTCGGTTTAAGTGCCTGGAAGACGTAAATCCCAGTGCGGTATCGGGGTTCATCGATAGCCTCATTAAACAAACATATGAGCTTATAAACGTAGCGCATGGTGGGTCCGTCGTAAGTGAATAGCCACACTGCCAACCATCGCGTAAGCAACCGCGGTGGCACAAAGCCGGTACGTTGACTACTTTTGCTTCGCTTGCGGTGACCCTTTTGCGGGTACGGGCGTTCGTTGCGTGCATAAACAGCTACTATTTCACCGTAAGTGCTTGGTGGAGAACAAAGCCGACGGTTGCGAAGTTTGCTCCGGTAACATAGCAGCAGTTACACTGATATCAATCAATAAATTTTGTTGAATTTAACACAGTTGTTGTTCAAGTAGATAGCGAAGTGCCGTTTTGAACCGTGGCGCGTCGTTGGAAGCTGTCATCATGGTGGACGATCGTCCTACGTTTAATCGTTTGGTGAGATTATATTCGCGAAAATTTGCGGACATGGAACAGGATGTGAAGAAATTTCAGCAGGCTACTGCGGCTGCCTTTTATAAGCGGTCAGTGGTTACTCGAACTCGGTACAAACGGACGACGGGGATGATTTGTCAGAAGGGTATCCATACCAGTATGTGCATTACCAGTGTGTGGTGGTACTCGGTGAAACTTTCGTGGTAAACTTAAGTGTGGCATTGCGAATTGTGAGGTTGTAAGCCGTACGTCAGTGTCTAGAGGTACCCGTGAGATTCGTCGGTACATGAACCGGAAGCATGGGCGAGTGTTGACAGTAGACGACATAAAGACGGTGACAAGGCGTCACCGTAAGCAGCAGGCGGGGGAGGTGTGCGAGGTGACGGATTTGCTGGAGATGAATGGCACATGTCGGGTAATGAGGGAAGGAACCCTAGTTAAATATGTATTTTTCGTGCCGACTTGCATGAAATCCATAGCTGCGCGGTACTGTGAGGTGTTGTTGGCCGGTACACCGCACCAGTTGAACTATGGTGGCTATATACCTTGGCACTGTATGTTAATAGATGTAACAAGACTTGCATATTCTTTTTTACTCGTGGTTGCCAAATGAGACGGCGTACAGCTACAGACAGGCGGTGGAATCTATGAACGCGATGTTGCCTTGCACACCGTCAGTGCAAACACTGGTTATGGACATGTGCATGGCTCAATTTGGCGCGCTGACGTCAGCGTATCCGAACGCGGCGGTGGTATTTTGCATTTTTTCACGTCAGGAGGGGTATGTACCGACGGTGTGCACAACTTGCTGGTCTCAATCACGGTGTGCGCAAGGTCCTTCGGCAAGGGCTGATGTTGTTGGTTTACACCCTTGATGAGCGACGTTTCAGCAGGAATCTGCGAGCGCTTGCAGGCAAGAGTGCGGAATTGTACCGCTAAGTCCTGCGTACATGGCTTCCATGGGCATCCTCATGGGCGGCACATCGTCAGCGCGCGGTATGTTTGTTTGGTTGCGCAACGACGAACAGAGCGGAGAATGGAAATAAACAGCTGAAGAAACAGTTGACTGAGCAATCTTCCCTACGATTGTTATCCACTGTGATTATTGAGGGCATTGCTTCGTGGATGCAAGACCGGCAAATGGCGATTAGGAGACACAGTGCGACGCCATAGGTTTCACCTGTGGAGCTGTCGCTTGCAACCCCCATATTGACTCGGTTTCTTCCGTACGCTCGTAAGCAGATGTTGAGGCACTGGAGAAATGCGGGGATAACCTCATTGTATGATGCGGGCAGGCACTGGGTGGTGAAATGCACCCGTGGTGTAAAGCGGCAGCAGTATAAGGTGATGGATGACTCTTGCGAATGTGAATTTCACCTGCAGTGGCGAATTCCATGTGCGCACATGTGCCACGTCACTGCCATGAAGGGGAAACCTATTGGCAGTATTGTAGGAAATTGTAGATGGAATGCTCCATGCAGTCGGCCGGTTGACTGCTCCCAGGAGGCTGAGGGATTTACAGATGTGACCTTCTTTGATGCAAGAGATGTCCTTGAGCTACAGGGTGACAGGGTGACTAAACTTTGCAAGACGGAGGTGGTGATGGCGGAACTGAAAACGCAGGTTCGCAGCCTTGGATCGGCGCGGCACATAACATTACTGAGGAGTCTTAGGAGGCTGGCGGAGGTAATGTCCGAGGATGGTGATGTATCTCTGTACGGCACTACACGGCACTGCAGTGACCCATTTTCGCTGGACGTGGAAGGCTGCACGATCGATTAATGGGACGCTTGTGACACATAACGGCGAGGTGTAGACTGCCAAATGATGGGGACAGCGTGCCGAGCACAAGCTGCGTGTAGCCTAAAGATGGTGTAGGTGCCGTGCCGACGAATATTTAATCAGTGGACCGCAGCAATGAGAATGGGAAACGTGCAAATTTTGGCTCCAGAAAACGGAAATATCCCAGTAAAGTGTGAGTGACGGAGGTTCCTTCACAATACACCTTGGCAGGTCTGTCCAAATTTCGGCGTATGGGAACCACCACCTCCGTTCGTTCGTTCTAAAGCGGAAAAAGGAGGCGGAGGATACCGGATCCCTCGGTATTAGACCCATGCGCAGTTTGTCTGAAGGTGGAGGATAACGCAACCGCTGCTAATGAAGTGCAGTGGGTTATGTGTGACATATGTGAACGTTGGTTCCATCGAAGTTACGCGGCATACAACGGCGAAAAGGAGTATAACTGCCTGCACTGTGGTCGCTGAATGGAAGGCTAAGGCGGTGCGTGAAGATTCTTGTGAATGGCAGTCATTTGGTAAGGTGTACGTTAACCAAAACTTTCAACTAGGCCCCTTTGCAGTGATTCATTGTCGCCCTACCACACAGTCCGGGGATTAATATCAACTGAACTGTACTTTCGGTACCTACTGTTTACGATGACGTGTCATTGTAGGAAGAGTTCCCGCGGAAGCAGTGTTTGCCCATCATCGTCACATATGTGCTGCATCCGTTACCAAGGGTGGTCATGATTACGTGCAGGACACATCGGTAGCTTCGTCCTTCACAGCGTCGGCACTGCAGTAAGTTGGAGCTTACACGGAGATCACAAACACGTGGTGTCTCTCTCTTCGAGGTGACTGTTGATTCTACCTGAAGCTCGAAGCCACCCTGCATATAGTCCGCTGTTAATCGGGAACCAGTGCAGTAGTGCCGCTTCGACGTTGCCACTTAGTGCTATACCTACACCAGCCATACCCGCTGAGGCTGCTTCAGCGTCTCCAGAAAGCTGCAGGTGAAATCTGGCTTCGTGGTCAGTGGGGAATGTCAAAGTAAGGACAGTGCTGGGTTCTTGCAATGGGGTTTCCGAAACACAGCAAACATCAATGTCTAGGGAATCTAGCGTGCGGGCTACAACGCCTTGCTGTGCATTCTGCGTGAGTGTCCGAACCTTGAAGTATGCATACGGAACGAGAATCGGGGACGAAGGAGATCCATAAGGTTGAACTCCTTGAGCTGCGGAGAAACTGGTATGACAGCCAGATTGCTGAGCAGATGAATTGGGTAACCGAAATTGAGGATTGTTAGCAAACAAACAATTTGCGTTTGATGAAGTAGCGTGAAAGTGAATAGCAGGAACAGTAGCTGATAAGCACGTTTTAATACAGTCCATGGATCTGAAAGATCCCCTGAGTTACTCAGGTAGATCTGGCTCATGCGGCCTTGCTGTAAGCTTTAGATAAGCTTAGAGGCTTAAAAAATGCTAAACTCTCTTTTACTGGTTGTTTATGTGGCTCAGTATCCACTGAAAATGGTATGCTGTGGCCTTCTAACCGTGAGTTAATTACAAGCTCCCCTGAATTCCCTTGTAGATATAATATTCCTTGCTAGGTTTCTAGCGTTTTCGCGCAAGCTCATCCCTTAATTGCATATATTTTTCATGCTTGCCTGCAAAGTTTACTTTTCGGCCACCTGCGCAGTCCGTAGTTGTCGCAGGGTATAACGGGCTAATTAGAGCATTTCTGGATAGCTATGCCTATTTAGAACATACACCGCTTCCCTACTTTTTATATTTTCTTTTTTTTCTGCTATCTGCCTGCAAAGCAGAAAGCCATTTTTAGCGAAAAATAAAAATGACCTTATTCGTAGACCATCGTTTAATTGCGAATAACTCGCAAACTACTGCACGCATGGTGTTGCTTTTACGTTCATCGTATTCAGGCGCTAAAGCTGGTCTAGACCAGTGTAATTTTGTGCTACTTTAAGCGGTATTCTATTGTAGAAAGGCTTTTTCTTTTATCTGAGACTAACTCAGGTTGAAATTTTGCGCCGGTGAGCAATATCAGCGTAATAAAAGTAGAGCTATATTTTTTGTTAATCGGTATTTTTCTACTGAAGCACGCAGCTTTATTTTCTCTCTTAACAAATTGCTTCTATTTATGTCTGCATTTTTCGGAATTGTGTTTACTTTTCGTATGCCTTATAATCCCTTCATTCATTTCTTCCATGTGCGCAACAACAATTGGGGCAACTGAGTGGCCAATTATTGTGCGATCAATTTAAAGTGAACTTGTGGCAAATTGGATTCTGTTCCAAGGAGAAAAGGCAAACTACACCTCCGCGAAGTATTCACAATAAAATACAATGAGCTCAATATCGCCCGAAGGAACCAGAAAAATGTCAAGGTGGGCGCCTGCGACCCAGTAGCTGTATACTAAACAGTGCCAATGCATTTGCAATTGCTAACGATGAACATATATCTTGCCAACTTCCATGCAAGAGCATCGGATAAATGTAAGCATTGATCTGAACCCTTTAGGGTGCAGCCTTTAGCAGGTCTAGAAATATACCTATTTATTTATTTACCCGGTTTCCCAAGCCGGAGTACGGAGTTGACCAAAGGGACAACACCCCAAGTCTTTGGCTAAGTAACCTACCCGCAAAGCAAGGGGAAATTTATCGAAGCGCGCTTATTGGGCGGGCCTTCATTCCTCCTGAGCAAGTCCTTGCTTGGCTTTCCTTTGTACGCTGTATTCGCGGTTCCGTCAAAGTGATGGGATTTAAACTACTTTTCCCCAACTCTGAACACTTCTTCACAATAATTCCAGGAAACACTGGTGTATGTAATTGAAGGCGTACTTATAAAACCACCGATGATGCGCAAGCACACGCGCTTTTGAAATAGAGAAAGTGATTCAGAAATGATCCCCAAGGTATTCTTGATGTCGCTAAACTGGTTACTGCAAAGAGCTGTGTATGGAACTGGTTTTATAGACACAGTAGATAAAGTAATCGAGACAATGCATTAAAAAGTTTACACTTGGCATCTTTACAAAGCGACCGTTTTAAGAAGGCGATCATGTAACCATCTTGAAGGTCTCCTATACCAGAGTATCATCTGAAGTAACACTACCGCTATTGCTTAAAGCATGCGGGAAACTGTTATATTCCTTCTCATCCTTCGGTTTTCGTTAGCAGCAGCGGTTTCACGGCGCAATATACTTCGGGCGCTTAGGACGGAATTCGGCAAATCACTTACTGTCACATTGCATAGCTGCCTTTAGTAGGTTCCATCACAACAAACATAGCATGCGTCGGAATCTTGGGGCCGCTGTACTTGTCACCTGTCGATATATTATATCACCTGGTATTTTAGAAACAGGCACAATCTGATAAATCTTTCGATCTTTAAAATAGGTCCGCAGACTAGCCTTACCAGAACTTTAGTTTTCAGCAAGCAGTGGCGCGTTGAACTCTTGTAACAGTCAGGGCACTTTTTACCAGACCGAACGTGTAACGCTACTTGTTAAATCCATTGCACGTTTAGTGAAGCCAGTTACCGCATATGTTGTTCTTAACTCTATCGGACTGGCTAACTGCGCAGTAATCAGTGAAGCATGATTTACCACGGGTAAAGGTATATGCTTGAGAAGTCATGTATGGTGGTTGGATTAAGAATTAAACTTTGTAGGTTCATCGAATAAGTAAATCGTCATTTCAAGCATCCACCGAGCTAAATGCGCTATTGCATAACGATAATCTGAGGTGGAAATGGAGTGTGCACAAGCAAAATAGTATATAGAGCTATTATAGTATAGTAGGTTTGTGAGAAATAAAACAGGAAACGAAAACGCTCACCCATTTGTTTCTTCATTTGACAGATTGGTATGTTAACAGATTTAGTTAGACCCAGCCTATTCAGATGGACACTTCTGCATGTGTCCTCCCCACCAGGTTGCGGCGACGGCCGTTAAGCAATGGTTAGGTTTGCATTGTTTCATCCCCATTGTGAACACACAGTTAGTACGTCCTTATTTGTGCTTACGATTCCCTTTTCAGAACTATGCCTCGCATCCGCGTCTTACCTGCCAGTCCGCTGCCTACGCACATGCGTCCACTTTGGAAACCGAGTCAGTAGGTGGCAATGTGATAAACATACACGCTTCTGCACTATGCCTCCCAACCGCCTACTAGACGCCGCTCCGTCGCCCATGTGAATGTCCACATGACTTCCCTTCGAACACCCAGTAAGTACGTTCTTAGTTATGAGTGCGATTCCCTTTTCAGGTCTACGCCTCGCATCCGCGTCTTACTTGCCAGTCCACCGCCTACACACATGCGTCCACTTTGGAAACCGAGTCAGTAGGTGATAATATGATAAACACACGTTTTAGCACTATGCCTGCGAACCGACTACTAGCCGCCACTCCGCCGCCATGTGAATATCCACATGACTCCACTTTGAACGCTGCGTCAGTACGTCATTGCGTTATTACGATATACTAATCAGTAACATGCGTCCCCTCCGCACTCTAACTTCCAGTGCACTGCGTTCACGATCGCCCAAATGAGTACCTCGCCCAACATCTCGCCGGCATGTCAATCACCGTACCCCGTCTGCTCAATCGTTGCGCCTTTAAGACTTTCACGTAAGCTTCCGTACTGCAATGATTACCTTCTCAGTCCCATGACGCTTGCCCGTGCTTCCGTGCTTTGTATCCGAACCCGCTTGCAACACCACTGGTATTGAATTTTCACAACTACCCCCAGGCACGTCCTCCTGCTCCCGGTGAGTCCGCAATGATGAACACGTCCGCTTTCCCATACCTTCGTGAACGACCCCACGGCCCTTTTTAGGGCCACCCTATGTCCCATCCCCTTCTGGTGCCTCATTACAAGCCCCTAGTGCCTACGCATCGGCTTGCATGCAATGCACCACTTGGCGGTTGGTTCAGTGGGTGGGTCCGTAATCGTCACCCAGATTCTCTACCGTCGTATTACATTGCACCTTCCTTACCATATCACCTCGCTCTCCCTGGCCGCGATGTACTACGCGGTTTCAGTGCTGTTGGTACCTCATCATGTGCTTGTAACCATTCCCATCGACTGCTCTTTTTTAGATATGCATCCAGTGGACATTTATGTTGCCACATACGCAGCCTAACAGCCCACTTTGGGGAAACATGCGTGTAACTTGATTACGTAAGTTTACTTTCTGTGAAGCGCACACGTTTTTCTTTCCCATGTTCGTTCGTCACACGATTTACCATTCACCGTTCCTCAGTGCTTGCGCGTTGTGGGTCAAGAGCGCGGAAACCGCTCCCCATAATGTCGTGAATATTTGGAATCGGTAAAGACGTCCGCGTTGCATTTCATGCCATATTTCAGAGATTATGCAGCCGAAGGGATGTGAACAGTTCGCATTCCATGATCCACAACATCAACTTCCGTGTCACACGCGTATACCTTGCATCCATATCATTTACAACGGACATTCCGTCCATGCTTCTTGAACCACCACTTTAGCCCAAGTCAGTGGCTTCCATCGTAGGGATGATAACGTCCGATATCGCATGTATATTCCCTTAGTCGATATTCATGGCGGAGGCGTGCAATATCTATGGTGCATACTTTTACAGTAGCCATTCTTATAACACCGGTGTAGGACCTACATACGCCCCTCAGCAAGGCATGTGGAGGCAACTGCTGCTGCTTCCATCGTAGCGGTGTTGGTGCACCTGCCAAAGCACTTACATGGAAACAGTAAACAACGTTCATGGAGCCGTGTGACGTTCTACGTACGCTTCATTACCGACCGTAATGATGACACCCGTGTGCCGTCAGGCTAGGCTCAATAAACGCGGGCTCACAACCGCTATGCAGCCAACCATATACCCTACCCTTGTACCCATAATGAAACAGATGATATGGGACAAACAGAGGATAACCACGAATATGTATTCAAGGCATGTGCACCCAATATTTGAACCTTACCTAGTGGTAATACTGATGCCAGTGGCTTGGAACATACATGGTCTAAGTAACCACCGTTGATGGAGGCTGGTACAGTTACCGGCGTTATCAATGTTTCTCCGTTGCACATACATAGGCTTAAGCTACTGACGCCTAAATGGCTACCAATTCTTTTGCGAGCATGCATCCTCTCTCGCGCCATCTATAATACTTCTCCGTGCAATAGTCGTCCGCACGTGGTAACAAAGGGAGTACTCTTCAGTGCCGACAAGCAGGCCACATCTGTGGCAATTACATGCGCTTACTACGCATGGCCCGCATTACTTCGCCCCCAATTCCGTGGATGGGTCCGTAATCCTACACCAGCTTCTCTACGCCTCTACTACACCTCCGGTTCTTAAGCATAGCCATTATAGGACGTGAACGAAAAACGGCATTCATTTTTCAGCGTTGTCCCTTTGAAAGTTAGGAGAATTTGAACACTCCCAAATCAGACTACAGCGGTGTCAATTGGTTATATTGCCTTTTCTCACTACCGAACTACCGTCCAGTAACGCATACGTCTCCCTTTGCTGTGCACCTTTTTCGTCATGCGCAACGCCTCCTATGCCATTGTATTCAGCAACCGCAAATTGATATCCGCCCGCCTGGTATCTTCCGTAACTTACACGTGGAGTTGCAAGCGCTTATTTTTCGACCCATAAATCTTCAACACACCGCATTCATGTGTGTGCTAATACGCTTGCCAATGTTATATACACTCGTCGCTCAATTTAACAATGCGCGTACATGATCCCACAAATTAACACCCATTGCATTATTCGGTATTCCTCAAGTGTATCAACGGCAGCACATTTACGCTTACATACAGTACATGCTTACTTACCTGCTCATTAACTTTTAGAAAGGTTCCGTGCTTATTGTTCACCCCAACTCAGTATGCAGGCCTCCATCGCAGTTCGCAAGTGCAGGCAGCAGCATTCATGGTCATAGCATGTTTTTGTGCTCCATGCTAATTACCAGCGTTGACCTTCGACGGAATAATCAGGCAACCACACATGGGAAATACATGTAGCAGTCTGGAGGTTCCTCGGTTTGCCTGTGTAAAATTTTAACTAAAAGAATTTCATTGTACACTTAGGCATCCGGTGTGGTTTGTTGAACTGATTGCTGAGTTCGGGTGCTTGACTTGCTTATCGCCAGATTTTGGCTTCGCGCTCGTTTCTGTTGCAACTCGCGAGTGCCCTGTGTGCTGTGCTTTCTCCCTTCCCCTAGCTAGAGCGTCCACGGTGTCATTCTTTTATAGCTAGATAACAGGGAATCTTTTACTGTACCAATAGAAGTCTCCCTACAACCCGATCTGTCTTCTCGAATAGCTGTCTGGGCTCCCGGTACAGGCGACCCTCTAAATACACCCAGTTACTGCTCGAGGAACGCATTATGACATTTTCCTATGTAAGTCATCATTGAAATCATCCATGTGCAGTCCATTAATACCTGTATTCCCTTGAGTTGTGGCCAACCCAAGCCTGCAAATTTCAAGGATTGAGGAAGGGGAATGGGCAGCTACGGGTTAGGCGCTTAAGCCCTCATTGGTAGCATTGTAAGACGCTGGGGATGAGATTTCGCAAATGATGTTGGTGTGTAATGTCTGCTAAAGCGCTGGGTTAATTGTAAACAGCCTGGTTGTATCATGGCATGTGTCATTGATTATGCTGGCAGCCACCTTTGTAGCACCCCGCAAATGGCGGTATATGTAAGTGAGTTGGGGATTCCCCAACACCCCGTGTTATATTTCACGGTCGTCTGCATCATTTTACACGTCAGCTGTAGGTGGGAAACACCAGGTAGTATGCCGCAAGACATAAACGAAAAAGGAACATGAATAGGAAAGTGGCATGCCAGGTGAGATCCGAGCAACCCATTGCCATCGTTTTAGTAAGCTACCACCTGGCTACTAGGCAAATGTATGTATGTGATCTCAAACAGTCTAGCAACTAGACATAGAGCCTACAAAGCTGTGGTGATCAGTGGATAGGAGATAGTCATTACGTCATAACCATGGTGGCGTGCTAGTTGAAGGTGAGCAACACACTTCAGCTAATATGCCGCAGGAAGAATGGAACATTTTGACCGGAAATAGAACAAAGCATGTTTAGTTTGTTGGTGACACGCTGATTTTTTTGTCGTTTTCCAAACACGAGCGATCCTCCTTAAGCAACCGGCATCAAACGCAGAAACAGGACGCATGTCTTCCACGCGAATCGGCCAGGACTGACATCAGTGCAAGCATAATGGGCGGGCTGATGCGCTGTAAATGCGGCCCCCTAGTGAGAATGATACGTCGCCAGTTACACAACTATTGGAAGTGCTCGGCCCAGCGGTACACACGCCTCAGTTGGTTGGTGCTCGGAGACTCATCCACCTCACAAATGACCTCACTGACACCAGGCTTCCTGAGGCCAGTGGACCGAATGAGTTGGAAAAGCCTGGCAATGTTGCCAGGGAGCGCAGCAGTCTTCAGCTATAAAGCGCGCTCAGACCACCATGTCTCGCGATGCTTTCGTACGCTTTGCTTGAGCATCCGGTTGGCAGAACGGCGCCGCTCGTTGCAATCTGATTCCGCGGGGATATCTTCGCGGCGTTCGAGCAGCTGCAGAGAACGAGCAGAGATGCAACACTTCAAGGGGCGTCTAGTTAGGCGGCAGCATGACTGTCCGGAAATGGTCATCGCCTTCCGTCTAAAAGTCCAGTGTTTTTCCACTTCTGGCGGTGGATTGCAACTGAGTGCATATGCCAGTGAAGACTGATAGGTCGCCTGGACAAAGGCATCATTTCGTCTGTTTACATGAATGTTGCGGTGCTTCGCTTTTCGGCATCCTCCAAAACACATACAGATTTTCGCGCAGACCACAGCATGGTCTGAGTCAACGAAAGTGGACCGAAAGGACCTGCAGTCCAGTACGCTGCGGCGTCATCTGAAGCTATTTGCAATGTGATCAATTGGAGACCACGGTTGCGTTGAAAAGGGGGACGCCACGTTGCGGAAAGCTTCTTCCTACGTCTGAAGCTAGTGCTCGAAAAAACAGACGGTTGGCCTCGCACAATGTGATAAGTCTCTCTCCGTTATCAGAGCGGTTCTCACCGAGCGCGTGATGACCACCAAGGTGGCGTTCGTATGGTAACTGGTGGTCAACCCGGGCATTAAAATCCCTAGCAAGGATAAGGACATCCGACTTTTTAGCATTAGTCAGAGCTGATGTAGATCTCCGTAGAATTCGTCCTTTACTGAGTCGCCACTGCAGTCAGTTGGAGCGTACACGGAGATCACAAACACGTGGTGTCTCTCTCTTCCGGGTGCCTGTTGATGCTACATGAAACCCGAAGCCGAACTGCACATAGTTCGCTGTTATTCGGGAACCAGTGCAGTAGTGCCGCTTCGGCAGCGCCACTCAGTGCTATACCTACACCAGTGATACCCTCTGCGGCTGCTTCTGCATCTCCAGATAGACGCAGGTGATACCTTGCCTCGGGGTCAGTGGGGGATGTCGATGTAACGACAGTGCTGGGATCTTGAAGTGGGGTTTCCGAAACACGGCAGACATCAATGCCTAGGGAATCTGGCGTGCGCACTACAACGGCTTGCTATGCTTTCTGCATGAGTGTTCGAACGTTGAAGCACGCCAGACGGAACGAGGATCGGGGACGAAGAAGAGCCATAGGTCGAACTCCTTGATCTGCGGGGCAACTGGAAGCGCAGCCAGATTGTTGAGCAGATGAACTGGGTAACCGAAATTGAGGATTGTTAGCAAACAAACAATTGGCGTAGGAAGAAGTAGCGTGAAAGTGAGTAGCAGGAACAATAGCTGATGAGCACGTTGTAATACAGTCCATGGTTTTGTGATAGGGCGTGATACTACCCGGTTGCCGAAGCCGGAGTACGGAGTTGACCTAAGGGACTACACCCCAAGCCTTTGGCTAAATAACCTACCCGCAAGGCAGGGGAAATTTAGGGAATCGCGCCCAGTTTTCGGGCCTCCATTCCTCCTGAGCAAATCTTTGCTTGCCCCTCTTGTACGCTGTATTCGCGGTTCCGTCAAAGTGATGGCATTCAAAATATTTTTCCCAAAGTCTGAACACATCTTCATAACAACTCCAGGAAACACCGGTGGAGGTCATTGTAGGCGCACTTATAAAACCACCGATGCTGCGCAAGCACTCGCTGTTTTGTAATAGAGTAAGTGATTCAGAAATGATCCGCACGATATCGTTGATGTCGCTAAACTGGTTACTGCAAACAGCTGTATATGGAACACGTTTTACAGACACTGGATAAAATACTCGGAACAATTCATTAAAAAATTTAGACTTGGCATCTTTACAAAGCGACCGTTTTAAGAAGGCGATCACGTAACCATCTTGAAGGTCTCTTATACCAGAGTATCATCTGAAGTACCACTTCCGCTATTGCTTAAGGCATGCGGGAAACTGTTAGGTTCCTTCTCATCCTTCGGTTTCCTTTGGCAGCAGCAGTTGCACGGCGAAATATACTTCGGTCGCTCACAACGGAATTTGGCCAATCACTAACTGTCACACTGCATGGCTGCCTTTAGTAGGTACCATCACAACAAACATAGCATGCGTCAGAAACTTGAGGCTGCTGTAATTGTCACCTGTCGAGATATTATAGCGCCTGATATTTTAGAGATAGGCATAAGCTGATAAGTCTTTAAAGCCTTGAAATAGGTCTGCAGACTAGTTTTACTAAAACTGGAGTTTACAGTAAGCAGTGGCACGTTGAACGCTTGTACCAGTCAGGGCAGCTATATAGAAAGCACATTTTAACAGATCGAACGTGTAACGCTACTTGTTGAATCCATTGCACGTTTAGTGAAACCAGTGACCGCGTAGGTTGTTCTTGACTCTATCGGACTGGCTAACTGCGCGGTAATCAGTGAACAATGATTTATCACGGGTAAAGGCATCTGCTTGAGAAGTCCTGTAGAGTGGTTGACTTAGAAATTTAATTTTGTAGGGTCATCGAATAAGTCAATCGTTGTTTCAAGCATTCAACGAGCTAAATGCAATATTGCGTAACGGTAATCTGAGGTGGAAATGGGATGCGCACAAGCAACATAGTATAGAGAGCTGTTATAGTTCAGTAGGTGTGTGAGAAATACAACAGGAAACGAAAACGCTCCCTCACTTGTTTCTTCATTTGGCTGATGTGGTATGCAATCAAGTTTAGCTAGACCCAGCCTAATCAGCTAGACACTTTTACATGTGTCCTCCCCGCCAGGTTGCGGTGAGGGCCGTTAAGCACATGCTTAGGTTTGCATTGTTTCATCCCCAAAATGAACACCCAGTTAGTACGTCGTTATTTGTGATTACGATTCCCTTTTCAGAACTATGCCTCGCATCCGCGTCTTACCTGCCAGTCCACCGCCTTCACACCTGTGTCCACTTTGGAAACCGAGGCAGTAGGTGGTAATGCGATAAACACACGCCTGTTAGCACTATGCCTCCGAAGCGCCTACTAGCCGCCAGTCCGCCACCCACGTGAATGTCCACATGAATCCAATTTGAATGCCTCGTCAGTACGTCATTACGGTATTACCATATAGTAATCAGTAACATGAGTCCCCTCCGCACCCTAGCTTCCAGTGCCCTTGTGAAAAGTCGGTCCTTCAGGGACAAAACGTATATTCTGCAAACAACAGGACCAGGCGAAAACAGAGACAGAGGGCGAGTAAAACATAGCGGTATATACAGCTGGTTGGATCCATAACTAACGACCTTTGTTGATGCATGACATTTTTCCTTTGATTCGGTCAAACAAACTCACTCCAATGCGTCCACTGTTGGCCAATCAGCGTACATGCGAGAAACGTGTGCACGCCCAATCAGTTGCTGCCTCTGCTTGCGGCAGCCTAACGGCTTCCTCGCTGGGCTGGCACCGCACGTTCGTTCGAGTGTATACTCCCATCACATCCTCCCTTTTTTCATGTTCTTGCTGCTGTACTTTGCTAAATAGTCCATACGCTTTACCACTTCGCGTCCTCTTTGTTGGATCTGCCGATGTCGCCTCATTGCCGCACGCAGTATAACGCTCTCTCCCTGATTCATGCTGTCGCCTCGGACATCTCCTCAGCTGTACTCGGTTTCTTCTCAGCTTCTTCCCTCCAACATTTACTTCGTATGACCTTTCACCGACTTTCGCAGCCACGACTCCTTTTCTCCACCGCTCCTGTCCATCGGGAATTGGTTCAACCCATACTTCTTCCCCCACTGTCAGCTCAGGTAATTCCCGTGCGCCGTTGTCGTAGTACCGTTTCTGAGTAGCCATTCGCCTTTTCAAACTGTTCTGTATTTTCTCAAATTGTAGCGTGACAGGGCGCAGAAGTGTTGCGGATGCAGGCATCACAGTTCTGGTCCTTCGACTGTATAGGCACTGCACTGGGCTCAGGCCGATCTCCTTTGAAGGAGTGTTGCGACTCTCCAGTAGCGTGAGGTATGGGTCTTCCCTAGTATCTCTAGTCTTCGCTAATAGTCGCTTGGCTTGCTTCACTGCCGACTCTGCCTTCCCATTTGATTGACTGTGATAGGGACTGGTTTGCCGGTGTGCAAATTCCCATTTGGTTGCGAAAACCTGGAATGCCCTGCTGCTGGACTGGGGACCGTTGTCCGAGACTAGCTCCTCCGGTATCCCGTGCCGTGCAATTGACATCTGAGTTTGTTGATTACTGCCTCCGTGGTCGTGGTGGTGAGTAAATCGACTTCAAAGTAATCGCTATAGTAGTCCACCGTGAGTAAGTAATCCTTTCCGTTGTCCCAGAATAGATCCACTGCTACCTTTTGCCACGGTCGGTCCGGAACATCATGCAGCATCATCGGTTCCTTCGTTTGCCGAATGTCGTGTGAACGGCACGCCTCACAGTTAGACACATGATCCTTGATCTGACTTGTCATTCCTGGCCAGAACATCAGTTCTCTTTCTCGATTAATAGTGTAATTTGCACCCAGGTGAGCGCGATGGACATGCTCCAGCATCTCCTTCCGGAGAGAAGAAGGGATTATGATTCGACTTCCCTTGAACAACCGACCGTCACAGGCAGTGAGTTCGTCCCGAAAATTGAAGTAGGGTGTTAATTCTTTCGGGAGCTGCTTCTTTGGTTCTGGCCACCCATTGAGGATAACGTCTCGCAAAGCTGCAAAAGTTTGGTCTTCCTCCGTGAAACGCCTTATGTCTTTCAACCGGTTTTCTGTCACTGCCAGATGCTGCACCATGTTAACTGTCTCGATCTCTTCTAGATGATGTTTGGCCACTGGCGGATGTGCTCTCGACAGGGTGTCCGCGATGAACACCTGTGTGCCAGGTGTCATACTTTTGGAGCCGGATAAGCATACGCTGCAGACGGTGAGGAACGTTATTCAGTGGTTTAGTGGCTACCGACACCAGCGGCTTATGATCAATGTACACGGTTGTCTTTCTTCCAAAAGTATAATCATTGAAACGCTCCATGGCATAGACCACTGCCAGCATCTCTTTCTCGATCTGTGCGTACCGCTTCTCGGTCTCTGTGAGTGCTCGACTGCGGAAATCCAAAGGTCTTCCGTTCTGCAACAGAACAGCACCTATTTCACTCTGGCTACTATCACACTGTACCTCCAATGGTTGTGCTGGATCGTAATATCCGAGTACGGGCGCATTACTGATAAGGTTTTTGATGGTTTCGAAAGCCAAATCCTGTTCCTTCCCCCAGCTCCAATTTATTCCTTTGTGAGTTAACTGCCTAATCGGAGTCATGACATCAGCGAGTCCTGGTAGGAACCGGCTTAAATAGTTCACCATACCGTTTAGTCGCTGAACTGCCTTCACATCGTTAGGGGACGGCATCTCTTGTATCGCCTTAATTTTCCCTGGGTCAACTCTGATTGCGTCGGATGTTAACACATGCCCATGGAAAATTACCTCCTCTTTCCGCAGCTCTACTTTCTCGCGTTTTAGCTTGATGTTCTTTTGCACGCAACGCCTCAGGAACCGGTGTAGTTTAGTGTCATGCTCTTCTTCGGTTGAACCGTAAATCAGAACGTCATCTGCCACACAGGTTACGCCACCTAAATCATCTATTGCTTGCACCAAACGCTTTTGGAAAATGTCGCTAGACACCTTCAGGCCCAACGGTAATCGCAGCCAACGGTAACGTCCGAACGGTGTAGCAAATGTGGTGAGGAAACTGGATTCGTCTTCTAGAACAACGTTCCAGAATGCGGAAGAAAGGTCTACTTTCGTGAAAAATTTAGCTTTTGTCAAACGCGGTAAAACATCTTCTAACGTCGGTAGCGCATAATGTTCTCTACGCAGGGCCTCATTCAGTGGCTTCGGGTCTATACATACGCGTAGTTCGCCATTTTTCTTCGTAATGATTGCGACCTGGCTGACCCAGTCTGTTGGCTCATCAACCTTTGCAATCACCCCTTGCATAACCAGCTTGTTCAATTCCGCGGAAAATCGGTCACGTAGCGCAAATGGGACTCTCCTAGCAGGTAACGCAATCAGGCGTGCCAAAGGATTTAACGACAGGTGAGAGGTACCCTCGAATTCCCCTAAAGCCGGGCTAAACACAGACGGATACAGGTCACTAACCTCGGCTTCACTCTGACAAGCGTAAACAAAACGATCATGGTTAAAAATGACAAAGCCAAGAGATAAAATCGAATCAATGCCGAGAATCGGCGTGAGATCCTCATCCACGATCACGAACTGCAGACGATGCGAAACACCGTCTCTCGGATTGACCACTTCAATTGTCGCTGAGCCCTTCGGCTTGAGTCTGGAACCATTCCACATGCGCAAATAATCTTGCTCCGATTGAATTTGCACGCCGCGGCAGTGCTTTCTGGGCAAAATATTGATCGTCGCGCCTGTGTCTAACTGGAATCGCACAGACCGTCCCTCGATCAGAAGACTTGCATAGACACACTTCTGCGACGCTTTCCGAGACACGTTACCAATCGATTGTTCGCTGTCTTCTTTTGATTTGTCTGGAACGAATGCACTGACATTTGTCGACTGACAGCAGCGGGCGAAGTGATTGCGCTTCCCACATTTGACACAAATGCGGCCCCACGCCGGACACTGTTCGCGGTTCCTCGGATGTCGTGTTGCACAGAAGTTGCAGGGCTCCTGTCGCGTGATCGTGGCCCTCGTAGTTTTGCTCCTGGAAACGGCGCACAACTCTGAATCACCTGCTATTGTCATCTGCTGGAACTGATAGGCAGTGGAGGACTCACTGTTACAGATGTCGATACATTGCTGCAGAGATAGGTTGCGCTTTCGTAATAGTCGCTTCGTCAAACCTTCGTCATTGATCCCAAGAACAGTGCGGTTCCGTATGAGACTGTCCGCCATGCATTTACAGAAACTGCAAGATCGGGCCAAAATCTTTAGCTCAGTGACGTACGTGTCAACGGATTCACCTGGCCGCCTGTTCCGCGAAAAGAAGAGGTAGCGTTGAAATGTCTCGTTTGTTTGGCCTTCGCAGTATTCACTGAACTTCTCAAGGACTGTCTCCAGATTGTTGGCATCTTCGCTCTTGTCGTAACACAATGTCTCTAGCACGCGGCGCGCATCATCTCCTGCTGCGTGTCGAAACATGGCCAAGCGGTACGCCATCGGTTGTTTGTCCAGACGCGATAAAGTGCAGAAATCCATCCATTTGCTCTTCCACAAACGCCAGTTGCTTGCCAAACTGCGTTCATCCATGTTCAGCGGGGCAGGCATTTGAATAGCCGGTGCAGCTCCAATCATCGTCTGGGTGGTAGTAATGTTCTTCTCCTTCTCGAACACCATGTGAAAAGTCGGTCCTTCAGGGACAAAACGTATATTCTGCAAACAACAGGACCAGGCGAAAACAGAGACAGAGGGCGAGTAAAACATAGCGGTATATACAGCTGGTTGGACCCATAACTAACGACCTTTGTTGATGCATGACATTTTTCCTTTGATTCGGTCAAACAAACTCACTCCAATGCGTCCACTGTTGGCCAATCAGCGTACATGCGAGAAACGTGTGCACGCCTAATCAGTTGCTGCCTTTGCTTGCGGCAGCCTAACGGCTTCCTCGCTGGTCTGGCACCGCACGTTCGTTCGAGTGTATACTCCCATCACACCCTGAGTTCACCATGGCCCAAATGAGTACCTCGCCCAACATCTCAATGGCATGTCAATCACCGTACCCCGTCTGCTCAATCGTTGTACCTTTAAGACTTTCACGTAAGCTTCCCTACTGCAATGATTACCTCCTCAGTCCCATGACGCTTGCCCGTGCTTCCGTGCTTTATATCCGAATCCGCTTGCAACACCACTGGTATTGAAGTTTCACAGTACCCCCAGGCACGTCCTCCTGCTCCCGGTGAGTCCGAGATGGTGACCACGTCCGCTTTCCCATACCTTCGTGAACTACCCCACGGCCCTTTTTAGGGCCACCCAATGTCCCATCCCCTGCTGGTGCCTCATTACAAGCCCCTAGTGCCTACGAATCGGCTAGCATGCAATGCACCACTTGGCGGTTGGCTCAGTGCTTGGGTGCGTAATCGTCACCCTGATTCTCTACCGTCGTATTACATTGCACCTTCCTTACCATATGACTTCGCTCTCCCGGGCCGCGGTGTACTAAGCGGTTTCAGTGCTGTTGGTACCTCATGTGCTTGTAACCATTCCCATCGACTGCTCTTTTTTGATATGCATCCAGTGGTCAGTGATGTTGCCATATACGCAGCCTAACAGCCCACTTTGGGAAGCATGCGCGTAACTTGATTACGTAAGTTTACTTTCTGCGAAGCGCAGACGTTTTTCTTTCCCATGTTCGTTCGACACACCATTTACCATCCACCGTTCCTCAGTGTTTGCGCGTTATGGGTCAAGAGCGCGGAAACTGCTCCCCATAATATCGTGAATAGTTGGAAGCGGTAAAGACCTTCATGTTGCATTTCCTGCCATATTTCAGAGGTTACGCAGCCGAAGGGATGTGAACAGTTCGCATTTCATGATCAACAACATCAACTTCCGTGTCACACGCGTATACCTTGCATCCATATCATTTACAACCGACATTCCGTCCATGCTTCTTGAACCACCACTTTAGCCCAACTCATTGGCTTCCATCGTAGGGATGATAACGTCCGATATCGCATGTATATTCCCTTAGTCGATATTCATGACGGTGGCGTGCAATATCTATGGTGCCTACATTTACAGTAGCCATTCTTATAACACCGGTGTAGGACCTACATACGCCCCTCAGCAAGGCATGTGGAGGCAACTGCTGCTCTTCCATCATAGCGGTGTTGGTGCACCTGCCAAAGCACTTACACGGAAAGAGTAAACAAGGTTCATGGAACCGTGTGACGTTATACGTACGCCTCATTAAATAAATAAATATTTTATTCTCGACAAAGCGAGACACGCCTTTTGGGCTTGATCAGCATATTGCAATATTGTACATGATAGCAGAATAAGCAGCACCAACAGCGGGACTAGTACAGTTGAAGACAGTAGTGTGAGCCCATATGGCCCAAAGGTTGTATGAAGTCTATGTACACAGATTGCTTGAGGTAGAGGTAATAATCAGAGCACTAATATGGTATGTTGATAGGGAACTAGTCCGATGAGGTCCCGTACGCAGTGTGGGTCAGGTGAGTGTAGTATGAGGAAACGGCTGAAAAATACTTAAGAATAGTGGCATGTCACCAATCAAATATGTAGGCGTGTTCGTGCGAGAGCAGATATATGCACAGAACTTGTAAATGTGATAGCGGTCAACCTGCCAATGTGTTAGGGCGGTGACTTTATTGAGTGGCGAGTCACATCCGTCACGTCGCAGTGTTGTTAAACAGATATTTGTGGCTTTTTCTAGGGAAAGCGCTTGCCAGACGAAGACCCACCACGTCCTGGAACACTACCGGCTGGTGATATGACATTGACAAGACTGCATCTGACCGATTACCCCCGCGGATATCTACAGTCGCGTAACGCCAACTTGTTTCCCGAGGCTTTGTAGTCACCTTCGGAGTTGACTGCAAGTGGTTGGAGCTGTTGAAGTCGGACGGCTCGGGTGACTTGTATTGAGTCGATTAGTTTTCTAGGTTCTTTAGTGTGTCAGGATTACAAAGCGCGGGTTATTTTTGTTCTTTATTGCTTCAGTGCCAATGGGAGCGTCGCAGTTATCTCCTCAGCGGTGTTCCGTGCAGGTAATGTTAACTTGTAGGACAAGGGAGAGAAGAAAACGACCGTAATGGTGACACCCGTGTGTCGTCAGGTTGGGCTCAATAAACGCTGGCCCACAACGTCTATGCGGTCAACCATATACCCTAACCTTGTACCCATAATGAAACGGATGATATGGAACAAACAGAGGATAACCACGAATATGTATTCCAGGCTTGTGCACCCAACATTTTACCTTACCTAGTGGCAATACTAATGCCAGTGGCTTGGAACATACATGGTCTAAGTAGCCACCGTTGGTGGAGGCTGGTACAGTTACCGGCGTTATCAATGTTTCTCCATTGCACATACATAGGCTTAAGCTACTGACGCCAAAATGGCTACCAATTATTTTGCGAGCGTGCGTCCTCTCTTATGACATCTATAATACTTCTCCGTGCAATAGTCATGCGGGCGAGGCCCCAAGGGAGTACTCTTCAGTGCCGACAAGTATGTCACATCTGTGGCAATTACCTACGCTTAATACGCATGGCCCGCATTATTTCGCCCCCAATTCCGTGGATGGGTCCGTAATCCTACACCAGATTCTCTACGCCTCTACTACACCTCCGGTTCTGAAGCATAGCCATTCCATGACGTGAACGAAAAACGACATTCATTTCTCAGCGTTGTCCCTTTGAAAGTTAGGAGAATTCGAACACTCCCAACTCAGACTACAGCAGTGCCATTTGGTTATATTGCCTGTTCTCACTACCAAACTACCGTCCCAGTAACGTATACGTCTCCCTTTGCTGTGCACCTTTTTTGTCATACGCAACGCCTCCTACGCCATTGTATTCAGCAACGGGAAATTTATATCCTCCTGCCCGGGATCTTCGGTAAATTACCCGTGGTGTTGAAAGCGCTTATTTTTCGCCTCCTAAAGCTTCAACACACCGCGTTCATGCCTATAGGTCTCAATCCAAGGCCTCTTTTCCTCTGAGGATCGGCTGCCATCGATTAAGGTTCTCAATGGTATAAGTAACGGCCTCATGATTTTCGTCTCCGTCCGATTCATTATCTGTATGCCTAATCCCAGACGTCGCTATATGTTCTTGCTACTGTGGCTCTCACTCCTAAACCTTTTGGACTAGTCCGGCCTCTCAGGCTTCAAATGCCTATGGGTCTCAAACCAAGGCTTCTCTTCCTTTCAACATCGATTAAAGTTCTCATTGGCATAGAAAACGGCCTCATGTACTCGCCTCCGTCTGATACATTATAATATGCTTGGACCCCTGCAAATTGCAATTTCAGGTCTCTGATTGACTTTTGCCTCTCGGCTCCACTATCATGCATCTTAGCTTACAATTACGTTCCCCTCTCTTGTTTGGCCTCTCTTTTGTTCCATATCGCATTGGTTCAATGGCGGTATAGGTGCCTCTAACGTCAACGCAACTTACTAGCACCCGTGTGATTCTCTTTGCTACTATGGCACTCATCGTTAAACCCATTGGACTACTCCGGCCTCTCAGGCTCCAAATGCCTATAGGTCTCAAGCCAAGGCCTCTTTTCCTCTGAGGATCGGCTGCCATCGATTAAGGTTGTTAACGGTATAAGTAACGGCCTCATGATTCTCGTCTCCGTCCGATTCATTATCTGTACGCTTGATCCCTCTACCTAAATCGAAAGATCATGTCCTAGATTAATCTTGCCTCTCGGCTCCACTATCATTCTTCTCAGCTCACAAGTATCGTCTCCCTCTCATGTTTGGCCTCTCTTTTGGTCCATATCGCATCGGTTCAGTGACGGTATAGGTACCTCTAACGCCAGCGCAACTTACTAGCCCCCGTTTGATTCTCTTTGCTACCGTGACACTCGTTATTAAACCCACTGGAGTTGTCCGACCCCTCAGGTTCCTAATACCCATCGGTCTCAAAACAAGGCCTCTCTCATTCGAGCATCGGCTGCCGTCGGCAAATGTTCTCATCTGTATAATTAACTGCCTCATGTACTCGCCTCCGTCTAATACATTACCTGCATGCTTTGTCCTTCTACCGAAATTGAAATTTCAGGTCCCTGGTTGAATTTTGCCTCTCGGCTCCACTCTCATGCTTCTTAGATCACAATTACGTCCCCCTCTCTTGTTTGGCCTCTCTTTTGGTCCATATCGCATCGGTTCAATGGCGGTATAGTTATCGCTAACGTCAGCGCAACATACTAGTCTTTCTTTGATTCCCTTTGCTACTGTAGTACTCAGTTTTAAACCTTCTCGACTGGTCCGGCCCCTCAGTCCCCAAATGCCAATAGGCATCAAACCAAGGCCTCTCTCATTCGAGCATCGGCTGCCGTCGGCTCATGTTCTCATTTGTATAATTAACTGCCTCATGTACTCTCCTCCGTCTGGTACATTACCTGCATGCTTTGTGCTTCTACCGAAATTGAAATTTCAGGTCCCTGGCTGAGTTTTGCCTCTCGGCTCCACTCTCATGCTTCTCAGCTCACAATTACGTCCCCCTCTCTTGTTTGGCCTCTCTTTTGGTCCATATCGCATCGGTTCAATGGTGGTTTAAGTTCTCATAAAGTCAACACAACATACTAGGCCACATATGATTCGCTTTCCTACTGCGCCACGCACTCTTAAACCTCCTGGACCGCACCGGCCTCCGGCTCCAAATGCCTATAGGTCTTAAACAATGGCTTCTCTTTCTTTGAGCATCGATTACAGTTTTCATTGGCATAAGAAACAGCCTCATGATACTGGCCTCCGTCTGGCTCATTACCTGTATGCTTGGTCCCCTGCAAAATTGCAATTTCAGGTCTCTGATTGACTTTTGCCTCTCGGCTCCACCATCATGAATCTCAGCTCACAATTACGTTCCCTGCTCTTGTTTGGCCTCTCTTTTGGTCCATATCGCATTGGTTCGATTTCGGTATAGTTATCACTAGCGTCAGCGCAACAACCTAGGCTTCCTTTGATTCCCTTTGCTATTGTGGTACTCAGTTTTAAACCACTTCGACTACTCCAGCCTCTCAGTCCCCAAATGCCCATAGGCATCAAACCAAGGCCTCTCTTCTTTTGAGGATCGGCTGCCACCGATTAAGTTTCTCATTGGTATAATTAACTGCCTTATGTGCTCGCCTCCGTTTGGTACATTATCTGCATGCTTGGTCGTTCTACGGAAATTGCAATCTCAGGTCCCTCGTTGAGGTTTGCCTCTCGGCTCCATTCTCATGCTTCTCAGCGCACAATTACGTTCCCCTCTCTTGTTTTGCCTCTCTTCTGGTCTATATCGCAACAGTCCAATGGCGGTATAGTCATCACTAGCGTCAGCGCAACATTTCAGGTCTCTTTTAGATACCTTTCCTTCTGTGCGTCTCATTCCAAAACCTTTTGGCCAAGTCAGTTCTCTGAGGCTCCAAATGCCTATAGGTCTCAAGCCAAGGCCTCTCTTATTTTGAGCACCGGCTGCCATCGACTCAAGTTCTCAATGGTATAACTTACAACCTTATGATACTCTTCTTTGTCTGAATCATTATCTCTATGCTTGGTAACGCCTACCGAAATCCAAATTTCCGGTCTGTGCTTGAGTTTGGCTCTCGGCTCCACTATCACGCATCTCAGCTCACATTAACGTCTTCCTCTCTTGTTTCGCGTCTCTCTTCTTTCATATCGCAATTATTCATTGGCGGTATAGGTACCACTAGCCTCAGCTCATCGGTCACTCCATTGATTTCAGCCAGCACAACTTTACCATAAATTTTATGCTTATACAATAACATAGTCCTGTTCAATTTTGTTGGCAGTCTGCTCGGTCCGTTTTTCTTCGCACCCTTGTTCTACAGGATAACATTACCTGCACCGAACACCGCTGAAGACGTACCTGCGACGCTCCCATGGACACGGATTCAATAAAGAACAAAGAAAAACCGCAATTCATAATCATGACACACTAAAGAACCTAGGAAACCGATCAATTCAATACAAGTCACCTGAGTCGTCCGACATCAACAGGTCCAACCACATGTAATGGACTCCGAAGACGACTACACAGCCATAGGAAACAAATTGGCGTTACGTGACTGCGAATATCCGCGAGGGTAATCGGTCAGATATCATCTTGCCAATGTTATATCAACAGCCGGCAGTGTTCCAGGACGTGGTGGGTCTTCGTCTGGCAAGCGTTTTCCCTACAAAAAGCCACAAATGTCTGTTTAACAACACTGCGGCGTGGCGGATGTGACTCGCCACTCAATAAAGTCACCGCCCCTAACACATTGACAAGTTGATTGACACCGCATTTACAAGTTCTGTGTATATATCGGCTCTCGCACGAACACGCCTACATATCTGATTAGTGACATACCACTATTCTTAAGTATTTTTCACCCGTTTCCTCATACTTCACTCACTGACCTACATTGCATACGGGACCTCATCGGACTAGTTCCTCATCAACATACCATATAAGTGATCTGATTACTATTTTTATCTCTCGCATTCTGTGTACATAGACTTCATACAACCTTTGGGCTCTATGGGCCCACACTACTGTCTCCAATTTTACTACTCCCACTGTCGGTGCTGCTTATTCCGCTATCATGTACAATAATGCAATATGCTGATCATGCCCAAAAGGCGCGTCTCGCTTTGTCGAGAATAAAATATTTAGTTATTTAGTTATTTAATACGCCTGCCAACGCTATATACACAAGTCGCTCAATTTAACAATGCGCATACATTATCCCACAAATTATCACCCATTTCCTTATTCGGTATTCCTCAAGTGTGTCAACGTGAGCACATTTACGATTACATACAACACATGCTTACTTACCTGCTCCTTAACTTTTAGAAAGGTTCCGTGTTTGTTGCTCACCCCCACTCAGTATGCAAGCCTACAACGCAGTTAACAAGTGCAGGTAGCAACAAGCATGGTCATAGCCTGTTCTTTTGCTCCATGATGATTACCAGCGCTGACATTCCACAGAATAAACAGACCTCCACACATAGGAAATACGCCCAGTTACCGATCGAGGAACGCGTTATGACATTTCCCCAAGTAAGTCATCATTGAAAACACCCATATACACTCCATTAATAAAACAGGTTTAAATATATGTACATGTGTTATCATGCATTTATGGTTGGCGGCATCCGGTTTCGGATTTGCCTGTCATTGTGGCCAGCCACAGGACGCCTGCGCCTACAGAGGGACCATGAGTGGCTTGCGCTGCACAACCACAGCTTCAACCACACACCCCATATCCAGTGTAAACCCGAAGAAATAAGACCGGGAAGCATGCGGATGGGAACCACGTTTCATCAACGGAGCCGGCCCACACTCCTTCACAGGCAAACACAAGCACACTCAATTTGGGAATCAAGCGCACACTAGGCGGTGGCTGGACCGTAGTCCGCTCCACACTGACTGCATGGAACCACTCTTCGAGCCTAACACGGCCACAAGGACCGTGCACCCCGTCCCCTCCAGCAACGACCAACTGTCTCATGGAGCCATTATGGACGAGGTAGTGGGTAATAGACAGGTAGGCACCTTGTCAACATGCACACCAAGCGCATCCACACCTGGGATGTCAAACAACAGCCGAACACTTGAAAGAGAGAGAGAAAAAGAGAAAGGGAAAAACTCGATTAATGCATAAGGAAACGGTGATATAAACCTTAAGTAAATAGCATATAAGTTGTTTACAAACAGATCCTAGCTAAGTGCACGAAGTCAGAAAGTATAGTTCACGGAATGCCACGAAGGCAAAAATGTTATGGAAATCGAATACAATTGGCTTAGGCGATGTGTGCAAGTTAGTGAAATAGAGTACAGGGAGAAATTTATACGAGAAAGGAAAGCATTAAGGTAAAAACTGTAACCCCACCACCTGAAATAAAGAGACTTAGCATGCAAGCACGCGGTTAGTAAATCGAATTCAGCGTGCCTACAAACGCTACGCCGGCTCGCCGTAATTCTCTGTAGGACCCGTCGTAGCTTCAGTAGTGGCCCCTAATGGCGTAGCTCATGGCCCACTAGACATTTATATGAGAAAAAAAGGCATTAGGAGAGAACCGAAAACCCACCACCTGAAATAAAGAGACTTAGCATGCAAGCATGCGGTTAGTAAATCGAATTCAGCGTGCCTACAAACACTGCATCGGTGCTGTTTACTTTCACCGCGGGACCCGTCGTCGCTTCAGCAGTGGTCCCGAGTGACCTCTCTCATGGCTCACTAGGCCGCATGCATTTATATATATATGTATATTTTTTCACTGTTTTCGGGGGACATATACTTATGTTCATAGTATATTGCACCATTCTTCCTCATTTCCATTATCATACTAGGCATAATATAAATAAACGAAAAATTATCCCTATCATTCGGACGACATACGTATATCCATACTACCTGGGATATATAGTATTTCATTTTTCACTGCAATTTAACATTACTTCACATAATGCTACCGCCTATACATTATATATCATGCTATTTGTATACATAATTCCGCTTGCACCGCCTTTGCTCAATATCCCGGATGAGTGGCCTGCACATTATTAGTTTCGAACAAATTGCACTTCAACAATTTGCAAATACTTTAACCCCGTACACAACTGTGCACTTCTTATCAGCTAATAATGCCCTTTTCACTTTCTTAGCACGTTATTTATGCAGATCATTAGTTCGTCCTCTTTAGTTCTCACACGGAATTTACAACTTCATCCATTTCATTGCATACTTCACAATTTCATGCCTTTACGATCTCCTTCCCGGTTAACATTCAACAACCCTACCATTAACGTTTAATATTTCTGCCTGCTTTCATTTATTGTACGTTGCTGATTCCCTGATTTCTCCGTTGCAGCAAATGAGATTTCATAAGAATTCATCACCAACGAACAATTACAACACACCATGCGAGGTAAGCCTAACTTATACATTCTACACATCATTTCTGCTGATTTTACTTCATGGTATAGTTGAAATACGTTTACGTTTAATAGGCGACTAAGATAGTTCAACATTCAAGACACCCTTGAAACACCAGTACTTCGCCGCAATTACTCATTTCGGAATTGTGGGGTACATGTTACCATGGATACGGTAAACTACTTCAAGACAAAAGTTCGATTACTTTACCTCGTTATAAATATACTAAGTGCATTCCGTTTCATCATTGCAACCTTAATAATTATTTCTTAACGCTTGCCATTTCCTTCTGGATACCTGCTGTTCCATTTCACCTCGGCCCGTAACAAACATTCCGCCCTTGGTTAGAACCCAGCTCCCGGAACTTACAAGGCTGTCGAGTAACGAGCCGGTTGTAAGGAAGAGTAAAACAAGAAGGGGTAATGTACAATCGGTCAAAAATTAAATTGTTCATGAAAGATAGCAGTTATCTTTTAGGGCGCTACAGACTTGAACGATAGGATGAATCCCGTAAGTGTCCCTCTTGAGCGGGTCGTCGATCCAAGAGTTGATGGAGGTTCTCCGACTGCTTGATGGGTCTAAACACCCAAAGAAACACCATGGTCCACCAATTTAATGCCCACGTTCCTTACATTAGTTGTTCCTGCTATGTCAGTTACGGGAAGTAAGTAAGAGAGGAAGAAACAGCAAAAATAAGAGAGTAGGGAAAATCAGTTATAAGAAGAGAATAATACCAATAGCGAGGAGAAGTAAGGAAAATAGAATCGTAGTATGAAGATGAGAATTAGTCAGGAAAAGGAAAGGTATATTGCTGCTACCCAAGAGCGTCCAGTTGACGCTCAAACCCTTTAACCGTAGATTCCTTGACAACATTTTCTGGAAGCAGGTTCCAGCGCTCGATGACTCCACGCGATAACCGTGTCTCCGCTCTAATTCGATCGGACCGCGGTTCGCCTAGCTTCATACAATATCCGCGGAGACCAGGTAATCTCGCAGGACTAAATAGGCAGGACAAATCAGAATAGCCAGGACAAATCAGAAGAAGGAAGATGTTGACCAGTCAAGTTTGAGGGCAATAATAATCAAAACTTGCCGTTTGTAGGATTACATCGCAGTCGGTACTTAAACTTTCTTCACATGCTCCTTCATATCAGCAAATTTAATGCAATAAAACGCAACAAAAGCTAAAACGTAGCTACGTATCCGCCATGAGGACCGCTTCTACCGTGACACTACAGCGATGTATTGTCCAATGTTACTGGATCCTTGGATCATTGTATCATTGGATGATAGAGAGCAGAAGGAAGATCCTTTGTCAGCTCCTTCACTTCCCGATCATTGCGGAGATGGCGTGGGTCATTGCGGCAGAAGGTTCCGCAGTGTATCACTGTAGCTGTCTTAGAGGCAGCAGAATCCCGGCGCGCTCAGGTGAAAATCTAACAGTTGTTTGAAACGGTCCTCTGTCTCAGCATCAACAACAGGATCCGGCAACCGGTTCCAATCATTCATCACGCGAGTTCATAAGGCCAAATTGAGCAGCACACGAAGATTCCTCGGTTTGAACAGTTTCATACGGTGGCCTCGTGTCGAACTCTCAGTGTTGAGTCGAAAGAAGTCCTGTAACTCGCAACCCAGTTCTCCGCTGAGAATACGTCGAGTGAATATCAAATCTCGGTGACGGCGGTAACCTAGACAGAACAAGTTCAGTCGTTGAATTCGGTGTGGATACTACAGGTCTCGCAACACAGGGACGGTTTTGGATCCACGCCGTTGAACCTTCTCTATCATATGACATTCGGTTTTGGTGAGAGGGTAGGCAGCGAGTAGCCCATATTCGAGAATCGGGCGTACATGCGAGCAAAAGAGGAGTTGGAAAAGTCCCGGGGTCAGGAGCGAAAACTCTCTACGCATAGAATGGAACATCCCGTAGGCCGCGGCGACACTCTTCTGGGTGTCTTGAATAGATTTGAGGTCTGATGACACTATCACTGCAAGGTCCCTCTCTTTGGTTGTGCCTTTGAGCAAGGAAGCACCAATGTGATAAGTTCCAAGTGGGTTTGATGAGCCAACGGGGAGAACAAACCATTTATCACGATTTACGGGCAACTGCCACTTAATCGACCAGCCATGGAGTAGATCGAGCGTATTTTGTAATCTGTCCGCATCTTCAAAGCTGGATACTTCCATCCATAGCTTTAGGTCGTCAGCGTAGATTAGGCAATCCGTCTGAAGAGTAGATGGTAAGTCGATGATGAAGATATGGAAAAGTACGGGACCGAGATTAGAGCCCTGTGAGACCCCACTCGTCATGAGAACAGGAGCAGAACATGTCACTCACCTTCACTTGCATAGAGCGGGCGTTTAGAAAGTCGGAGATCCAAGACAGGAGGTTCCCATAAATACCGATTCCTTGGAGCTTAAACAGGAGCCGTTTATGCGGGACTTTGTAAAAAGCTTTGCTGAAGTCAACAAACACAACCTCCAAGCGTTTGCCGGAGTCTAGCGACCTTGCCCAGGTTTCGTTAGCAATGAGCAAGTTCGAGGTACAGGAGCGTGCTATTCAGAACCCATGATGGGCATAATAAATGACATCCTGTCCCCCAAGATGAAGCCTAACAGCCAGTTTTAGGATCCGTTCCATAATTTTACACACTATTGACGTCGAACAGATTGGACGATAATTGCCCGGATCATGTCGACTTCCTCCTTTGTAAATGGGTTTGACGATACCCACTTTCTAAGCTGAAGAAAGACAGCCAGCTTCCAGGGAGCGACGAAAGATTTGACATATGGGTGAGGCTATGTACTCTGCCACAGTCCTGATGAAATAAGGGTGCAATCCATCAGGGCCGGGTGAGCTATACGGATCTAACTGAGGAAGAAGTTTAATCACAGAATCAGTGTAATATCTACTTGGGCCAAAGAAGTTAGAAAGGTGGTTACGGCTCTGTCACTAAATGGTGTTTCTTTCGCGTAAACAGAGGCGTATTGCTTAGCCAAGTGACTAGCTTTCTCAGTGTCTTCGTGAAGTAAAGCTTGATGATCACAGGAACACAAAGCTGGGATGCCATTACCAGCTCTAGTGCTTCTTTTCAAATAAGAATAGAGCATTTTAGGCGCGATTCTGAAGTGTTTTGCCAAGGATAGTTCATATCGTTGGCGTTTCTGGCGCTTCATTGCGATGCAAACATTTCTGACAGTCTTATAGTGAGAGAAGTCGAATACTGAATGAGATTGCCTAAAACGGTCCCATAATTTTCGCCTTCTATTCATAGTTGACCTCAACTCTCGATCCATCCAAGGTGAACCTCTGGCGTAGGGCTTTCGATGGGAGGAAGGAACGACCTGCCCAATTAACGATGTCATTTTGGAGAGTACAAGATTCCGCGCGTCGTCGAGGTGAATGTGTTCAGGGATACCACAATCCGTAGCGCTTTCGGCCGTTTTCAGTCGGAGTGGGTCGACGCGCCAAAAATTCCGACGGCGACCACCGTGGCCATGGATCTTGAGACGGCCAGTCCAGTGGAATGAAACAACACAATGATCGCTCCTGCCTATGGGTTGAAGAACGGTTGGGTTCGTGACATCCAAATCTGCCGGGGAGAGCACGGGATCTAAGATGTACGGAGTCTGGTCTGGGAGAATACGAGTAGGCGTCAAGACATGTTGAACGAGAGCGGTTTTAAGCAATGCGGCATCGAAGGAGTCAGATCGGCGATCACCAAGAAGTAGGTCCCAATCGATATCCGGTGCAGTGAAATCCCCCAAGATTAGACAGTCTTTGTGCCCACCATACATCCTTATCGAGTCCAACAAGCGCGCTCCGGAGCCCGGTGGCGCGCTGTAGACGACACCGGCCAAGAGAGATCTCCATCCTCATGAACACGGCACCAAAGGGCTTCGAAATTGTCATCCTGATCACTGATAACTTCCACTTGAACAACGACAGAGTAGTTATATGTGCCATCCATTTATATCATCATGCAGACGTATTCGCCATGTACATCTTCCTTTTATACATTTTTACCTTCACTGTCAATCTAACCAACTTTTAGCCTGGCGTGCCATACCACCCTCACCATATTATACCCATAACAGATTGGTTGGACTCCCGGTCCGGTTAAATGAGAAGGATGACGAGTTACTATCCGGTGGGTAAAAGTCACGCACCTTCATTGTTGCTTCATTAAAAACGAAGTAATAAGCTGCTATCGCTGTGGCAACTGAGAGTAGCTAATTGACAGTCAAAATTGCTGTCCATTCATTGAAGCATACCGGTAGAATCGTTTTCGGATGGAGAAAAAGATTCTGATTGGTATTCTGGAAATTTCTGTGTCCGTATTATGCTAAATAGAAGGGTAGTAGGGGGTAACAGGCAACAGTGAACTGGCAAGTAATGAAAGTAATACGCCAGCTGTCTGGAAACAGAAACCTATACCGGTTCACCGCGGAGTAAAAGAGCTAACGCAGGGCCTCTCTTCAGCTCTCTACCACTGAATGAACTCAAGGATTAATTGTACTAACAGTTACAAATGGACAGTAGTCTTGAGCTGAATATATCGAGTTATCTGTAAATGTAATGTAAGTGCCTGCTATATGCGTGTCGATTCTAAAACCTTGATAGAACGAGGTATTGAATGATTACGGAAAATGATTTGAGACGCCCTGTAACCCTGAAGCTTGATATCTTTTCCATTGTAAACCAGTGATCTCGTTCACGCCGATGGAGGAGTAGCACCCGCCGTCCAAAAATCATTTTCTTTCATTTATTGGACACAGTTGAAGGTGGAGAGCAGGAAGGAGACACTGTGTCAGCTCCGTAACATTCATTGTGTGAATGCCTCGCTGCAGTCGTAGCAAATATCTCCGTGGTGAAGGAGCATTGGATCGTTGGATGATAGAGAGAAGAAGGAAGCTCCTTGGTCAGCTCCGTCAATTCCCGATCCTTACGGAAAAATAACACAATTCTGGATGCTGTACGGAAGACAAGTCAATAGTGGTGGTTGCTAAGGAAATAGATAGACACCGTGGGAGAAGTAGGTTTAATAAACAACTTTCCGTAATTGATGCTAAAGGATGAAACACAGTACCACAATACTAAGCACTAGCATCGAATCGGTTGCTGGACTCCAGGTATCCCATACGATATCAACCTCAAGGAGAGTCGTTGATTTTAGACTGTATCAATGGCTTTGAAGAAGTCAACGAAAAGCGCGTAAGTAGCGTTATCCACGGAATACCTGATCAATATATCGAACAACAGCTGCTACACTTGTCAAGTTGACAGGACACTGGTTCGCGGGCGCTGGGCTGACGACGCACTTAAAAATAGGCCAGCTTGTTACCTCCTTCCATTCAGAAGTTAAGGCGTGGCTGCGCCCGTGTCACCCGTTTCTTCATGTGAGCAGCTTAGCAGACTTCAGCGAGGTTAAAGTCAATAGGTATTAAATAGACACCTATTGGCATCCTCAGTAAGAACGTACTCAACATCCTCCCGTGAGATACTTCCAGGAGTTCTATATGACCGCACGACTGCAAACCGAGTAGAGGAAGTGCACACTGCCCTCGGCAGGGCCTCACTAGTTGTTCATAGCTGACGTGTGCGCAAGCGTTGAGTGTAATGATAACAATGTAAGACCACAGGCACCTCAAGGATGTGATGAAGGAATAAACAGGTCGGCAAGTGAGGTGGTTGTGGGCGATGCGGCATCACAAGCCCAATGGATGGCATTTGGGCTGAAGTGCAGATGAGCCAGAGGCCAGGATGGAAACGAAAATTCGGACGGTTGAGAGCACTTCGGCTTCACAAGGTGCATTGTAGCCTGTTATGAAGATGCGATTAGCCGGTCACAGTGGCATCCAGGTATCCAGGTTTGGGAAATATGAAAGCTTACGAAATTGGTTACTAATCTGGTCTCGGAGCCCCTATACATATCATCCCAGGCCTGCTGCATTGGTAGTACGGTAGCCCACATAGGTCTCTTAGCACCAGCAACAATGATGTAGTTCTCTGAGCCTCTATATATATCAGCAGAGACTTGGTGCACTGGTACTACAGTAGTCGATACAGATCTCGTAGCACTATCGCCGACAATGTAAGTCTCGGCGCCTCGATACATATCACCACAGGCCCGGTGTATTGGTGGTACAGTAGACTACATACGTTTCCTAGCACTAGAGGAAATGATGTAGTTCTTAGAGTCTCTATACATATCCTCGTAGGCCTTGTGTACTGGTGATAAATTAGCCTACATAGGCCTCTGCAAAGGCATTATTAATGCCAATTTTCAAACATGCATCCAGAAGTGCACATGCAGCTTGTGCAAGTGCATATTTGTTTACCTAGGTCTCATTCGATTAGCGCCAAATTTTTTGATCACTTGTGCTCTAAAAATTGCAGTACATGCATCCTGCGCCAGTGCCTGCGCTATACCACATATGTTTACTATTGCAAGAGCACCAACAATTTCGGGCACCGAGCATCAGTTGATAGCACCACCGTCGTCGTGCCACGGTGATGCGGTCGAGTACAAATTTATCATTTTACCAGCACTATTAGTGCTAGTCACTGATCATCGGTACATAGCACCAAAACTGCGTGTACCCTTCAGATAGTAGGCCGCAAATCTCATTGCAAGGGCACCAAAAAGCTCCGTCAGGAGGCATCTATAGCTAACTGTTTTACAGTTTGACAGCACTGTGACGACGCGGATATGATCCTAGGCATATGATAACCGAACCGGCACGAAATGTAGGGCACATATAAAAGTTCCGGAAACGGCGTCGTTCAAACCCATTCAAAGTGCTCGCGCATAGGGGCCCGACACGTCATACGCGCCACGTCAACACAGCGGATTACTAATGATTGAGGTAAAACTAATGTAACTAAGGAAAGCATTATGAACAAGGAAAACAGGGAATTGCTGCCCGGTTAAACAGCAATTGGGCCATACCTGAGAGGATTACAGCGCCACCGTCCGATTCATTTGCCGAATGTTTCAAGCAAGGCCGTCAACCTAGTAGTTGTATCAGGTTGGCAAGGGGGAACACATGGAAATGAAACAGGAGGTGGTCCTAAGAAGAGCTAAGTTTGCGTTCTCACAGGCTTGCCTTTCAGCCGTTAGGCAAAGTCGGAACGATCGGCTGCAGTGATTTAAGGACATTGGCACTGGACTTACTGTCTAGCAGGCAAACGATGCACGGCTTCCACAAAACGGTGGTCTTTTCTGCTAGCGGTTCATTTGCAGTGGAATCCAGGTCTACACTGAGGGGATGCAGATAACAATATATTATGACATACTCAAATGCAGCTTTGCAGATAGGCAGCAGCTCTGCCGAGGTGTTCGTATCATTTCTTAAGCTCATAAGCATACCGAGCGCGTTGTCTGTACTCTGTGACACATAAATAACTGCAACAGGGTACCGCATTACAACCATCCGAAGTATCTGGGCGGAGGAAAATAGCTATCCATGAACCCGGACACCGCACTGAGGTTCAGGCCTTCCAGGCACTTAAGCCGTGCAAGATATGTTGCTACGCTGGAATTGGGCTGCCTTTTGGTCGCTACCTTTAAAGTCCGAAGCAACATGAACTCCTCCAGCAAGTGGTAATTTACTAACCATCGACTACCGATAGGTATATGTTCTAAATAAGTAAGAAAACATTCGCTGTTTTACCCGCCGGATGTTGAGTTGCCGTATAAAACATCAGTAAATGGACGCACGATAGCCACATGTGCCCGTAAGGCGCGCAGGTTCACGTGCCATCTGCGCAGTCCACATCATATTGATGGTTTTGACTTTGGTCAACAAACTGCGGAAATAGAAACATACAAGATGGCATACCAGTCCTATTCAAAGGTCTGAGTACACGACACCGAACTTGTGTGCTGCCATCTGACGCATAACCATGGTGGCAGCGTATTTTGTTAGACAGTCTAACAGCACCTGCACGTAGGCGTTACCACCATCTTCAAACACCTGGCGTCTGTCACAAAAGTATGTACACTGCATCTGTAACTCTTTCAGTAGGACCTCAGACAGCTTCCCCACTTTACACAGCCACAGCAAGGCCATCGGCCACCACAGTTTTATGGCTACCGCTTAGCGTAAGTACAAATAGGAGGTAGATTTCCGATTCCTGTTTACGATCTTGCAAACTTATAAAACTTCATTTCGGTATTTAAAGCGCTTTGGAAATGTTTTGATTGACCAAACTGTCGTCCATAAGGTGTACAATTATACTGATGAGTGCCAAATATTTGCCCATTCAGAAAGCTACAACGCTCAAACTAAGGCACAAATGTTCGCCACACGCACGGACGGGATGCGTATTCCGTCAAAATTACACGGAACTCGATTCCAGCCCTGTAGTTACTTACTACCATAGCCGTTAGTCTAAACTGGAAGTGCTTTTGTGTGACCAAAATTCGTCCCAAAAGCCGATTAGGAAGGCCAGCGACACGACACTCGTCACGCATGGCGCACAAAAGACCACTCGCGCTGACAGCAATTAAGGTTAACAATGAAAACTATTATGCAAGGAACGGCGTCGATAAGGACTTAGAATATTAGTTAACGACATTTATGGACCTATCAAGCAATTTCTCTTCATAACTTTTCGCTTCTCCTCCACTGACCAAAACCACGCTCCAATGGGAGGGTATGCTGTATATATGTTCGGCTGGAATAATTAAAGGAATGGTAATCCATGTGTCATTTTTCTGCAACGGTTTTGTACGACTTTACGAAAGCTTCCCTTTTAATGAAGTCACTTAAGTGTGGTTAGGATGATGCATCAGCTGCGGGTGTTGGGATTGTAGTAAGTGCCACGGCTGAATCAGCTCTGCTTGACTGGCTCCCAGTCAACAGTCGGCTATGTGTAGTCAGCCTAAGAGGTTCATGTAACGTTAGCAGGCGTCGAGATGTTAAGCGTGCCTTGTTGTCGTCTCCGCCTACACCCCTTCAGACTGCAGCTCGGATGCAGTTAAAGATAGCTTTTACCAACAACTACATGAACTTCTGCGTCCCTCCAAAAGGACGGATGTAGTCATTCTTGCCGGGGACTTTAACGCACGGGTTGGCCGCCTTCTACCAAGCAAGCACCACATTGGGGGTAGTTTTGGTCTCGGTGGCAGTCGATCAGACAATGGAGACCGATTGCATGCTCTTTGCTCTGATCATCGCTTTTTTCTTTCGAGCACTTCTTTTCGACGCTCGAGGAGACACACTGCTACCTGGCGCCCGCCCTCACAAACGCAAGAGTGCTCCCAGCTTGACCACATAGCAATCAGCTACAGTTGGTGTGGAAGCGTAACGGACGGCCGATCGTACTGGTCAACTTTTCTAGATTGATTTCTTCATCGAACTGTAAGTATCCAGTAGTTATCAAACGTCTTAATGACTTGGCTACACCAGCCACTGATACATTCTTTTCTAGAGCCACTATCTCTGCTTAGCAGCAGCTTGTCGCCATAGCTTCCATTTAACTTTGCGGATATCCGGAGCTCGCTCCATTCTTACAATGTTCATTCTCTCGGATTGTTTGCGTCACAGCTCAGCTGGTCTAAGGACCTATCACTTACCTTCACTGGCCTGTTGATACACTCAGCGACCCAATAGGCATAAACTAGTGACCAAGCTTCTGATTGGAATGGCTACATCTGGCCACTGAGTCTTTCCTAGCGCCACCATCTCACGGTCGTTGTAAATTCCGCATCTCTGTTCAGAAGTAGCTAGTGGCCATTGGCCCCATGCATACGCGATGATCCAGTGCTTGTTAGGAGCCACTCCGTATCTCAATAACCTTTATTCCTTTAGAATATCTGCATCCAATCCTTCCGCTGTCCTGCCACCAATTGAGCTTTAGGACTCTCTCGCGGCAACCTATTTATTTTCTCTTATTATGCCCTCCCTCTCGGATTACGCTAACTATGTGCTGTTCATGAACCTGACAATCACTACCAATATTCTAACTCTCTTTGCTCTATCCCCACGCAATTATTGGCTCATACTAAACGGATACTTCGTACTTTACTTACTGGTACAACACTCTTGTCTCTACGCAGGCGTTAGCAATCCACCTATACGGCTAATGATTCTATAGGATATTCAAAAGACATTTTCAGCATAATTATTGTTGCACTGTGTATATGCTTTTGTCTCAAGTCTAAGTGTTGTAACATAGGTTTTATCAATGCTTAACATCATGCCAGATCTTGTGGTCTTCTCTCGGTTGTTCCTCACTTTTCCTTTTCTCTGAGGTCCGGGACTTCTTGGAGATCTGGGATTGGACTAAGGAACAGTTTTGGCCCAAGACGGACGCAACAACCCACATGGACTTACCTGGAGCATGGTAGAACTCCGAAAGGACCGAACTACAATCACCATAACCCTTGTTCAGTATGGAGAACTGGACATATCCTCATACTCCTAAAAATTATACATCTGAAAAATCTGGACAGCGGAAAAGTTGAACTTTTGCTCACCTGAACATACAACAAGATGAATAATCGCGATGTCCCTCCCCTCCACCGACCTCAAAAATAATGGCAACCCCGATCAAATTACCTGTCCAACTAACAGAGGAAATTGGAAGCCATTACTCTGCGCAAAACCGAAGGTAAAACCAGTCGTCAAGCGGCTTTGCCAGTTCAACATTAATGTTCAAAATGCTTTACGGCAGTGTTGCAGGACGTGGTGGGTTTTCGCCTGGCAAGCGTTCTCTCTATAAAAAGTCACAAATGTCTGTTTAACAACACTGCGACGTGGCGGATGTGACTTGTCACTGAATAAAGCCACTGCCCACAACTACATACTGGCAAATCGACTAGGCTTACATATCAACTCTTCCCGACACCGTTGCAACTACACACGATTGAACCCGATGTATCGTCGTGATACACATCTGTTTTTAACCCTTGATCATGCCTGAGTTGGTGTGTCTCTATGAAACCAAGAATAAACTATTTATTTATTTATTCATTTTACTGTTCCAATTATGGACATATGAACGATTTTCTACTCTCACTGTTACAGTTGCCATAAAATGTTTGTACAGTTGTACATATCTGATCATGCCTCCATGGGCGTGTCTCGCATAGTCGAGAATAAAATATTTATTTATTTACTTATTTAGACTCTGATCCCGCATTGGTTCGTGCTAAGATTTGCATGCGTTTCGGAGGATAACCCAAGCGCGCCCACTACCGGCCGGACTTCGCGAAGCTACAAAACCCTGCGATTTTAACCAGGTACCAAGCCTCACTGTCAACCTTGCTTGGCTCAACTATTGACCGTGTTCTCGATTCGCAGTGGGAGCATTTCAAAAATGCTTTAGTTTCCGCCAGTATCGACACTTGGGGAGTTACCCTTCACCCACCGGAACAATAGCTTTCCGCCGACTCTTTGTCGCTGATGGACAAATGCCGCTTGACCCCATCGGATTCAGGACACAGTGAGGAACGTCACTACCTTGGTCGAGAGTTGCGCAGGAGTCTGCAAATGGACCGCGAGGCTTGGTGGTGTGAACCTGCTAGGGAGATTGAGCTTGCTAGTCTTTGTGGTAATACCAGGAAACTCTTCCATCTCATTCGAGTCACCGAAGGTGTTCGATCTGGTATAAGTGAAAAATATGAGAAGAGGATGGCACCTTAATCACCAATCTTCAACAACGGTTGGAGCGACGGGCCAAACCTTTTGGCTCGCAGTTTTGTTGGCCCCAGCTGCATCTGCTACCTCCGGCGCTCGCGCTGGGGCCGAGTGGTCTATCCCAACAGACCCTCCCTCTTCCCAGGAACTCGAGCATGAGCACCGGCACATGAAGCGTTATAAAGCCCTGGCCCTGATGGTCTTCACCCAGCTCTACTTAAAGATGGTAGCACATCGCTGGTTCGAGAACTCGCCGCTTTGTTCTCGAAAAGTTGGTCGAAAGAAAAAGTTCCACCATCTTGGGGCGAATCGATAGTCGTCCCCATCTTCAAAAAGGGCCTGCGCACAACCTGCTCCAACTACAGAGGAATAAGCTTAGTCTCCGTCGTTTGCAAGCTGCTGGTGTCCATCATACTTCGCAGGTTATCCCCAACACGCGAATCGTTGCAACGAGAAGGACAAGCTGGGTTTCGCCTTGGTCGCGGCTGCATCGATCAAATCTTCACACTTCGCCAGATCCTCGAGCTCCGCTATGTGTATCAGTGGCCAAAGATTGCTGCTTTCCTGGATATCCGTGCAGCCTTCGATTCTGTCGATCGTACAGTACTGTGGCATTGCCTTCTGAGGAACAGTGTCCCCGAGAAGTTCGTCTCCATACTGCGCGCTCTATATAGTCTGACCTCTGGCAGGGTTAGGGCTTATGGCATGCTTTCGCCTACCTTTGTGGTCTCCAGTGGAGTTCGACAAGGATGCCCTATCTCTCCGTTCCTATTAAACTTTGCCATTGAGGATGTCCTGAAGAACGCTCTATGCGATTCGTTGAACGCTGATGTTGAGCTCCTCCCGTCTAGTCGAGTTGTTGCTTTGGATTATGCTGATGGTATCGTCTTGCTGGGCGACGATCCACAGGTCGTCCAACTTGCATTAAACCGCTTGACGGTTGAGGCATCAAAGTACGGTATGTACTTTTCGCCATCCAAATGCAAGGCTCTCCTTCAAGACTGGCAGGTGCCTCTATCTGCACTCACGCTTGCTGGTGCTACATTAGCGGTTGTGGAGAGCTTTGTCTACATGGGAAGTTGCATCACTGTTGGCGGGGCTGTTGGAGACGAGATTTCGATGCGCATCTCGAGAGCAGGCCTCGCTTTTTCTAGGCTAAGGCATTTGTGGCGCCGCCACGACATTCGTCTCTCCATCAGTGGGCGGGTCTATTGCGCCACTGTACGTGCTCTTCTGTTGTACGGATGCTAGACCTGGCCCATTAGTAAAGATGACTTGCGCAGGCTATCCGTCTTCGAACACCGCTGTCTGCGGTCCATTGCCCGTGTATGGTGGCAGCGCCAAGTAAGCAATTTGGAAGTTAGACAGCGTGTCTTGGGACGTGGAAGCTACTCACTCGAGGAGCTCATCTCACTTCATCAACTGCGGTGGTTGGGACGCGTATTGAGCATGCCTGTCCAGCGTTACCCCCGTCGTGCGTTGTTTGCACTTGCTGGACAGGGCTGGAAGAGACGGTCTGGTGGACAGCCTACAACATGGAGAAGCCTCATGAAAAGTTGACGAAACAGTTGGCTTCGGCCGGTTGTTGTCGACTACCTGGTTGGGGTCCGAGAGATAAGGATACTTGCTGGTTGAAGACTTGGAAGTTATGGCTCAAGTTCGTTGTCAATGGCGAACGTCTGCATCAGTTTGTTGTGGTGTCCCTCCTCCCCATAAAAAAACAAACTGAAAACAATTTCAAAAACTGGGAGTGATAAATAGACAAAAAAGCATTTGTTGTTGCTCTTTTCTTATTATTCATCTTGCTTTCCTATTCAGCATGATTCCGATGGCACATTATCTGTACCACATATTGTAGATTATATATATATATATATATTGTTGGGCGGAGCCTGGGATACTAGTCAGTAAGCACTGACACGTAACACGTGTCAAATACGACAGTATAGAATTCGGAGGCGACTGAACCCAACGTATATTTTACAGGCTACAAGAATAGGAAGCGAATCAGACAGAGCGAGAAAACGCTCAGCGAGGTACGCACCAAAACGGTTTGTGTCCACGGATGTGCAGTCAGTAAAACAAATGGACGTTTCGAAGGTTAAAACAACCGTAAAATCCAATGTTACAAAATACTGAAAGAGCTTGTTTTCCGGTGCACTACAAGCGCCTCTCCCTAGGAGGCTGAAGGATGGAAGCCTTCGATAGAGCTGTTAGTGAGGGAAATGGAAGGTGAGGGTGGATGCGAATATTTGAAGGGGCTTGAGTAAAGGCTTTCAAGGTGGGGTGTGTAGCAAATTGCGCTGGGTCCAGGCTTTTGTTATTTATTATTTATGACGATCGTGTGGATCAGAGTGCATCATCAGTGGGCCGTCGGGGCGGGCTGGTCGGACTGCAAAAAATTGGCTAGTTCAGAAAAAAGGCCAACAGGACCTTCCCTTTGCTGCAGACCCGACGGTGCGCTTAAAAGGTGTCACTCCCCCACGGCACTTTAACCCACGGTCCTCGTCCCACGAAGATATCCGGGGTCGTCGACCCACAAAGAAATTCGGTGTCTTCGTCGGCAACGCCTAGGCGGCGTTTGAGGACCAATCCGTTCATGGGTGTCTGCGGTCGAGGGCGACTATCTGTTCCTTGGGTGAGGAAGGGGACTTTGGGACGGCTGGCGAGTCACTCGAGGGTTGCCTTGACAGTTCCGGCGGTTGAGTTTCTGGAAGGTAGAACTCAGACGGGGTGGGCAAGGGTCGGGGAAGTGGCTTGACGCCGGAGAGAAAACATGGCGTGTATGATAAAAGCAAATACGCCTTTTAGGTTTTCAAAATGGTTTGGTTTTTTGTCGATTTTGCAAAACGTTTGTGGATGAAACGCAGGATAACCACTAAACACGAAAAAGGTGTGTTAATGGAAATAGCAAAAGTTTACGACCTCTGAAAAACGGACCGGACGTTTGACCTATCTACCGCGTCGGTCGGTTGCCTGGGGTTCAGGAGGGATAGGTTGCGGGTCAAGGGGAACGGAGGGTTCCGGGCTATTCTGTGCTCGGGAAGTCACTACAGGTGCAGGTGCTTGTGCGAGAGCATCAAGATGGGCTGCAAGTGGCTCGACAAAGAAAGCCACTTTGAGGCGGTCGATGGACACCGTTGTTCGGTGACCATTCTGATCTAAAGTAAAGTGTTTCGGAGTCCGCTGCAGAACTCTGAAAGGGCCAGTATAGGGAGGCTGGAGAGGGCGCCGCACTGCGTCGGTGCGAAGGAAGACGTGGGTGCAGGCAGAGAGTCCGCTGTGTATTTGCACATCTCTAGTCAGTTCACGGGGCGGGGTCGGGCGTAGTGAACGCATGCGCTGAGCTAGGGAGGACGCAAAGTTAGGCGGAGGCATACCCGACGATGCGGGAAGTGAGACAAATTCTCCCCCCATAACTTGAGCGTCGTGCCGCAAACCAGCTTTGCTGGTGCACATTGCAAGTCAGCTTTGATGCTGCCGCAAAAGCCTAAGAGCACGAGCGAAATGTTTTTTGCTCCAGCTGGGGTCGGAGGAGGCGCAGAGCGAGGCTTTAAGCTGTCTATGGAAGCGTTCAACTAACCCCTTGGCTGCTGGTTGATACGCTGTGGTTTGAAGGCGGCGACAGCCTAAAACGTTGCAGAACGTATCGAATTGTGAAGATTCGAAAGGCGTTCCTCGGTCAGTTGTGATGGTGGATGGGCATCCGTAGTGCGAGACTCAGCGGTCCAAGAAGGCTCGGATAACAGTCTCGGCTGTGCAGTCTGGTACGGGAATGGCTTCTGGTCACCTGTTGAAGCGGTCGACACGTGTAAGAATGTATACGAATCCGCGTGAAGGAGGCAAGGGACCTACCAGATCTACGTGTACATGCCAGAACAGAGAGTCCGGGGCAGGGAATGAACCAAGCGGACTGCGGGAGTGACGATGTACTTTGGAGCGTTGACATTGCAGACAGGCGCGAGCCCAGGTACGAACATCTTTGTTTACACGTGGCCAAACGAAACGTTTGGTGACCAGTTTCAAAGATGCACGGAAACCGTGATGTGATAGTGAGTGCAGTGCGTCAAAGATTGTGCGTCCGAAGGAGAGGGGCACGAAGGATCTAGGACAACCTGTGGAAGTGTCACAGAGGATGGTTCCTTCCGTGGTTTGCAGAGGAACAGGTTGCACATGCAGCGAAGTGGACTGCAGAGTGCGCTGTATAACTTCGTCTTGAGCGTTAGCCCATGCCATTGCGGCAAGGTCGACGGTAGGCAAAGACTGGAGGATGAGATTGATGCGTGAGAGAGCGTCGGCGACGGGATTGTCGACGCCTGAGACATAACGTATGTCAACAGCGCACTGCGTGACAAAGTCTAGGGCTAAGTCCAATGAACGTCCTAGATTCGATCGCTGGCTGATGTCGTTCCATGACACGATCTGCTAGTTCTGCAACTGCTGTGAGAGGCAGGGCGCTTGCCACGGCAAGGATGGCTTGTGTACTTTCTGGGAGACGTTGTATCCACATTTCGCGGAGAATACCTTCATCCATGTTGGATGTGCCTAGGAGCTGTTTCATCTGTCGCAACAAGGCTGAAGGCATCCTGTCCCCTAGCTGCAGGTCCCTAAACGGTTGCTGCAGTCGGACCTTGTCAGAGGGCGTGATTCGCTGAATGATCGCCCGCTTTAAAGTGTCATATTTCGCATCGGGGGCGGGCAAGCTATGATGTCCCTCACCTGGGAGGATACGCTTTGCGGAAGCCGGGACGTAAGCTGCTGATATTTAGAATTATCAGATGAAATTTTACAATTGTACAAAGTGGATTCTAAATGTACAAACCATAACAACGCGTCATTCTCCCAAAAAGGTGGGGAGGCTAGCTATACGGCACTAACCACGTACGTAGATAAATAAATAAATATTTTATTCTCGACTATGCGAGGCACGCCAATTGAGGCATGATTAGGTAAGTACAGCTGTACAGACATTTTATGGGAACTGTAGTGACAGTAGAAAATTGTTAATATGTCCATGCTTGGAACTGGCCAATGGTGAACATGCGAAAGAACGATCTGGTTGTAGTGGGATCGGGATCCATTTGTTTGGACATAATCGCTCTGCCATAAATCGCAGTCATACCTCGAGTAATAATAGATAAAGAATCCTGAGTGATCCATTGGAAGATAATTGAAGAGCAAGCTATCCAGTATGAAGATTCTAATTGAGCTGCCAGTGTGAAGTTATGGGCTGTGACTTTATTCGGTGGCGAGGCACATCCGTCACGTTGCAGCGCTGTTAAACGGACATTTGTGGCTTTTTATAGGGAGAACGCTTGCCAGGTAAAAACGCACCACGTCCTGAAATACTGCCGCCAATCTATTGAATGGCAAGTTGTAACTGGCTATGTTTCTTGTTGAACGTTTTTTGCTCCGTTATTCGCAGTCAAGTTGCGTCCCATTTTTCTGCTGACTGATGCGTTATGCGAGTGGCCATTGCGTGCCTGGGTCTTCTCCTGTGCCAGATCGGCAGGTCAGGAACTAAGCATTCTTTCTGGATATGATGTGTTGATCATCTGCAGAACCACGTGAAGTCTTGAAGAATATACGTTGAAATATGTTGAAGTCTTGGAGGACAGGATAGGTTCCGAAGAAAGAATCGCAGATCCCCCGGGGTATGTAGTGAAATTGATTAGAGATAGGGGAAACCACGGCCATTTGAGCGGTCAAAGCTGATTGCAGAGGATAGAATGACCGATTGTTCAAGCTATGTATTGGCAGGAGAATGTGCCTTCCGTGGTCAACAGATATGTGGAGGAGGTATTGTTAGGTAAATTGAACTCAGTGGTTCAAGCCGCGGAAGAATTGTATCAGTGCAAGATATTGATTGATTTGTCCGGTAAGTAGGTTGTAAAAAAGTTGGTAATTTTCCGCTCATATCCAGGTAACGGAACTGTGTGCCTTGTATTGTTGTAAAAACGGAGGACAATTTCTTGGGTGCGTGTCGCCGTACCTGTGACAGACTCGGGGAAAAAAGGAAACGAACAGAGACAGCCACACAGACAAGAAAGGAATGTATCTGGAATGCAGTCAATGAATTGCGGCGATGCCTGAACTATTGTACCCCTATGCATGTAACTGTTATTTAAATATCGCATATACACGTATATCATAAGTGGCGAAATACGACGAGAATCGAGCAGAACACGGATCAGTAAAGAATGAAAGCTTGAAGATGAAGCAGGGGTGTTTGGGGAGGGGTTAGAAAGCAAAAGATCGTTTAGATGAGACTGGACAAGTTAGCAAGATGAAGATAGGCAGTCAGATTAAAGTGGAGATAACAGCAGTGAATGTCACGAGAAAGAAAATTTGCGGGACTACAGAGGCTATATAAAAAGCCAGTTAGCATATCAAACGAAGCGCTCAGGCTGAGGGACAGGGTGTGTTGTGACTGCACAGCCTATAACACGTGCGTCTCTGGTTTCTAGAAAGTAGAAGACTGGTCAGACGAGGCTAGAGTGGAGCCAGGCCCGAAGTGTTATCCGTCCAACGGATAAAGGAAGGCAGACAGAGCGCGAAAATCAAAGAATGTAATCGTGAAGGAGACACTTAAGGGGAAGTGCAAGAGTCTACAAAGATCTCGAGATGTTGCGAACGGACCTTTGGACCTGTCGATGGTTCAAAAGTATGGGCTCAGTATTCGGAAAGCAGGAGACCATGGAGATGAGAGGATATCTGCTCATGGCGAGAAAGCCGTATTATAAATGTCAGAAAGTTAACAGAGCGTCAACAGGATAGAAGTGTTAAAGATAAAAGCGGATGTACTAGTGATGAATCATGAGCAGCAGGGCTCTGGAGGCGGGGAGACGGAGCATTGCGTCCGCAGAGACTAGAGCATATATAACTCAGAAGTCCGAGAGAGATCAGAAGGCAGGAGGCCGTACAGCCAGAACCAGATAAGTCAGACTAGTGTGAAAAAAGGGCTCTATGGGTGAGAAGAGAAAGAAAAAGAAAGCCAACGATATGCTCCAGGGGCTGTGCGCAGACCGTTGGAGCTGCCGGTTTCTGTTAATTAGGGGCACGGAAGTCGGAAGGTACGAGATCGTTGAGACGAGTCCAGAATGTCAGCTCATAGGGTGAAAGTCGTATTAGTAAAGTCTAAGTGCTGACAGAGAGCATCAACAGTAATGGACATGTTAAGGAAAAAAAGGGACAGGATAATAAGGTTCAATCATGACCAGCGGTGGTCTTGCGGTGAGGGTAACAG
>OX104066.1:43470722-43487508 GCA_944474145.2 Dicrocoelium dendriticum
TGTCTTTTTATGGAGAGGAGGGACACCGCAACAAACTGATGCACACGTTCGCCATTGACAACGAGCTTGAGCCATAACTTCCAAGTCTTCAACCAGCAAGTATCCTTATCTCTCGGACCCCAACCAGGTAGTGGACAACAACCGGACGAGGCCAACTGTTTCTTCAACTTTTCATGAGGCTTCTCCATGTTGTAGGCTGTCCACCAGACCGTCTCTTCCAGCCCTGTCCAGCAAGTGCAAACAACGCACGACGGGGGTAACGCTGGACAGGCATGCTCAATACGCGTCCCAACCACCGCAGTTGATGAAGTGAGATGAGCTCCTCGAGTGAGTAGCTTCCACGTCCCAAGACACGCTGTCCAACTTCCAAATTTCTTACTTGGCGCTGCCACCATACACGGGCAATGGACCGCAGACAGCGGTGTTCGAAGACGGATAGCCTGCGCAAGTCATCTTTACTAATGGGCCAGGTCTAGCATCCGTATAACAGCAGAGCACGTACGGTGGCACAATAGACCCGCCCACTGATGAAGAGACGAATGTCGTGGCGGCGCCACAAATGCCTCAGCCTAGAAAAAGCGAGGCCTGCTCTCGAGATGCGCATCGAAATCTCGTCTCCAACAGCCCCGCCAGCAGTGATGCAACTTCCCAAGTAGACAAAGCTCTCCACAACCGCTAATGTCTCACCAGCAAGCGTGAGTGCAGATAGAGGCACCTGCCAGTCTTGAAGGAGAGCCTTGCATTTGGATGGCGAAAAGTACATACCGTACGTTGATGCTTCAATCGTCAAGCGGTTTAATGCAAGTTGGACGACCTGTGGATCGTCACCCAGCAAGACGATATCATCAGCATAATCCAAAGCAACAACTCGACTAGACGGGAGGAGCTCAACACCAGCGTTCAACGAATCGCATAGAGCGTTCTTCAGGACATCCTCAATAGCAAAGTTGAATAGGAACGGAGAGATAGGGCATCCTTGTCGAACTCCACTGGAGACCACAAAGGTAGGCGAAAGCATGCCATAAGCCCTAACCCTGCCCGAGGTCAGACTATATAGAGCGCGCAGTATGGAGACGAACTTATCGGAGACACTGTTCCTCAGAAGGCAATGCCACAGTACTGTACGATCGACAGAATCGAAGGCTGCACGGATATCCAGGAATGCAGCAATCTTTGGCCACTGATACACATGGCGGAGCTCGAGGATCTGGCGAAGTGTGAAGATTTGCTCGATGCAGCCGCGACCAAGGCGAAACCCAGCTTGTCCTTCGCGTTGCAACGATTCGCGTGTTGGGGATAGCCTGCGAAGTATGATGGACACCAGCAGCTTGCAAACGACGGGGGCTAAGCTTATTCCTCTGTAGTTGGAGCAGGTTGTGCGCAGACCCCTTTTGAAGATGGGGACGACTATCGATTCTCCCCAAGATGGTGGAACTTTTTCTTTCGACCAACTTTTCGAGAACGAAGCGGTGAATTCTCGAACCAGCGATGTGCCACCATCTTTAAATAGAGCTGGGTGAAGACCATCAGGGCCGGGACTTTATAACGCTTAATGTGCCGGAGCTGCTGCTCGAGTTCCTGGGAAGAAGGAGGGTCTGTTGGGATAGACCACTCGGCCCCAGCGCGAGCGCCAGAGGTAGCAGATGCAGCTGGGGCCAACAAAACTGCGAGCCAAAAGGTTCGGCCCGTCGCTCCAACCGTTGTTGAAGATTGGTGATTAAGGTGCCATCCTCTTCTCATATTTTTCACTTATACCAGATCGAACACCATCGGTGACTCGAATGAGATGGAAGAGTTTCCTGGTATTACCACAAAGACTAGCACGCTCCATCTCCCTAGCACGTTCACACCACCAAGCTTCGCGGTCCATTTGCAGACTCCTGCGCAACTCTCGACCAAGGTAGTGACGTTCCTCACTGTGTCCTGAACCCGATGGGGTCAAGCGGCGTTTATCCATCAGCGACAAAGAGTCGGCGGAAAACTATTGTTTCGGTGGGTAAAGGGTAACTCCCCAAGTGTTGATACTGGCGGAAACTAAAGCATTTTGCTATGCGCCCACTGCGAATCGAAAACACGGTCAATAGTTGAGCCAAGCAAGATTGACTGTGAGGCTTGGTACCTGGTTAAATTCGCAGGGTTTTGTAGATTCGCGACGTCCGGCCGGTAGTGGGCGCGCTTAGGTTATCCTCCGAAACGCGTGCAAATCTTAGCACGAACCAATGCGGGATCAGAGTCTAAATAAATAAATAAATAAATATTTTATTCTCGACTATGCGAGACACGCCCATGGAGGCATGATCAGATATGTACAACTGTACAAACATTTTATGGCAACTGTAACAGTGAGAGTAGAAAATCGTTCATATGTCCATGATTGGAACAGTACAATAAATAAATAAATAGTTTATTCTCAGTTTCATAGAGACACACCAACTCAGGCATGATCAAGGTTTAAAAACAGATGTGTATCACGACGATACATCGGGTTCAATCGTGTGTAGTTGAAACGGTGTCGGGAAGAGTTGATATGTGAGTCTAGTCGACTTGCCAGTATGTAGTTGTGGGCAGTGGCTTTATTCAGTGGCGAGTCACATCCGCCACGTCGCAGTGTTGTTAAACAGACATTTGTGACTTTTTATAGAGAGAACGCTTGCCAGGCGAAAACCCACCACGTCCTGCAACACTGCCGTTAAGCATTTTGAACATTAATGTTGAACTGGCAAAGCCGCTTGACGACTGGTTTTACCTTCGGTTTTTCGCAGAGTAATGGCTTCTAATTTCCTCTGTTAGTTGGACGGGTAATTTGATCAGGGTCGCCATGATTTTTGAGGTCGGTGGAGGAGAGGGACATCGCGATTGTTCTGCTTGTTGTATGTCCAGGTGAGCAAAAGTTCAACTTTTCCGCTGTCCAGATTTTTCAGATGTATAATATATGGGAGTATGAGGATATGTCCAGTTCTCCATCATGAACAAGGGTTATGGTTATTGTAGTTCGGTCCTTTCATAGTTCTACCATGCTCCAGGTAAGTCCATATGGGTTGTTGCGTCCGTCTTGGGCCAAAATTGTTCCTCGGTCCAATCCCAGATCTCCAAGAAGTCCCGGACCTCAGAGAAAAGGGAAAGTGAGGGACAACCTAGAGAAGACCGCAAGAACTGGCATGATGTTAAGCATTGATAAAATCTTATGTTACAACACTTAGACTTGAGACAAAAGCATGTACACTGTGCAACAATAATTATGCTGAAAATGTCTTTTGAATATCCTATAGAATCATTAGCCGTATGGGTGGATTGCTAACGCCTGCGTAGAGACAAGAGCGTTGTACCAGTAAGTAAAGTACGAAGTATCCGTTTAGTAGGAGCCAATAATTGCGTGGGGATAGAGCAAAGAGAGTTAGAATATTGGTAGTGATTGTCAATTTCATGAACAGCACATAGTTAGCGTAATCCGAGAGGGAGGGCATAATAAGCGAAAATAAATAGGTTGCCGCGAGAGAGTCTTAAATATCAATTGGTGGCAGGGCAGCGGAAGTATTGGATGCACATATTCTAAAGGAATAAAGGTTATTCAGATACGGAGTGGCTCCTAACAAGCACTGGATCATCGCATATGCATGGGGCCAATGGCCACTAGCTACTTCTGAACGGAGATGCGGAATTTACGACGACCGACAGATGGTGGCGCTAGAAGAGTTTAAGTGGCCAGATGTAGCCATTCCAATCAGAAGCTTGGTCACTAGGGTATGCCTATTGGGTCGCTGAGTGTATCAACAGGCCAGTGAAGGTAAGTGATAGGTCAACAGACCAGCTGAGCTGTGACGCAAACAAGCCGAGAGAATGAACATTGTAAGAAGGGAGCGAGCTCCGGATATCCGCAAAGTTAAATGGAAGCTATGGCGACAAGCTGCTGCTAAGCAGAGATAGTGGCTCTAGAAAAGAATGTATCAGTGGCCGGTGTAGCCAAGTCATTAAGACGTTTGATCACTACTGGATACTTACAGTTTCGATGAAGAAATCAATCTAGAAAAGTTGACCAGTATGATCGGCAGTCCGTTACGCTTCCACGCCAACTGTAGCTGATTGCTATGTGGTCAAGCTGGGAGCACTCTTGCGTTTGTGAGGGCGGGCGCCAGGTAGCAGTGTGTCTCCTTGAGTGTCGAAAAGTAGTGCTCGAAAGAAACAAGCGATGCTCAGAGCAAAGAGCAAGCAATCGGTCTCCATTGTCTGATCGACTGCCACCGAGACCAAAACTACCCCCAATGTGGTGCTTGCTTGGTAGAAGGCGGCCAACCCATGCGTTAACGTCCCCGGCAAGAATGACTACATCCGTCCTTTTGGAGGGACGCAGAAGTTCATGTAGTTGTTGGTAAAAGCTATCTTTAACTGCATCCGAGCTGCAGTCTGAAGGGGTGTAGGCGGAGACGACAACAAGGCACGCTTAACATCTCGACGCCTGCTTACGTTACATGAACCTCTTAGTCTGACTACACATAGCCGACTGTTGACTGGGAGCCAGTCAAGCGGAGCTGATTCAGCCATGGCACTTACTACAATCCCAACACCCGCAGCTGATGCATCTTCCTAACCACGCTTAAGTGGCTTCATTAAAAGGGATGCTTTTGTAAAGTCGTACAAAACCGTTGCAGAAACATGACACATGGATTACCATTCATTCAATTATTCCAGCCGAACATATATACAGCATACCCTCCCATTGGAGCGTGGTTTTGGTCAGTAGAGGAGAAGCGAAAAGTTATGAAGAGAAATTGCTTGGTAGCTCCATAAATGTCGTTAATTAATATTCCAAGTCCTTATCGACGCCGTTCCTTGCATAATAGTTTTCATTATTAACCTTAATTGCTGTCAGCGCGAGTGATCTTTTGTGCACCATGCGTGACGAGTATCGTGTGGCTGGCCGTCCTAATCGGCTTTTGGGACGAATTTCGGTCACACAAAAGCACTTCCAGTTTAGACTAACGGCTATGGTAGTAAGTAACTACAGGGCTGGAATCGAGTTCCGTGTAATTTTGACGGAATACGCATCCCGTCCGTGCGTGTGGCGAACATTTGTGCCTTAGTTTGAGCGTTGTAGCTTTCTGAATGACCAAATTGTTGGCACTCATCAGTATAATTGTACACCTTATGGACGACAGTCTGGTCAATCAAAACATTTCCAAAGCGCTTTAAATACCGAAATATAGTTTTATAAGTTTGCAAGATCGTAAACAGGAATCGGAAATCTACCTCCTATTTGTACTTACGCTAAGCGGTAGCCGTAAAACTGTGGGGGCCGATGGCCTTGCTGTGGCTGTGTAAAGTGTGGAAGCTGTCTGAGGTCCTACTGAAAGAGTTTCAGATGCAGTATACATACTTTTGTGACAGACGCCAGGTGTTTGAAGATGGTGGTAACGCCTACGTGCAGGTGCTGTTAGGCCGTCTAACAAAATACGCTGCCACCCTGGTTATGCGTCAGATGGCAGCACACAAGTTCGGTGTCGTGTACTCAGACCTTTGAATAGGACTGGTATGCCATCTTGTATGTTTCTATTTCCACAGTTTGTTGACCAAAGTCAAAACCATTAATATGATGTGGACTGCGCAGATGGCACGTGAACCTGCGCGTCTTAGGGGCACATGTGGCTATCTTGCGTCCATTTACTGATGTTTTATACGGCAGCTCAACATCCGGCGGGTAAAACAGCGAATGCTTTCCTACTTATGTAGAACACATACCTATCGGTAGTCGATGGTTAGTAAATTACCACTTGTTGGAGGAGTTCTGGTTGCTTTGGACTTTAAAGGTAGCGACCACAAGGCAGCCCAATTCCAGCGTAGCAACATATCTTGCACGGCTCAAGTGTCTGGAAGGCCTGAAGCCCAGTGCGGTGTCCGGGTTCATGGATAGCTATTTACCTCCGCCCAGATACTTCAGATGGTTGTAATGCGGTACTCTGTTGCAGTTATTTAGGTGTCATAGAGTACAGACAACGCGCTCGGTATGCTTATGAGCTTACGAAATGATACGAACACCTCGTCAGAGCTGCAGCCTATCTGCAAAGCTACATTTGAGTATTTCATAATATATTGTTATCTGCATCCCCTCAGTGTAGACCTGGATTCCACTGCAAATGAACCGCTAGCAGAAAAGACCACCGTTTTGTGGAAGCCGTGCATCGTTTGCCTGCTAGACAGTAAGTCCAGTGCCAAGGTCATTAAATCACTGCAGCCGATCATTACGACTTTGCCTAACGACTGAAAGGCAAGCCTGTGAGAACGCAAACTTAGCTTTTCTTAGGACCACGTCCTGTTTCATTTCCATGTGTTCCCCCTTGCCAACCTGATACAACTACTAGGTTGACGGCCTTGCTTGAAACATTCGGCCGATGCATCGGACGGTGGCGCTGTAATCCTCTCAGATATGGCCCAATTGCTGTTTAACCGGGCAGCAATTCCCTGTTTTCCTTGTTCATAATGCTTGCCTTAGTTACGTTAGTTTTACCTCAAACATTAGTGATCCGCTGTGTTGACGTGGCGCGTATGACGTGTCGGGCCCCTATGCGGGAGCACTTTGAATTGGTTTGAAAGACGCCGTTTCCAGAACTTTTATATGTGCCCTACATTGCGTGCCGGTTCGGTTATAATATGTCTGGGATCATATCCGCGTCGTCACAGTGCTGTCAAACTGTAAAACAGTTAGCTATAGATGCCTCCTGACGGAGCTTTTTGGTGCCCTTGCAATGAGGTTTGCGGCCTACTATCTGAAGGGTACACGCAGTTTTGGTGCTATGTACCGATGATCAGTGACTAGCACTAATAGTGCTGGTACAATGATACATTTGTACTCGACCGCATCACCGTGGCACGACGACTGTGGTGCTATCAACCGATGCTCGGTGCCCGAACTTGTTGGTGCTCTTGCAATAGTAAACATATGTGGTATAGCGCAGGCACTGGCGCAGGATGCATGTACTGCGATGTTTAGAGCACAGGTGACCAAAAACTTTGGCGCTAATCGAATGAGACCTAGGTAAACAAATATGCACTTGCAAAAGCTGCATGTGCACTTTGGATGCATGTTTGAAAATTGGCATTAATAATGCCTTTGCAGAGGCCTATGTAGGCTAATGTATCACCAGTACACAAGGCCTACGAGGATATGTATAGAGACTTTAAGAACTACATCATTTCCTCTAGTGCTAAGAAACGTATGTAGTCTACTGTACCACCAATACACCAGGCCTGTGTTGATATGTATCGAGGCGCCAAGACTTACATTGTTGGCGATAGTGCTACGAGATCTGTATGGACTACTGTAGTACCAGTGCACCAGGTCTCTGCTGATATGTATAGAGGCTCCGAGAACTACATCATTGTTGCTAGTGCTAAGAGACCTATGTGGGCTACCGTACTACCAATACAGCAGGCCTGGGACGATAGGTATAGGGGCTCCGAGACCAGATTAGTAACCAATTTCGTATTCTTTCATATTTCCCAAATCTGGATACCTGGATGCCACGGTGACCGGCTAATCGCTTCTTCATAACAGGCTACAATGCACCTTGTGAAGCCGAAGTGCTCTCAACCGTCCGAATTTTCGTTTCCATCCTGGCCTCTGGCTCATCTGCACTTCAGCCCAAATGTCATCCACTGGGCTTGTGATGCCGCATCGCCCACAAACACCTAACTTGCCGACCTGTTTATTCCTTCATCACCTCCGTGAGGTGCCTGTGGTCTTACATTGTTATCAGTACACACAACACTTGCGCACACGTCAGCTATGAACAACTAGTGAGGCCCTGCCGACGGCAGTGTGCACTTCCTCTACTCGGTTTGCAGTCGTGTGGTCATATAGAACTCCTGGAAGTATCTCACGGGAGGGTGTTGAGTACGTTCTTACTGAGGATGCCAATAGGTGTCTGTTTAATACCTATTGTCTTTAACCTCCCTGAAGTCTGCTAAGCTGCTCACGTGAAGAAACGGGTGACACGGGCGCAGCCACGCCTTAACTTCTGAATGGAAGGAGGTAACAAGCTGGCCCATTTTTAAGTGCGTCGTCAGCCCAGCGCCCGCGAACCAGTGTCCTGTCAACTTGACAAGTGTAGCAGCTGTTGTTTGATATATTGATCAGGTATTCCGTGGATAAGGCTACTTACGCGCTTTTCGTTGACTTCTGCAAAGCCATTGATACAGTCTAAAATCAACGACTCTCCTTGAGGTTGATATCGTATGGGATACCTGGAGTCCAGCAATCGATTCGATGCTAGTGCTTAGTATTGTGGTACTGTGTTTCATCCTTTAGCATCAATTACGGAAAGTTGTTTATTAAACCTACTTCTGGGACTCTCTAGGTCACACAACACAAATCTTGTGGTCTGCGCACAGTTGCTCAATTGCCTCGCACGTCTGCTGATTTATTCATTGAAACTGTAGGTGTCCAGTAGTGGTCAAACGTCTTAATGATTTGGCTACACCAGCCACTGATACACCCTTTCCTAGTGTCACTATCTCTGCTTCGCAGCAGCTAGTCGACATAGCTCATATTTCGCTTTGCGGATAACCGGAGCTCGCTAGGAGTCGCTCCTTTCTTACAATGTTCATTCTTGGATTGTTTGCGTCACAGTTCAGATGGTTTGTTGACCTATTCCGTGCCCTCGTAGGATCCACTAGTAATTGAAGGCTTAATCCGAACTCTATTGCTGGCTACTCATTTCTCTCCTAACGCGCCGTTATTCGTCCTTCATCTTATTCGCGTGAAATTTTCTTTTTGGTAGCAGCTAGTAATTGTTGGCTCCATGTAGCTTGCAAGGAGCTACTCCTTGACTTCAATCTTCATTTTCCTCTGACGTCCGTCTCTCTAAGCTTCGCTCGCATGTTGCTTTCTTCATCAAAACGGTAGGTATACAGTAGTGGTCCACTAGTTACTGAAGGCTTAATCCGAACTCTACTGCTGGCATCTCATCTCTCTCCTAGAGTGCCGTTATGCGTCGTTCGTCTTACTCGCGTCAACTCTTCTTGACAGCAGCTAGTCTTCGTTGTCCTCATGCTGGGATGGAGTCACACTTTTGCTCTCCTACTTTTTTCTGGAAGGTTTCTTTCTCTAATCGCTCGCTCGTTCATTTACGTATTGAAACTGTAGGGATCCAGCATGTGGTCAAACGTCCTAATGATATGGCTACACCAGCCAATGATACATCTTTTCCTAAAGCCACCATTTCTGCTCAGCAGCAGCTGGTCGCTGTAGACTCTATTCAACGTTGCGCACACCCGTAGCTCGCTAATGGTCAGTCCTTCGGTAGAATGTTTATTCTCTTGGTATAGTTTTTCAACGCTCAGCTGGTTTGCTGTCCTATCCTTTCACACTGCAGTTATTCAATAGTAACTAGAATGACTAACCCAACAGAACTTTTGGCCACTGAAACCCGATCCATTATCGCTATCTTTTGATCGTCTTAACTTCAACACTTAGTCTTCCTTTCATATCCATTTAAGCTTAGCCTGCTTCTGGTTTGCTCATCTTCCTCTCTTCATATACCCATGTACATTATAGATATTGTGTCTTAGGTAATCTCATCCCGTGGAGCATATATAAATACGGCCACCTAGTCACTGTATCTTTTGGTTTCCGATAACAACCAATCGTGACTACACACCAACCTTCTAGTCCCAGGTAGACTTCGAACATCGTTAGCATATACCTCATGAATTTCTAACCGGAATCCTGCTCTTAAGCCTTATGCACATGGAAGTATTTTACCCATTAGGCCACGCCTTCTGCGTAATTAAAAACATCTTTAGCGTGATACCTGCTAAATATTGTACACTAGTTGTCTCAAATAAATGTCTTAAAGTAGGATTTCGATCCAATGCTAGATGCATTGACTGTCCTTTTCGGTCTTCTCTCGGCCGCTTCCTCTCTCCCTCTTCTCTAAGGTCGTAAACATCTGAGAAATTCGGGATTGTACTGAGGAACTGCTTCCGTCTGGGATAAGAAGAAATAATCAACAAGAACTTATCTGGACCATGGCATCACTTCCATTCTAACCATCTGCACCCAACCACAGATGTCCAATGAGGGTAGCTGGACACGAATTCTTCGCTCCCCGGCAAATATACATAAGCAGAGAAGACTTCACGTGGTTCTGCAATGGATCAACACATCATATTCAGAAAGAATGTTTAGTTCCCGACCTACCAACGGACAGGACCCAGGAACGCAATAGGCAACCAGCTAAGGCATCAGCCAGCAGAAATTGGGACACAACCCGACTGCGAATAACCGAGCAAACAAGCGTTCAACAAGAAACATAGCCAGTTACAATTTGCCATTCAATGGATTGGCGGCAGTGTTACATGACGTGGTGGGTTTTCGCCTGGCAAGCGTTCTCCCTATAAAAAGCCACAAATGTCCGTTTAACAACATTGCAACGTGGCGTATGTGACTCGCCACCGAATAAAGTCACAGCCCAAACTTCAGACTGGCAGGTCAACTAGCGTCAAAATTCTAGATAGGATCGTTACACTGGAACTTCTACATCTGCATATAAATAAATAAATAAATACTCTATTCTCGACTAGGCGAGGCACGCCCATGGAGGCATGATCAGATATGTACAACTGTACAAACATTTTATGGCAACTGTGACAGTAATAGTAGAAAATTGGTCGCATGTCCATGGTAAAATAAATAAATAGATAGTTTATTCTCAGTTTCATAGAGACGCACCAACTTAGGCATGATCAAGGTTTAAAACTGTTGTGTATCACGATGATACTCCAAGTTCAATGGTGTATAGTTGAAATGGTGTCAAGAAGAGTTGATATGTGAATCTAGTCGACCTGCCAGTATGTAGTTGTGGGCTGTGACTTTATTCAGTGGCGAGTCACATCCGCCACGTCGCAGGGTTGTTAAACAGATATTTGTGGCTTTTTATAGGGAGAACGCTTGCCAGGTGAAAACCCACCACGTCCTGCAACACTGCCGTTAAGCATTTTGAACATTAATGTTGAACTGGCAAAGCCGCTTGACGACTGGTTTCACCTTCGGCTTTTCGCGGGGTAGTGGCTTCTAATTTCCTCTGTTAGTTAGACGGGTATTTTGCTCTGGGTCACCATGATTTTTGGGGTCGCTGGAGGAGAGGGACATCGCGATTTTTCTTCTTGTTGTATGTCCAGGTGAGCAAAAGTTTCAATTTTTCCCCTGTCCAGATTTTTCAGATGTATACTGTATGGGAGTATGAGGATATGTCCAGTTCTCCACACTGGACAAGGGTTATGGTGATTGTAGGTTGGTCCTTGCGGAGTTTTACCATCCTCCATGTCAGTCCTTGTGGGTTGTTACGTCCGTCTTGGGCCAAAATTGTTCCTCAGTCCAATCCCAGATTTCCAAGATGTCCCGGACCTCAGAGAAAAGGGAAAGTGAGAGACAACCGAGAGAAGACCGCAAGAACAGGCATGGAATTGAATATTGTTAATGTCTTGTGTTATAACATTTGGGCTTGAGACAAAAGCATGTACACTGTGCAACAATAATTATGCTGAAAATGTCTTCTGAGTATCCTATAGAATCATTAGCCGTATAGGTGGATTGCTATTGCCTGCGTAGTGACAAGAGCGTTGCACCAGTAAGTAAAGTACGAGTATCCGTTTGATATGAGTCGATAGTTGCGTGGGGATAGAGCAAAGAGAGTTAGAATATTGGTAGTGATTGTCAGGTGCATGAACAGCACGTAGTTAGTGTAATCGGAGAGGGGGCATAATAAGCGAAAATAAATAGTTTGCAACGAGAGAGTCTTAAAGTTCAATTACTGGCAGGGCAGCGGAGGGACTGGATGCAGATATTCTAGAGGAGTAAAGGTTATTCAGATACGGGGTGGCTACTAACAAGCAATGGATCATCGCATATGCATGGGGCCAATGGCCATTAGCTACTTCTGAAGAGAAATGCAGCATTTATGACGACCGACAGATGTTGGCGCTAGGAGTGACTCAGTCGCCAGATGCAGCTATTCCAATCGGACGCTTTGTCACTAGTGTATGCCTATAGGGTCGATGCGTGTATCTATAGAGAAGTGAAGGTAAGTGATAGGTCAACAGATCAGCTAAGCTGTGACGCAAACAATCCAAGAGAATGAACATTGTAAGAGGGAGCGAGCTCCGGATATCCGCAGGTATAAATGGAAGCTATGGCGACTAGCTGCTGGTAAGCAGAGATAGTGGCACTAGGAAAGAATGAATCAGTGGCTGCTGTAGCCCTAGTATTAAGACGTTGGCCTACTACTGGATACCTACAGCTCTGTTGAAGAAGTCAACAGGCAAGCGAGATTTAAGAGAGACATACGGCAGAAGAGAATGAAGGCTGGAGAGTCAAGAAGTGGCTCCTTGTAGGCTACGATACGTTGACCTTTGCCTTGCTATAGCACGAACTCAATCTATTGGCATTTATATCATGAGCGCGCTCTTCTATTACCGTCCAATGGATGATACTGGATTCCCAATCTATAATTAGATGAGTTCCCGTAACCCATGACAGACAAATCATTGTTTCGCATTTTCAAAATTGTACAGTTCCAATCATTGACATATGAACAATTTTCTACTGTCACTGTTAAAGTTGTACATATCTGATCATGCCTACATGGGCGTGACACGCATAGTCGAGAATAAACTATTTATTTATTTATTTCTGTATCAATAAGGCAAACCACTGTGTCATCCAAGTGCATAAGTTGTAGCAAACGCGTCACTTCTCGCTCAAAAGCTGTTCAGTGCGCTCTGTGTGAAGGGTGGCTGCACACTTCGTGCTGTAACATCGATGACGCCCTATATGAATGTCTTCAACGCACTGCTTCTGAGGTCATGAGCTCACATTGTGACTCATGTCGAGTAATAGTGAATGACAAACGCCTTCTGGCTAACCATCGTCCTTTGAGTATATGCAGCCCTGTCACCTTGGCCATGTACAATACGGAAGATGTGTCACCCCCATCATCCATTTCCCTACCTGCATCCGGGTCTGCTACACCCAAATCAAATCGAACCCGCACTCTCTCTGCTACGTCGGCCGAGTCATTACCGTCCAGTAAGATGATTTGTCGACCGAGGCATAAGCCCGAAACGTATGCTGCCGTGGCTAGCGCCACCGCTCCAACAACAACCAGTCTGTGCCCAGCTGAAAGCACGCCCCCACGAAAACTGGTATCTAAGCACAAAGCGAAATCCAACACCTTGGATAACTCTTCCATAGTGAAGGGAAATGTGCCCCCGACCTTTATCAGTCAAAGCCCAGCCACCAATGCTGTTAAGTTTAATCCCAAATCCGGGGATAAACCCAATTCTAAGCACTCAGCTTCTCAGTCACGAATGAAGCTAGTTCTCAATAGACTTTCTGAGCTGAAGAAAGTGATCAAAGAAAATCCGTCCTCTCGCAGACCGCAGATCTCTGAGCGCACTCCACCTTCTCGGGACCGTTGCCTCATCATTATGAACGCAGCCGAATCGAACAAAGCGACCCCAGCGGAAAGAATTCTGGATGACCAAAGTCTTCTCGAGCGCTTGATCTCTTTGTTATTTGATGATGGGGAACAGGGGATTAACATCGTCTCTGCATTCCGGCTCGGCAGGAAGCAAGAGGACCCAACCAAATTTCGTCCCCTGAAAGTCGTGTGTCAGACGGAAGAGGAATGCCGACGTATTCTGCGACGGACCTCGCGTCTCAAAGGTTAGCCATATTACGTACTACGGGATCTTTCTCCAGAGGATCGGATAAAAATGAAAAAGGCTGTTGAGGAGCTACGCACACGCCGAGGAAATGGTGAAACTGACCTTCATATTGTGGTTCGGAAGATCCTGAGAGCCCGTTGGAGACCCATTCTTCTCATCCCGGGACAATAAAACACACAAGTGGACTATTCGTGTTAACCGCCAATGTGCGAAGTCTGAGGAACAAATTGGATGAGATTCAGTTGATTGCCTCAGAGACCTGTCCAGACTTAATGGCCTTCACTGAAACCTGGCTATCCACCGACATCACGGATTCAGAGGTGTCTATCCCTGGTTACCACCTCTCCCGATCCGATCGACAAGGAAGGAGGCCCGGCGGTGGTGTGGTAGTCTATTGGAAGACTGATATTAAAGTGCACGTAGTTGAAGCGATCAGTGACAAAGACGATGAGTTTGATGCACTCTGGTGTCGTGTTCATGATGGACGGAGTTCTCTCTCATTTGGTGTTGTCTACAGAGCGCCTTCAGGATCCGGAGCCCGATTGATGGACTCGATCAGGAAGCATGGTGCACGAAAGGATTGTCTTATCGTTGGGGATTTCAATGCTCCTTTTGTTGACTGGAACCTGTTTCTTTGTGACTGACCTACAGAGTCCTTCGAGGCTAATTTACTGGAGACCATTCTTTATTGTAATTTGCTCCAACACGGCACTACACCAACTCGTATTCCTCCAGATCAGACGCCGCATATCCTGGATCTCATGTTCTCCCCAGAACAATCAGACATCACGAACCTTTCAGTTCTACAGCCCATTGGCAGCGGTGATCACTGTACTGTCTCATTCCAGTGGTCACGTCGCCTCGCTGTTCACAGTCAACGTGCCGACCGTCGGAATTTCTGGCGTGCCGACACAACTTGTTTGAAAACGGCGGCAAGCATTGTCGATTGGAGTATCCCTGAACACCTCAATGTTGACGAAGCGTAGCATCACTTGTACTCCAAGCTGACGTTACTCATTGAATAGGTCATACCCTTCTCCAAAGGCCCTCCATGGATCGATCGCGAATTGAGATCAGTGATGAAAAGAAGGCGTAAACTGTGGGATCGTTTCAGAATTACGCGAGTTGAGCTTGACTACTGCCACTACAAAACGGTCAGGAATGCTTGTAACATAAAAAACGCGAGAAACGCCAGAAGTACGAACTGTCATTAGCTGCACTTTTTAGTACAAACTCCAAGGTGCTCTTCTCATACCTCAAACGAAGCACTAAAGCTGGAAGTGGTGTCCCTGCCTTGTCTCCCTGTGAGCATTTGGACCTAGTCTACGAAGACGTTGAGAGAGCTAGCCTTTTGGCCCAGCAATATTCCTCAGTCTACTCTACCGAAACGCCACTCCCAGATAGCGTTGCACCCACTCCTCCTTCCGTGCTGGATCACGTGAATGTTTCTACTGACGATGTAATGAAACTTCTGCTTGACCTAGACCTGTATTCCTCGCCTGGTCTTGATGGTTTACACCCATTGTTCCTTAAGACCGTGGCCGGACACATTACCGCTCCTGTCTGTCAACTTTTCCATCGTTCCCTTGAGGTCGGGCGGCTTCCAACTGCTTGGAATATGGGAACGGTTAAACCCATTTACAAAGGAGGGAACCGACAGAATCCAGCCAGCTATCGTCCCATCTGTTTGACTTCGATTTTGTGCAAAGTCACGGAACGGATTCTGAAACGGGCCCTTCGCCTACATCTCGATACGTCGGAGTTCCTATCTCATGCCCAACATGGTTTCCGAAGGGCGCGTTCATGTACTACAAAGTTGCTGGTAGCTAGGGAAAAATGGGCAAGCTCCTTAGATGCCGGTAAGCGTCTGGATGCTGTGTTTGTCGATTTCAGTAAGGCTTTCGACAAGGTGCCACATGAGCGGCTCCTCTTCAAACTCCGGGGAATCGGCATCACCGGCAATTTTCTTTCATGGGTCTCCGATTTCCTGGACGGTCGCTTCATGCAGATTAAAGGTAACGAAGCGCTTTCTGATCAGGTTCTCATGACCAGTGGGTTCCCCCAGGGTTCTGTACTCGGCCCCGAACTCTTCAATATCTTCATCGATGACCTGCCATCCGAACTGCAGACCGACTGCTTAATCTACGCGGATGGTCTGAAGCTGTGGATTGAGGTATTCAGTCTGGAAGATGCCGACAGATTTCACGTACACTCGATCAGCTCCACGATTGGTCACTAAAGTGGCAGTTGCCCATTAACCATGACAAATGCGCTGTCCTTCCAATCGGTGCTCCTGAGCCTTTTGGGGCTTACCATATCGGGGGTTTCTTGCTCAGAAATGTCAACCAAGAGAGGGATCTAGGGGTGATTGTGTCTCCTGATCTCAAATCAATCGAGGACACCCGGAAGAGGGTCGCATCCGCATACAGAATACTTCACGCTATACGGAGAGCCTTTGCACGCCTGACCCCGTCACTCTTCAGATTACTGTTTGCTTCACATGTACGCCCAGTTCTCGAGTACGGATTGCCTGCTGCGTACCCGCTCACAAAGTCCGAACGTGACATGATCGAGAAGGTTCAACGACGTGGATCCAAATCCGTTCCAGAGCTTCGGGACTTATCCTGCCTCCTCCGGCTACAACGGTTGAACCTGTTCTCTTTGGATTATCGTCGTCGCCGCGGAGATATGATATTCACCCAGGGTATTTTACGAGGTGAGCTGGGGAGTGAGCTGCAATCGTTCTTCTGTCTAAACACAAGTTGTGCAACTCGAGGCCACCGGTGGAAACTTTTCAAACCGTGGCGACTCCGTGTACGACCCGACCTAGCCCTATCCACCCGGGTAGTGAATGATTGGAACAGCTTACCAGAGGCTGTCGTCGACGCGGAGACGGAGGAATGTTTCAAACGACGGTTGGATACCCACTCTCTGAGTGCGCAGGTATTCTGCTGCCCACAATACAGCCATAGCGATCTTCTGCTGAACCTTGTTCCGCAATGATCCTCAGCAACCCTCACAATGTTCGGGAGGTGACGTAGCTGACAAAGGAACTTCCTTCTGCTCG
>OX104066.1:43488004-43592614 GCA_944474145.2 Dicrocoelium dendriticum
ATTGCTTGCTGCAGGAATTTCCAGTGGTGTTCAATATCAGTGGGCGGGACACAGGCTAGTGTGCTTGGCAGTGATAGTTGATAGTCTAGCTGAGCGGAATTACCTGCTAGCCTGTTCGTATCAAGCTTACGAAGCTTCTGTTTCTGATTTCCTCCAAAGCGCATGGAAATGTTGGCGCAGACCAGTGCGTGAGCTGAATCGAAATAGGTAGACCAAAATGACCTACAGTCTTGTATGCTGCCATGCCACCTGAAAGTGGCTTCAAGCCTGCGACGGTGAAGGAGAACGCCAGGTGGCAGACAGTCTCCTTGAGTGCCTGAAATTCGTGCTCGCGAGAAATAGGTTGTTGTCTTCGCACAAATTGTGAAGTCTGGTTTCATTTTCCCAACGACTCGCGTTCAGTGCATGATGACCACCCTGGTGATATTCACCCAGTAACTGCCAACCGACACGTGCGTCGAAGTCTCCGGAGAGGACAATGACGTCAGACTTGACGGCTTTGCGTAATAGCTGATGAAAAAGGTTGTAAAAAATGTCCTTGTTCAGTTCAGAGCTGCAATGGGTTGGCGCGTAAGTAAAAACTAAAACAGATTGCGAATTTCAGCGTGATGTCTGTTAATTCTGCATGAGACTTGGAGGCAAACTGCATATAGTCGGCTGTTAACTGGTAACCAGTCAAAGAGTACAGTCTTGGTTTTATTGCTTAACGCCACACCAACACCGGCCAAGCCAGCGGAAGCAGATTCTGCGTCGCCAGATAAACGTAAGTGGTTTGTGGCTTCCTGGTTGGTCGGATAGTTCAACTTGAGCACAGTAGTTGAGTCCTGAAAGCGCGTTTCGAAAAGGTAGCAGATATCAATGGCGAGGGAAGTCAGAGTACGTGCAAGACCGGCCTGCTGCCCAATCTACATAAGCGTCCGGGCATTGAGGGTTGCCAGCCGGAACGAAGATCGGGGTCGAAGAATAGTTTCAGGCAGGACATCACAGGCAGCAGTGTAACCGTTAGCGGGGTCAAGTCGAGGGAAATAGGGGTTATTAACAGAAGAATGATTGACATGTGATGAAGCTTGGTGAGAAGCGAAGGAAGCAACAGCGAAAGAATGCGAAACAACAATGTATTCCATGGTTTCTGCAACGGGCGCGAAACTACCCGGTTGCCCAGGCCGAAGTAGGGTGTTGACTTAGGGGACACCACCCGGAGCTTTTGGCTCAATAGTCTACTCGCAAGGCAGCGGGGCGAATTCAGGAAATCGCGCTTACTGGGAGACGGTGATCGATTTCTCGGTTCATACGCCTTTCGTTTGGTAAGATACCAAACAATGATCCAATCTTCCCCAGGAAAACAGCAGTTGTCAGTTGGAATACAATGCTCCACCGGAGTGAAGCACGGGCAAGGACATTATTTAATGGCGAGTCAAATCCGCCACGTCGCAGTGTTGTTAAACGGACATATGTGACTTCTCATGGGAAGAACGCTTGTCAGGCGAAAACACACCACGCCATGGAACAATGCCGCCGAACTATTCGCTGGAACGGGTAGATCCCGAACTACCGAGCTGGCACCACGGGGAGGTTGTTCGGCGAGCCAGCCCAGCCCCAGGATGACTCAGCCCTGGAGCTGAAACTAATGCCCATCATCGGTTGCCGCATCAGCGTCCCCGGGTGCGTGCAACCAATAGCGAAAGAAGAAGCTAGTTGCAGTTAGTTTAATAAGCACATGAAGGTAATTGTTCATAGTTTCGGATACGTAAGACATGTCAATACTCGGGATATCCAACGTGCGTGTGAGAGCAACCTGTTGACCTATTTGTCTTAGAGAGCGAACATTGAACACCACCAGAGAAACAGGACAGTGTGGCTTTATAAGGAGCTATTGGTGATTGGTTTCCAGTGGGTGGTGAGGGAAGACAGCTGCAGATGACAAAACTGCAGTGGCATTGCAATTGCTGTATAGAAGTATAGAAGTAAGAACAGTAGTGGGGGTAGTGAGGTAAGGGAAACAAGTGGAAAAATGGGAGGCACCAGCACTAGCACGTTTCCGCTTATCGGCCCTGCTGTATGCAGCATGCAAGGTGACCCTTGTAAAGCTGCGCGACGGCCGGTGCAGAATGTGACAAAGTTAGAAGTAGTGGTCATGGTTATTCGTGGAATGGTATAATACCAAGGTGCCCAGACCTAGACAGGAGGACGGTTAGGGTCCTCAACCAAAGCTTTTGGCTCAAAAGCCTGTCCGAAATGCAGTGGGGAGGTGGCAATGAGTCAGTTTTACAGAAAAGGACGCCATCCCTTGTCAAAGCCACAACTTGGAGAACCAGGAAACTGAGTTCGTCTTACCTAGAACCATTGACCAGGCTGGTAGGAGTGGCTCTCAAGGGACCCGACGGTCCCACCCAGTATAAATCAACGGATCGAAAACATAGGCAAACCGTCGCACCACATAAAGATCCAGTCACGTTGTGACGGGAATCGGGTAATATATACTGTGATGGTAGCTGGTCAGTGGTCGGTAAAGCCGACCAGCACCACGACCACAAAGCGACCACGTTTACCCAGTTGAGGGAACGGATCGGAATCGGAGTGCAAGTGGTGAGTCAGGCACGGTCTTTGTCCTGGTAAAAGCTAAGAAAGTTGCACGCAAGTAACACAGTTTCGAAGCTCAGTGCCCATTGTATGATGACAGCTGATAGGCCGAGCGGCCAAAGCAGACAGAGAAAGCAGATGAAAAACCATTCAATACAAGCACAATGAACCGACTGGAATCGGTTTGGGGTGTGAACAAAGTGCGTCCCTACTCTAGCTAAGCGAGGAGTGGTCCAAACATCTGAGAACGAGTGATGGACGCCAGCCAATGGACTCAGGCAAGTGGCCGGAAAGAAGCGACCATTCATGTTAAGAAGAGTACCTCCTAAAGAATGGATCAGTAAACCTTAAACGGATTCAACTCGACTTTTCCAGAAATCAAGCAGGATAATACATTGGTTAATCAAAATAATGTTCTCGCAAAACCTAATACGATTATTGATAAGTAAAAAAGAGAACAGAGAACGTTCAGGAAGGTCACCACGAACAAATATTGGTACTCTGCGCTCTGTAGTCATCTCGTGGCTGGCAACCGTCAAACCGTGCCTACAACTTTGCCTTCTTTGATCGGCCAATCTGGACAGACAAGCTTCTCTCGAACAGCCAATCAGAGCGGCTCGGGGTGACGTTGGTGACCACAACAACTTAAAATGCATCACAGTGCACAGTAATGCACTGTAGAAGACGCTTCTGTGTGATTTAATAACAGAGTTATGGTCGCCACCTAAAATGATTCTCTAAGGGCTATACACGACACACGCATTGTAGGTACATGTATTGCAACAACTGAGGAATACAAACGACTCAACAAGCTGAGGTATGATATGAACAAGAGATGGAGGACTAGTGGGAAGACGAAATGGCGAATCAGGGTGGTATGGCACAAAAAGCAACGATATTCGTGGGGCCATGTGGAAAGAGATCGAATGAGATCAAGGAATGTGCCGTATTCGCCATATTCGAGGAAACAATTAACCAAGTTGTAAATATACTTACTGTAAGAAAAAGTTGCGTTAAACGATACATGTACTAGCCCCTTTTAGAAGATAATGTGACGAAAAAGGACCAGGTGAGCTCGTTATAAAATAGCGATGAAATTACATAACAGAGTAGAGAAAAGCTGTGGAAAAAGCCAACAAAAAACATACCTTCAGGAGGGAGAGCGGCGTCATATATCATTTGACCATTCTGAGTCAAGTGCTGAAATATAAAATTGGAAATGAGTTTGGCTCAAGCCGGATAAACGCACGAACAAGCTAAATATACACGAAGTCCCGAAGCAAACACTTGTTGTTGCGAGTTGGTATGTACATCTACCGGCAGTTAAATACACTGAGTTGACATGGATGTATGGGCTGTAGCTGCAATCACAAGGAAGGGCAGGAACAAAAGCGGGATGAAGCGAAATGTCCCTCCTGCACACATAATTAATTAATTACGGCTATATACTATTGCAGTAAAAACGATGAAAAAGTGTACAGAAAAGAAAAGCGTTTCAAAATATAAGGCTCATGTTCGAAAGTTGTAGGACAAAAGGCCCATGCACTTCGTTGTTTCGGCTGTGATGTTCTGTTTCATATTTCGTGTATCGGCCTATCCGTGGAAGTTTTCCGAAAATCTGTTGACATCCGACATAGATTTTTCCAAGTTGTGTGTGATAAATGCCGCGGTTTGCTACAACAAAATGCACGGAGACCACTACCGGCTCCGGGAAAAGCCATCTCCCAGACGAAACCACTTCATTCAGCTCGTGGGGTCAAACGCGCTCGTGAGAGTACCTCTGTGAACTCCCCTTCCCCTGCAACTCCACGATCTGCACCACCGCCAGCGTCTTCTACCCCTACCGATTCTCACAACCAATGTTCCCCACAGATTGACGACTCAGAGTCGGAGCCACCTAATCTTTCAGCGCATACCTGTGAACCTCTGAACACTGAAGATAAATGGATCATTCAAAAACGCAAAAGTTCACGCAACAACTTTCAACCTCCCCCTAACGATAGACGACCGTCCAAAACGACAAGCCCCTCCACTCCTGCTGCCTCAAGTTCGTCACCGATCTCCCTGAGGCGTTATAATCTCATGGTGTTCCATGCACCAGAGTCAAAAGATGAAAACCCTCAGAAACGTTATGATCACGATGTTGAGTTCCTTCAGGGGCTCGTTGATAAACTGTTGGATGTGGGTGAAGGCAGCGTAACGATAAAACAAGTAGTCCGACTTGGTCAGCATACTAACCAATCATGTCGACCTTTAAGAATCACCTTTGCTGACCACAACACGCCACAACTCATTCTGTCTCGTCTCTCCAGGCTTAAAGGCACCAGGGTTCACATCCGCCGAGACTTGGAACCCGAAGAGAGGAACCGCTTGAAGACTGCGGTCCTTGAGCTTAAACGCCGTACAGAAGAAGGAGAAACTGATCTGCACATCGTAAATTTTCGAATGATCAAGAAGGGTGCCCGAACCCGTATCAGTCGGTTGATCAACCTCCAGGCACGTCCCGCGGTGCCTCTCAGGACCTCCGTGCTGCATTCACAAACATCTGTAGCCTTATGAACAAACGGGATGAGCTGTGTCGCTTCGTTGCCTCTGAGCGACCAGACGTCGTAGGACTGGCGGAGACATGGCTAACTTCTGAGGTAATGGCAGAGGAAGTCGATCTCAGTGGCTACTCATGCTTTCGCTGCGATAGAATATCAAATCCTCGTGGTGGTGTCTTACTTTATATACGGTCTTCCCTGCGTGGGAGGCTTGTAAGCGTGTACCGAAGTGAAGATGGACTGTGTGAACAGGTATGGTGCTCGATCAACCTCAGGCGCGGCAAGCTGACAGTAGGTGTATTCTACCGTAGCCCTCTGAACCGCTCTTTAGATTGGCTACCGCATCTTCGGAACAACATGAGTCGTCCATGTTTTCTACTCATGGGTGACTTCAATTGTCCCCACATTCAATGGCCTGAAATCCAACTCATGCCCGGGTATTCTGAAGTCTAATCAAAGTTTGTTGACTTGTTGCTTGAAACTGGGGCATCGCAACACATATACCAACCTACGCGCATGACGGCGCGTTCGAACCCATCGTGCCTTGATTTGATGGTGACAAATTGCGAACAGCAGTTGCATGACATACGAATCCAGGAGCCCCTAGCTAAAAGCGACCATTCCGTGCTGATAGCCACTATGGAACTGAACTTGCCGAGTGTATCTCCGGTGGAACCAGCTTACAACTACTGGAAAACTGATTTCGATGGATTAAATCGAGCAGCGAGCCAAATGGATTGGTCTCTACCGCATGTTACATCTGTGGAGGACGGTTGGACAGTAATAAAGGAAGGATTGGCTTCGCTTTGTTCTCAGTTTGTGCCGTTGAAATTTCAGAAAGTCGGTCCAATCAAACCACACTGGTTCGACAAGGAATATGGTAGGCTGGCTCGGTTACGGCGAAGAATGTGGGACGCATTTCGCCTCTCTGGCTCCGCCACTGATTACGAAGCATATAAAAGACAGCGAAATATTTGCAACAAAGTGAAATTGATAAAGCGCCGGAAGTTCGAAGAAAAGCTTGCAACTGACGCGAGGATGGCCCCAAAGAAGATCTTTGCTTACGCGAAACGCCGTTTGAAGCCAAAAGGTGACGTGTCATGTCTGGAAGACGCGGACGGACACCTGCTAACTTCCAGTTCCGATCGCGCGTCCGCATTGGCCGCTCACTTCGCTTCCGTGTTTGCAAACGACGCGGCGTCCATACCCATCTCAGCAAGTAACATTCCTGTAGAACTCAACAGTTTGGTTTGTGATGTCGACGAGGTGCGCCTGCTACTTGCGAACCTTGACGGTACCAAGCCTGCAGGGCCTGACGGGCTTCATCCGCTAATTATCAAATCACTAGCTGCCATTATCTCGCCTGCTGTTACGGATCTATTCAACAAATCATTGTCTGAGGGCTCATTGCCAAACGACTGGAAGCGCTCGGTGGTGAGGCCGATCCCGAAAGGTGGCGACCCCAGTAAGGTGGATAACTACAGGCCAATTTGTCTTACACCCGTTTTGGCCAAAGTGATCGAGAAGATAGTAAAAAAGTGTTTAATACATCTGTTGCAATCGAAGGAACTTCTGACACCGGCACAACACGGATTCAGGATGGGATATTCTTGTGTTACAAACTTACTTGTGACGAGACAGGAATGGTTGCAAGCACTGAACCGGGGAAAGTCCGTCGACGTAATCTACATCGACTTCAGCAAAGCATTCGACAAAGTCAATCATGAATTGCTTCTAGACAGATTAAGGTCGTGTGGTGTCGGAGGATCGTTACATCGATGGATCCATGAATTTCTCGTTGGAAGAAAGTGTAGGGTACAGGTGGACGGCCATCTAACCGACTGGTATCCCTCGACCAGTGGTGTACCTCAAGGTACGGTACTGGGACCCACTCTGTTTCTCATCCATATCAACGAGCTGCCCCAGCTTCTACGGTCGCCGTGTGCACTGTTTGCGGATGACCTCAAAATTTGGCGAGAAATTAATACTCTCGATGACTGTGACATTCTCCAACAAGACCTCGACCGCCTCGCAGTATGGTCTGCTGAAGTCCACCTACCGGTCAACCCGGCAAAGTCCCTATTCATGAATCTCGGGAAGGCTGTTCACGGACGAACGTACACCCTAGACGGCCAACCACTGCATCCCACACCTTCCGTGAAAGACCTAGGTGTACTCTCACGCTGCGACTTGAAGTCCGTCGACAACACCAACAAACTGTATCGAAACGGACTGCGCATGCTCTGGGCGCTGAAACGCAGCTTCTGCACTTGGTCTGAGGACGTCGCCACTCGCCTCTTCTCTTCCATCGTCAGACCAATGCTAAAGTACGGCTCGCCTGCATACTGTCCGATCACTCGCGGCGAAGCGCAAAAGATCGAACGAGTACAACACGTCGCCACCAAGTTGATCCCCAGCTTGAGAGGCTTATCGTATGAAAACCGGTGCATGAAACTTGGTCTCTACACCTTGTCATATCGCCGTGTTCGAATGGATCCTATCATGACTTACCGTATTTTACATCTCGGTCATTTCCCCATGCTGAGGTCGTTACTCCAATTGCGAGTACCATGCACCACCCGTGGGCACAGGTACAAACTCGTGGTACCTGATCTGAAGAAAATCCCACACCCCCTGTGTTTCGAGCGGAGGGTTGTGCACGCCTGGAACAGTCTGCCAGAACACGTCGTCGAGGCCGAATCTGTGCAGAAATTCAAATCTTTGTTGGATTTACACTTCGCTAACATACGTTTCAGAGAACGGTTGCCACTTGACAACGATATCACCCACTTGTGACTCACTGTGTGAACAAGCATTTTGTGTGCTACAGAAGGAGTTGCTGAACCATCTCAAGATAACTACCGGACGTGTTTATTTTTTTAATGTTTTTGATTATCACCCGATAGAGTTGTACAGAATTATTTTCTACTTGCTCCAAAATACAGTATTCAGTATACAGCATAAGGTGCGCTAGCACAAGCCGTCAGTACGCAAAGACTGACACGTCGTCCAGTTGTAATCACTCGCATAGTGGAAACTCTAGTTGTTTGCGTGTGTTGCGTTCCGAAACTGGAATCCACGACTCCCAAGCGAGTAAAAGATGAATTGTGTCCGGGTCACCAAGTTGTTAATGAGTGAATTCATCCGGATAAGGAGATGCATCAAACACAAGCCAGCTGTAGTCAGTATCATTCCCAACTCTGGAGCCGAATCCTTTCTGATTCCGAAAACAGCCAGTTGTGTGAAACCGATCTGTAATAATCGGTTACAATTACCTATAGTAGCAGTATTGGATATTTATGGTTGTGGCTGCCACCAGTGCATTGGACTACTAACAAAGACGCCTCATACCGTAAATGGCTGCTTAGCGCACACAGTTATACGTAAGAGATATGAAAACAAATCTGTATCATCCAAGCCCTTTGAAAATCTTGTTGAGAACGTGATCTGACTTCCTTCGGAACGCACGGACGATAGCGAGCATTCACTGTAAATGCGCGCTAACTACCGATTATTTATAAGTAGAAAGGCCCACAAATGCGAAAGACACCGAGGTGCCGTTTTGGCATCCATTGGGCCCAAACCAGAAAGACGTACTGGGCCGATGATTGCGAAACAGGTCAGCGATTTCATGGTTTCCCGCCAAGTGGTTGGTTGACCTCCACGCGTTCTCTCCAACTTCAATCCCGTATGAGCAAATAAGGCGCGGCGTGGTAATCGCTCGCATGACATACGTAGAATGTTGCCAAGCCACCACAATTAACGCATTGCAATAAGGCGAACAAACGGAGGGCTTATGTTTCCAAAGACGCGACACCGGAATTCATCGTTGCGAACCCGGTGCTGCCACCAAACAAGGGCAATCCGCCTCAAACATGTGTGTCGAAGCCAGAAAGCCTACGCAGGTCGCCCACACGAAGCGGCCAAGGCTCTTCCGCACAAGAGGACCGCGTGGACATGCGATGTAGACCCTCCACTTTAAGGAGAGCGGTATATCCCGACGACGCCACAAATTACTCAGATTGGCAAATGTCGACCGAGCACTTCCCAATAATGCCATCAGCAGAAATACAGCATCTGAGATAGACAAAGTTGTCCACAATGTCCAACTGTGTTCTTTCAACGATAAGTGAGGGGGCAGACGAATTCCAGTCCTGGAGTAGCACTTTACACTTGAAGAAGGAAAAGCGTAAACCATACTTAGACGCTCCAATCACCAGACGGATCCAAATGAGCTGCACGCTCTGTGAACCGTCACGGAGAAGAGCGACGTCGTCAGTATAATGCAAGTCGGTCACGCGATTGCCAGGAAGAAGCTTAATACCAAGATTTTGGGAGCCTTCAAGAGATCTCAACAAAAGGTCCTCAATTGAAGGTGAAGAGGAATGGGGACAAAAGGGCACCCATGTCGCACACCAATAGAAATACCGAACCGTGAGGAAAGCTTGCCATAGACCCTCACTCTACCTGACACTAGGAAGTAAAGCGCCCGAACGATAGGAGTGTACTTTTCGGGGACTCGATTTCTTAGCAAACAGTGCCATGAAGCGGGTCGATCGACCGAGTCAAATGCAGCTCGATTGTCCAGGAAAACGACAATGGTTGGCTTGTGGTATAGATGGCGGTGTGAAGATCTGGTCCACGCATCCTCGACCGTGGCGAAAAGTAACTTGTTCCAGTCGGTAAAAAGACTCGCGGATTGGGGATAATCTGTGGAGCAGAATCGATGCTGGCAGTTAGGAAGTAACCGGCATAAGACAGATCCCCCTGTGATTAGCACATAATGTGCGACCACCTTTCTTAAATATAGGGACAAATATTGGCACTCCAGGAGAATGAAATATTCCCTTCCCCTTGGAAAACAACGCTGTCAACAGCATGACAAGTGTGTTAATCTTCGCACTAAACGCGGTTCCGAAATAGGCACTTTACTGCTCCATAAAACTCCTAACCCAACCTAAGTAAGAAGCAGAACGCCAAAGAGCTTAACAACATAACGTGTTAACCGCCGTCGACAAAACGCTACAAATGCAGCGGACCTTGGCCATATTTAAAGGTCTCTTACTGACCGACTTCTGGAATAGGTCAACCGACAAGGTGAGTTGTTCCACATAGTTTCGGCCGATCCTCAGGAGGCACTAGAATATTCCAAAAACATCGAAATCGATACGATAAACAATAACAATCGATTAATCGCTGAAATAATGGATTTTTCCGGGAATTATTATTTTCTCCCGGACACCTCCCCTCCTGAGATGTCGTCCCCGGTATACGGGGCAAGCACGGGATTAACTTGTAGTCTTCGGGACGGTGTTCTATGTCTGTCGGTCCATCTCCTGGGCTGAAGTGCTCGAGAAGTGGGTTCCGAGGTCTGTGGTCAGTGTTCCTTGCTAGACTGTGAGCAGTCGTCCACGGGTTCCTTTGGCAAGTTGAATCTTTCTACCAATAAGTCGAACGAGAGATCGGCAGGTTTTGCTTCGTCTGGTTGACACAGCGTTGGCCGTAGCTGGTTTGCATGCCGGGCGCAGATCCTTGTTCCCACGATCACGTCATACATGACATTTCCACGCTTGTTTTTGGCTGTCCCTGGCGTCCACTTCCCGTGGCCTTCCCGATAGTCACGTACTAGCACCTTCTGTCCAGGTTTAAACGATCGTTTCTTAGCTCCATGCCGCCGGTTAAAATCTTGTTCCATCCATCGGTTTTTTCACCAACAGAAGATTGCGAGCGCGGTCGGAATGTGTCAAAAACATGCGAAGTTTCTGGTACATCATTGCATTTGCTGTCGAAAATCAGTCCGGCGCTTGTGGATTCGGTGTTCCTCGGTAGAGGAATAGGAACCGGTCAACCACCACCTCTGTACATCCTTCTCCTTTTGATTTGTGGAGAGCTCGCTTGAATGTATCGACACACCTTTCCGCCTGGCCATTCCACTGTGGGTGAACCGGCGGCAAACGAATGTGCTGGACGGCGCATTGCTTGTAGAACTCCGTAAACGTTGCCGAAGTGAAATGCGTGCCGTTGTCAATTACAATTGTCCCTGAATAGCCAAATCTGCTGAAGATTTGGCGTAGTCGTGATACAGTAGCATTAGTGGTTGTGCTATGCATGAGAAATGCTTCGGGCCACTTGCTGTATGAGTCGACTATAAGGAAACTTCTGCCGTTGATCGGTCCGGCAAAGTCGACATGGATGTGGCACCATGGCTTAGTAGCCTTTGGTCATGAATGGAACGCCGCTTTTTGTGGTGCTTTCAAGACATTGGCGCACTTTTGGCAGCGTTTAGCCAGTTCTCCTAGGTGTTTGTCCATGAAGCGCCAGTATAAATAGCTGCGGGCCAGAGCCTTCATCTGGTTGATCCCAGAATAACCGACATGGAATTGCCGAATAACACGCCCCTGAAGGGCATTGGGGATTATCACTCCCGAAAATAGTATATAAGCGTTCACAATAGAGAGTGAATCATCTGGAAGTACTGTTGCAACTTGACAGATGAACATGAACGTGGTCAACTCGTTTTGTGGAACTGTGTGACGATTGTGAGTACTACGTACCGAAGCGTCTCGGTTCGTGCAGCTTCTGCGGTAACTGGTAGACCGTGCAATGCGTTACTCACCAGGTAGTTGACCTCACGTTCGATCTCGAACGAGGCAATGACCGTGACGACTTCATGTGATTCCTGATGGGCATCAACTAGGCGTGACAGTGCATCCGCTTGGCCAATGGAAATCATCGACTGGTAGTGGATCTCGAAACCATACCCATTAAGGTAACAGCCCAACGTTGTGGCCGGTTGATTGTGTAGACCGGGATGCCTTTTTCGAACCAAAGATAGTCAGCAAGGGCTGTTAGAAGCATGTAGTGGCGACCGTATAGCATTTTATGGAATTTCTTGACCGGCTACACCTTAAGCAATGCTTCTTTCTCGATCCGGTTGTAATTTCTCTCGGCTTTCGTAAGTTTCTTGGCGGTATAGGCGATTGCTTTCTGAGATCCAGCGGAGTACGTGTGTGAAATTATTGCACCAATCCCATGGCTTGATGCATTTGTGGTTAGGACAATCTCTTTGGACGGATCAAAATGAGTCAAAAGCAAAGTTGAGGACAGCAATGCCTTGACCCGTTCGAAGGCATTCTGATGTCCAGTTTCAAGTTTGGCCTTTGGCTAATGGCTTGTCTAGCGGAGTACGCAGGCAGTGCATCTCAGGCAAGAATGCGCTGTAGTGGCTGATGAGCCCACAAAATGAACACAAGGAGACAATTTTCTTATGGCTTCTACATTGGCCGAATCTGGTCGAGGTCCGTCCTTTTCAAGGATAATGCCAATACATTTGATGATCGGCGCAAAAAATGTGCATTTGTCCTCACGAATCCGGAAACCGTAAGAGTGTATACAAACAAGCACTTCATCCAGCCGGATAAATAGGTCTTCCGGTGTTCGCGCCATCACTATGTTAGCATCCAGATATGCAACGACTCCAGAAACGCCTGCTAACAACCGTTGGAAAATAACTGGCGTCGTTTTTACACCAAAGGGTAAGCGGATGTATTGGAATAGCCTACGATGCGTGTTGTTCGTCAACAAAACCCTCGAGACTTCGTCAACATCCACTTGAAGGTAGGCATCGGACAGATCAATCTTAGTAAAGCACTTAACACAATAAAGTTTTGCAAAGATTTCTTCCGGTGCGAATAATGGGTATGATGGTCGTTCAGCGCGGCATTAAAAAAAGCTGGGAAGTCAGCACAGACGCGCACCTTGACATTTGCCTTTTTCACTGCGACAACAAGTGCGGCCCATGATGAATATTTGAAAGCTGTGATGACTCTCGCTCCTTCCAGTCGATCGAGTTCTTGATCAACACCCGACATAGCCGCATATGGTACCAGACTTTTAGAATTATAGATTGCTTGGGCTCCTGGTCGCAGACCCAGCGTTGAAATGAATTTCGTCAGCGGTTAGAGGCCAGACAAACTCAGTCTCTGGGGATTGGAATGAGGTGGCTCCTTATTCCTTAAAACGGACTCTTTGTAGCCCAACGCCAAATCCGCCGCCTTGCGGTCAGGTTTTTGAACCAAAAGCTTTGGTTGAGAACCCTAATCGTTCTCCTGTCTAGGCCTGGGCAACCTGACAGTATCCTACTCACGCAATACAATGAATTTCTCTTCAAACAGTTGCTTGATGCTCTGGCCACCGCAGAGGATAATCAACGGTGCCCTATCTGCTGCGTCGAGCAGGATGGATAGGGGTTTGGATGCTACTGCTCAAGCCTTCCCGTATTCTTATTCCCCCTCTTACGCTTTTTCTCTCTTACCGTCCCGCTCCAGCTTCACTTTTATCCCCCCTGTTTTCATCCCTCCAATTCTTGGCCCTCCCCCACCTTGCTTTGCTAGGCTTTTGCCTTCTAGCTTCAACTCACATGTGAACGCGGAGCGTCATTCCTGTCCTGTTGACAAACCCATGTCCAACCAAACGGCCAAGCCCAGTTCATCTACTTTCATTTGGAGCCCTCGATCATCCTTCAGATTGGCATGCCTCAATGTACGCACGTTGCTACAAATCGGTCAACAGGCAGCACTTGCCCGAACATTAAAGACCCTCTCGATCGACATCTGCTGTCTATCGGAGACCCGCTCTGTGCTCACTTTGCGATCCCCTTTAGGCGACACCAGCAGCACTTTCGCATTGCGCCTATCCGGTGACGATCCAGCTTCCAGTGTCGGCCATGTCGGTGTTGGTATTGCCTTGAGTCCCCGGGCTGGAGCTGCTCTGGTTGACTGGATTCCAATCAGTAGCCAGTTGTGTGCGCTCCGATTGGTTGGCTCGTTCAAAGCTTCGAACTCGCGCGAGACTCACAGGTGTCTATTCGTCATCGCTGCCTATGCACCCGTAAACTCTAGCAATGATTCGGTAAAAGACGACTTATATCGCCAATTGAACGAGCTCCTTCGCCACAGAAGAAGCTCGGACACTGTAGTGCTGGCTGGGGATCTGAATGCTCAAGTTAGAAAATTGTCCACTGCTGAACTGCATCTGGGCGGCCAACATAATGTAGGCACCCGTAATGATAACGGTAAGCGGTTACGTCGTTTGTGTGAAAATGCCCGCTTATTTCTTGTGAGCACTAATTTCGGACACAGCACCCACAGGAGGGTGACTTGGCGCCCACCAGACTCGAACCAGCCTTGGACGCACATCAATAACATTGCATTCACTTACGGATGGAGAGGCTGCCTCCAGAACTGTCGCTCGATTTAGAGCACAGGTGTGGACACCGACCATGCACTTGTATGTACAGACATGCGGATGCGCTTGGGCGGACGCCCAAGACGACGCTGTGAGCGCATTGACACCAGCCAACTGGCGAAAGCAGCTGTTCTGAATGCCTATCAAAGTACGCTGTCATGGGAGTTGAGTAAGCACTCACTGGGTGCAGTTGAAGCACACTGGTCTCATATTCACCAGTCCTTACTAGCGGCAAGCATATCCTCATGTGGTAAGTATAGTCGCCAACATGGACACTGGGTCACTTCGCAGTCTCTGGAACTTATCGATGCTTGCCGGCATATCGCGGTTGGAAGCGGGCACAATGAAACTCGCAAAGAGCTCCGGGCAAAACTCCGTGCTAGCTTGAAGAGAGACCGCGAATCCTGGTGGTCTCATCGTGCATCAGAGATGGAAATGGCCGCTGCCCTTGGTTATTCCGGTTGATACGGGAAACGGGCAGCAGGAGACCTGGTGTTAGTGAAACTATACGTTAAGAGAATGGACAGCCTATCCACAACTTGTCAAAACGCTTGAAGCGTTCGGCTGAGCACTTTGAAAGGCAATTTAATCGGTCGGAATTGTTAGATTTCTCGCCGACCACTGATCGCCCCGCTCTGTGGGCTGTTCCGTTGGATACACAATCTAGTTCAGAAGTCGAACGTGAGATCGGACTGTTGAAGTTAAATAAAGCCGCGGGACATGATGACCTACCTCCAGCCCTCTTCAAATTCGGGGGACTTGCTCTTGTTGATGATTTATAGGAGTTACAAGTAAAACTGTGGGAACAGGAAACTGTCCCAACCGACTGCAGCTGATCCGTCATAGTGTCAATTCTCAAAGGAGACTCACGATCGGAAGGTGGCAAGTATAAAGGAATCAGTCTGATCTCCATCGCCTCCAAATTGATTGCCTCTGTCATCCTTCACAGACTGATTGGCACTCGTGAAAGCCAGATTCGTGAAGAGCAAGCCGGGTTTCGTCGAGCTTGTGGCTGTATTGGCCACATGTTCACTTTTCGTCAGTTGTTGGAGCACCGACACATGTATTAGCGGTCCATTGTTGTCGTGTTCCCCAATAGCAAAGGTGCATTCGATTCGTTGGATATACGTGCATTTTGGGATTGTCTACTCAGGAAAGGTGTGCCTGAGAAATATGTAAATATTATCCAGGCATTATACGCGCGTAGCGCAAGCAGAGTGAGGGTTTACGGCAAGCTGTCGTCGCCCTTTAATATCTCCAGTAGTGTGAGACAAGAATGCCCGCTGTCACCTTGCCTCTTCAAGTTCGCCATTGACGAAGTCATGGAAATCGTGTTCACAGCATACGACTTAGGTGTGGATCTGATTCCAAGAGAATGACTTCCACTTGGAGTATGCCGATGATATTGCCCTAATCTGTGACAGCTCACAAACGTGCCAAGTGGCACTGGACAGATTAGCACTGGCTATCAGTCGCTTCGGGCTTTTCTTTGCACCACCGAAGTGCAAAGAGTTCCTCCAGGATTGGTCTGGACCGCTCCCTACGCTGAGCGTTGGTGGGGAGCAGCTAGAAGTCGTACAAAAATGCAACTATCTGGGAAGTTGTATCGGCGCCCGTAGGATTGAAGATGAAAGCACGAACCGTATAGCAAAAGCCCTAGGTGCATTTGCTAGCCTTCGCTACGTATGGCGCCGGCGCGACATCACTCTCGGCCTGAAGACTAGAGTGTACAATGCAGCGGTATGTTCGACTCTACTGTACGGTTGTGAAGCCTGTTCGGTTAGATCAGCGGACTTAAAGAGGTTAGTTAGGTTCGACCACCGGTGCCTTCGCAATTTAGCTCACATCTGGTGGAAACACCGCGTGAGCAACGTGCGTGTTCGACGCCTTGTTTGCAGCACAGAAAAAGGAAATGAGCCGATCAGCACCGATATTTCAAGCACCAGGTTCCGATGGCGGTCACGTGTTACGTATGCCAGCCCACCGACTCCCGCGACGTGCGTTGTTTGCGCGTCGGGAGTGTGGATGGAAGAGGACAGATGGCTAAGCGATGACTTGGTCGAGAGGAATGAAGGCCATCACTTTGAAGCTTGCCTCAGTTGGAGCGTCTCGGCTCCCTGGTTGGGGTCCGGAAGACACGTTTGGCTGGATACACTTGCTGATATGTCTAGGAGCCGACCTCAGTGGCGTTCGTGGCCCACCCCATCCTTCTTAGCCTCCCCCTCCAACCATGATCTCATTATTTGACATTTTATAATTTTGCATAGTAAATTATATTTCTTTCTGCTGCATAGTAGCCGCCAGGTGTGTCAGCTTATACGCCGTAACGGCGCTTCGCTGCCGCGCGACCACCACCAGTCGCGCGCGGGCTGAGTATACCGCGAGGACGCCCACCCCTACGCGGATTCGAACCGGTGACCTTATGGTTGGAAAGCAAACGTGCCGACCACTCGGCCACCGGCCGACAGGTAGCTTACCGGAACGATGCCCATCCGTTACCTGGGGCTCAGTTGGCTTGCACCTGTTGCATTTTATTCCCTTTTGTCTTTTAGTTATTGCGGCACAGTAGCTGAGGTGTTTCCCATCTCTAGCTAACATTATAGCGTGTGTGTGTGTGTGTGCTGGTGCCATGATGTTACTTCTTTCAAAGTTGCTCATTCGAGCTCCAGCTAGGATCGAATCCATCAAGCTTTGGAGCACTGGGAGAAGAAGCACTGGGCGATGGTTGGGAGGGGGAGGCTGCGAATGCCTATCACACATGCAAATTTGCGTGACGATACCTGTGATGGTGACTGCAAGCTGGGGCGAACCGAATCGCGTGCCTCAGTGTGGTCGATCAGGCGCTCGATCGCGCGGACGAGGGAATTTTTAAATACACAGCTAGTTGTAATTTTTGCCTCAGAATTGTGAATAGAACGTTAGTGTGCTGAGCTGGTGCGTCTTGTTTCTATTGACGCGGCTGGGAGACACAGGCATAAAACAGGATGATAGGGGTACAAACGCGCCAAAACTTGCTCATCATTGAGGAGCGATCAATGATCTCATTGCCATCCCCGCTAGAGATGAGAGAAAGCACATTGTCGGACAACTGGAAAGCGGTCTAGATGGAATTCGCGGCGTTGATCCAGTTGGATGAATATACAAGAGCATACCATTTGGCAATGTTCAGATACGTCATCGGCCCTAAACCAAGTTGGATAATGGAGGCCTGGGATATTTGGGACAATGAACCGGATCTTTTGGAAATAATCGAGCGTTTTGAAGCATACTGTGAAAGTCGATCTTTTTTACCCATTGCTGCCGAGTGGCCGAGAATTGTTCAGCGGAACCTGAAGACGATCAACAATCGCAGGAGTTAGTAATAAATAGCTTGGAAAATCAAGATTAGAATTGCATTTCTGCCATATCCCAGATTCAAGGACTACCAGTACCGTCAAGACTTAATTCAGCAGCCACCGTGAGTACGTTTCTCGAGAAACAATACATCTGAGTACAGTGCAGTGTGATACAGAGTTGTCACAAAAGCGGAAGGACTTCGTGGTACATCAGAAAAGGAATGCTGTGGTGAACACCCACAAGAAAGCAAAAAAATAGACTTAACGAAGTCAGAGTCGCATGAGGATCCTTATATGCTACTGAGAAGAAAACGCTTTCTACTGCATCCGGCGGTAGTCTGACGCAACTCCGATTCAATCACAGGATAAACAGCAAGCTCGTCCGCAGTGGAAGAGGATATGGAAACTGCAACACAAGAACCACGTAAGGAAGAAAAAGGAAAGAATGTGATTCTCGTGGCAAGCAGAGGCAAACCGAATCGCCTGCCTCAGCGCGGTCGATCAGGCGATTGATCGCGCGGATGAGTGCGTTTTTTAATATACAGTCAGTTGTACTTTTTGCCTCAGAATTGTGAATAGAACGCTAGTGTGCTGAGCCGGTGTGTCTTGTTTCTCCTGACGCGGCTGGGAGAGCCAGGCACAAAACAATACCCTGGTTGAACATGCTAGGGAGCTGCCGTTCTTCCAGGCAACTTTAGAAAAATCTTGTTAATGGATTAGCTGTTCACTTAGCTACCACCTGCAGTGCTTTCGGGGAAATGTTGTCAACTCCTGGGGAACTATGGGTGCTCAATGATACCAGCTTCCAGAAAATCGTCGCTGTATTAATAGTGACGTGTATAAATACTTGCGTCTGAAAGAATGAGATAGTTAGTTACCAGGTCGGAAAATTGGGACATATTGTAGCCTGTCAGACACTATATCTTCACACAAATGACGTAACCGCTTACCGTTATCATTACGGGTGCCTACATTGTGTTGGCCGCCCAGATGCAGTTCAGCAGTGGACAATTTTCTAACTTGAGCGTTCAGATCCCCAGCCAGCACTACAGTGTCCGAGCTTCTTCTGTGGCGAAGGAGCTCGTTCAATTGGCGATATAAGTCGTCTTTTACCGAATCATTGCTAGAGTTTACGGGTGCATAGGCAGCGATGACGAATAGACACCTGTGAGTCTCGCGCGAGTTCGAAGCTTTGAACGAGCCAACCAATCGGAGCGCACACAACTGGCTACTGATTGGAATCCAGTCAACCAGAGCAGCTCCAGCCCGGGGACTCAAGGCAATACCAACACCGACATGGCCGACACTGGAAGCTGGATCGTCACCGGATAGGCGCAATGCGAAAGTGCTGCTGGTGTCGCCTAAAGGGGATCGCAAAGTGAGCACAGAGCGGGTCTCCGATAGACAGCAGATGTCGATCGAGAGGGTCTTTAATGTTCGGGCAAGTGCTGCCTGTTGACCGATTTGTAGCAACGTGCGTACATTGAGGCATGCCAATCTGAAGGATGATCGAGGGCTCCAAATGAAAGTAGATGAACTGGGCTTGGCCGATTGGTTGGACATGGGCTTGTCAACAGGACAGGAATGACGCTCCGCGTTCGCATGTGAGTTGAAGCTAGAAGGCAAAAGCCTAGCAAAGCAAGGTGGGGGAGGGCCCAGAATTGGAGGGATGAAAACAGGGGGGATAAAAGTGAAGCTGGAGCGGGACGGTAAGAGAGAAAAAGCGTAAGAGGGGGAATAAGAATACGGGAAGGCTTGAGCAGTAGCATCCAAACCCCTATCCATCCTGCTCGACGCAGCAGATAAGGCACCGTTGATTATCCTCTGCGGTGGCCAGAGCATCAAGCAACTGTTTGAAGAGAAATTCATTGTATTGCGTAAGTAGGATACTGTCAGGTTGCCCAGGCCTAGACAGGAGAACGATTAGGGTTCTCAACCAAAGCTTTTGGTTCAAAAACCTGACCGCAAGGCGGCGGATTTGGCGTTGGGCTACAAAGAGTCCGTTTTAAGGAATAAGGAGCCACCTCATTCCAAGCCCCAGAGACTGAGTTTGTCTGGCCTCTATACCATTGACCAAACTGGTATGAGTGGCTCTGAAGGCGAAAAAAAGCGCCACCCAGCATAGCTCAATGGATCGCTGGTGCAAAAAACCATCGCACCACGGTGAGGTCCAGCCTCATTGCGATGGAATAAGGTGAATAAGCTATCAATATGGCGAATAAGCTAGGACGTGAATGGGAATGTTAAGAATTGAAGGCCAAGAGCGTCAATTCGGTGTTCGAACTCTTTCACTGTTGGTGCCAATACCACGTTCTCGGGCAGTGCATTCCAAGAATCCACCACTCGGTGTGATAAACGAAAGTCCGCCCAAACTCCATCCGATTGAGGGTTGTGTAGCTTCATCAAGTGACCTCGGAGCGATGGAAGCCGAGCCGGTTGGAAAAGCCTGGATAAATCGGGTCCGCTTTTACCGGTATGTGGTAGGTCAAGACCAAGTCGCCTCAATGGCGAAGATAATGCATTGAGAACATACCCAGCTCAAGTAGTCTTGCTAGGTAAGAATGGTTCCGTAGTCCATAAATCATTTTGGTTCCTACTTTCAACACTCTCCACTGACATCCTGTCCCTGACTAAGCAAGGTGGACAAGCCTGGATGCAGTATTCCAAGTGTGGCCTAACAAAGACTGAGAATAACCTAACAAACATAGCGCCCGTGATGGTCCCGAATACCCTGCGGATCATTCACAACATTCTGAAACCCTTGTTCGTAGTTTTCTTCCAGTTCCCACTGGATTTAAGTTCTGAAGACAACGTGACCCCTAGGTCTACCAATTGGGAAACATGGTGTAGTTCATTACCGCCAAGCAGATAACGCGTTTGAGAGCCATTTGGCCCTAATCGTAAGATGGAACACTTTGCATAATTTGTGGGCAACTGCCACAGAGCAGCCGTCCCAAAGTATATCGAGGGCCCGTTGCAGAGTCTGGGGTCCATCGAGGTCGGACACTGTGAAAAAACACTAGGTCATCTGCAAACATGAGAGATGGTACCCAAGGCAGTTCGGGCAGCACATTGACATACAAAGAAAATAACAACGGGCCAAGCACCGAACCCTGAGGGACCCCACTGAGGACTGACTGACAGAAAGACAGACTAGACCCCACACGAACACACATCTCTTTCCCTTCAAGAAACGTGGTGATCCAGTTTAGTGCACGCCCTGATATTCCATAGGAACGAAGCTTCAAGGAGAGGCGAGAATGTGATACAGTGTCGAACGCCTTGGAAAAGTCAATAAACACTGCATCTACTGCATGACCCAGATACAAAGCATCCGCCCAACATTTGCGTGCAACTAGCAAATTAGTCATGCAGGAGTGACCCTTGAATTGTTGAAGTGGACTGAGTAGACCAAACGCCCGAAGGTGGTTTTCAAGCATATCCCTGACCAAGTTCTCCAATACCTTGACCAGTACGCTTGTCAAAGTTACCAGTCTATAATTGGCAGGGAGATGCTTGTCGCCCATTTTTAAAATCGGGCAGACGATAGCATCCTTCCAGTCCTTGGGAAAGGAGCAGCTGCGAAGCGACAACTTAAACAAACGCGTCACTGGGCCACATAGCTCGCTTGCGAGTTCGTACAAAAGCTTAAGGTGAATATCATCTATTCCAGCTGATTTAGCAGGATTTAGACCATGAGGAAGATGGAGAACTTTTGCCTCCGAAATTGGGACGCGCGTTAAACAGGAGTACTGTGGGACTCTCATCGCTAAGTCAACATGCGGCAAGTGCTCATCCCGAACAAAAGTCCCAGCATATTGCGCACTGAGTAGAGGTTTTTTCGTGATCAGTGTTGGCATTGGCGCCGTCGCTGCCTAATAACACTGATAGATGAGTCAAGGTTACTACGCCTTTTGACGTCGGAGAAGAATCGTTTGGGAGCTGCGGAGGCTGTTAGCCAGCTCCATCGCATAGCTGTCTATAGACTTAGCTACTATAGTAGCTCGGAAATGATTCTTGCAAGCATTCCGCGCTTCACGATAACACCGAAAAGTACATTCCGAGAGTACTCAGAGAGCTCGATCCTCCTTCTTCCAGGACCTGAAACATAAAGAACGGACTACAGGTAATACCCGCGAATCTGCGCAGTCTCAGAAACAAGCTAAATAAGATTCCACTCCTTATCTCTTAACAGCAACTTGACCTAATGGCGTTCACCGAAACCTGGTGTACCTCAAGGTACGGTACTGGGACCCACTCTGTTTCTCATCCATATCAACGAGCTGCCCCAGCTTCTACGGTCGCCGTGTGCACTGTTTGCGGATGACCTCAAAATTTGGCGAGAAATTAATACTCTCGATGACTGTGACATTCTCCAACAAGACTTCGACCGCCTCGCAGTATGGTCTGCTGAAGTCCACCTACCGGTCAACCCGGCAAAGTCCCTATTCATGAATCTCGGGAAGGTTGTTCACGGACGAACGTACACCCTAGACGGCCAACCACTGCATCCCACACCTTCCGTGAAAGACCTAGGTGTACTCTCACGCTGCGACTTGAAGTCCGTCGACAACACCAACAAACTGTATCGAAACGGACTGCGCATGCTCTGGGCGCTGAAACGCAGCTTCTGCACTTGGTCTGAGGACGTCGCCACTCGCCTCTTCTCTTCCATCGTCAGACCAATGCTAGAGTACGGCTCGCCTGCATACTGTCCGATCACTCGCGGCGAAGCGCAAAAGATCGAATGAGTACAACACATCGCCACCAAGTTGATCCCCAGCTTGAGAGGCTTATCGTATGAAAACCGGTGCATGAAACTTGGGCTCTACACCTTGTCATATCGCCGTGTCAGAGTGGATCTTATCATGACCTACCGTATTTTATATCTCGGTCATTTCCCCATGCTAAGGTCGTTACTCCACTTGCGAGTACCATGCACCACACGTGGGCACAGGTACAAACTCGTGGTACCTGATCTGAAGAAAATCCCACACCCCCTGTGTTTCGAGCGGAGGGTTGTGCACGCCTGGAACAGTCTGCCAGAACACGTCGTCGAGGCCGAATCTGTGCAGAAATGCAAATCTTTGTTGGATTTACACTTCGCTAACATACGTTTCAGAGAACGGTTGCCACTTGACAACGATATCACCCACTTGTGACTCACTGTGTGAACAAGCATTTTGTGTGCTACAGAAGGAGTCGCTGAACCATCTCAAGATAACTACCGGACGTGTTTATTTTTTTAATGTTTTTGATTATCACCCGATGGAGTTGTACAGAATTATTTTCTACTTGCTCCAAAATACAGTATTCAGTATTCATCTGATATATCTGACTCGAAGGTTCATGTTTCAGGATATCAGCTATTTCGATGCGATCGCTTTGGTGGGAGGTCTGGAGGGGGCTTAATCCTCTACACAAAGAACTGCCTCAAAGCCCACATTGGCGAACCCGATTGTGACAAGGATGATACCGATGATACGGGGAGGTCAACTTCAATCTGACCTCAGTGTTTTGCTGTCATCCGGCTTTAAGTCCAGTGAACACTGGACGACAGCTGCTCGCAAAGGTTTCAACATGTTGTGGATGATCCGCAGGTCATTCGGGATCATGACCACCGACATGTTCCTTAGACTATTTTCGGCTTTTGTAAGGCCGCACTTGGAATACTGCGTCCAGGATTGTCCTCCATGCCTGGTTCGTGATAAAATGGCAGTTGAACGAGTCCTGCGGTCCGGGACGAAAATGGTGCACGGATTAAAGAAGCTGACGTACCCGGAGAGGCTACGTAAGTTGGATATGTTTTCTATGTATTACAGGCGGCTTCGGGGCGACTTGGTCCTCACATATCGTATATTGATGGGGCAGATTGGTCCTGATTTGACTGGACTGTTTCGCCCAACTCGAGTGCCAACCCTTCGTGGCCACCCATTAAAGTTGCACAAAACCCGGTCTGACCGGGTTTGGGCAGCTTTTCGGTTATCATAGGGTCATAGCTTATTGGAACGTATTACCTGCAGACGTCGTGATGGCATCAACGGTGAAAGAGTTCGAGCATCGACTTGACGCACTCGGTCTGCAGTTTAAAGTTTTCCCCTTCATGTCCTAAACTTTTCTTCGTCTACTACGGCCTACGCTTCTTTAACTCATTTTAACTTACATCTTAATATTGCCTACGATATTCGATAAGTTTGTCTTCTCCTCTGTTTCCTTTTCTTTACTGACACTACTGTTTTATTCTTCACTTGGCCGGCACAGCGGGGACTGCTAGTGCAGGGCACGTGGGCATTGTTTGGTTGACCATGTGAATCGTGTGTGTTGATTTGGCTCTCCTTTGGCATATCAAGACACCGGTTTCCCTGTTGGATCAACGACGTTTTCCAAGGTGGAACATTCGCGGGATTTTCCTACAGTTCCGGTCCCACTTGAACTTGCTATGTCAGAAATTCTCTGGTGTCGTATTGTTGACGGATACCAATCGCTGATGGTTGGAGTGCTCTACCAAGCCCCTGCAGGATCTGGCTCACACATATTACGCTCCGTGCGAAACCACAGCAGAGGAGCAAACTGTCTCCTTATGGGTGACGTCAACGCCCCCGACATAATCTGGGACCTTCTTCACAGTGATCGCCCACCTGACTCCTTTGAAGTTGATCTCCTTGATACCGTTTAGAGTGCAACCTGACACAGCACGTCTTGACAACAAAACGGATGGTCCCTGGTCAGACACTAAACATTCTAGACCTGGGTCTCACCTCGGCCCCATCTGATGTCTCAGATCTAATGATCCTCCAACCTGTAGCAGTTTGGAGTTCAGTTCAGATGGGACTGGAACGATAGGAGAATCCCGTGAGTGTTCCATCTTGAGTGGATCGTTGAGCCATGGATTGATGAAGTGCTCAGTTATCGATGGACCTAAAATGGAACACCCGTATCGCACCCCGGCCAACCAGTTAATGCCCACGTTTCCTGACCTAGCAGTCCCTGCTGTGGCAGTCACGTGAAGTAAGCAAAGGATAGGAAGAGAAATCGAAGGTACAGAATAAGGAAGTGCATTTAAATAAGAAAATAATACCAATGCGTGAAGAAAAGTAGAGAAAAGAAAACCGAAGTACGAAGATGCGAGTTACTCAGGAAAAAGGAAAGGTTTCGTGTTGCCACCCAAGAGCGTCAAGTTGCCGCTCAAACCCCTTAACCGTGGATTCCCTGATAACACTTTCCGGAAGCATGTTCCAGCGCTCGATGACTCTGCGTGGCAGCCGGATTTCCGCCCTAATCCGATCGGACCGCGGGTTGTCCAGCTTCAAGGAATGACCGCGTAGAACAGACAATCTAGCGGGACTAAATAGCCAAGATAAATCTGGACCAACCTTCCCATGTAAGATACGGTAGGTTAGGATTAGGTCTCCTCTAAGCCTTCGGCAGTGCATTGAATGCATTCCCAAACTAAGTAGACGCTCGGGGTGCGTCCGTCCCCGTAATCCCTCGACTAACCTAGTACCCACTCGCAAAACCCTCTCTAGCTCCATTTTGTCCCGGACGAGGCAGAGCGGACAAGCCTGGACGCAGTATTCCAGATGAGGCCGAACGAAAGCCGAGAACAGCCTCGTAAAGATGCCGCCTGTCAAGACTCCGAAAGAACGTCGTATTAACCACAATATGCGGAAACCTCTGCTTGCGGTCTTCTTCCAGTTGTCGCCGGAGTGTAAAGCCGAAGAGTGTACGACGCTTAAGTCAATCTGGCTAGATACACGGGGGAGTTCGATCCCACGCAACCACGTACTTCGTAGGAGGACAACCTCCTCCAATTCGAAGAACGGAGCACTTTGCTTGATTTATGGGCAGTAACCATAAAGTAGACCAGTCCCAAAGCTTATCCAATGCTCGCTGAATAGCTTCGGAACCCCCAGGAACATCGACAATGTTCCACAGCTTCAGGTCATCAGCAAATAGCAGCGATGGTACCTCAAGCTCCGCGGGTAGATCATTCACATAGATAGAGAACAGCAGCGGTCCAAGGACCGAGCCCTGCGTCACGCCACTGAGGACAGACTGCCTAAACGATAGGCCCCAACCTACCCGTACACACTGTTCTCTACCCTGCAAGAAGGCAGTCACCCAATGAAGGGCGCGGCCAGATACCCCATAGGAGGTCATCTTTTGCGCTAGCCTCAAATGGGGTACCTTGTCGAATGCCTTTGAAAAGTCGACAAAAAGCACGTCCAGCACGTGGCCGTTATCCACTGCATCCGCCCAACTTTCGCGAGCCACCAGTAGATTCGTCAAACACGAAAATCCCTTCCGGAATCCGTGTTGCACATTGCTAAGTAGATCAAATCTACTCAGATGACTCTCCAATGAATGTCTCACCAGTTTCTAAGAGTTTGACTACTACACTCGTCAGACTAACTGCTCTGTAATTTACAGGCAGACCCCTGTCCCCATTTTTGTAGATGGGAGAGATGACAGCTTCCTTCCATTCGGAAGGCAATGCACAGCTGTCAAGCGATTTTGGAAACACATTAGCGAGCGATCCACTTAGTTCCGCAGCCAACCCAGGCAACCTCGACAGTTTCGTCGTCTGAGATCTCACAATGCAAACCCGAAGCCTTGGCTCTCATGGATTGATAGTCTGCGTGCGTGTGCGGGCGAGACTCAACAGTACTCTGGCAGCGTCTAGACAGAGCACAACTAAAGAGCAAACAAACATGATCACTAGAACCCAATGGAGGTCCGTAAGTAATGTCACCAACAAAATCGAGTGACTTGGCAAATACAAGGTCTAAAATAGACGGTACTTGGGCGTCCATGTACCTAATGGGGAGATCAATGAACTGGTGCAAAGATACTTGGAGCGTAAGCTCAAGTAGATCAGCGCCGAATGTGCCTGACGCTGAGTCGCAAGAAAGATCTGCCCAACAAACCTCTGGGAGGTTGAAGTCGCCCATCACCAAACACTTATTTGCGGACTGGGCGACCCGAACGGTATCCACACTGCTCTTCCGCCACGTTAGGTTCCACAACCTGACTGACGATGCTGTTGAGCAGGATTCGGGCAATCACCTTGTCCACACAACTCAGCAAGTTGATGCCACGATAATTCGGTGCATCATTGCTTGCTACCTTCTCCCTTGTACAGTGGTAGCACAAGGGCATCCTTTAGCTCAGGAGGCACCTCCTCCTCAATCCATACGCGTTGCACCAAGTGGTACAGCGCAGTCACCAACGCGGGTACACCGTGTTTCAATACTTTCAGGCGGGATGCCGTCGGCCCCAGCACACTTGTCGTTTCGCAGCTGAGCAAGTGCTCTCTGCGTCTCATCCCGTGTCGGCGTGTCCGCCAGACTCGTCTTCACATCGTGTTGCTTGAGGCCGTTCAAAGTAGGCCAGTCGACCTCTGAACGGTTGTTCATGAGGCAGTCAAAGTGTTTCCGCCAGATCTGCATTATGTCTGCAGTCTGTGTGCAGGTGACGCCTGAACTACCATCGATCAGCGTCCTCAGCGGCTCCAATCTCTGTTCATACACCGCCTTCAAGGAGCCAAAGAGTTTCTTGTGTTGGCGGCGTTCGGCGTAGCATTCCATCTGCTTCGCCTTCTCCGTCCACCATGCATTTTTTTATGCGACGGAACTCTCGGGTCAGTCGCCGTCGAAGTTTGCGAAACTGACTACTCTTTCCCAAGTCACTGGGGTCTGCCACATGTGCAGCAAATGCTACATACTTCCCTGACACCAATGCGTCAATCGTCGCGTTGTTGTCATCAAACCAATCAGGCCGCTTACAGTTTGCGCGTTTGATGGTCTTCTCGGCAGCAGCTGTCACCTTGTCGTGAATGTGGTGCCACAGGTCACCCACTGTGACTATACAGTCCACATCACACAGGCGTGCATCCATCGCCTTCTCCATCTCAGTACGTTTCGCCACAGTACTGAGGGAGAGAATGTTAAATTTACGCCGATTTACGGTGGGAGTGCGATACATCGTTTTATGGAAATATATGTACAGTTTGGTCCGCACCAATTTATGATCAGTGCTACACTCAGCTCCACGCAGTAAACGTATCATGCGCACTTCACGCATATCATGCTGGCGTACAATGACATAGTCGAGCAGGTTAGCGTGACCACTCCGTGAGTGCGTCCAAGTTCCTATATCACTTGCACTCAGTGCATCTCGAGTGTTCGTGGTTGTCAGGGCGTGAGTGGCACACAGTGAGAGCAGCCTGTCACCGTTCGCATTCGCTGAGCCAATGCCATGCGAATCGATAACATCTGCGCACACCGATGCACCACGTCCAACGCGCGCGTTGAAATCACCCAGCAGGAATAGTCAGTCGCTCCTCGGCATAGACCGTATCACGGAGGATAGCTGAGTGTAGAATTTATCACGCGTGTCATCAGGATAACACATGGTCGGACCGTACATGCTTATAGAAGTGACAAAATTACCACTTCCGAGTCGTAGGCGAACAGTCATCAGTCGCGCGCTGATGCATGTTGGTTCACCCACCAGTTGGCCATGGACGCGATCGGATATTGCAAATCCGACCCCATGTTCACGTGGTGCTGAGGCGGCGTTGCCCAGTTAGTAGAATGTGTAGCCAGCATCTGCTTCATGTAACTTACCATGCTCAGCGAGCCGAGTTTCACTGAGCGCCGCAACATCCATGTCGTAGCACGCCAGTTCCATCACGACCAGTGCAGTGCGTCGCTCAGGGCACTCATTGGAGTTCCGGTCCAGTAGTGTGCGCACGTTCCAGCACCCGATGCTGAGTGCTTTGTGCGCAGGTATACAATTGGATTGGTGGGCACTCGCACGCGAAGTGGTCGTTGTGCTTTGGAGGTTTGCTTGAGGAACTCCGCCCGGAGCCTTTGGCTCAACAGCCTGACCCACAAGGCAGTGGGTGGTTTGGGGGTTTGCTTGAGGGACTCCGCCCGGAGCCTTTGGCTCAATGACCAGACCCACGAGACAGTGGGGAGCAGATCCAGCTCGGGAATGTGATTGCAGAGACAGATAGGGATCTGCTTGACGTCCTTCACACGCAGCCTTTGAGGTACTGGAGCGATTTTATATGTTTTGCGACTGTAGTAGGATACACTTGCGACCCCGGCCAGACGCAGGTGGGTTTTGGCGGGTTTGCACCAATTTGACCAGGGGCTGCCTGGCTTGGTCGGTTCACTGACTCATGCGGATTGGTGTCCTGGATCTTAGCAGGGAGAAGAGCGAAACCCGACTCCACCCAGCGGTCGCCACGAGGAGGCGTCCAGAACATGAACCAATGGCGCAACGGTAGCAGCAGTGGGTAGATCATCTGTCAGGATCTAGCCAACACCGGCCTCAGCGCACCATAGGTTTTCCCGCCTTTTTTGGCATTATGCCTTCCTCATAATTCTCTAGTTTGGTTACTTTCACTTTGTGTGCTAATTATTTGTTACCCTTTTTTAACTAGGGTATTCTGTCACCTGTTGTATATCTCTCTTGATCCAATGTTCAATAGGCATTTATTAACTATAATACCACGCATCTTGTTTTCATGCTTCGCCACCTTCGCATTTTGCGATCGATCCCTTTTTCTATTTACCACTCCTCCACAAACCGGATTCCACAAGCCAGTTGCCGATCATTCTGTTCCACACCGAACACTCACTGGTAGTGGTTGGTCGGTTCACTCACTTTGGTAGTTATGTCACCGCTGATGGTTACATCACTGATGAGGTTACCTCGTTTATCAGCACTGCCCTTGTGACTTCTCAGAAACTCGATCATCTATGGATGTGACGGCGAGTCAGCTTTTCGGTGAAACGTAGAGTGCACAACACTGCGGCAAGACTTGTCTTATCCTACGGACCAGATACAAAGCCACATTGCATTGAAGACCTTAGTCGTTTTTGATTACCTGCTTTTACGAGACCTCGTTCCAATCCGCTGACCAGCATTGAGGTCCACCTATTAGTATTCTGCAAATGTCCCTTTGATGCAGACGGCACACTGCACTTTATGCCCAATTTCATACTTACTTGTAGTTGTAGTGGTGGCAAGACTGCGACCCTATCGTTGGACGTTGAAGTGTCACCCGATGCCTCTATCCCTGAGCCGCTGAATCAAGTCGGGTAACGTATCGCAACGCTTGCTGATTGGTTATGGATTGATTAGTGTCACGCGTTGTGTGAATCGATTGCGGCACACAATCTCAACCTGGGCCGCAATTTACTTTGTAGTTAAGTTTGGTCGATTCTATACCTTTTCTCATTTGATCGCATTCGTCACTCAATTGCCTGCACCGGTCACGCTTGAATCTGCATCGCTCCTCCAAATGCATGCATTCATGTGCACATGTGTGAGCTTACCCGTATACCATGTGTCCGCGACTTGAGATCACGTGGTCTGTTTTCCACCTGTGTAGAGCAAGCTGCTACACTAAGTGCATGATTCGACTCAACTTGTGGTGCCTATTAACTCCACCGCCAGGCGGACGCGTACGAGGTTAGTCACCGTACCAGTGCAGTCGGTGTCAAGCGGACCACGTGATCTCACGTCTCGGACACATGGTCCGCGGGTATGGCTCACCCGTGTACATATGTATGTATGCATGCTGATGCTGATGTTGCATTCATGATGCTTCTTCACTGCAGTTGGGCTAAACCAACTTACACTTAACTTTTTAATGCGGATAAAATTCGATACCTTTTATTTGGTTTGTTCTGCGTACTTGATAATCTTCTCCCAACTTACACACGTCACTCATGCAAATTGTGGTAAACTTGCGTAATTTTCTCGCGTGGTATGTTTTAAATAACTTTCGGACATTTTGTACTTATCGCGTATTTACATTTAATCACTTTCTTCCATATGCTCATTTAGCGAGTATCTATGTCGTCATATGCGTTCACTTTATCCGTTATCGGCATTTTGAGTGATTGGCTGTTGTTTGACATCCCAGGTGTGGCTGTGCTTGACGTGCATGTTGACCAGATGCCTACCTGTCTATTACCCACTACCTCGTCCATACTAGCTCTAGGAGACAGTTGGTCGTTGCTGGACGGGACGGGGTGCACGGTCCTTGTGGTCATGCTAGGCTAGAAGATTGGTTCCATGCAGTCAGTGTGGAGCGGACTACGGTCCAGCCACTGCCTTGTGTGCACTTGATTCCCCAAATACAGCGTGCTTGTGTTTGCCTGTGCAGGGGTGTGGGCCGGCTCCGTTGATGAAACGTGGCTCCCATTCGCATGCCTCGCGGTCTTATTCCTTCGGGTTTACACTGGATATGGGGTGTGTGGGTGGAGCTGTGGATGGTGCAGCGCAAGCCATCCATGGTCCCTCTGTAGGCGCAGGCGTCCTGTGGCTGGCCACAGTGACATGCAAATCCGAAACCGGATGCCGCCAACCATTTGGGAAAGCGATGCACATTCAGGTGTGACCGATGCAGACAGTTGAGTGACGGATGCAATCAAATCAGAAAAGATATGGTACTAGGACTGTATCCGCAACAGATAAATATTGGATGTTGCTCGCTCGCAACATCTCATCCCATGACTGGCTTTGAGTCAGTCTCTTGCACTCTAATGGAGCCTCCATCAAACTTGACCCGCTTGCATTGGCTAGTTCATGCCTTCCGGATTCCCGTACACTGCGTTGCTAGCCATGCAGTGTATGTTGTCTGTACAGCTAGTTGAGCAAACCTTCAGAGCGGCTGGCGGATGACTTGACCTAGAGAAGAAGAAATTCACCGAAAGCTCTTGTTAGGTTGGCACGTGTCGGGTTCTTGGATGGGGGCCTCGGAATTCGCACTTCATCGTTCGAAAACATGACGTTGCTTTTGCGTCGCTCCTACACTCCCTTTTGGCACGTAGTTACGGTTCCGCCACGATTACTTTTGCTCGTTTTCTTGATCCTCTTTTTTGTATTCTGTTTGTGTTCCACGTCATTTCTTCAACATGGCTGCTTATGGGTGCTTTACGACAACTGGATCCAACACATTACACTGTCAAACTCAGCTGTACCCACGGACGTCGCGGATTTTTGGATCACCGTGTGCTGGATACGACTTTTGCTTCGGATTACTGTGTTATCCGTGTTTTTCTATGTGCATTGTGCACCAATATTCTCCTTTTGACGTATTTTCCAATCGGTGCAAATTTGGTGACTATTCTTCGGTTAGTTCCGGAGATTTCATTGATTTGCCCTACTGCCATCCCTGTCCGCCATCTTGGATTTGCTCTACCTTGTGATGCCGTCTCAAGCTACTTGTGGTTCGTGTTCAAAAGTTGTGGGCAATAAGGCTCATGAACTTCGGTGCTTCGGCTGCAGTGTTTTGTTCCATATTTCTTGCATTGGCTTATCCGTTGACGTGTTTCAAACATCGCTCGACATCCGACATCGGTTTTTTCAAGTTATATGTGATAAATGTCGCGGTGCAAAACATCAGAATACACAGCAACCGCCAACACCTACGCGAAAATCTCTCTTCCAGACAGAAACCAACCGTTCACCATGTGGGGTCAAATGCCCTTGTGAAAGTACCTTTGTCACCTCGCCTTCTCTTGTCACTCCGCGCTCTGCACCACCAGCAGCGTCTTCGACCCCGGCCGATCCTCAGGTTCAATTTTCCCCACCGATGGAAGACTGAGACTTGAAATCTACGAAATACCGCTTCACTGATCGGTCCGTGAATTTCTCAGAGCCTGTCTGTAAACTTCTGAACACCGAGGATCCATGGACCACTCAAAAGCGCAAGCGACTACGTAATCGGGTTCAGACGTCCCCTGCTGATAAACAACAACCTAATCAGTTAAACGTCTTTAGTTCTGCTCCCACGGGTTCATCATCGATATCACTGTTGCGTCATAATCTCATGGTCTTCCATGTATCAGAGTCAAGAGCTGAAAACCCTCAGATACGTTATGATCACGATGTTTAGTTCCTCCAGGGGCTTATCGATAGACTCTTGGATGTGAGCGAAGACAATGTGACGATTAAACAAGTAATCCGACTTGGCCAGAAAACTAACCAGTCATGTCAACCGCCGAGAATCACCTTTGCAAATCACAATATGCCGCAGCTCATACTGTCTCTGTCAAAGCTGAAAGGCATGCAACTTCACATCCGCCGAGACTTGGAACCCGAAGACAGGGATCGTTTGAAGACTGCGGTCATTGAGCTTAAACGCCGTACAGAGACTGACTTACAAATTGTAAATTTTCTGCTGATCAAGAAGGGTGTACGAACCGGTATCAACCGGTTGCTCAACCACCAGGCACGTCCCGCAGTGCCTCTCAGGAACTCCGTGTGGCATTCGCCAACGTGTGCAGCCTAATGAACACACGTAACGAACTGTACCGCTTCGCTGTCTCGGAGCGGCCGGACGTTTTAGGACTCGCAGAGACTTGGCTGAACTCCGACGTCATACCCCAAGAAGTCGCGTTGTCAGGATACTCTTTTCCGATGCGACCGAAAATCATAGGCTCATGGTGGTGTTCTGTTGTACATAAAATCGTCACTATCTGGCAAACTTACCAGCACCTATCGGACTCAAGGATAGTTTATGCGAGCAATTGTGGTGCACAATCCGCCTCAGACGCGCAGAACTAATAGTGGGTGTTATCTACCGTAGCCCATTAAACCGTTGTTGCGATTGGCTACCACATGTACAGAAGCACATGAGCCACCCTCAGTTCTTACTGATGGGGGATCTAAATTTACCTAAGATATTCTGGCCAGACGTTCGGCTTCTTCCCGGTCATGGCAACGTTGAGGCTCAATTCGCTAAAATGGCTATTGAAATCGGGGCAACGCAACATGTCATCCAACCGACGCGCGTAACTCCGCACTCGGCATCTTGTCTGGACCTAATGTTTACGAGCTGCGAGCAGAAGCTGAACGTGATCAGAGTCCTCGAACCTCTGGCGAACAGTAATCACTGCTCCATTATGGCAAACATAGAACTGTCGTTACCGTATTACAACCACTGGAGGCCGACATTCAACTATTGGAAGATGGACTTCAACAGGCTCGTCAAAGCCGCAAGTCAGACTGATTGGACACTACCACAGGATGCGTCGCTTGAGGCCTGTTGGTCATTAGTGAAGGGAAAGGTTAACTCGCTCTGTACTCGGTTCGTTTCCCTTAAGTATTCAAAAATCGGACCTGTGAAACCGCATTGGTTTGATACGGAATACAGACAGTTAGCGCGACGGCGTTGCAAACTTTGGGATGGATACATCAGCTCGAGTTGTGACGAAGATTACACGCTGTACAAGAAACAGCGTAACTTATGTAACGCCGCAAAAATCAAGAAACGCAGGCAGTTCAAAGAGGAGCTAGCATCCTCGGCCACAGCTGCATCCAGAAGAATATTTGCCTATTTGAAACATCAACTGAAATCTGGGGGCCAACTACCAGTCTTAGAGAGCTTGGACCTACAGATGCTCATTTCAAGCGCGGAGCGCGCAGACGCTTTGGCTACGCACTTCCTCACTGTATTTTCCAGTAAACCGACGGCTGTTCCAGTACCGGTACAGTTTGCGCCAGTCTTACTCGACGACCTACGATGTGATGCAGTCTATGTGTATCAGCTACTCCTCAACCTCGATGGTACAAAGCCCCCGGACCAGACGGACTTCACCCACTAATACTCAAGTCCCTATCGATTATCATCTCACCAGCCGTGACAAACTTATTCAATCAATCACTCTCTGAAGGATCTGTCCCTAACGACAGAAAATGCTCGATAATGAGACCGCTTCTTAAGAGTGGTGATCCAAGTAAAATAGAGAACTATAAACCGAGCTGTTTGACTTCGATATTATCCAAACATTTTGAGAAGGTTTTGAAAAAGTGTCTGTTGTCGTTCTTCGAATCGATGGACGTATTGACGCCAGCGCAACACGGCTTTACGAAATGGCGATCCTGCATCACCAACTTGCTGTACACAAACCACCAGTGGGTACGAGCTCTCAATGAACAGAAGTATGTTGACGTGGTGTACATCGACTTTAGTAAGGCGTTTGACAGAGTGAACCACGAAGTACTCCTTCGTAAACTGAGGACATACAGAATCGGTGGCACGCTACTTTAGTGGTTACACGAGTTTTATTGTGGGATGAATGTTTAGAGTACAGGTCAATGACTACCTGAGGGACTGGTTCCTGTCGACCAGTGACGTGTCTCAAGGAACTGTACTTGGGTCAGTATTATTTCTTATTCATATCAACGATTTTCCGCAGCAGCTGCAGTCACCATGTGTTCTATTAGCAGATAAACTGAAAATCTAATGGATCATTGAGAATCAGGATGACTGCGCTCGCCTCCAGCATGACTTGGAGCGATTGTCAACGTGGTCCACTGAAATGCAACTCCCTCTTAACGCAAGCAAGTCGGAGTTCATCAGTATCACCAGACGACCAGCCACTCGATCATGCACCTTGGACGGCCAGTTGCATCCCAACACATCTGTCAGAGACGTAGGAGTGCTCTCGCGACATGATATCAGCTCACTAGAAAATACAGGGAAAGTGTGCCCTGCGGGACCTCGTATACTCTGGGCATTAAGACGCAGTTTCTCCACATGGTCCGAAGAAACCGTCCCTCGTCTATTCACCTCGCTCATTAGACCAATCCTTGAATACGGTACCCCAGCTTACAATCCGATAACCCTGTGGTAAACTGAAAAGCTGGAGAAAATACAGCATATCGCAACTAAAATGATACCGAATCTACGAAAGCTTCCGTATGAAACACGTTATGAAAGGCTCGGACTATCCTACCGCAGAGTTAGAATTGACCTTATTATGACCCACCGAGTACTACACTTGAATCATTACCCCATACTGCGGCCAACATTTCACCTGCGGGAACGGTGTAACACCCGAGGACACCGTTACAAACTCAGGGTCCCCTGCATGAACAAGGTATCACATCAGCTTTGTGCAGAACGAAGAATCGCAAACTTATGGAATACACTACCAGAAGGATCAATGAAGTGTTTTACAACACGTATCAACGATTCTTTCGGAAACCTGTGCTTTTGTGAAACGATGCACATACAATGCCAAAAAAGACACCGTATACCCGGAAATAACGACACCAATACGAACTCCTACTCGGACAAGGATAAACGAATAACTGATCAAACACCACCGCTGACGATTCACAACTAAATGTTACTGATTTTTCCTAATTCGATAAAGTTGTACAGAAACCTTTCTACTTCCTCTTAGATACAGTCTCATTCATAGTCGTTGAACTGAACCAGACTGAATTTCCTCCGCTACCGCGTTGAGTAGCTTCTCAAGACTGAGTCACAAACAACTGTTCTCTGTAGTGTTTGTGTCAGTAACAGATGGTTTACTGTTGATCCGGTTTGTTTTTGTCTCTTTTCTTTTGTCGCTGTTCTGTGCGTCCAATTCCATTGGACAGTCGCCGTTCGGTCTCGGTTACCGCACGGGATAGTAGCATTTTCTCCTCCGTTTATGATCAGGAATCGTCGAGGCCACTCTGAGCGGGTCGTTTGTAGTTTCTAAGGCCCGTGCTCGCATCAATTATCGACCTACCAATGCGGTCTGTTTGGCCATTTCCCCATCGGCCTTTTAGCTGTCCACTCTTTTTGGTCTTCAGGCTTTCACCATACACCAGTTAATCCGCTATATTTTGGATTGTATTTCCTGCTTCTACCGCCTTTTTTCTTTCAGCATTCACCATGACATGATTGCCTTTTTAGGACGCTGTACGCAGAGAGGTATTAGAAGAATCGGGACTGCATTTTGAGCCAAGACAAATTTCCCTTATCGAGTCAAATGGGCCCTTCTGGCTGTCGATCACTTTCTGGGGCGAAATCGTTGGAGGTAATTTTCATTTCTTTCCTCACCTTTTATGTATCCGCAAGGCCAATTCTGATTAATAAAATCAATGCAACTGTATTGATTTTATATGCATTTCTTCAATGAAGCAACAACCAAAGTATCAGAGTGACAACTGCACGAAAGCTAAATGATGGTGTACCGGTCCTTGAGCTACTGATCGAACGCACTAATGGTGGATCGACACGTGGATTGGTGTATCCTAGGCCTACATGGAAGGGGCAGTATTTGAACTTCCATAATTTTTCCCTAAGTGCTACAAACAAGGATTGGTGCTAACTCTTTTTGACAATTCAAGCAATTACAATGTTTTCGTCCCAGCTGCTCACAAGCTACATAGCACAGCCTAGTCCGGAAAAGCACCGGACGCGTTTTACCCTATTGGGGCTCGTTAGTGGTGCGCATTCCCTCAGAGCCTCTCCTAGTTTCATATGCTATGGACTTATCGTCTAGTGAGAGGAAATCATGACCTTCGGAGGCTAGCCACTGTCATCTGCTAAGGTAGTAACCTGCGTGGCAGTGGAAGATAGGTCGTGCTATATCCCAGTTAGATTGCAAATTGTGTAGCCCAGCCGACGTTCCCCATGGTTCAGTGGCTTAAACTGCTGGCTAATTGGCATCTGCCTCTAGCGGTCATGGGTTTGTTCCCCAGTAGGGGATCCAGGGAATGCGCACCACTGACAATCCCCAATAGGGCGAAACGCGTCCTGTGCTTTTCCGGGCTAGGCTGTGTTATGTAGCTTGTGAGCATCATCATCAACAGCAGTACATCAGCCATTTGAACTGATGCTTCGCTGCCATACAACCATGAGGACCTATGAAATAAAGAATAAGAAGAGGGAGAGAAGAGGGACTTACCTGAAAACCTTAATGCCCTAAGCAAACATTCAGGGTCAAGGCGCCTACACCTTGTGTAGACAACATACCGTCACAAACAGCTGGCTATCGTGCAAAGATAAGGCGGCATCGGCGAGACAGCTTCCTTCCGGCTTTCACTGCCACGCGTCATAATCAGCCATTACCCCGCAGATAACTCAGCACCAAACACACTTTAAACAGACAATCCGATTAGGAGACGGCAGCAGACCCGCCACTGGTGTCGGTTGCGAGCCATGTCCTGCAAAGTCTCGAGCCAAGCACAAGGTGAGTCACGTGGACTCCAACCCGGAAGGCGAGACGGACCAACGGCACCCAGTTTGGTCGTCAGTGACTTCATTTCCCGCTGCCAAGTCAACTTCTGTCCACCTCGAGCCTTGCGCCACCCTACACCTGGCAGACTAAACAAGGCCCTCCTAGGTAAGCGGTGACCAGGCATACGTAGCACGCGCCCGAGCCAACGCAACTTGTTCAGTGCTATTTGTTATTCAAGGGAGCTAGCATGATTATAACCAGCTAGTACTCGACTACGCACATCATCGTTGCGGACACCCTGGTGCCATCTGACACCAGCAATGCTTCGCAGACAACGATGATCAAAGACTTGAAGGAGCCAAGTCTCACTACCATACAGCAGGACTGCCCTCACTGTGGCCTTGTATACACGGCCTTTCAGACGGAGGGAAACTCCCTTCTGTCGCCAAAGATGCCGCAGGTTCAAGAAGGTAGCTCTGGCCTTTGCAATGCGTGAGCTGACGTCAGTTTCTATGCGCCCATCATTGCTGATGCAGCTGCCAAGATAAGTGAATTGATCAACCACCTCGAGTTCCTCGTTAGCAAGCGTCAAGGGGTCATCAAGTGGCTGGTGGTCCTGCAACAACACTTTGCACTGTGAAGGTGCGAAGTGCATACTAAATAATAGGACCACTCTGCACAGGCTATTCAGGGTTGATTGTGCCACCGCAACATCGTTGAAAAGCAAGACGATATCGTCCGCATAATCAAGATCAACTAACCTTTCACCAAGCAGCACTTCAACGCCTCCGTCGTTGGATTCCGTCAGGAAACACTCCATGATAGAATCCACGACGAGATTGAACAAAAATGGGGAAATCGGACAACCCTAACGAACGCCACTTGTGGTCGGAAAGCTATCCGATAGGACACCGTAGACCCTGACGCGGCCTGTAGTGTTCGAGTATGGAGCACGAAGGATGTTCACATATTTCGTGGGAACACCTTTCCGCGCAAGTATTTCGAACAGAATCGATCGATTGACTGAATCGAACGCACTCCTGAAATCGAGGAACACAGCTATCGTCGGTCTGCGGTATGCGTGGTGCTGCTTTAGCACCTGCCGCAAAGTGAATATATGGTCTATACAGCCACGTCCTGGGCGGAAACCGGCTTGCTCTTCTCTAATCCGAGATTCCCGTTCCGCAGTGAGGCGACGAACGATAATCGAGGCCAATAATTTTGTCACAACTGGCGTTAGGCCAATACCCCTATGGTTAGAACAGTCTGTGCGACGGCCCTTTTTGGAGGTTGCCACTATAATCGATTGGATCCAATTAGCCGGGGCACCTCTTTCCAGATACATTCGAATAGGGAGGTCAGTGCTTTGCAGAGGAACTCCCCTCCATCCTTAAATAGTGCAGGTGGGAGGGGATCCGGAACAGCGGCACGAAGACCATTGAGGGCTGTGATCGCGTTTCGGACCTCGGCCTCTGATGGAGGCTGTAAACTAACCGTCCATGGCTCGTCCTGCATCACCTGAGTAGGAAGAGGTCCGATAGCAGGGGGCCAGCTGAACTGATCTTGAAAGTGTTCCGCCCAACGAGTCATACGGCGCTCCTTAGTGTGTATCAGCGCACCGGCGCTGTCTCTGATTGTCTCACTGATGCCTGATTACTTGGGACCCATGGTGCGGATCAGCTGGAAGGGCTTGCGATAATTATCTAATGCTCCTTCCTCCTCCATTTCTTGAGCCTGCCTGGTGCACCAGGCTTCCTTGTCAGCACGTAGGCTCTGCTTTCGTTCTCTCCAATAGCCCGTCTGGTCACATTGTGTTCAGAACCAGCCGGGAGATGTCTTCTAGATTCCAACAGGTTCACCGACCTCTCGGATATCCAGTGACTGGTGCGGTGACGATGGATAGTGCCACAAGCAGATGCTCCTGCGTCGTGCATGGCGGCGGAGATCCTATTCCACTGAAGCTCAGTGTCATTAGGACAAGACAGCAAAAGTTCGGTACGCAGTGCGTCTTGATTGGCTTGCCTGACCGAGGGCTGAGACAATTTCTTCGTTGCCAATCGTAGGGGACAATTGGTGCGCCTCCCGGTGAAGTTCATGGAGAAACGACAGCTTACCAGGGCATGATCAGAGTCGACACAGGAACTCCAGTATGAGCGGCAATCCAGGATGGAATCACGCCATCTGCAGCGTATAGCTATGTGGTCAATTTGGGTTCATCTCTGGCCAGCTACAGGAGGACCCCAAGTGGCACTTCGGCGCCCACTATGTCTAGAAGCAGTGATACTTAGAAACAACTGGTGCTCCGCACACAGTTGCAGTAGACGTTCGCCGTTGTCAGTCCGTTCGGAGTTAAGTTCATAATTACCACCCGGCTGAGCTTCTGAAGAGCTCAGACGCCCTACTTGTGCGTTCATATCCCCTGCAAGTACTAGAATAGTTGCATCAGTAGCACTGCATAGTAGCGCATTCAGTTCGTGATAGAATGTGTCCTTGACAGCATTTGAACTGCAGTCGGTGGGTGCATAAGCGGAATCACAAACAAACAGCGTTTTGTAATGCTTCATGAATCAGTCATAAGTGATGTCGTCAAACGGGCTGCACATAAACGGCTGTTCACTGGAATCCAATCAATCAACGATGGCTCAGACTTGGAGCTTAGATTGATACCTACACTAGCTTGATCCGTGAGTGCTGCATCGTCGTCTCCGGATGCGTGCAACTATTAACGAGAAGATAAGCCGGGTGCAGTTAATTCAGCAACCCCAATAATGTCATTTATCCTGGTTTCGAACACACAACACACATCAATACCCAGTGTGTCCAAGGTGCGTGTGAGTGCAGCCTGTTGACCTGTTTGTCTTAGAGTGCGAACATTGAATGTCGCTATGGAAACGGGATAGCGTGGCCTTATAAGAGACTTTTGCCGATAGGTGCTGTGGGATGGTGGCTGCAGATGGTTCTACTCTAGTGGCACTTCGGTTGCTGTCAATTAAGCTGGGAGTTATAGAAGGAAGGTTAGTAATGGGGGTCGGGATGGGAGTAAGAGAAAAAGGTGGAAAAGAAAGAAGGGAGGCGCCAGCAGTAGCATGTTTTCGCTTATCCGCCCTGCTGTATGCAGCAGATAAGACGACCCTTGATAATCTGCGCGATGGCCGATGCAGGTTAAAGTTTAGGTGTGAAGAAAATGTCATGGTTGTATGTGGGCTGAGATACTGCCAGGGCGCCCAGACCTAGACAGCAGGACGATTAGAGTCCTCTATCAGAGCCTTTGGCTCAAAAGCCTGTCCGCAAGGCTGTGGGGTGGCAATGATTTAGTTTTACAGAAATGGACACCATCTCATTTCAAATTCCCAACCTGGAGGACAGGGATGCTGAGTTTGTCTGACTTCTCATCATTGACCAACCTGGTAGGAGTAGTTCTCAAAGGACTCAGAGGCACCATTCAGTATAGCTCAATGGGTCAAAGAGGTACGCAAACCGTCGCACCACGTTTAGGTGCAGCATCGTTGCGACGGAGCTTGTGAACAGATGGGACGAAAACATTACAATTACCAATTCCTCCTACTCATTAGTAATTCAAGCAATGTGTGTACCCCAGACACGCTAGCTAAAGGAGTGCGGCTCCTCACTAGCACCCCTAATGGAACATGAGTACCCAAATTTCTTCATCGCTCACTCTAGCAAGAAGAGAGAGAGACAGGAAAGCTGTCCACCGTGCCAGAGCACTACGATATGAGGCAAGTATTTCTACGCCACTTGAAATCCGCGGGGGCGCGAGTTTGCCCCTTCGGCTCAACCCGTACTGCTGTACACAGCGACCCACATACCAACGCCCTCGGTTAAACCACCACTATCTCTGTCCAGTCACTCACACATCGCTTGCCAATTTGTATGCAATTGCTGGGCCCACTTACTTAGACATGACAGCGCGCCAGTTGTGGATGAGGATTGCGGGACATATCTCACTGTGGGTCAGATTAACTGGATTGAACTGAATCACACGGAGCATATCATGAACTATTATTTTCAGCAGGTCGAAGAGTTTCGTTCCTTTGGCGCCACTTTGCATCATTGCTGATAGGCACACACTACCTCATTCTGAGATAACAATTCTACTTTGAAAGCGGTCAGATGAAAGCACATGACTACTGTGCTCTCAGCATGCTTTTAACTCCTCCAAATGTCACAGGTTACTTTATTTTTTTAAAACCGATAAGCCATACAAGCCACCCGGTCTCATGTGTGTCTAATTCCGTCCTCTCTTTAGGTTTGACATGTTGGTTCACCTAGTATTACAGAGGTGATTCTCAGACTTTGGTGGGAACAGTTGTGCTTTGTACCTTCTACACTCATCAGTCTGTTCGTTCTTTTAAAGCAATATTCGGTGTTCGTCTGCATTGGCAACAAACTCATCACTCGGGACTGCTTTGAGCCGAGTACTTCATTTCGGGACCCGTGAACTAATAGGCTTGGTACGCAATGTGTTCGTTAGGTAGGTGATGCTTCCGGACGCTTTAGTTACTTTTGATGTCCTAACTAAGCGGCGGTGCCGTTTCTGTCCGAAAGTTGGGACTGAATCCCTGCACGAAACTATAAAATTCTATCTAACCTTTTAGGCTAAAAGTTGGTGAATTGCAAATTCTGCGGTTGTATAAAAAATAGACTGTTGGTACGGAGAACCCTAAAGAACAAGCTAGATTTCGTTGAAGTCATGGCTGTATTGACTGTATTTTCACATATCTATTGGCGACTCGTCCTAGTCGTATTCTTCGACATTAAAGGTACCTTCGATATGGTGGATCGATGTTCCCTTTAGGACTGTCTGCTCAGGAAAAGTATGTCCGACAAATGTGTAAACATTATCAGAGCGCTTCACGCGCATAGTTCGGGCAGAGTAAGAGCTTTTGACAATTTGTTTCCGCTTTTCAATTTCTCCTTTCTTTTTTAACTTCACCATCCACGAAGCCATGGAAACGGGGACACTGGATACGACTTAGATGTGGTGGTGCTTTCTAGTGATCGACTTATTTACTTGAATTATGCTGACGACGTTGCTCTCACCTTTGACAGCTCCTGAACGTACCAAGCAGCGCTGGACACATTAGCACTAAGTGCCAATCGTTTCGTGCTCTGCTTTACACCCTCGGAGTGCATAAACCTCCAAAATTGGTAAGGACCCACACCTACATTGGCCCGTGGTAGTGCACAGCTAGAGACCGTTCCGGAATGCAAGTATCTACATATCGGCACCCTTGGGATCGAAGATGTGATCACCAGCCGTATAGCAAAAGCTCGAAGCGCTTTTGCCAATCTACGCCACCTATGTTGCAGGCACGACATCACTCTCTGAACGGCAGATTTAATCACGCAGCCGTGCTTTCAACGGTTGCAAAACTTTGCTCGTCAGATCGACAGAGGTAAGGAGCCATCGGTGCTTTCGCACTCTAGCTGTCTTGTGGGAGCACCGTTTGATCAATGAGCATGTTCGGCGTCTCGAATTCGGTGCAGTAGGGCCGAGTGAACCGCTCTACACCATTATATCACGCACCGGGCTCCGATGGCTGGACCACGTGTTGCGCATGTCAGCACAACGACTCCCGCGACGTGCGTTGTTTGTGCACCCCAGGGTGTGGATGGAAGAAAAGGAGGGGGATGCTAAACGTTGGCTCGGTCAAGAGGAATGAAGGCTCTCACTTCGAAGTTGGCGTCGGTTGAGGTTTCCCGACTGCCGGGCTGTGGTCCGAAGGACGATGAACACATACATTTTAACATGGCGAAGAGCTGACCTTGATGGCTTTTGCATCGTGCTTTTTGTCCCTCCTCCTCCTGCTTAGCTTCCATATTCAACTGCGATCTCACAATCGATGCATGACATGATATCAAGCATCCCATTACTTTTTGGTTTTTATACTGTATTTCGTAACATTTCGGATCTCGCTTTTTCATTTATCTTATTTTTTATTTCGGCACAATAGCTAAAGTGTCTTTCTCACCTTCAGCTAGCTTGTAATCATGATAATGAAGAAGGCTTTTATTTTCAGAATTTGACGATGAGAACACTGCGACACGCATGTACTCGAAAGGTCCGATGTACAATCCGGGTGCGTTAGGTATCAAGCACGAGCCTCAAGCCATTGCGTACTTCCTCTCGCTCTGGTGCTTGCCAGTTACCACAAGGCACAAGGAAGCTGCTGATATAATAAGGAGATTGTTTACCTAACCAAGGTCGCAACTCCGTGTGCTATCCCTATGCTCTGTGCCGAACTAAGGTCCATATCAGTAGAGGATGGGCTCGCGCATCTAGTACTCATCCACGGCGATCCGTTACCGTCACACACGCACCTCAGTACTTATAAGTCACTAACCACAGGAGTTACTTCGTGTTCTCGGTTTCCGCCGGATTCTAAAGTGATGACGAGCCTTTCTCTGGCCAGATGTCCGTTTGGTGTTTTCTGAATGTGTGATTGTATGAATATGGCTGCGACGAAACTCAAAGTGCTTCGTTACTTTTTTCCCACAGGATCGCTCAAGACCGTTCCTGATGCGGAGTCGCTGGGAGCACGATGGTTTCCGTTGGAACAAATCCGAGAATTCGAGAGATCATGGATCGGATTATACCACAGACGACAGTTTATCCCCTCTCATGGGGCTAACCTCCATTCCGGCTTTTGTTTACGGGCCCCTATTGTACACATGATCGATGCTTCTTTGCGATGCCGATCGTGCAACGTCTTCCTTCGTGACTTTTTGCCATCCAAACCGACTCTGGACATTCAGTGCATCCTGTACCGCTTGGCCATCGTTTGGTTGTCGAAACCGACCGATCTTCCTTCCCATCTTCTGGTTCGCAAGAGCGACCCTTCTCGGTTGCCCACATTCCGGTTAAATGGTGGTACCCAACTTGAAGTTATCACCACCTTTCTCCAGGTACGGCTGTCTACCTAGCAAATTTTTATACCATCCACTCAACTGCATCAATCTGCGAGTGAAGCAAATGACCTTGTTGTTGAGATCAGCGATACGGTGCACTTCGCATCGAATCGGATGTCGTGTTACATCCAGCCCTTTATCTTCATCAAGACGGCTTGACATAGGCTCATAGGTCATACGTCCCCGGGGAATGACGCAATGCTGTCGCTGTTGTCTCTGTATGGGTTAGTGACAGAACAGTCGTACACTGAAGTAATTAAGGAAGTGGTCTTGTTTACAAGCCTGCATCTGCTATGCGCGCTCATATTTGGTGGGAGTACCGGATGAGCGATAATCACCTGGGTTCCTCGACTTTAGGAAACAAACCTTCCGGTGTCACACTAAATTGTCTATCGAGTCCGAACTCCCTATGTTAGCTAGGCCATGTCCCCCTCTCGGCTCCCTGGTTGGAATCCGAAAGACGATGAACACGTTTGGCTGGAAACACTTGTTGATATGGCTAGGAACCGACCTCAGTGGTGTTCGTGTTATGTTTTTCTTTGTCCCTCCCTCTCCCGCTTAACCTTCCCCTCCGACCACGATTTCAATTCATACGCATAACATGTCGGCCGGTGGTCGAGTGGTCTGCGCGCCTGGTTTGCAACCATACGTTCACGGGTTCGAATCCGCGTAGGGGTGGGTGCCCTCGTGGTATACAGCCCACGCGCGACTGATGGTAGTCGCGTGACAGCGAAGCGCTATTACGCCATGCCACCGACGGTTTTTTATTTAGGCCATGTCCCCCAACTTCTTATTGCTTGTATGTCTCGGTGTGCATCGTTTACTCGCCTTGTATCTAGTTGGTTTAACTTCCTAGGTGATTAGTCGATGATGGGGTGAGCGAACATGATAAAACTCACAAAGAAATTGAGTTCGGTTGACACGTACCGTCATCCTAGATGGGGTCTCAAAGGGACCACATCAGTAGGCATCTATTCTTTCGGATATAGCGTAGTCACGAAGTTAATGGCGCTTTTCCTTATTTCCGACTCCGTCATTCTATCTGGGGTCTCCTTTCCCTGCCTATTCGTACTGAACCATCACTCTTTGGATCTTTCTTGTTAGTAATAAAGCAGCATGAGGCGAGATGGATCGTGATCACCCAATTAGACGGTACTGGAGCCACTTGTTTTGTTGTTCGACATCCGTCACATTGTGGCTCCCACCCAAATATGGCATTTCATTACATTTTTGTTTTACTTGTAAGTAGCAAGATTTTGGTTGTAATTTTGTTGAGCTTGTGAACTGCTGGGATGAAAACCTCAACAAAATTACAATTTTGTTTATTGATCCTATTTTCTCTCCCTTCATTTTAAGACGTGCTGCAATTCACATGTCTTATAAGGTCAGTTGAGGACTCTGTGCTCGCTATTTTGATCGCATATGCTAGTAATTGGATGTGTACTTCAACTAAAGTGTAATATTACCTCACTTTCGTTGCAGTAGCCTTCAAAGTGGATTTCTTACCATCAAACCGGAAAATCCTCAGACGGCGGTTTTGCATTACTGGAATTCACCACTCACTGCCATCCATGTTGGTGACATTGTAGAGGACGGAACTGGCTACTCAACAGCAGCTACCAAGGCATAGCGTTCAGAAGCTCTTAGGGCAAATGTTTTGTTTCTTCATAAGTAAGGGGATTTTCGGTGCTATGAGTACATATAGCTGCTGTTGGGGGAAGTCGTGACTTCCTGGGACAAGCAAGGGTAGTGACCTGTGTCTCAGTGAAGGATGCACCGCGATGTCGCAGTTACCTTGCAATTCATGACGGTCCGCTGCTGTCCTCCACTACTTAGTGACATAAGCTGCTGGCTAGTGGCTCAAGTGGTTCGGTTCCTGATAGAATCCGGGGGTGCAAACTATCAGCGAGTCCCCGTAGGACGAAACTGCCGTCTAATGCTACTGCGACGAATTCCATAAGATTTCATCAAAAATCCTACTCATGAATATTAATTTTTCATTTCTCCTTACGATCTTCTGATTGATCTATATTGCGGCGCAGCCACTACAAAAAACTGCCCGCCATCATACAGGCACCATGCACGTCTGTCTGCTGTGTGTGTAAGACGACACACACCCCTCGCTGTTCCTATTTGGTCACACTTGGTTGTATTTGTGACTTCCCATTTGAACGTAATGAATGCAGCTGCACTTGTCCTATTAGCTCTCTCAGTTATTTCTTCTTGCCCTTGCTCACTTCAGTGATCTGCGTACTAACGGATAGGACTGATCGATTTACTCTTAACCGATACCCACTACACGCCCTACAGGTCGAACACCATTTACTTCAAAGACTTTCCCCCTCCATGCTATTCCAGTCCCTATTGATCGGAACTCGCAAGCACCATTGTACTTCGCTACTAGTGGGCAGTAGCTCGAGCTTATGCAAGTCAGATGACTACGTGACGGCAATGCGCTGCGACAAGCACGCAAATTTTGCTATACCTCATCACTAGTAGGTGCGACACTGGGATTAGAGGTCCATCCTTGCCTAGGCAAGCTGATGCGAATCGCGTTCCACTTTGAGACTACGCGTCGCAATTCATTCACACAACGAATGCCTCAGAATGTCCATCAAATAAGTTGCTACGTGCTTGTATGGTACCAAACCATCCCGAAGCTAAACACGACTCGACAACTCCGTTCACCCTACCTAGGTCCGTCATCGCTCTGCTCGGCTCTTCGTTTTTGATCACTGCACGTCACCGATTACCGCAGATTTTTTCCGTCCATAGGTAAACTGACATGTGATCGTAATTCTTTGGTTTGTAAATCCAATTATTTACTCGATTGCGATGTGTTGGACAGATAGATTTACATTATTCCTTCGAACATGGGTCACTCATATTCCTTTCCTGAATCTCGCCGGGTAAGATGTTTGCGCGAGAACGGTGGGTATGGTGCTCCTTGGTCTACCTATATGCGTCCGATTACCAATAGATTTAATTACTTGCGCCCGTGTAGATTCCATTAGACCCTACTCTTACGACGATGAGCGATGTTGGATGCTAGAGTATTTAAATAAATAAATAAATGGTATATTCCTCGGTGATTCGAGGTGCAGTCCAACTATGTGGTCTGATCAATGTGTACAACAGGATCGCAAAAAAATAATCAATTTGTTCACGCTTTTTACAATGGATCCAAAACAGGTACTAAACTAATTGGCAGGATTAAGGCATTAAAGAAATTAAAAACCAGGAACAATAACGTAAGCAGATTTAAACAGATGCCCAGTTAAAGTAATACGGCCACTCGTGGAACCATCCCCAGGGAACCTGCTTCCATGCAAGGTATTCCCTCGAAAGGTTTCGCTCGCACTTCCATGCAATAACTGGCCGTGTGCCGGTGTGGCATAGTAGCATATGAGCCATCACCTGTTTATCATATGCTGTGTTCTTTTTAGAGCTGCTTTTGTACATGTATTATGGGCCATGAAGGCTCAGCCCAGTCCGTCATGCGGATCATTCTATTATGGCACTTTTTTATACGCCAGTCAGTTGGTGGCAATTTGCCTTGCATAGGTAACGTCTTTTATAATCTGGAAGCTGTAATCCGTCACCACAGGAGATCAGTCTAGTCGTGGCCAACTATGAAATAAGGAAGAATATAGAAAAGAGGAATTATGTGAAAACTATATCGTTAGTGTAAAAAATAGGCAGGTATGTTTTGTACATCGGCGTAGAAATCGGTCGAGCCGATCAAACGATAAATTGTGTAGCGTGACAGCCGGAGACAGATGACTGTACGTGTTGTCCATAGGCAAAAGTCGCATAGGGAATCAGTTATTGCCATCACTGAATTCAAGTATATGTTTCTGGACTGTTAACTTCAGAAAAGAAGGGGAAATGATTAGCACTGGAGAACAAATGTAGCGAAAGGGATCGCAGAACAATATTACGAATTAATCAATTTGTGGTGGAAAATTACGAAAATAGTTCCTGACGTCACACCAGTAAATAATTTTGCTCTCGGTTTTAAACAGAAGACAGTTGGTATGAATTAAGTTTAAAGGGAGTAAAACCGCATGGGAGGTAGCGTTAAGGAATAGCATGAGAAGCGGTTTGTAGCAGCTCATCCTAGCTGATCAAGTTTTCTCTGGTGCAGTAGAGTTGATGTTCTCCGGTATCATACATGATCCGGCCCTTCTTCATACAGCTTTTCATCATCAAGTTGAAATTTTAAGATCCATTTCGCTCTGTCCGTTGACAGATGAGCCTTTATCATTATCTTGAACATGCAAAAATGTTCAATACATCTAATCTCTTTTGGCAGCTTATTCCATATGGAGCCATACCTAAGAAGATAGAAATTTCTCCCTAGGCTGGTCCTGAATTTAGGTAAATGGAATATACTTTCACTATCTCGCAGTTCATAACTGGTATTTTCCCGAAAGTGCAATTGATAGGTTCCAATATATGCTTTCCGCCACGCGAGTTTGTGGAGGAAGCACAGATTTAATTGCATTCTTCGTAACCACAGAGGTTCAAGATTCAACTGCTTGCACCTATCTCGATATGAAAGAGCGGTTGAACAGCCAAATATGCGCTTCGTAAGGGCGATTTATGCAAATGTACCGTGAAGAGATGGACAAGTTGAAATAGGCGTCATGCACCTTTTCAGCATGTTACCTTCTCACTGCGAATGAGGAATCACGTGAAATGAGTGTGTAGAAACAAACTGTCTAATGCAAAATGTATATGTATAGTAATCAAGCAAACAATTGTGCATCATGTTGGGTCAATAAGTAGGCGTGACATTTGCGGTCAAAGACGAAGTGCGTGAGAATCATCAATTCGCACCATTTTGAGGAAAAAGATGGCGTTTTAAAAAGATTATTATGTAGATGGTGGAAAAAACTTTGTATGAGAAACTAAAACATCTAAATGCTCTGTGACACTAAGAGAAACGAGGGCCTCTCTAGACAATCCATTGTAACCAGGAATAGATTTTATATACCATAAAATGAACGTTTTTTGGCAACTTGAGCTTTATCAATTCTTCTACCCCTACCCCTCAATTATCATCGGCCAAAGTGTGAATCCACATCCTAATTTACTCGGTTGAGTTAACGGCACATTTCATTGCTATTTTTCTTGGTTGCTCGTTGGTTGCATCGCCACCTCATCCGGTGCCTACATCTCAATAGATTGTGTTTGCCATCCTCTGTTGACACGCTGGTCTCCGATAGCAAAGGAAGCTATTGTTCCTTCTTTCTGCTCACTGGTGTCGTAAATCGTATCGGAATATCCTGTTGGGACTCATAACATATGTAAATGATCGCATACTATTCGGGCCTTTGATCACGAAAGTGTTACCAACAACTGTGTCACACACGCACGGTCCACGAGTTTGCCTGATCCCTGTGTAATGCACACGCTGTCACTGAATATCACGTATGTGGGTCTCATGTTCCTATTGAGTTTTTCGTTTCGTTGTGCTATTACTGAACTGCGGATTGTGAGTCCAGATCACAAGCGAGAAGCCTATTGCTTAGGCGCTACATTGGAACGGGAAAGTGAGTTCCAGGCGTGCGCGCACTAGAGCATGGACAGAGTACAGACACCGTCTCCAAATTGATCCACAATCTTGAACTGATGCGCATCATCCGTAACTGACGGCAATATGGTCAACTTGATTGCACGTCATGGTAGGTTGGTGGGTGCCAGGTGATTCGATGTGAACGTTTTTGCTAAAAACCGTTGCTGCTGACATGAAGGTTGTGATCAACACACAGTTGTGGAAAATGGTCTTTTATTATCTATTCCACATACATCGACTCAGAAACAGCATCCCAGACGTTGTTCCTAGTCCATCGATTACCCATTTGGGTATACATGTCACCAGCGGCAATTACAATATCAATATTTCTCTTCATACGGATAGCAGATAACAGCTGGCTAAAATAAAACATTGATAGCCTCAGATGCAGTTGTTGGAGGTATAAAGGGGGGCATAAAAATACATTAGACAGTCTTTATCAACTTCAGGAGAGGTTTGAAGACGGACCTATGCAGCTGTTCGCTAGCATCCAGTCGAGTAGATTGCCTTCAGCATCTATACTGATAACATTACCATCATTACAAAAACCTTAGGTTATTGACGCTTTATTGCCAGAGACCCAGAGATTGTGATCATTGTCAATAGATTCGGGACCAAATATCTGACATTTTATTCTAACGCTGCATGCGTGTTTCGGATACACAGCAAACACCAATACCAACAGAGGGAACATTGAGAGTTAGTGATGCTTGTTGGCCGATCTGATCCAGAGTGCGAACGTTAAACGAACCATTGTGATATGAGGCCCAAATTCATCATCTTTCTGGTGTTATTCTAGACAATTGGACTCAGTCGTAATGACGTATATTGTACGGACGACACAGTTCATGGGGCACCATTATTGAAGTGATACGCTTAGACACTATTTGGTGAGTTTTTACTCATATGCACTTGCATATTGTGTGACTCCTGTACGACTGTTGGCCATTCTAATGCCCACATTGTAATCCCTAGCTATCACAACTCAGTTCATGATACCCAATACTCCGATCACTATCGGAATGGGCTTATTTCTTGATGTGATGTTTCCTCTAAGTAGCTGACTTTACCGGAGTATAATGAATCATTGGAACAAGTGACCAAACTTCGCCGAACTCGTACACATTGTCAAGTGTACTGCAACAAACAGATTGCAACAATCCTCACTATGAACACAGGCTTCCATAATGCCCGCTGGTTCTTATTATGAGGATTGGTTTTTGGATTATCCGTTTCTCACAGCGAATAACTGATCGGTTGGATTTACGTTACACCAGTCCCCTTCGATATCATGGCAAAGGGATATTTCACATCGTAACTGGTAATATTACTCCGTTACATTTTCCTATCGAATGCGTCAAGAGTTCAGTCCGGTTCAAATGGTCGATCTTTAGCTATGCACCAGTGAGCAGTCCATCCAGTTTCTTTTGCTTACATCGTCTAACCAGTTTTCTTGGCCTACTATATCACCCTCATTCTATCCGTGTCCTGTGACTATATTGACAGTCACTGTGCAATCGATCCGCACTTGCCCTCCCACCATTTTTTTGCGAAATAACCTCCCTACCTTAAACAGCACTGTGCGGAGTAGACTTTGGTTCCTTCTGTGTACCACTCGTGGATTGCAATTACATGAATTGCAGATTCGCAATTTTCCACCCCCCCTCCTTACCCACTGATGCATGAGTATCCCTGCATCTGCAATTCAAACGTTTAATGCTCACATGAGCGCAACCGTTCACATAAAAAACAACAATATGCCGCTTATTTATTCGCGCTACCGTAGTTAGTTGAAGCATTGCCTTTTCAAATTATCCTCGTGTACTTTACCATCGATGCGTTTTTCGCTACTGATCGTTTTGCCATTGATTTTAAAGTGCAGACTCACAGGAACGTTTCTAGCCTGGTGTTTACTAACAGTCAGTCGTAAGTCATTTCTATGCATTTTAGCATACTGTTATAGAGCCATGTTTCTTCGATTTCTATTACACCGATTTTCGCGCATCTTGTAAATCTAGTCTTGCGTGTGGCTAAACCCATAGATTGCTCCGTTTCATCCAGTAATGCTTGCACCGCTAGTGTGATCTGAGACCAGTTTAACGGTGTGTTTGGTTTCTATGATGAAAGCGCACACGAAGGAACCGCACACGAAAATTGCAGGCAGCAAAAGGCGCACAGACATAAAAGCGGACATGAAGATTGCGCACATGTTATGAATCTGGTCTCATTGTCACAAATGCCCATATTATCTATTTGTGGCACTTACAATATCCAATTTTTGGCTAATGCTTTCAAGACTAGTGAATTGTGACAATTGTGGCGTTCACACCCACGGTGTTCGTTAGTTCAACCACTGGGAACGTACCGTACTGCGCAGTGTTGCGAAACCATCTACAGAACTATACAGACTAAGCATCACTCGCCTACTGCAGTTAGTCGAGGTTTCAACGAATCGGTGCCTCAAAACCCATTGTGTGTCAGCAGACCGAATTAATATTCTGCCTTCCCTCGCCATCCATTTAAGAGTTGCTGAAATCGAAGTCAGCTATCATCACCTGAGCCGAAGCCTCATAAGGCATGTCAGCAACGTGGGCCTAAAGACTTCCTTTGAAATCAATGTCAGCCGGAAACGCCAACTCAAGTATCTGGTTGCACTGACCATTGTCCCGGTCGTTGATATAAGTGAGGTGGTCGATGATTTTTGCACTACATTTTCAACTGAAGAATCCTGTAATACGCTGCTCACATACCTCTGCACGTACGGTTGGGAAACAATCCAGGGCAATATAGTATGCTTTACTTAATACTCACATTAGGAATTTTTGTCGCAAAAAATCCAGCTGCTGGACAGTCTTCTTGGTAGTGAGAAGGAGACATCAAGACTTCTATGGGTTATCGGAATGAACGTCATCCCAGAGCCGCTCCATACAACGTTGCATCCGGGGGGGGGGGGATAATTGGGCACGTCTTCAACACTTGGGCCGATCCTCTGACTGGGCTGCATTTTTCCGCTCCACACCTAACTCACCAGGACACAATGCATGAAGGTGTTTCAATCAAGCTAGACATAAGCGTGATTGTTAGTACTCTGGTATGCACTTCGTAGCAGACTACTTTTGGAGCTCTGGCTCAAGGCAGCGTCCTCCAAGCAACCAACAGACACGGCAAACTGAGTCGCACCTGGTAAGGAGACCAATTCAAATGGCATCACTCAGCCAGCCTGCGGAATTGGCAATCATACCCCATTCCTTAAGCACGCGATTGTTCAGGACACGAATTGTCGCCAGCATAAGATAGAAAAAACGATTAGTACCTGACCTCTCAACGGTTGGCGCAACCTCACCTCCAATTCACACGTCCCCGGCCCACTACTGATGTCAGAAGTATCGTACGCATGGGACCTCAACATTATGAAATGTGGTTCCGCGCACAAATTACCAAAGCCGAAGTCGCGATGAAGGGGATGCCCCTTACGCACAAATATGGTAAACGGAAATGGAATACTTATAAATTGTCAGTACAATCATTTCTTCACTTGAATTTGCTATTGCTAATCGGTAGGTATCGGTTTTGTTTGCGACCGCCTTTGTGACGATGTCGTCCGTTCATCTGAGAAGTCTCTTGATTCTGTGATTTTAAAAAAACTGACGCGCGACCAGTTTACTTGGTACCTGCCCAGGTAAGGGCGTAACCAGTTATCCCGTAACACCATAGATTTAATTTGAGTCAGAAGTGAGAGACGATATGAAGAGCTATCGAATGCTTACGATCGCTCGTGCAACCGCGATGCGTGCCGATACTCCCACAATCCTAGTACGCACGAATCACCAGTGACGTTTGAAAGTGTTACCACTTATGTACGCACAATGTACGAGTGCCTATTCATGCGCTGATCTGGACTGCATTTTCATCAATGAAATGCGCACGTGAAAAATTGCCCACTTAAACAATGCGAGAACGGGCTAATCACTCGAAAAAAGATTTCAAATTGAAAGAGGCGGAGCATAGCTTGAAATATAATGGTACAGGATTTTTTCCTACGAGTACAATTTTCCGTTGAGCGCCAATGGCTTAACGCTAGGTTTAACACCGGCAAGAACAACAAGGGTAATTATTGCAAATTAGCTAATCTATGCAAGTATTTAAACCGGTCTCCCGTTGATTCATCATCTCAAACACAAAAGCAACGGCAACTTTCAACGCATCTTATCTTTTCTTCCTCACCTCAAAGCGATCTACACGCACATTCACTAGTGTAAGTCTGTGGCATTCCAACTCCCTCTGTAGTCCATCAAACAAATGCCATAACGCTTGAATGACTGCAATGGAATAAGGAATTCAAAGCATTGTGAATTCCTCCGCAGCAACTGATGGTTTCGGATGACCTATCAAGAACGTCATTGTGATGGTTCCAAATTTGCCATGGGTACTGCAGTTCTCGGCCTACTGACCCTTCAATGTAAGTCGAGAAAAAATAATTGGGCACCGCATTATCTGATTTAGATTCATTTAGAAATGTGCTAGCAAGCTCATCAGAACTCCTCTCACTTCAGCGACTAGGACTAAGGAAAGTGCAGCCAGCGGCTTCAGCTGGCTATAGTTGAATTTTGACATCCATTTCAAGAGCACTCTTTAGGCCGACTTTGCAGACTTTTGTGATACTACTTCGGCGCAGGTGGAACTAGCATCCTTTACTTATTGCGCCGGGAAATGTGAATTTTTCAGCATTAATAGAAGTCTTCTCAAACTCGACTAACACCTTTGTTTTCAGATATTCGGTAACATTCGTTTCATTATTGCAAACATTCTTGTATAGTTCTGCAACAGGATGTAAAGGTAAGCGGGATAACTTTTGCCCACGTTGGCGTGCCACGTATACGGCAGATAAAACGTGTCGAGAACTTTATCAAAACTGTCGTCCCCATATATGGTGTCTGTGCACAACTCCAGTATTAGCTCTTTATCAGCTAACATGAGAATCCTCTCTGCATCATCCATACCTGAATCTTGTAGAATTAGTTCTGAGTACTGCTCAGGAATAGCGAAATTTGTGCTTGTTGGACAATGCAAATGACTGCTTTTTCGGTGACTTAGATGAGTTCTTGCAATGGATGATTGTTTGGGAAAGTGGACCAAAGCATCACTACTCAGTGCAGACAACACATTTCCTTCTAACGTTGCGAGGTGTAGCACTGACTGCCCTCATGTCCACTTTCATTTGGTTTCGTGCAACATTTGCGTTCGCTTTTTGAGAACGAGTTATGACGGCGCGCAGCCGGCTGTTGCAAGATGATGCCGTCGCGTGTCTTCTTCAGTGGGGGACACTTCACACCTCGGTTTTGCCTACATCTCTAAGTTACCACTCCTTCGATAGTATGGTAAGCAAGCTATTCCAACCCCAAATATGTCAAAACTAGGTTGCCCTTCTGATTTCTGAACTTGTTATAACGCTGGGCCCGCAATTGACCGGTTGATTCACCTGCTGCTAAATCTGTGCCCTTACGCGTGCTCCGTTTGACGCCTTGGCAAACCCGACCGGAAGGAAGACAGAAGAAGACTCAGCAGACCAGAGTTCTATTAGGGTAGAGAACGCTCATATTTATATGTCGGTGTCACCAGGCGGATTTGGCTCTAAGCCCACGCTTCACACCTACTTGTCCGCTCCATCCGTCCAGTTCACCGTGTTGCTCGGGCACTCCAGTCTTCGTCCGCCTATCCGGCGCCTGGCAACGCACGTGATGTCTGACGCGCGATTTCATCAGCATCCGGTCAGGTCTTGGCGACACGCCTGCTGTCGGATCATTATCACCTTTCGGCTGGGCCCTGGTAACACGCTCGCAGGGTCTTTCCGAAGCACGGTTGGTGACAAACGCGCGAACGTTGGCACTCCGCTTTCTCGCCCAACTGTCAGAACTGCTCCAAAGGTAACAGTGCAACAATCATAGTCCATCCTTCATTAAGCGCAGGCATCCTGTGGTTGTCTACATGCGGGACACAGTAACAAGCAGAACCGAGAACGGACGCTATCAGTCATGATTCACACCCGTTTAGACATGCATGCGGGGTCATAGTTGTCCATTCGTGCGGCTGTAATATTATTGCGAAGTTTACCATTTTGTGGGATCTTGTTACTAACTTTTCCCCCATCAATATGAGTCAACCTTTGTTTGTATTATTAAAGCCATTGGTAACATGTTTACGTTACGGGGTAAGGTGATTTATACGGTGATGGTTGGAATTGTTAAACTGCTAAGCAGGCATTTGTGAAGAGGAAAAATACAACTCGATCTTAAGATTGGACAAAGCGCTGGAGATGAGTCAAATAATCCCCCCACCGGATGCAACGTTGTATGAGCGGCTATGGTGTGACGTATATTCCGATACCGAGGTTAAGTCTTATTGGCTTGTAGTCATTGCCAGCAACATGTCCAGTAGATTGTTTTATGCGACAGGAATTCCTAATGTAAATATTAAGCAAAGTACGTCATATGTGACCAAGTTAACAGCTTGCGAAAATGTGTTCACTTTTAGTGCGCGCAATCTTCCCTGTCCGCTTTTATCTCTGTGCGCTTTTTGCCGTCTACAATTTTTTGGTGTACGGTCACTTCATTTGCGCTTTATTCTGGTCACCGTGTGCTTGAATAGTTACCTAACAAACTTGCTTTGTTGTTTCTATCAGACTAATTGAAGTTGCTGTCGCTATTATCTTGAAATTAAAGTGCCATTCTTATATCCCCATAGGAAGTACTCACTCGAATTCATTTGATCAAACTGTAAACTATCGGCTTGCATTTATGTCAACTGCGCTTCAGACCTGCATAGCTGATTTCAAACCCCTGCGCTTATAATCACTTAGACTTGTCTCTTGTATTTTCCAGTTCATATTTTCCCCTGATGTTACATTTTGCTCCAATCTGGGTCACTTCTTCAACGAACAACACATCCGTGTGTTCGAAGTCAATTTTAACCCAAGAAGCGACTCAGTATCTGCTTTGAATGCCGCAGATGGACTTCGCTTGTCGCTGCGTGTCATATTGCGAGCAAACCAGGAGGTCCTACCTTCGACACTCCCTGATTTTGATTGGTGCAGCCTATCGAGTGAGCAGACGACCGTTGATACAAGTCAGATGCCGCCGGTTGTGGATGATAATGCCTTGTTAAGGCATCTGATTTCGCTCCCAGCCAATGATCCGTCATTGCCGGCTTTTCTTTTCTGATCCCGCCCACAAGGTTGTTTTTAATTCCGTCACACACATACACACGTTCATCTGTCTGATTGATGATTTCTCATCGTTGCTGTTTTGGACATTCGTTTCAGTCACCTGTCAACGATGTTAAATTTTTTGTCACCACCGCCATCCCCGTCTCAGCTTGGTCACTGTATATTTCCGCATACCTCGTGTGGGACCTGTCTTTCACAAGAGACAACGGGACACTTCATCCTGTAAAAGACAGATTGCTAACATTACATTGTATGGTTAGGTTACTCGGATACACAACCGTTGCTCGTGTCCAATTTGATGAGCTTGTTGCCCCTTCCCTCGCCTTTTGGCTAGATTTTCTTTTCTATTCAAATTGCCCCACCAGTGTTCCGTTGAACCAAGTTCATTTTATTTAACCTTGAATTGCTGACTATGACATTTACACCTGCAACGGAGAACTCATGTGTTTCACCTAAATTGCTCGAGTTGCACTCACGTACTACCGCTTAGACTCGGGTTAACCGTTGTTCGCGCCGTTATTCACTCTTCTGACTCTTATGCCTTATTTTATTAGCTGTTTTGTGATGCAAATACGAAATATAGTGCGTTTTGCACTGATCTTCGAGCTGAATGATCACTTGGCAAACGTTTCGCTACCAGACTAGACAACATCGTCAATGCGGCTTTACGGGCCTGTTTCGCAGCGCCTCGTAAGCGACTTCGAGATCTAAGTGATTATTGTTCGAGTTTTGCTTTGAATACCAGGCTTCAAGAAACACATGCTTGCCGGCTTGTGGCTCGTCCAATGATTTTGACGTGCCCCAAGTCAAGCTGGTGTCCTTCGTCACCCAATTGCACGGACATCGAAGAGTTCTTATCATGACGGCGGATGGCTAGGCTATGTTCATGCAGCCATGTGCCATGCTCTCTTCATGTTTATCCTACGTAGTACTTGTCGCAGTCTCGGCAACATATTTTGTAGTTTGCTTAGTAGTACTTACGTTCGTCCTTGACTGGGTCAGCACAAGTGCTGTGGTCAAACATGGACATGCACTAACTTGTTTACGGCTCAGTTGTGTGGTGGTTCATCTGAGCTTCTCTTGAACAGTGGTCTTCTTCATCGTTCATTGAGTGGTTAGGATTCGCGGGACCGCAGCCAACTCTACTTCCGTCCAACTACTTTACTTACGGAAAACTGCGCAGCGGTCATGCGGTTCATTTGATTATTACTGGTATAACACTAATAAATTATTTCACCTCAAACCGAGGCAATCCCCTTATGGGCCTGGATTAGTGTGCACACTGATCAACTTGGCAACCCTTTGAAACCAATAGAGTCGTTATTCTACCTATTTTCGGGAGAACGGTATTCAACTTGCGTCGCTTTGTGTCTTATAACACAGTTACATGAGGTGAGAATGTGCGGCAGAATATACGGCAGTCGATCTACCGGAGTACTTGAACATCGAGATGTTCCTAATGGATTTCACGCAGGAAAAATGTTTATTTTTCGTAGTTTGTTGATCTGAAACCCGTGACGAGGTCTCAAGGACACAACTGACCACTGACGCAAATCGCCCCTACCAAGCTGGATTGCAGCGTTGAGGACGTGCGCAAATTTCTCACTTAGTCTTGGTGGTACCAAGCCTGCCGGGCTTGATGGGCTCCATCCGCTGATTCTCAAATCGCTATCGGCCATCATCTCTCCTTCAGTGACTGAGCTATTCAACAGGTCACTGTCCGCCGATTCATTGCCGAGCGACCGGAAATGCTCAGTGGTGAGCCTGATTCCGAAAGGTAGCGATCCGAGCAAAGTGGACAACTATCGGTCGATATGCCTGACCTCTGTCTTGGCTAAGACACTCAAGAAGATTGTGAAGCGTTGTCTTCTGCAGCATCTCGAGTCAATAAGCATATTGACGCCTGCGCAGCATGGTTTCATGAAAGGTCGGTCATGCATCACAAACCTGCTGCTCTCGAGGCACGAATGGTTGCAAGCGCTAAACCAAGGGAAGTCGGTTGACGTCATTTACATCGATTTTAGTAAAGCGTTTGACAAGTTGAACCATGATATCCTCCTACGGAAGCTGAAGATGTGCGGGGTTGGGAGCCCACTGCACCAGTGGATCAGTGACCTCTTTATTGATCGGACGTGGAGAGTACAGGTGGGCAATCACTTGACCGAGTGATATACCTCGACCAGTGGCGTCCCGCAGGGCACAGTTCTTGCGCCCATTTTGTTCCTGATCCACATCAATGATTTGCCTCAGCTTATCAGTTCACCTTGCCCGTTGTTTGCAGATGGCCTCAAGGTATGGAACGTAATTGCGACGCCCCAGGACTGCGATCTGCTTCAGCTTGACCTTGACCGCCTCTTCATGTGGTCAGCAAAGGTCAATCTTCCGGTCAATTCGGTATTCATGAGCCTGGGTAAGTGTGGTAATGGCTGAGTCTACGATCTGGCTGGCTACAGTTACACCCATTGCCATCCGTAAAAGTTCTCGGCCTACTCCCACGCTGCAATTTGAAATCCGTTGCAAACGTGAACAGATTTCACCAAAGCGCATGCTCTGGGCGCTCAGACGCCGCTTCTGCACTTGGAAGAGGTTGTCACTCGCCTCTTCTCTTCTATTATCAGACCAGGGCTAGAGTACAGCTCACCCGCTTTCTGTCCGCTCACCGAGGGCGGGGTGCGTAGAATTGAGCGGGTAAAGCATGTGGTCACAAGACTCATCCTCGGTTTACGAGGTGTGTTATATGAAAACCGGTGGCAAGGGACTATGGTTGTACACCCTTGTACTCGAGTGCGGGTTGACCACATTATGACGCGCCGGATATTCACTATGCACGTTAGCTAGAGGTGAGAAAGACAGCTACTGTGCCGCAATACATAGAAGAAAAAGGAGGTAAATGCAACAAGTTCAAGCCAGCTGAGCTACCGGTAACGGATGGGCATCGTTCCGATAAGCTACCAGCCGACTACTATGCAGCAAAAAAATTTACTATGCAAACTTATATAAGGCTAAATAGTGAAATCGTGGTTGGAGGGGGAGGTTAAGAGGGATGGGGTGGGACAAAGAAACTCACAGCACGAACGCCACTGAGGTCGGCTCCTAGCCATATCAGCAAGTGTATCCAACCAAACGTGTTCATCGTCTTTCGAACCCCAACCAGGGAGCCGAGACGCTCCAACCGAGGCCAGCTCAGAAGTGAGGGCCTTCATTCCTCTGGACCAAGTCATCGCTTGGCCACCCCTCCTCTTCTTCTATCCACAACCGTGGCGCGCAAACAACACACGTCGCGGGAGTCGGTGGACTGGCATGCGTAACACATGGCCGAGCCATCGGAACTTGGTACGTGAAATGACAGTGCTGAGCGGTTCATTTCCTTTTCCTGTGCCATGAACAAGGCGTCGAACACGCCCGTTGCTTACTCGGTGTTCCCACCAGATGTGAGCTAAATTGCGAAGGTACCGGTGGTCGAACATTACTAGCCTCTTTATGTTCGTTGATCTAAGGGGCCACCTTTCACAACCGTACATTAGGGTCGAATGTACCGGCTTGCAAACTAACACAAAGTTGACATCCATCAACGCACTTCTAACAATAAAAGCCGTATCTTGCATTTATAAAAACGTCAAAGGACTTCTAAGTAAGTTGGCCGAACTTAGAGAACTCCATGCTTCACAACCGCGGGACCTCGTCATGATTACAGAGACCTGGTTAAACCTTGAGATAACCGATTCTGAGATCAATTTTCATGGTATGTCGCTGCTTCGGACCGATAGAACCGGAAGGGGTGACGGTGTGATTCTTTATTACAATAAAAACCTCCGACGTGAAGTTATTGATCACCCGGAAATTCGAGCTCCTGATTCGATTCGGTGCCGCCTATGGTTGCGAAACAAGTACACGTCTACTGTCCGGCATTTACCACGCGCCAAAACCAACGTCGGAAATGGACTGCAAACTAAACCACGTCTTTCAGTTTGCTTTGAACAAGTCCTGCACCCAAATTCTTATCGCTGGAGACTTTAACGTGCACGACATAGAAACGCCAGCAACCGACGGTACGCAGTTTAAAGGCTGCTTGCAAGAGCTAATTGCTAGCCACCCTCTGTACAACCACGTAACCTCTCCCACCAGATTTCGAACTGCTAACAAGCCGTCGATACTGGATCTTGTGCTAACTAACGAAGAATGGAGGATGATAAAGTGCATACTGTCACGCACCATAATGAGTTATCTAAGCTTGTTAAGGATACATCTTGGACTTTCTTAACCGAATGCCCCCCAGATGTTGCCTGGGAAATCTTTACAATTGCCTTTAGCATACTGGTAGCGCACACGTCGGAACAGAAGTCCTTCCAGCCCCAAAACAATCATAAGTCATTTCTGAGGAGCAGAACACATAAATGTATGTCTCGGAGGGATTTGGCATGGTAAGATCACAAGGACTGCTCGAATGCCGAAACCTGGACTGCATGCGTGATACATCGTAACTTCTGTGTGAAACTGATCCGCGAAGACAAGGTCACGCATAAGCAGGAGTTAATGAAGAGATTCTGCACTAACCGCAAACTCCTGTACAGACACGTTAACGGCCTTCAAAAAGTGAAGCGGAAGGTTCCAGCGCTAGTCACAGCTGATGGGTACACGCGATCAGCGATGGAAACAGCTGATCCTATACGGCTTCATTACTCCCAAACTTTCCAGCAGGTAACGAGCCCAAATATTCTCATTTCTAATACTCCACCATCGGGTTTAGACAATATCAACTTCACTGCGGAAGCTGTGTTGAAGAAGTTGTTATCCTTGCGTATCCACAGCTCTCCTGGAGTCGACAACATCCGACCAAAGGCTCTGCAGGCGGTAGCTAGTGCTTTAGCAGAACCACTGGCTGTTTTCTATCAGCGATGTCTAGAAGCGAACCATATTTCACCAGTATGGAAGCTAGGGGTCATCACTCCTAACCATAAAGGAGGTAGCCGCACTAAACCTGCCAACTGCCGTCCAATATTACCACTTCCTGTATAATCCAAATTGATGGTATCAATCATCACCGATGCAGTATCTGGAAAGCCGCACTTTAGTAGCCGCAGAGCAACATGGCTTTCGTCAAAAGCGTTCATGTAATACTAACCTATTAATTGTACGTAATAGCTGGACTGAAGCTGTTGATGATGGAGCAGGAGTCTATGTCATCTATCTGTATTTCTCAAAAACGTTTGATCGCTTAGACCATCGGAACTACGGCACTGGCGACCCAATCCTGAGTTGGATTAGCAATTTTCTACACGAATGACGGCTAGCGGTGAGAGTCCGAGAATCATTGTCCGATGCAATCAACGTGGTGTGTGGTGTACCACAAGGCTCGGTGCTTGGAGCTCGTCTATTCTTGGTGTTCATTAACGATTTGGCGAGATCAATTGCTTCCGATTTCCTATTTTTCGCGGATGATATCAAGATATGGCGAAGGATCAGAGCACCGGACGACCACGAACGGCTCCAGTGCGATCTTAACTCAGTGTCGAACTGGTCAGTTCAAAACGCCCTACCATTCAACATAGACAAATGTCGCGTTGCACGATTACGCCATAAACCTAACTACACATATTTGCTTGGGGCAAACAGATTGCAGACCAGCTCCCAGGAACGCGACCTTGGTGTGCTTGTACAGAGAGATCTCAACTGTTCAAAACAGGCTGAGGTAGCTGCGAAAAGAGGCAACCAGCACGTCGGCATGCTGCGAAGCGCATTCGGGAGGTTTGGCCCATCATTCTTCCCAATGATGCACAATTCCTGATTGCGCCCGCATGTTGAATACGCTATCCAAGCTTGGCAACCTTGGTTGAAGCGCGACCTAGAGACACCACAACGAAGAACAACAGAGAATGTAGAGGGCCTGAGTTATCACTCTTACCACTGAGGGCTGAAGTTGTTGGGAATTTTCAGCGGACTCTACTGAAGGCTGCGCTGCGACCTCATATTAGCGTGTCAGATATTCAGTGACTCCAACCATGTATGCCGCCATTTGCTGAAACTTAGTCACAACACGCAGCTCAGGGGTAACTGCTTAAAGTTGAAGGAACAATATAGCCGTCTAGAGTGTCGACGGAATTACTTTTCCTTTCGGGTTTGCCAACCCTGGAACGCACTCACATACTCAGTTGTATCCTCCTTTACCTTGGACGTTCTCAAAAAATGGTTAGATGTTGTTCTTAGCTCCCAACATTTATCTAAACTTTTCTATTGTGCATTACGCCAAGAATGCTTTTCAGCAGGATTTATGTATCAAATGGACCCAAGTGCGCGACCATATGTTACTTTTCTCACGCTTTACATCAACGACCACTGCATCCCGGAGTATTTCTGAACGTTCACGCTCGATTTTGTTTTAATTTTACACTGATGTTATTTATCAAAGTATTCATCTCGGCAGACGTTTGCTAGATGACCCACATATTTTGATTTCATCGTATTCACCCCAACCATCCTACGGGACGTGTCAAGCACTTGCTTTTATCCTGTGATAAATAATTGTTCATTGCACACACTACCCTTCAGTGCGAGAGTGATGTCGCGTCGGCGCCATAAGTGGCGAAGGTTAGCAAAAGCGACTCGAGGTTTTGCTATACCGTTCGTGATCTCATCTTCAATCGCACGGTCACTGATACAACTTCCCAGGTAGTTGAATTTCTGAACGACTTCTAGCTGATCCCCACCAAGGGTCAGCGCAAGAGACGGTCCAAACCAAGCTTGGAGGAACGCTTTGCACTTCGATGGTGCGAAGCAAAGTTCGAAGTGACGGACAGCCAGTGCTAATCTGCCCAGTGCCTCTTGGCACATTTGTGTGCTGTCACAGCATACTCCAACTCGAGAAGTCGTTCTCCTGAGAGCAGATCCACACCTTCTAAGTCATGTCCTGTGAACGCGATTTCCATGACTTCGTCAATGGCAAAGTTGAAGAGGAAAGGTGACAGCGGGCATCCTTGTCTCACACTGCTGGAGATATTGAAGTGCGGCGACAGCTTGCCGTAAACCCTTACTCTGCTTGAGCTACGCGCGTATAATGATCAGATAATGTTTACAAATTTCTCAGGTACACCTTTCCTGAGTAGACAGTCCCAAAGTGCACGTCTATCCACCTAATGGAATGCACCTTTGATATCGCGGAACACGACAACGGGTGGACCGCCAATATATGTGACGTTGCTCCAACAACTGACGCAAAGTGACGATGTGGTCAATGCAGCCAAGACCTCGACGAAACCCGGCTTGCTCTTCACGAATATGGCTTTCGCCAGTGCCAGTACGTCTGTGAAGGATGAGAGAGGCAAGCAATTTGGAGGCGATGGAGATCAGACTGATTTCTCTATGGTTGCCGCATTCCAATCGTGAGCCACTCTGTTCCAACAGTTTCACTAGTAACTCGTGTAAATCATCCAAAAGAGCAGTTCCCCCGAATTTGCAGAGGGCTGGAAGTAGATCATCTGGTCCCGCGTCTTTATTTAACTTCAACAGTCCGATCTCACGTTCGACTTCTGAACGAGAGGGTGGATCCAAAGGGACAGCTCAGTGAGCTTGGCGATCAGTGGCCAGAGAGAAATGTAACAATTTCGACCGATTAAATTGCCTTTCAAAGTGCCCAATCCAAAGCGCCAAGCGTTTTGAAAGTTGTCGATAGACTGTCCACTCTCATCACGTATAGTTTCACTAACAGCAGGTCTTCTGATGCCCGTTTCCTGTATCAGCCGGAATAAATTACGATGGTTACCAAGGACAACAGCCATTTCCATCTCTGATGCACGATGAGACCACCTTCATTCGCGGTCTCTCTTCAGGCTAGCACGGAATTTTGCCTGGAGCTCTTTGCGAGTTTCATTGTGTTCGTTTCCAGTCGGAATATGCCGGGGATCATCGATAATTTCCAGAGACTGCGAAGAGACCCAATGTCCATGTTGACGATTAGACTTATCACATGAGGATTTTCCTGTTGCTACTAAGATCTAGTGAATATGAGACTAGTGAGCTACGCTTTCATCCAGTGAGCGCTTACTCAACTCGCATGACAGCGTATTTTGATAGACATTCAGAACAGCTGGCGTCGCCAGCGCCGGATATTACGTTTGGGGGATTACTCCATGTTGAGGCCACTGCTACATCTACGTACTCCAAACAGCACACGAGTACCCCAGCACAAGTTTGTCGTACAGGATTTAAAGCAATTCGCTCACCAACTCTGCTTCGATCGGAGGGTGATGAATAGTTGGACCAATTTGCCTGAAGACATAATCAAAGCAAAATCGGTGTCAGAATTTAAGAAACTCCTGGACTCGCACATTGCCGACTTGAGATTTCGAGAATTATCACCATAATGATAGGTAGATTTGCTTGAAAATATTAGACGCAGCTACGCAGGTGTCTCTACTCGTTGCATGCTCTCAGTATTTCCTTGCATTAGTCATCTTGTGGTGTGTTACATAGGCCACAACATTTCCATCGTCTACCAGGTCAAGCAGAAATGCAGCCAGGGCCAAACCGTTACACAGCGTGTGATACCACTACATGCGTCTTCAGTTCCAAACTCGTCATCGTCCAATAAAATGAACACGGTCCTACATATTGCACGCTAAGTGTGCACATTCCTCTATTAAAGTTTTCGTTTGGTCGTGTTCGACGTATAGATTCCTACTCTTCAACTGTCGACTGCCACAGCGGTGTTCGTTCAATTTCCATTTACGATGTTACCGACTCTCAGCACACCGCTATCTTGCGCGCGTGATTATGCTTGAAGTTGCTGTTTGCGGTGTAGAAATCATTAACCTTTCTCTGTTACGGGGAACGCCATTTGCCAACATACCAAAAACCTACTCTGAACCGATGGCTTTCAGTAATGATAATAATAATAATAGTAATAATGTATATTTCTCGTGGTACCGAGAAACCGTACCCGCAAGGGGACATGTGCAACATTCTCACGCATGCTGGATTGTCAACGGCTGAGATTTATACCGAGGTACAGTAGGGATTTTTTACAAAAATGTCTATTTGGGACTGACTATCGTCTCTTACCAGTTCACGGGTATTCTCAGTTGTTTGGTTCCGATGCAGATATAGGTACCATGGCTAACTCCGGTTCTTGAATGGGGACGAAACACTCGAGGCCATCGGCCAAAATCAAACAAGCAATACACAGTCTTGCATAATAGACTATAGTAGTCGGGGGCAAGTTATTTGTGAGCAGCAGAGACCCAAATGAGAAAGGAAGGATAAGGCTAGGATTAAGTCATCAACGTAGCTCCATATGAGTCGTCAAAGCTTCAGCTGCGTTAGTCGAGTAATGCAGGGGGTATGCACACAGGTGGGAGTTAGGGCAAAGTAGGGTGCCTAAACTTCTCTACTTCTAGATCTCTTATTGACCTGACCGATCAAGATGTATTGTGCTACAGAATGGCTGAGAAATGAGCTTGGCTCAGTGGCTTTCCTAGCAGCCTTCACTTGCAGGTGGAGATTTATGGCTTGTTTGTCGAAAAAGGTAATGTTGATGTGGGAGGGTTCAGGCTTCTGTTTTCAAAACGCACTGTAGGTTGCAAATTGTCAGGTTGGCATAGCCGGGCAAACTGTCCAATGTGTCGTAGACTGAATGCGAGTTATGGTGTATACAGTTTGCATTTTCTTTCCAGACTAAGGGATGCTGTTTGATTGGCTTCACCGAGTAGATGTAATGATAATTATAATGTGAGAAAAAATACAATGATTCGGTTGGCATCGCTTTCTAGAACGCATTTTCAAATGCGAAGTGCCAGGTTGGCATGACAGAGCAGAATATCGAAAACTTACGGAGTATGTGGGAAGTGAGAGACACATGGTTACTTTTCTTTCTTCACCTAGAAGTAGGACTTCAAGCTTGACACTTTCGAGTAGAACAGGTGTGTTTGGATCTGGTGAAGCTACATCATTTCTCATATAGTGTTTGGGACAGATGCAATTTGCAGATATGTGGATACTTGAAAACCGAATGTTTTCGTTGTTATTCTGCCTAGTGAGAAAAACCTCGAAATTCCTTTTATTTTCGGATAGTCTCCCATTTGCTCGCACATGTAACGGTAACTCGTTCCATAAATGAGCAATGCAAAGTTGGAAGGGATTTTCGTTTCACATTTCTGAGTATCCCCTATTTTTTGTGGGGTAGGTAGGGGAATTTTGGAAGGTGAGGACTGTTCTGGTAGTGTATACTCAGCAGTATATCATATTGTAAAAATGAACGCGCTTATTTATCAATCGTCGCAGCCACAGAGGGTCTAATATAAGGCGGCGACAGCGGTCTTCATAGCTCATAACGGAAGCGGTCAATGAGATCGCGTAACGACACTGGCTAGGGCAATATTAGTGGCGTCGTTACATGGGGCAGCTTGAGGCCATGCTAGCTGTAGAGCCTGACCGGTCAATTCACTTCATTTATTCATCGTATTTAAATACCCTGTGCTAGTTTTATTCCTATTTTTGTGGTGTATTGGCCTGATGCGAACCACCGAGAACAAGCTTGTTCGCCTAGCCGTCTTTTGCTTCTGATGTTCGAAATAGTTGAAGGAGGTAGATTATGTTACCCTTCTTATTCCTACTGAAGTGGAGTTCGGCATGTTTGTATCAGCATGGGTGATGGAGCCATCAGGTATGCAGCATCGTTACCCAGGCAATTGCGATTTTTCAGCGGAAAATTTCTTGAACCAAGTTTTACCACGAATTCAGCGCGGATAAATCTTCATATCTATTCCTGAGGCCCAATTCGGGACAATCAGGTGGAAATGAGTAAACAAGTTTAATATCATCCGCAAATAGATATGCATGTCTGTCACATATATCATTCATATGATTAAAAAGAATGCTGGTCTAAGCACACCACTTGTAACTCCTTGTGGAGAGGAGAGGTACAGGCCGATTTTGACTTTTGTATCCGATCTTCTTACTAGGATTTGAACCAATTTAGCAATGGCTTGCAGATTCCGTACGAGTGCAGGACGGACAGCAGTAGTTTGTGTGCCACTCGGTAGAAGTCCTTTTGGATGAATAGCGGAATGACGATAACTGCCATGCCACTGACAACAACTGATATTACATGGTCAAAGAATACTAGTTGATATGGTACGCTGGATCGCTTCGTAAGAAAGCCGCGTTGCATACTGTTTATCAGGTCTAATCTTGTCAGTTATTAAACAAAACCATTCTTAACTGTTCACTCCAGAATCTTAGAAGCGGCCGCAGTATGACTAATTGGGCGATAACTTGTCACTGCAGTTCGTGAGCCATATTTGGTGCTATTATCTACTTTTTCCACTGTGGAGGGAAGCCTCCGCTATTTGGAGATAGTATAAATACACTTAGCATCGGTAAAGCCATGTTTGTACCTCCAAACTTGATAACAGCTGGGGGAATGCCATCGGACCCCGTCTGAAATAATGGTTGTATAGAAAGTATATTCTTTTGAACATCATTCAAGCTTACGGGGATATTTGACAGGGTTTCACTTGTCTTACCTTTTAGAAGAGGAAGGGATATGTTGATATTAGTATTGAAGGAGGTTGCATAATAAGAGTTTAGTGCCCCACACATTTGACTAACGTCATTTGTTGTGCCATCTTCTGGAGTCAGGCTTTGATTTTCATGGTAGTGTTTTGCATCCCTCTTCTTAAGAAGCTTTACCAGTGATTGTACTTTTTGTGGATTCTTAAACATTTTATTTTTCGGTGATTTTTCCTTGCTGTGTCTGATGTTCTAGCTTCAGTAGAGTCTGGTGCATTTACATTTCTGTTGCAAAGTTATTATTTTCACGATCTTGTGACCGACGTTTCTTTACTCTGGTAGTAGGTTTGATACAGCACTTGTATCGACTGTCACTGTTATTGGTGTTTCTCCACAGCGTGGATGTTAGGTCAGTACAGATAGTAAGATTGTGTAAATTCATTTGTGACTAGGGTTGGTTAATGGGTTAAGAAGGATGTCCCCCAGTTCAGTGCACTGATCAGGCTGTTGAAAGTGATCCAGTCTATGAAGTGGATACGACAAACAGGCTTGTTAGTCACTCTCATTTTGTTTGCTATTTTGACATTCATGCAGCAGAGCACAGTACTGTGGTCGCAGACCATTAGTTGGTTGTTAGTGGTTACAAAATCTGACGGATTCCCCATGGTGTAAATCAGATCTAAGGTGTTGGCTTTTCTTGCGGTTTCTTTAGCACTTCGAGTCCAACCATTGCTTTGAATGCATTATTTCCACGAGGCCCTCGGACGTTGTTGGTGAGGGCGTCGTCCACTCAATATGTGGCAGGTTGAAATCTCCACTTGGAAACTTATGTTTGTAGAAAGTATTTGAAGCAGCGTTAATAGTCTCAACTAGCTTCACTTTGGTGACTGGTAGCCCTACATCTATAAATACAATCCCGTGGAAGATCCCCGGAGACGATTGCTAACCATAATAAATATTCTAGGTCAGGGGTCACCAAACTTTTTTACGGGGAGCCTGATAACTGACACAATGGTTAGTGTAGACCGCATAATCATCACGCAAGTATTTGCGCGTCATAAATTCTGGAAAAATAGGCAAACAAAACGTGACACTCGGAGTCTGCTTTTCTTAGTAATCTCAGTGAAGGCTGAAATACTGGTGACTAGAATAAGAAAACGAAATTGAATTGCAAACACCATAAAAGTACTATAGAAACGCCGGCATAACAGAAGAATAGCGGTCATTGGTGGAACTACGGATCACCAGATGTATCTGTAAAGTTCATTGATACCTTTGCTAATATACAATCTAAAGATGCTTGCAATATATATATATATATATATATATCAACAATAATATTGATTTCGGTTGTTGATAACCGAAGACAGTTGGTCGGCGTGCATGGCGCGATCTGATCACGAAGGCAATTGTTAAGGTGCAGGAGAAAGTGCTCGTGCATACGGCGAAAAAGTGGCGGTTGCGGAAGCGGCAGGCTCCGATGGAGTGTACTCCATCGACATCGAGCGCATAGTGTTGTAGCACATGCGGTCGCGAGTGCCAGGCAGGTCTAGTGAGCCACGAACGAGGCCACTCGGGACCAGTATCTAAACGACGACGGATGCCGCTGTGAACGGCGCAGCGTTGGTAGGTACGCAACATGCGCTTCCATTCGATTTACTAACCAGTTCTGGGTCTCTTTATTTCTGGTGGTTGGTTCTACCTTGTCATACTGCTTGTTTTTTTTACCTCGTTTTAATGTCTACCTGTATGGTCTTCTGGTAACTTGCACACGCTGCTTAATCTGTTGGTTAACTTCGTCAACTTTTTCGCATTTGTGGATTTAAAAAAATCTTTATCTGACACCTTGTACCTATCGTGGATTTGTTGATAACCAGTTTATTTCATGTGCTCATTTAGCGAAGGGTGATGGCACATCCATATGGTTTAATCGATATTTCATTTGATATTGTCCTTTCAAGGGATTGGCTGTTGCTTGACATTCCGGTGGGGTTGCGTTCGGTGTGCATGTTGACAAGGGACCTATCTGTCCATTACCCACTACCTCGTCCATACTGGCTCCAGGAGACAGTGGGTCGTTGCTGGAGGGGACGGGGTGCACGGTGCTTGTGGCCGTGTTAGGATCAAAGAGTGGTTCCATGCAGTCAGTGTGGAGCGGACTACGATCCAGCCACCGCATTATGTGCGCTTGATTCCCCAAATACAGTGTGCTTGTGTTGGCCTGTGAAGGAGTGTGGGCCGGCTCCGTTGATGAAACGTGGCTCCCATCCACATGCCTCCCGGTCTTATTCCTTCGGGTTTACACTGGATATGGGGTGTGTGGATTGAGCTGTGTGTGACGCAGCGCAAGCCATCCATAACCTCTCCGTAGGCGCAGGCATCCTGCGGCTGTACCCGTTGCGGCCACAGTGATAGGCAAATCCGAACCTGATGCCACCAACCATGTATCAACAAACATTGATCGGACTGGGTATCGGTGGTACCTCCAGACATTTAGCAAAACCTTAATGAATCGAAGTGGGGCAGATACAAAGTAAATAAAAAATAAAATATCTTTCCGATAACTCTCCTCGGAATTTACTTGATGACGATTCCATGCTGCAGGTACCAGATAGTTTTGCTTATTGATTAAAATGCTTAATACCATCGACAACCAATTGATAAATCACGCGGTCACTGAAGATAGCAGGTTGTATACAGGGACAAATCACCCTCACATTCAAGGATTAACTGAGCCACAACTCACAGGTCACACAACGGAATTAGTAGACCACGGTGAAAGTAAGGGCCGTCCAAATTGCTTTTGTACGCACAACCGGTGGAGGATATAGATAGCTTCCAAAATAGTTAAACGTTTCCGGAATCCGCACGAGAAACATTTAGGAATAGAGTAGATGTCCCTGTAGTAGTTGTTCGAGCCTGAGTGACCGTTCTCTGAGAGGCGCGACATGATGAAACTATTAAGAGACCTCGCTTAACCTCTGTAAAAACCACTTCGGAATGTGTTCACCAGTTCTATGGGATAGGCGCTTCGTAGCACAACCCACAGGAGCACAAGTATTGATAAATGCGCGTTGATTGAGTCAACGTACACAGGTTATCTTCTGAAGATTTTACGAGTAAATGCTTGTCATAACGTACTATGCGTATGCGAGCCACGAAATGCGTCTTTTCGACAGCTTCTTTCAGACGTTTGGACAGGCCATCAGCCGTCCTGTCGCATTTGGAAAGAGCAGTATGAGTTTTTCTTTGGACACACCTATCCTCTGTAGTTTTGTTTTACGTTCTTTTAAACGTTTGAGTTTAAATTTATCCGGATGCTTATTAGATCTTATATCGTCTCTCTGCAATCCCTCAGCGATGACTTCCGGTATGCAAATTATGCGTGCCCGGAAGACAAGATTGCGGACTATATACAGTTTGTACTGTAGTGGTACCGCACTGTAGAAGTTGGCGTACTGCTCAGTTCAAGCTTGTTTTCCATACAACTTTCTGCTGCGTGATCCGCTGGAGTTTCTGATAAAATCAGGCTCCAGAAACGGTTGTGGGTTTCCGGACTCGTGCTCACAGGTGCATTGCGGATTCTAACGCACGCTCTCAAAAATTTTCAAAGCTTCACATCCTACCCTTGTGATTTGCAGAGTACAAAGTTGTCATCCGCATTATGTATGTACATCTCGACTTCACTGATTTGTGGTTCGGTGACCTATGCTCCAATTTAGCCATAAAGGTATCTGCCAGAAGGGGGTCCCAATCGTCATCCATGACAATTTCATCCATTTGACGATACATCTTCCCGTTGGAGGTGAACTTCACATTTTAGGTGCATCTGAGTAGGACTTTCTTCAGAAGCTTTTCCGGGAAATTAATAGGTACCTTCAGTTGTCTTACTAGTTTTGCAAACATATTCCACTGTTTCCAATAACGGAATATTCGTAGACAATGACTGAGTGTCTAATGATGACATCCATTTATTCTTAAGGTTAACTTCCTTTATATACTCAATTAACTCGAAAGTGTCTTTCAGGTAGTAAGTGCAGACATTTTCACGCAGCGGTTCTAATTTCTCCACGATACATTGAGCTATGGAATATTATAGAGAACTAAGCATGTCCAAGATGGGACGCATTGGAGCGCCTTCCTTGTGAACTTTAGGGAGGCCGTACACCCGCGTTAGATGTCCGTCTGAAGGTCTCGAAGTTTGTCCTTCCAGATCAATTCCCCACTAACAATACCTAGCAAATATCTAAGGTGAAACATGCATAAACTATCGGTATCCTACTAAGCGGCGTTTCATATGGCACATGCTTCAATGGAGCTGACTAACGGAAAATTGAAGCACAAAGGTGTGAGACAAGCAGAAACACGAGAGGATGCACAGATGAATGAGTTTCATTCGTGATCACTCACATCAATGTTCCAACAATGTGGGGTTACAAATAGCCCGGTACTATGGTGTCACCAGTAACAAATATGAGATGGCTCACACTAGTGTTTAAACTGTGTAAGGTCACAGTCAGCACGACATGCAGTATCGAATGTAAATTGTATTACAACATCTCGTGGTCCACACGCTTTAACTAAGCAAACTCGGGTAAAGTCGACGGGTCGGATCTGATTCGCAGGCCGTAATTTATTGACCTCTGTTCTAAGTCATTGGGAGCCATTTGATCGACGGGGATCATTGTGATATCGTTTTGAATATAGTTAGGCCATCCGCTTGCGCTTTTACTCAGACGGTCTTTACGAAACAGCAGATGGCCAGGAACACTAAGCTGATAGTCGCTTATGTCTATTGCACTATGTTACAGTAATATAAACAAAATGGGGGGCTTTATGAAAGACGAAAATCGTAAGTGCATGCCATTTGGGCAAGGGAGATAATGTTTATAACAACAGTATCGACGGGATATATGGAATTAGAAGATGCGGGAAGAATTAAGTGAAACTGTTTGCTTGCATTGTTACGAGTAGCGTGCCACAATAAGGCATTCGTGGTTTGGAAGTCCCTTTATTGTATTGGGTTTAATGCAGTAGTTGTTCTAGTAAATAACTCATTGATTGATTTGTCAAGCCTATTGATGAAAATCCCGCTGGTAGGGAGTAATGTTGGGGAATATGGCAACCTAACAAAGGATTTTGTGATAGCTCCATAGAAGGGTGGCTGTGGGATACAGGCTAGTAGCTAAGGGATGTTATTTTGTTCAGTAAGCACGGTCCCAGGATTTTCCATATTTCTACCGTTGGGTGCGATATCATTTGTGTTAGTGTGCTGCACATTTTTATTTGTGGAGAGCTGTGGGTGTTAGTAGGTTGAGAAGTGGGCATATAATTTTATGACAATCATTTCTTGTCTGTATTCGTTTCGTTACTGTTTGCTTTTTGACATTTGTTTAAACACATCAATTCTTTGGCATGATTGACCGACCCACGTCGTTCGAAATGCATGTCAGCTCAGGGGTCTCTTCCCGCTAATGCCATTTCCTTGAACTCGCCTGACTAGTTCTTACGTTTACCACTTCTTATTCACCTGTATTATTCACTGTCTTCTACGCAGGTGATTGACTCCAACATGTTTTAGTAGGCTGGCTTCAACTACTGCTGCACCCTATTTTACTGAGTAGATTACTCGTGTAAAAGAACTCGATCCTGGCTCATCTTGTGTTCTTCTTGCGGTCGTGGGTGTGTGAACAGTCGCCTGGCGACATAACAGTGGGATAGGAGTATGGCCAGTCGGTTTTCTTACACTGATTCTCTTCTAATGGCCTGATTGTTACGATGCTCCTAATCGGTGTGAACGATACGATCGTTATGGACAACACGTACCACGTGAAACTTGTACCCCGTGAAAGACGAAACGCTCTTTATGAGTACTTGCGAATGAGACGGAACAAACTACTCGCACAGTCACCGCTTGCCACTCATGCACCCAAACCCAAGAGGAGAGAAGAAATGATTGCACTTCTGCAGATCACTTTTACGATTAAACGGATAGGGTCCACATGGTCGTGCAGCCCCGAGACTGGCGACATGGTTTGCCGAGACAAATCAAGGAAAAGGCATGGAAAAGTGCCAGTAAATGTGGGCGTGTATGTGACAAGAGAATTCACATGTAATGTGTTGGCGTGTTAGAGGTGAGTGTGGATGTGTCTAGATCCTGAACGATTTCTGTATTTGGACTTGCTCGACCTTTTTGGGATAGATGCTCCTTATAACAGATCCTACGGTCCGATTCACGGTCGCTGGTTGATTATATATATATATATATATACACATATATATATATATATATATATATATATATATATATATGATTTGTGCCCCATGCTGAGGCTGATGTTGCATTCTTGATGCTTCTTCACCGCAGTTGGGCTAAACCAACTTACACTTAAACTAGGTCCTTTTAAGCTGGCGAAATTTCATTCCACTTTATTTGGTTTGCTCTGCTTACCTGAATACTCTTCTATTTACTGGCCACGTTGCTTACATTAATTGCACTTATCTTCGGTAACTTTGTTGCGTTTTGTAGCATTTTTAACAAACTTTTGGACATTTTTTCCTTATCGTGGATTTAGTGCTAACCAACTTACTTCATGTGCTAATTTGACGAAGAGTTATGCCACCGTATCTGTATGCATTATTGGATTTGTTTTATTTCATCTTGTCGTTCCAGTTTATTGGCTGTTGCTTGATATCCCCGGTGTGGCTGCGCTTGATGTGCATGTTGACAAGGTGCCTACCTGTCTATTACCCACTACCTCGTCCATATTGGCTCCAGGAGACAGTTGGTCGTTGCTGGAGGGGACGGGGTGCACGGTCCTTGTGGCCGTGTTAGGCTCGAAGAGTGGTTCCATGCACTCAGCGTGGAGCGGACTACGGTCCAGCCGCCGCCTTGTGTGCGCTTGATTTCCCAAATACAACGTGCTTGTGTTTGCCTGTGAAGGAGTGTGGGCCGGCTCCGTTGATGAAACGTGGCTCCCATCCACATGCCTCCCGGTCTTATTCCTTCGGGTTTACACTGGATATGGGGTGTGTGGTTGGAGCTGTGGGTGGTGCAGCGCAAGCCACCCATGGTCCCTGTGTAGGCGCAGGCGTCCTGTGGCTGACCACAGTGACAGGCAAATCCGAAACCGGATGCAGCCAACTATATATATGATTTGGCGGCGTCCGTATCCGGATTTGCCTGTCACTGTGACCTCCATGGGGACAGTCACAGGACGGCTGCGCCTACAGAGGGCCATGGATGGCTTGCGCTGCACCACCCACAGTTCCACCAGCACACTCCATATCCGGTGTAAACCCGAAGGAATAAAACCGGGAGGCATGTGGATGGGAGCCCCGTTTCATCAACGGAGCCGGCCCACACTCCTTCAACAAGCAGAACAGAAGCATTCCGGCCCAATTGGGAAATCATGCACACTAGACGTACACATGGCGGTGACTGGACCGTAGCCCGTTCCACACAGGATGGAACCACTCTTTGAGCCTAGCCCCTTCACGAGGACGGTGTACTCCGTCCCCTCCGGCGACGACCAACTGTCTCCTGGAACCAGTATGGACGAGGTAGTGGGTAATAGACAGGTAGTCACCTTGTCAACATTCACATCAAGCGCATCCACACCGAACAGCTCAAAAAACATCTACTTCTGAAATGCAAGATTACTCAGCACTCAAGCAAACGTACCACATACGCCGCCTTATTGGCCTGCATTAGTAAATCGAATGGGAGCGTACTCATCATGCTTCTATTCCGCGTGCACTAGTACCTTCTACTGCACCTGAGCAACCGCCGTTATAAGCAGTCCACTGAGTTCACATCGATCGAATTTACCTTGACTTCGCAACGCCTGCAAACCACATGTGTTTGTCATAAACTCACCTTCTTCATGTTCTGGTAATGTTATTTTCGGTTTGCTCGAGTGCCGTTTCCCTGCACTAAGTTAGCCGTACAAAAGCGGCATGAGTATCCACGTCGAATTCATTCGGTTTACATATATACATAGATTGGCGTCATCTGTGTCCAATGGCAGTTCAAATGCGACATATGTACATGCGTTTCTCCAAACTGAAGTTTGAGCTGTCCCAAACTGGATAGAGACACATTAGACATCATCATCAATGGTACGACAAACTGTATGGGTTTCGTTTGGAGGTCAGGCCAACAACCACTTTCGCAAGCATGAGAATAACTACCCAATATGAACTGTTGATGTTTTCCTCAACATTTAGACGTGATAGCCTTACAGCTTGGGCGCTCATATTTGAAGGAACCCGATATAGCAATAGTGAAGCAACTGCTAGGTAAAAGGATAACTAAACTACTGGTACAGTGAAATAGTGTGCACTTACGTCTTGCCCTCTACATGTACAGTCTGGTTTGAGTAGCTGATGGGGATCACACAGCATGCGAATGAGATGCAGTGTCCACTTCTGGCTTTCTGTGTCTCCGACCGGTTCAGTCATGTGCTGCCCGAGGTATGTGCACCTACTCAAAGAACGATTGATGCGCAACCTTTGGTATTGACAAGTGACATGAACTAAGTCCCGCTGCCCACTGTCAAACATGCGACTTTCCAAACAGTGTTCACATTTATTGTGCAAATGTCCAAGTACTCAACCGTTTGTATCTACCGACCTGTACTCTACTGTGGCCATAAGCTATTTGCTAACGATCTATATCGTACGTTTCGGATGCAGCCTTTCGGTGCTCACAAAACCATTGTCGCTATTCGCCGATTCATTTCCGATGTAATATACTAACACACTGGCGTACCATTCCCGTTAGGTTCAACATCTTTTACTTAATCCGTCCAAAATATTGGCCATGTGCAATTCAACTTCTCCTAGGCGTTTTTCTGAGACCTCTGAAAAAAGTGAATACAAAGTGATGTCCGATTCTGCTGAAATGCTTAGATGAAGCGACTGCTTTGACGTTTCTATGGTTCAAAGGACTAATTATTGGAAAAACTGAATTCAAAACTATTATGAACAGAAACGAACAAACACTACTACAGAGGCGCTTTGCTCATAAAGAAAAGCCTTCAGCTGTGTTAAACACCGATCCGCTAAGATGTCGAACTGACAGCGGCGCAGAACTAAGCAAAAAACCAACACTACTCTCACCGTAAGGTTCTTGACGTATTAGAACTTGTAACCATGCAGATAGTACACTAGACAGCAATGCAATTACTAAATCGCTGAACAACACTAGACAACCTCGGAACCTAAGTCTTGCAGAGAGAACGACAGAAATCAATCCAATCTCAAGTGTTCTATCTACAAGTAATGCACACATAAGAGATGCTTGTGTGTCGCACCAGCAGTGTCCAATTCAGTACAGAACGACAGAGCAAAATTCTCCATTAAGGCTGTAAAAAAACAGCAAAGAACCACACCATAGCGAATCCCATAATGGATTTATCTCGTCGCATTCAAATGTTAAACATAAAACAGGGCATCGCTCTCTTAGCGCAAAACATGATAATGCCCAACCTTCATGATCCCACAACGACACATAACAGAATATCAGCAAGAAACGACAAATCAGTCAAGGAAAGTAAATGCTTTCGTGTCTACAAGGCTAGAGTCGCTTTCGTTAATCTTCGTCACCTGTGACTTCGTCGTGATCAGCCTCGCTCTCAAGGTACGAGTCTATAATGCTACGGTACGAGCGATTCTGCTGTACGGCTGTGAGACTTGGCCAGTTCGCAAGCGCAATGTTCAGCGGCCACCTGTCTTCGATCACCGCTGCCTGCGAAGCATTGCAGGTGTTCCATGCCAGCATCACAGCAGTAGAGAGGAAATCCGTCGGCGTGACTTCAGATCTAACGGACTTCGCCGATCGATTGATAGCATCATTTCACTGCGGAGGCTTCGCTGGCTTGGCCATGTGCTTCGCATGCTTACCCAGCGGCTACCACGACGAGCCCTATTTGTGAGCACAGGCGTGGCTTGGAAGCGACGAAAAGGAGAGCAATGTAAAACTTGGATCCAATGCGTTAAGGCGCAAACGTTGAAGCTGTCTGTTGTCGGGCGTCCCCGGCTCCCGGGTTAGGGACGAAAGGACCCTGAGCACACCTGGTTGCAAACGCTGGAGGATAGGGCCAAGGACCGTACGCAATGGCACACTTGCTGTGAGACTCTTCTACCCTAACAGTTGTTTTCCCTTTCATGCTACTTTTTCTTCTTGTGTTGTGGCACTCAGCCAATTATATTGTAATTGGTATAGTGTTGAATATATATATATATATATATATATATATATATATAATGTCAAGTTTTTCAATCTACGCAGGCGCTCCCGGGTCACATGCGGTAAGAGATCTAGACGAACCATCTAAGCATGGTCTAAGTTTACCTTCTCCGGGCCTCCGATTAGCTCACAGAATGACAAGATTCGAGTGTAGTTTGTGTTAAATTCGTTGAGGGTGCTCTTTAGTGTGGTTTGTTGCTACTTCCTGCTTTTTCTTATCCGGGGGTGCACTCGTTTTTATAGAGCTAGCGGTCAATTGCATTGAGTTCACAGAGAACTGGCGAGGGTAACTTAATCGGAGTTGTTGGGGTCTAACGATTCGTGAACAAATACCGTAGGTTGGCACTTGGGGTAAACCGCTAGGTGCGCTTAATAATCTATTACAGAACACAATAAAATTCTGACCGGCCGAAGTTCCGTATTGTCCACTACCAAGCCACAATAATTGTTGCGCGTTGATTGGCATATTCATATACAGATGACAAACGTCGTTTGAGGTACAGGCGGATGTCAGGATACTTTGCCTCAGCCATTTCTCGTTTCGAAATTTTGCTGCGCCTTGGTCAGTCGTGAGGTCAGATCCTTGTGTCACTCAGATGCACGCGCAGGTCAAGGCCACAGCTAAGCAAAGACAAGCAAACTATGGATCGCGCGCTGGTGGAGGTAGGGCGCACTTGCGACATTGGTGTGCCTCTTCTTTACCCATAACGATAGCAGCGGTACTAAAATGTATTCGCCTGTAGCTGCTTTATACAGCTACGGATGGGAGCAGCTGTGGAATTGTTACAGACCTCTTAAATTAGACTTCCAGGTAGGGTCGAACTTTGTGGTATAGGATGCAAGTTCAATGAAGTTGTGTGCGCGTGTTACACCAGAGAAAACGCAAACCTTGAAAATGGACGGGAGATATCAATCCGTACTGTGTAATTTCTAGGTATATAGAACGTTGGAAGGAGCTCGTTGTGCCTGTTCAAATGCAGGCAGGATTGCGACAAAAACTGGAGGAACAGATAGCAGAAAGTACCGGGACGCTGAAATAGTTCGTCCGCACGCCACGGGTTTTGCAGACTATAGTCACCGCTCCTTTGTTTATGGAGCACATTAAACGTCTGTGTTATCCGCTTGGGTTACAGTGATCCTAGTTATTGACAGAGTTTGAGACACATCTACGAGTCACAACGACATGCCTGACTTCATCAGTGTCTCTGGTAAAACCCGGTGGGATTGCTTAAGGAACCTCGCACTTTTTGTTTAATGAGTCCGTCAGACCTTGTGTCCCTTTTCCCTAAGGTTTAGAAGCCACATAATACGCGCACACTACTTTGACTGGTGTGACGATCTACCCGTAAAGGTTCGGGGTAGAACACTTTCTCAATCTTCCGCACAAGTACTTAGCAGATATTACGTGATCCAGCATAAAGGAGCCCAGGTGCTTTGAAATGCTCGGTAAAACCGAACCTCTTGAACATTCCATTGGAGGCGAATTCCGAGACCATTTCTTTTGACTTATGATTTCGTCAACGGTGTCCTGAGGACATAAGTCAATCGTCCTTTGGTTCGGTGGAAAATGATTTTTTTACTTACCTGTTAGCTTGAGGTTATGATAATCGTACAGGCAGGTGAAGGGCTTCGCCTGCTCCGTCAGGCCTTGACGATCAATGTGAAAGGTTTTAGATTCGATTGAATTGACCGATGAGGGAATAACAAGATACTGATACTAGCTTGCCGTCGACTCTTTTCTACGGTCGGAATAATACTCGTATATTCCCGTGTTACTTCATTTCTGACGACTTATTACAGATGCCTCATATTGAATTTAAGGCTACCTGGCTATATGTTTTGGGATTTTTCGCCTGTACAACACACTGCTTTGCCTTCGTCTTTTTTGTCAGGAGTGTTGCTGTCACTGAAATCGGTAATTAAAAGTCGACGTAATTCAATCACTCACTGGTAATCTGAACACCGAGTTGTGCTTGATTCAGTCACTCAGATAAAACACCAGTAGACACAGAAAAGTACAACGCACAAACTAAACCTTCATTTGTCAATGGTTATTGTGCCCTCTCACTTCTCCTAACAGTACTTGGATTAGTAACCCCTTGGAACCCATTCTTCGTTCTGATTGCAACCTTTATTGTACGTTCATTCATACAGATTGTGCACTCTGGAACCTGTTGCCATCGATACCCACCGTCCTTTCAAAAGTCGCTTGCTGAATCTCAGTACTGTGTATCAACCAATGTCTCCCCAGCTCAGAGCCAAATACCACACTTTCATCTGTCTTGGGACATCGAAACAATTGCAGTTGGTTGGTTTTGGCATATTATGTAGTATCGAAGCCGCTGTCTCTTTGCTGCATTGCGTTCCGATGAACAGGCAGCCATGTTCACTTCTATCTTGGGATTCAAGCAGAATCAACGGACTTGGTGAAGGAAGGCTGTATATTGCTCAGAGCTGGCTTTTACCGCGAATTTTACTAACCTTCGGGTAAACTTGGCAAAAAGATAGTACATTTCTTAGTTCACCGTATGACTGTTCCCATGAAGAGCCAGGTCCCGATGTGCGACATCGTGTTGATTTGTTGACGCAGGATGAAATGTGACGTTGTATTAGTGAATATAGTTTTTGACTGTCTGATGTTGAGCGGAAGTTTCAACGCCTTTGTTACGGTTAGTGGGCCCCTCTACAACAGATTGGTGCAGTACTCCCAGGCACCGTTATCAGCAGGACGATCGTTGGTTCGGAAAGACGGTTAAATTTATTGTTTTCGATTTGCAAAGCGCATATTTTGTCAGCAAATATCACGTTTTATCGAAACTCAGGTAAGGGAAGTAAGGAAAAGCATAAATGATATTAACCTGCGAAACAGGATAAAAATGCTTAATTTGGAGTGTTGTAGAGCATAGAAAATGTATGTAACCACGAGTACCGGTAACGGTACATAAATTTTCTTTGTTCAAACGCTTTGTAAGCAATTGCATCGATCAGGACCACACGTTCATTTTAGCTAGTTCCTAGCGAAATTAAGCGAGAGGGACGGATAAACATGGGAAACTGTAAAGGTAGAGCTGGAAGTGGACGAAGCGGTCAGCTCTTCTTTGAACTGGTCGAGTAGACTGGGAATCACCAGTGAGACTTAGGAATAAAAAGCCATCCAGGTTGATTTCTCTCTTTCAGCACACACTTGTTGATGAAGACATTGGGGTTGGCATGGCAGAGTGAGAGGGAAATGGGCGATGAAGGTGGGAAATGTAGCGGCGTATTCGCTTGCTTTCTCTACTTCGGTATACACTAGTTGACGTGAATGGAATGCTGAGTCCTGCGCCATGCTCGTATGCTAGGCCTTTTGATATAAAACATCCCAATCGCTGGATCACATTTTGTAGTTGGAAATCTATTGTCCTTTATGCCAAATTCATGCTAAGAATTGCAAGCATTTATTTCGACTGATTAGTTTCTAGATTCTGACATATCCGTTAAGAAATAAGTTGTCTAATCTTTTGGTTTACAACCTGCATTCCATTAATGGGTTCTCCTTATTTTTTGTCTTGTATGCGACTGTGTTTTATCTGTACAGTTAGGTTGCAAATTTGCGTCCTTTTCTACGACGTTAAAAATTACCATTAGGTGGGGTTTCTTGTGCTGTAACCAGGGGGATCGAGTTGGAGCTTTTACCTCTTCAAAATATTCTACTTCTGATGATGTATCAAATTTGCTTTAACTGAATGACCTTTGCGCTTAAGCTAATGCAAAGTGGTTGCATTTAGTTATGTTGCTTTACACCGTTTGGCAACATTCTGGTAGGTGACGAGAAGTTGATGCGTCCATGTGAAGTATAGCTTCTTTTATGACAGATGTTCTATCATGCCAATGGTCTACTATTTGCGGTGGCGTATTCAACCTGGTCAGGGAAGTTAGACATGCACTAACATTGTAGCCCTAGGCCCCTATGCTGCGGCATGGAGTAATGGGTTTACCTTAGAATATCGAGCCATTAGATATTTTGTCCATTTATAAGGCATTACGCACTTTTCCTCGTTATTCCTTATACACGTTAGCTAGGAGTGTGAAGCATCCCAGCTATTGTGCCGCATTACAATTCATTTAGATTGCATCAAAAAAGAAAAAAGCTATCATGTTTTGTCATATACTACGCGTTGTGCAACGCGTCTCTGTGCTAATGGCTTCTCCCTGTGATCACCAAGTTTCGAGTGTATTTAGGTGGAGCTGGGTCGTGTTAAACAACTTTACTGACAGTATCGTGGTCGAAAGTGTAAACAACTTTGTGGTTATCGGCAAAACTTATACTTTGCAGAATCTTATTGCATCAGAGACAACATTGACATCTAATAAAAGCAGTATTAAATCAAGGACACTGCTTTGTACAACGCCGTTTGTTACAGCTGTCGGGTCGGAATTGCGTTCCTGAATTTATACCACTTGTGCACGGTTTATTAGGTACGACATAAATCATGCATAATGGGTTCCCTCGTCCCGTATGACATCATTTTAAATTTTGCGGACCTCGATGGGATTTTTAGTGTTTGAGTCAGTCGTGTGTTGCAACGTGAACGTCAGCTTGGCGACCAGCACGCACTGAAAGGATGTCGCTTAGATGACGTATTAACCTTTTCACTTTGTTTGGATGAAACTAGGTATTTTCTTAAGGGTTAATTTCAGAAATACTAGGCGGCATACCAATTGGAGTACCACTTCACCAACACAAGCGTGGCCACAAATCGATCGCTTCGAGTAATGGGCTAATATACAGAACTGAAGATCATTCTGTTCCACCCACCATAAAAAGACTCACGCTTTGATCTGTGCTAGCATCGTAGCCTACTATGCTATATCACGGCCCGTGGCCGAAAGCTTTATGCACTTGCCTAGTAATCCTAAGGTGGGGGTTCGAATCCACTTAGGTGCGGGCGACCTCGTGATATACCCCTCCCACGCGCGACTGGTGCTGGTCACCTGGCAGCGAAGCCTCGGTACGCTGTGTTGGCGTACTGCTGGTGCCTTTTTTATAAGTGTGTCACGTATTCCACTCGTTTGAGCTCAGCTGACTCATCCTTCTTTATTGCTGGAGGCGATAACCTATGATCCACCCGGAGCTGTCGAGCCCAATGGAATCATGCAGTCACCGGTGCTGACTTAGGGCAATCAATCTGCAGTCTCATTTAAAATGCTGCATATTCTTTATTCATCGGGAATGTTTGGTCACCATCGAAATGCCCCAACTGAGTCAGGCTGTTGCTTCCTCAACCAAGCCTAATGTGCGTGGCATTGATACGCCTCAGGTAAGAGCCCCTTTACGTCCTTGCAAAACACCCCCAAACTTCCAGCTGTTTTGACTTGCTGGTCATAGGAAACTCGGTGCCAGCAAGATGATATATTATCCCACCAACATACAGACACCTTAACCGTTGCGACAAGTGTTGCTTGAGTTCCTAGTTCAACTAGTCGTTGGCGTCCGCTTATTTACCCAGCATGCATAGTTGCGCGGCATGGGTGGTCTCTAGATAATGCAGAGATTTGCCTTGAGATTCGGCATTTGAAGCGATTCAGAACCTCGGATGGAGACGGATTCTCCCTAGAACTGTACAAGAACGGTGGCGTAATGGGTCTCAAACACCTTATATCCGACTTCTGAGATATGGCTAGACCATAACGTCCCATCCAGTTGGAGGTAGTAAGCAATTTTCCTGAGTTTCAGAAGGTGCTTTTGTCTCCTGCGAGATCAGTTCCATGCAGATCACCTCCAAACGTTTGGCATTCATTATGCTCCGCAGACTATTCCCAATTCGTGAATCTCATTCCCTTTAAGAATAAGTTGGGTTTTAATTCGACCGAAGATATGCGTAGCTACTTTCCGCGAAAGCGGTCATGTTTTCTGACTAGGAGAGTTGAAACAACTGGGACATTTATAACACGATCGTCTCACACCTTCACTATTGAGTGAAGCAGTGATAAGCAATGCACTACGAGCTGTGCATCAAATCGTCATACGTAAGAATAACATGGTGTCACAAGCAGTTCGAATGCAGTATGTATCTCATGCAGAGCATTCAGCACCACTGGGATGGTGCTTTTTTCCGAATGCTAATCCCCACTAGTTTACTTGTATGTTAGACGAATCCTTCTGCCTTTGATAATCTGTAATCGTGGAGGATCATTCCAGTGGCCTTACCTTCAAACAAATTCATTATGCTTTGGCCGTTGCAGAGGATAATCAACGGCGCTCTATCTGCTGCATCGAACAGTGTGGATAGGGATGAAAGTGCTGCCGCTTAGGCCTTCTCATCTTCTTATTACTCATCTTGCGCTTCTTCTTCCTTATCGTCCCCTTCTAAGTTCCCTTTAATTCCCCCAGTTTTCAACCCCAACTCTCGTCCCTCCCCCATGTTGCTTCAATAGTCGCTTGCCCGCTAGCTCTACGTTTCATCATCACTGCCTTCGCAGTTTAGCTCAAGTCTTGTGGGAACACCGTTTGAGCAATAAGCGTGTTCGGCGTCGTGTATTTGGTGTAGGAAGAGCGAGTGACCCACTCAGCAGCGTTATGTCACACACAAAGCTCCGACGGCTGGGTCACGTATTGTGCATGCCAGCACACGGACTCCTGCTTCGTGCGTTATTTGTGCGACTGGGGTGTGGATGGAAGAGGAGGAGGGGAGGCCAAGCGCTGGCTTGATCAAGGGAAATGAAAACCCTCACTTCCAAGTTGGCGTCAGTTGGTGTTTTTCCACTGCTGGGCTGGGATCCGAAGGACACGTTTTGATTAGCTACACTAATTTGTATGGCCAGTCCGTGGCCGAATGGACAATGCGAGTTTGAGCTTGCGTACAGGCCAGTGCGACTCTCGCAGTATCCTTAGCCCATGCGCGACTGTTGGTGGTTGCGAAACAGCGAAGCGTCGGTACTGCAGTACCGACGTACTACTGCTGATGCCTATGGCGAAGAGCCGGTCCCAATGGCTTTTGTGTCATGAATTTCTTTGTTCCCCCTCAGCGTATCTCCCCCCCGTTAACCACTTTCTCACACGCATTGCTTTTATGATACTAAGCATCATATTATCTCATATTGTATTCTGTAATGTTTCGTACCTCATTTCGGTCATAAATCTTATCTTTTTTGTATTGCGGTACAATAACTGAAGTGGGTCTAATACCTTCAGCCAACGTGAATTGATCGTAATGATGTTTACTAGGTTCGACTCACATGCAAGTGCAGGGCGTCATTCCGGTTTAACCGACAAGTCCATGTTCTACCAAGCGGACAATGTCAGTTCATCTATTTCGCTTCGGAGATCCCGATCATCGTTAAGACTGACACACCTCAACGTGCACACTTTGTTGCAGATTGGCCAACAGGCAGCACTTGCCCGAACAATAGAGGTCCTGTCGATCGATATCTGCTGCTTATCAGAAACTCGCCCGTAAGATTCATGCTCTGTGTTTACCCTGCGATTCCCCACTTGCGACACTGTCGTCACTTTATCATTGCGTTTGTCCGGAGATGACGCAGCTTCAAATACATTTCAACCCAGTGTGGGCATTGCTTTGAGCCCCCGGACTGAAGGTGCCCTGATCGACCGGATCCCAATCAACAGCCGTATAAGCGCTGTCAGATTGACCGGCTCGTTCAAAGCATCGTGGTCGAACTGGGACAGGCGATACCTGTTTCTAAATGCTGCATACGCCTCCACAAACTGGAACACTACCAACTAAACAAGCTTTTTCGTTGTAGAAGAAATAAAGATAGTGTAGTGCTTACTGGTAATCTGAACCCTCAGGTTGGAAAACTCTCCACGGATGGGCTGCATCTGGGCGACCAACACGGTGTAGTCTCACGTAATTACAACTGTGGACGGTTGCTACACGTATGTAAAGATGCTTGACTATCTCTCGCGAGCACTAACTTCCGATACAGCACTCACAGTAGGATGATATGGCCCCCACAAGCCTAAGACCAGCGATAGATGCACCTCGATCAAATCGCGATCAGTTACCGCTGAAGAGCTTGTATCCAAAACTATCGCTCGATTTTGAGCGCGAGCTTGAACTCCGATCACGCTCTTGTGTATGCCAACCTGCAGGATACGTTTTGGCGGACGTCCGTAACGACACTGTGAGCACATAGATACTTACCAACCGGCGAAGCCAGATGTTCTGAATGCGTAACAATATACGCTAGCATACGGGTTGAGTAAACGGTGACCAAATACATTTACCTATCGCTGGTCGTATGTTCACCAGACATTATCAGCAGTAGGTGTGTCTTCATTGGATCTCTATACAGTCTCTGGAACTTTTGGATTCTTGCCAACGCGTTCAGGCTGGAAGCGAACGCTAGGAGACTCGCAAAGACCTCAAGGTAAAACTGAATGCTAGCCCGAAGAGGGACCTCGAAGCATGATGGTCTTATCGTGCATCGGAGATGGAAATGACCACTGTTCTTGGTGACCATCATAAGTTGTTCCGTCTGATACGCGAAACGTGTAGCATGAGACGATGCATAGACTGACTGCCATCCGTGAAGACGAGATGCGCCAGCGGCAAACTGTGTTTCGTCGACGTCACGGCTGTATTGACCACATAATCACAGTTCATCTATTATGAGAACACCGCCATGTACATTGGCGACCCACGGTAGTTGTGTTCCTTGACATCAGACTTGCCTTTGATTCGGTGGATCCATGTGCCCTTTGAGACTGTCTGCTGAAGAAAGGTGTGCCCGATAAATAGACAAAGATTATCGGAGCACTGTACGCGCACAGTTTGGGCAGAATGAGGGCTTATGGCATATTGTCACTGCCCTTCAATAAGTCCAGCGGTTTAAGACAAAGTTGACCACTGTCATCCTTTTTGTTTACATTCATTATTGACGAAGTTATGGAAACTGTCTGGAGCTAATGATCGGGCCAAGCTAGCACCACTTTGTTGCATTCCGACAACTCACTCTTTCACTAAAGACACGATAATAAACTATTCTCAAATATTTAGTTTTCCTATGTACCCAAGGAATCTGCGGTGTCCGTTTATATACTCCTGCATACACTTCTCTGAATTGCTCGTCACACATTCGTACCATCTTTGACTTTGAATCGACTCATCTGTACCTGTATTACTGACGGTTTAAATACCATACCATAGCTAGTCTGGTGTATCGGTGTGGTTATAACCGTATTTTAGACACCTTGTACATAGGGTAAGTAAACTGTCCTGGCGCTTACTGTCGGTGGTTCTTATCTACCGGCAGAGTTAACTCACGCGCCCCGCTATATGGGTAACTCCGTTACAACCTGCAGATCAAAATACAGCAGAAACGTTTTCTCCAATCGAATGTACCAATGGTGTAACGCGCATCCTGCTTCTGTAATTTCCGGTCTTACATCGCACAATTTCGCCCCACCATTTTGGGCCACGGCATTTAAATATGAGCCATAAGGTGAACTCACCGATGCACCTTATCCCCACGATACATGTGTTCTTGCCGTTTTCACTCACATGATTCGGTAAGCATTTACTTCGTTACTTATAATACATCTATTGCTTTACCCTCCCCTGCCCACACGACGCTCTTTCGGAAAAATTAACCCATGCAAATGTTATCTGCCCACGCCCTCTATGTGTAATATCTCATGACACACATGACACCGGAATGGGTTTACTCTAGCCTTAGGGAGAAGGAAGCGCGCATTCGCTGCTTTTAGAACATTTTGCTTGTTTGCGCGTGTGAATTTTGGGCCGACCGTTTGACTTACCTTTCAATGTTTCGCCTTTACATTGAGCTTCTCATTATGCGAAGAGCGGGCATGATGGATCCCAATTTCTGCTATGGTCCAAGCCATTAGCTCAGACAGTGATTAACTCCGAGCCGATAGCACATCATGCCTTCATCATCACCTGTGCTCTCCCGGCTACTTTGTGCTGCCCTACTTTGGCATTGATCAGCGGTGTGACAACTACGCCCAGTGTCACAACACGCTTACTCGACGACAACCAGTTCAAGCCATCTCCAAACTCGGAGTTGTGTGTGACAAGCATGCAATCTGCCAAAGAGAAGCGCTCATTTTCACCTTTGGGAATTATAATAGTAAGGCGGCGAGCCAATCACTGCACGAGCTTAGGCAAACTGGTGAGGATGATTAGCATTATATAAGCAAACATGACAACGACATATGACCTAATAAATTACCAGCGCGATCAATCCACTCTTCATGCATCTGTTGGCCATTCGGTTGCTCTTCCTGTGTGCATTCTCTCTGGAAGGTATCCTGTTCGGGTTAATTTTGACGAACGCAAGATCCTTGGTTTACAGAACCACGCTACGTCATCGAGTTTTGTCCCCGCCTTCGTGGTTTGATGATCGCCTTCCAAAGGCAAGAGCTGATGAATTCGTCTTAAGTGGAATGATCCATCCACCTGAGATGGCTCCACTTGGGACAAGTAGGAGGACCCACACAATACTATACCAGATACTACAATCTCATGTCAAAAAGCGAGACCAGCCGTTGCCTGCGGACGCTGATGCGGCAGTCCAGTTAGATGGTGTATCTCCAAGAGGCTGGCGTCCAATGCGATATGGATAACTTGTCTTGAACCTAGCTCAGTAAGTGAGGTGACTTTTTCGTGGTTCTAATTACGCACATCGCGCAGATCTGCAATGGTTCCACTGTCAGTTATGTTTGAGGTTGTAAACTTTTGGATTGTGTACCAGGGTATCGCCCACTTTTCGGCCTAGCCCCAAGTCGTTCAAGCTAGACTTTTTCATTCGCGTGTTTTAGTAACACTTTTTCACATTTAATGCGCATCTACTACTGTATACAAACCGCAGGTTTAACCGATGTGCAGTACAAGGGGACTATCTTTCAGGAAGCTAGTGAAGGGTGAGCACTGATGTGCCATTGGTTTTATGGTCCTCATTCGATCGTTAGATGCTAGTTTCTTACCATCTGACGATCGATTCATTTGTGCTCCTTCGTCTCTATGTCTGAAAAGAGAAACATCAACAAATTCGATTGTTGTTGCCACCTTTAGCGTTGCGGTATTCAGTTCCGCAGCATTGAATCCTGGATCCACTAAGGCATCGCTCTGAGTGCGACCAATCTTGGAGACATGATTTTCTCATATCGTTTTTGCTGTGGATACTACGCCTTACATCTGTTTCAGACTTGATTCTTAGCGAGGTGGTTCCCGTGTGTACACGTACTGGGGCCATTTTCGTTATTCCAACAGATATTCACGATTCCGTCCTTTCTGGTGCATCGTTTGATTGTTTTTTTGGTACCCCACTCGAAGAATCCACATTTCATAACGTTTAACGATTTATTGATATTATCTTAGTAGTCTACATCTCAAATTTATATGAAAATATGCATTTTTTACATTGATGCACGTCTGTCTTTAGTCTAACTGGCGTTAGGTACCTCTAGGCGTTCTTATTTCTCATGATTTGCCTCGAGCTGTATATCTCACACGACTGTTTACTGTATCTGGCCATAGAGGTTTCTGTTCCGGTTTTCATTTTTCTATTTTAAGTGTTGTTTTCACAATAAAATCGTGTATCGTTTAAGAAGGCGTAGCGCAACGATAATTGCACTTTTCTCAGGAATACCCTCGCAATAAAACGAGAGCTGATTTTCACTTATTTTCTTCCGGTGAACATTTCGAGTTCACAGTGTCCTACATCCTCTGCTGTTGCCTAAAACGATCTTTACACTCAATTGAATTTAGCCAAAGCTTTTGCCAACCAGTGGTTACCGAGACTTAGTAGAAAATTGGGGACTTTATGCTAATCAAGGCCGCCTTATCGACAAAGTGATTTCGCGCTAGCACACTTTGTCCCCTGTAACACTACCAGCTCCATGTAACAGCATCTTGGTCCTGTTTTCTTCGGCCGGGATGTTTTGTAATGGGTTGTTCTTGTCCATGCGTCTGTTGCCGTAAAATTCCTTTCGTACCACCCCGCTCCTTCTACTCATGTCCCAGTTAGTAGTGATTGGCAACGCAATCCCTGGCCACAGTTAGGAACGCCACTTATTTTGGTGAGACATGTTTGATGGCCGGTTACTTTGAACTCCATCTCGTTACGGTCGCAAAATAACACTAAAGCACTTTCTGATCAACCCGTAACAGACTGGCTCTTCCATTTATGCGCACGAAGTTTGACTTTTACTATTATGTCGGCTTAACTGTTGTGATCTTGCACATGGTTGCACTAGGCTCTGAAGCAAATCAGCCAATAAAACCGGCACTGCATCGGTTACCTGCTTACCCATATCTGATCAGAATCTTGGATAAAAACCATGGGATATACCCCTGACGGAAGTCAGTAACCTAGTCCTGACAATCTTTGCGATTTTACTTGTTTCTCTGTACTTCAGATTTTTCCGCATTTCCAACTGCATCCTGCTGGCACCTCTCCAGTTTCCTGAACGTGATAAGTTACGTAACTTTTTAACATATTACCGAATATCAAATTACTTTCGATGCACGCGATGTCTGTCGAACTTGATCTAATCCGTGTTTCGCTGTTGTTGTTAAATCGTCCGTTACTAACTTTTACCTCGCGTGGTCCCACAATCCAAAAATTTCGGTAGGCTCTTGTTGGAGACTGTTCAGTTTGAACAGTTCGAATACCCCTCATATCGTTTAATGGCTGTGGGACTTCAGAACTCGCTTTACTCAGGCTGCATCCTTCAGCATATACCACAAAATGGTCGGTCCTCCAGTATTGCTCCACTATGGGTGGTTATAAACCAGTGATAGTCGTTGTTAACACGATCCAGATGGACTGAAGCAGTAGACTCTGGCACGGGAGTTGATGTAGTCTTTCTCGACTTTTCAAAGGTGTTCGACCAGTTAGACCATAACATTCTGCTCTTCAAACTTTGGACCTTTGGTATTGGTGATCCTCTCCTAGGATGGATCAAAAGTCTGAAATTACGTGTGAGTGAATGAATCGCTGTCAGATCCCATCCGAGTTGAAGGCGGAGTACTACGGGGATTGGTACTAGGACCGCGATTATTTTTGACATATAGTAACGATATCACACGCATCATAAGCTCGAACTGCCTGCTTTATGCCGATTACATCAAGGTGTGGAGGGCGATCAATACACCAGATGATATCCCAGTACTTCAAGCTGATCTGGATAAGGTATACGCATGGTCAATCTAGCATCTACTTCGATTCAATGTGGACCATTGTAGGGTGATGCATCTACGGCACAAGTTGATGCACTCGTACAAACGCGGAAACCACGATCTTCTAACGTCTCCTGGTCCCGGTCGACCTTGGATGTTCGAAGCAGGCTGAAACGACATCTAGGATAGGCTTCCAACACCTGGACCTCCTGAAGCGTGCATTTGGACGATTCGACCCTTCGATTTTTCCACTACTTCTCTGCTGACACTTACAGCCACATGTGAAATACGCACTACAGTTCTGGCAGCCATGGCTGAAGAGTGATCTCACCGGCTTGGAGATACCCCAACGCCCGGCAACCAAAAATGTAAGGGGTCTGTATAATTTACCATATGAACGAAGGCTACAAGTGCTCGGGGTCTTCAGCGGACAGTATCAGCGATTGCGCGAGGACCTCATTTTGACTTACCACATTCTGAGAGATCCTAACCACACGTGCCGCTACTTACTGGAGCTCAATCACAACAGCCATTTGAGAGGCCACCAGCTCCAACCGGCAGAGCAGTACCGTCGCTTGGAATGCCGTCGGAATTTCTTTCCCGTACGCGTTTGCCGTACGTGGAATGCCCTACTTGAATCAGTCATATGTGCTCCCACGCTAGCAGAGTTCAAACCCAGGTTTGACCTTGCACTTATTTCACTGCACCATCTCACATGACTCATTATCCATGGATAAACACAAGTGTCTGTAAGCGATTTCATTGGCGGTCAAATCCCAGATTTCGTTCCACGTTTTTCACCTTCTTTATGTGTACACCAGGAGGAGACACGATTTTTACCAACATCCCATTTGCCGTCATTTCTTATGGATTTACCTTGGATTTACAGTCTATACTACGTATGCTTCAGTGAGTTCACTGGTGTAAACCCAATTTTGCTTACTGTTTTTTTTTAACTTTTGTAGTTTCACGATAACCATCCTACGAGACCTGTTAAGCATTAGCTTTTTTACCTGTATACAACTGTTGTCCCATTGTTACATTGATTGATGTAGGTAAAACAATCCGAGTTGGATAACACAAAGCGAAAGGTATGATAGTGTCACTCTAAGTGGCTAGTACTACTTTTATGGAGGGCCCTCATACATTAGCCCGAGTCATTCACATTTACACCTGAAGGACCTGGTTTAACCACTACGAGTACATGCCGGATCTACAGTTTTTCATATCTAGGATACGATAGGTTTAATTTACCAGACTTCACCTGGATCCGAAGCATTGATTTCGTTTCGGGTCATTGTTTGTCGTTTAGTCAGTGAGTGAAACTGATTACCTTGCGTTGGCTTGGGCGCGTTGCATCTCTACCAACTCGTCGCCCACTAGTCATACTTTAGCTCGCACTGCTGAGTCTGTAGAAAGCTTTGTAGGTGGGATGCTGCCCGGAAAGTCATCCATCTATATATTGTAATGTAAAATGAACGAAGCAGTTGCAACATCAGGAGTCTTTTTCCGGAGTTGGACCTACGTAACTAATCCTGTTTTGATTGTTATTAGTGAGAGAAGAGCTCGTTATCCACAACAATCGAGTAAATGCTGTCATTCTGTTTGGAGAACCGCGTAAGGAAAGGTTAGCCATGTAATGAAACTATGCTACCCCGTCAGCATTCAGGGACTGGCTGTCTGTAATTAAACACTGTGTTCAGGGTGTAATCGATCCCAACTGTTTTCCCTCAACATTTCCGTTTTCAATATCAGCAATCAGTTCCGGGTGAAGAATTCTTTTCGGTAACTCTCATCGGACCCAAACATTTACAAATCACGGATAGTGTGGAGTAAGCGTCAACGCGGGCTGGGATTTACTTCTGGACTGTTTGAATGATCAAAATCGATAACTCGAGACATAGATAGCGATGGTAAACCAAGTAAACTAAATACACATACATACGCAAAACTCAATAATCCAAAGTAATTAAGTGGGTAAAAGAACAGCCAAATAACTAAGTAACAGTGTCCGTTGGCCAAGGTAGTAGTAGCGGCCGTATGAATCATTTTTGTATACATAATTCCGGCTTCAGCTGGTTGCGAAATTGGAACATGGCCCACTTGCAACACATATCCGTGAAACCGAAATGTACGTGCGGTACGTTGACGACACCTACGTACTTTACAAATCCGAAAAGCATGCGGAACAGTTGCTGAAAGCTTTCAGTGACGCACACGAGAATCTCCATTTCACTTGTGAACACGAACTCAGAAACCGGTTACCTTTCTTGGATGTAGAGGTTATCCGTAACTCGGATGGATCATGCAGCAGAAAGGTACACAGACAGCACACATGGACTGGGCAGTACACTAACTTCCACAGCGCAGTACCACTACAGCATAAGCGAAGTTTAATCAGATCTCTCGCCTTCCGGGCGCGCAGTATTTGTACACCGGATACCGTCAACGAAGAAATACAGAGAATCAGCGACGCCCTCAAGGAAAATGGTTATCCTGATAAATTTATTATGAAACATTTGAAGGAACGCAATCGAAAGCCACCTAGGAGCATTGCTCCTAAGCAAGAGCTTTACATACATGTACCCTTTAAGGGCGATTCTGCAGCTGATATGTTATCCAGACATCTGAAAGACGCTGTCGAGAAAACTTATTTCGCGACCCGGCTGAGATTCGTTTTTCACAACAAGCCGTTGCTTACGAAACCCTTGAAGGATAGACTACCGTCATTGACCCGTCCAATGATCGTTTATCAGTACTCGTGCTCCTGTGGTGCACGATATGTGGGTCGCACGACAAGACGCCTATCTCTGAGAATTCCTGAACACACCCCGGCATGGTTTTACAAAGGAGAAATGAGGTCTTCAGACAGCTCAATCATGTCGCACCTCCTTGAATGTGGCCACACAGCTTCAGAGAATGACTTCAAAGTCATTTATTCACTACCTGAACACTACACCCAAGGATTTCGCAAACAGCTCTTATCCATCGCCGAGGCCATCTACATTCACCAGCTGAAGCCGGAATTATGTGTACAAAAATGATTCATACGGCCGATACTACTACCTTGACCAACGGACACTGTTACTTAGTTATTTGGCTGTACTTTTACCTACTTAATTACTTTGGACTAATGAGCTTTGCGTATGTATGTGTACTTAGTTTACTTGGTTTACCATCGCTATCTATGTCTAGAGTTATCGATTTTGATCATTCAAACAGTCCAGAAGTAAATCCCAGCCCGCGTTGACGCTTACTCCACACTATCCGTGATTTGTAAATGTTTGGGTCCGATGAGAGTTACCGAAAAGAATTCTTCACCCGGAACTGATTTCTGATATTGATTCATATTAATGGAATGGGAATCTTTGCTTTGCTGAAGACCAGCATTGCCCTTGATTTATTTCCGTTTTCATCAATCGTTCCTATCGAATTTCTCCAGTAAGCTCAGTAATGATGAAAAACCGGCACCGCACACTAATGTGTGGCTTTTGGTGTTGAGTACAGCGAGAGCACTAATTGTGGATATGCGTCTTTATGCGCCTCACACTACTAACCCATCTATACCCCTCACCACCGACTGACTTGTCGGACTCAAACCTTATCACGATCATGCTAAGATTAATAAATGACAGTGTCCATCTGACTGACGGTTTGCAAGGTTTATACGACTCATCACTTGTGTGAGATGGTCAAGAAATGTGAATTCTGAACCTGCTTGGAAAAGATCCATGAATGGCTGCAGGTGCTGTGAAACGGCGATACGTCTCCCAGTCATTTGATGAGACCTTCCATTCTGTCTCAGTCGTAGCATTTCCTAACTTGCCTTTCATACGTCTGGGATCGAGGTGACCGGTCCGGACAGCAGCTCAATACTGACATCAATTTGATGGTCTTCGCCACTAAAAACTGTCAATTCTTCCGTAAACTCGAATTGCTCCAATACTATTCTCTAGACGGTTTCAAGCGTTCCGGCTGGGACATACGTTAGCTCTGATTGCAGGAAGGCTTCTTCCCGGCTAGACGATATGATCTAGGCATGTTTCAGAAGATTACGATTTTATCATTACTTTGACTTTCCATCTTGTTTCGTGTTCATGGGGCGTTGTGTTAGGTATAAAACTTCTCCCGCCGACAAAGTGTTACACTGCATCTGCCAACCATTTTAACTAACTCTGGCGACCTTTCAGGTATTTCGGGATCGAAATGGCTAAGTTGACTTTGTATCCTACAACGAAACTACATCTTCGCTTCTCGTGAATGGTCAGAAAAGTGACGGTTTAACACTTAAGCACGTCTAAACGAAATTCACTTGCACACGATGTTTACTTAACGATCCGAGTTAGATTTAGGTCCACGTCAGTTGTGGAAAGCATTTTAGTTATCGTTATGATCAACCTAGAGCGTGAAAACACTTCGACACCTACAGTGGAAAACAACAAGTTAGATTGGTATATCTTTTCCCTGTCTTAGTCATGGATCTAGTAACACAAAGTACTATTATATCTGATACCTTATCAGACATTGAAATTGAACTATATGTTGAAGTTTCGAAATTTCCGGGAAAGGCTTATGTACGCGATTCAAGTGTACCGGACAATTCAAATTCCAAACTGCTCCCTGATGCATTGCGTTCTACGACCAATTTTGAGCCGGACTACAGCTCATCATTTGCTCACGGAATCCGCGATAATGGTTTATCTGCGGTGGTGCTTTTCTACTTGTTTATGGGTTGTTCCTTACTACTTTGACCCCAAATATAGATGGGAAGTCCATTCTATTGAATCAATGTATCACCATAGCTCCCAGACCATCCATCGTCTATACAGGTGTCTGATACCGTTTTATATTCTGTGCGTTAAGTGGCGCGGGTTTGCTTTTCCTATTCACTGGGTGCTTCACTGCAGTAACAGCAAACTGTCTCCAGGTTTGGTTTTTAAAAAAACATTCAGCTGGTTTAACACCTCAATACTGTCCCCTGTCGTTCCTATCTCGCAGGCCACTCTTTCTTTTTGCTAACCGTTTGTGCTATTTTGTATTCAAAGAACAAGCATAATATAGTTTCAGTGTGAAGTTGCACCATATCAAATGATCATTAGTTTGCTTTCCGAGGTTTGGATTGGTTTTGTTACATTTATAGTAACGGACACAATGCTTGCACTATGCCCGATGCTGATACTACTTATGAGTAGGAGATTTTAGTTGTTATTTTAATGTATTCGTCCCAGCAGCTCACAAGGTACATACCTCAAGCAACCTGCGTGGCAGTGGAAGATAGGTCGTGTCATATCCCAGTTAGCTTGTAAATTATGTAGCCCAGCAGACTTCCCCCGCTGCTCAGTGAGTCAAGCTGCTGGCCTGTTGGCTTCAGCTTCTAGCAGTCGTGGGTTCCGAGCATGCGCCCCCGTTGGTTCACCTTAACACGTAGTAAGTGATCACATTCGGGGTGCATTTTCTTGTGTCCAGCTGGTCCTAGCCTCAGACTTTTTCTCCATGAGCCATTCATTATCAGCGACCGTGTAGATCATTTTATGCCCTCCAGCGTCCACCAACGTCCTGTGCTTAAAGATTACCTACCTGTTTTCTGAAAAATTCCCGATTCGACTGTCGATATCCACTGAAATAACGACGAAACAATCAGCTCCCCACCGTCTGTGCGGAGTACCCAGTACTATCAGTTCATAGTGTGCTGCTCTGTTTTTGATCGTAAGGTTTGCAGGACGTTCACAGTAAACCCCCTGCATTAAAGCTTATAAATGTAATAGCAAGCTGGTCAGTTCTCCGGACACCACTCGAAGTGTTTCATACTGCATATTGACGATCGGATGATGTAGTTGTTCCAGAACGGCAGGTTAGCGCCATTAGGAGCATTCTTTTAGGTGTATCGTATGGATATCGTTAATTACCTCTGTAACTTAAACTTAAAACCATTTATTTCCCTTTTGATATAGTCCGTAATTTTCTATTTTAGATTCTAAATGCAAGACGCGTGGGACATTTCAGCTGGACCGCAATGAATGCCTCGCAATGTCCCACCACACTTTGGTCACACCAATACACGAGTTTTATCGTTCTTTCTGTTTACTTTTTCGAGGGTAGGTTTTTCGTCACAAAGCTCTTATTTGGTAAGCTAGTTCCTTTTATTGTTCTACGCGGCGATTTATCATTGTGGTTCACATTTACCAACTAACTTGAACTAAGTTCTGGTACATAGAGGGTACCAGTTGAGAGTATTCTTCCCAACTGGTAATTAATCAACTTAGAAACTAGACCAAAACAATGATGGTAAGGTATTTTGTAGCCCCGTACTACAAGACCGCCTACTTTCAGATAGCCAATGTGTGTTGAGTGCGTCAGAAAACTGCTAGCTTACCTGGGCCGTAGGTTACTGGATTCCCCGGGTGTAACTTGCAGTACCACTCACCTTGATGCCCATTGAGCCAACCGCTAGCAGCGCCGGTTAACTGTTCCGACATTAGGACCCGCTGCGGAGCTGCGAGCACTGAAGCCGTGTACCCTTCGGTTGAAGATACGTACCGTATAGGCCGGCTGCATTTTATCGCTATATGATAAATCATTGCGACTTTTAAAATGTTCACCTGCTTACATGAAATATTAACCCCGATTGGTTGTGTCTGCTACCCGCCACACATCCATAGTGACTGCCAGGCGCTAGTCGTAGTCCGTCGTATTCGTTTGGTATGCGTGCCTCTCTGACGCTTCGACTTGGTAGCATCCACATAACCCCCACGAACCGCGGGTGTTCCATCGCATTGCACATCGTATCTGCATTCCCATAGTGTTGCTACATCCCAAAGACCCCGACAGCACTTTTACCTTCACTTGTGCCTACTTCAACCATACAGGCCGGAATAATCGTCGTCCACATTCACCTGTATTAGGTTACCTTCCTTCAAATATACGTTTGATATATAACCTGAGTAATGTAGCGCACGCCGCTTAAAACCTCTCTGTGGGCCACGGACTCCCGTGGCCTCCGGTGGTCGCAGTGACTGGCGCATATCTCCGCGCTGCCTTTACTTTGGGACACTAGTAGCCATGTTATTCGTTGTTCGCACTAACCATTTACCATCTTCTGTCACATGCAACGTACTCGATTTCAGTCTGATTAGTGAACGATAATACATAGAGAGAGAAATCGTTCCTAGGCCGAATACATTCTTTCTTATAGATGATTGGCTAGGGCCCAACTAATTCGCTATCGTAAGTTAGTGTCGATAGAGGTAACTCTTCGGTTTATTGTTGGCTCTTTTCAGGTGCGGTCCCAGTGACCGAACAAAACCCAAATTCATTACAAAGTAAATCATGGGCCAGTTTTGGGCAGCTTATCACCATTCCTTCAAACAACGGATGTTTCAGGCACCTTTTGACAAGCATTCACTGCGGCTTCCTAGCGTTGGAACAAAGGAGCCCGTGAAGAATATGGGCATCTCGTAATCGAGCCGCAATTTTGCCACCTATACTAAAAGGATGCAAATACATACGAAACCGACCATGGTGCTGAGTGTTACGAATGGGAATACCGCATCTTGGTCTCTGATTTGTGGTGTGTATGGCGTTGGTCGAGCATGGACAACCACATGTCTCGGTTGTCCGGACAACAGGTTTCGACTGATTATCACTTACCTATGGCTTTGTTCCGCATTATTCACTGGTCAGAATCATACAGTCTTGATGTCTCACCCCAGTGGTGCTCGGATAAATCATTTAGTATATACAAGGTCAGTTAGTTAACCCTTGATACGTATATGCTTGACGGCATGGGTACTCACGATAATTCATGAAACCACTTGGTTGATGTTGGGGCAGGCATATATTATTGGCTTGACAGTCAATAAGAACAAATGACTGACGCAATTGCTACAGGGTAAGTGCCCTCTAGTAAGTGAATTTGTAGAGCATCTCATCGATAAACGCTTTAGTAGCTACTGCAACCACTGGAACACAAGCAAACCTCTTGATAAGCTTGTGTTTTATTCCATCATCAATAGCAGTCAGTCGATATCCGGTTACGGAATCTGCTGCCTTGATATCGCCCGTTAAACTGCTCACATTCATACACCGGGTATTTTATTCTGTGATTAGTGTCTCTATACTTCTGTTGATTCGGCCAGGTTTATTTCTCTGAGCTAAGAATAGTCAGTTGAAGTGGATTTACTCCGAAGGCCATAGTACCGATCACTGAATGAGGTTGATGGTCACTCCGAGATATACGATGTAAGCGGAGGCAGACATTAGTCTGCTTCGGCCGCAAAGCCAAGCTAGACTTCCTAGTACCGCGTATCCAATATGTTGCAATTTTACGCTGCAAATTGACGAATAGTTGCGATTTCATAGCTAATGAAGACGTTTTTTCTTGGGGGTAATGTTCTAAGTGCCTATCCGAATCATTCGCCTGTTGTCATTTCTCCCAAGCACTATGTTTACCTTCGGTAAGTCAGTTGTGCTGAATCCAGCGTGTAACCCAATTATGGACACCTTACCTCAGTTGCATTTTTCCGCACAACCAATTTACACTACTTTAGCTAAACTTCTGATGAATGACTGCCACTCTAAAGTGCTTCCGCCCCAAAAGTAGATTTAGCAGTGCTGTAAGCGTTCATGTAATAATTAAAGTCAAAACATGATATCCAGCTTCTCCATTTACCGAATCAGGGATAATTGCCGGTACTTTCTAGCTTTTTTTGATCACCTAGCCTGCTCATCAATTAGACCTTCGCATTTCTTATTTACTCAGGACGAAGATGAAAATGGCCGTGGTGCGTATTTTTAGTCATGAGTATAGTCGAAAATCCATTTATTACTGCACCATTTCCTAGGTAACAAGTTACACTGTAGAGACATCAAATTCTTCTGTTGTCCAACCAAGTTAGTCCGTCCATCAATCAAACTGATTCGGGTGACGGTTACCAGCAAGCACCGGTGTGCAACTGTTTCATTAGTTAAGCGCCGCTGACCAATAGGATATTGGATGAATAGACAGAAACTTGTACGCATGTATGAGGCGCAGGAGTGCAAGTGACTCACTTCAACCCGGACTTTCTCGAGCGCAACTATACCATTTCTGATTCATGTTAGGCCATACAGGCAACAAATTGAGCTAACCAGATATCAGCTTCGTCTGTTATGCTAACAGGTTGCTCCTTCTGATAAACCAAGTTGAGCCAGACGACTGTGACATGCGCGCACTGTCGTGCGGCTGTTTCCTTAGCCCAACGCTGTCAGAAATAGCATATCGGATGCATAGTAGACATAGCAACGCGTACGCATGTGTAGGGCACGGGGGTGTAGAGGAATCACTACACCCCGGAGTTGCTCCCGTGCGACTAGTCACAATCGCGGTGACGAATTATATGACGACAGATGGGGATAGTAACTCGTTAATCTCTGAGGTCACGCACGGCAGGCTAAGATTAAACGGGCTCAGAATATGATAAGAAATTTAGGCGCAATTCACAGCACCATTATAACAGAGCCTGTAATCGAATAGGGCCACTGGCTACTCACATTCTGATACGGCTGACAGTCCATGTTACTAAGCTAAACCCCAAGCGCTCGTCCGTAAGATCTACTGGGTACTGCCAATCGCAATGAGACTGGACCTTACCGTGGTGCGATGGTTTGTGTGTCTCAGCGATCCATTGAGCTATGCTGGGTGGTGCTTTTTTTGCACCTTCAGAGCCACTCATACCAGCTTGGTCAATGGTTGGAGGCCATACAAAATCAGCCTCCTGGTCCTCCAGGTTGGGGGTTCGAATGAGGTGGCTCCTTATTCCTTAAAACGGACACCTAGTAGCCCAACACCAAACCCGCTGCCCTGTGGTCAGGTTTTTGAACCAAATGCTTTGGTTTAGAACCCTAATCGTTCTCTTGTCTAGGCCTGGGCAACCTGACAGTATCCTGCCCACGCAATACACCATGACCTTTCCTTCTAACAGTTTCTTGATGCTCTGGCCACCGCAGAGGATAATCAACGGTGCCCTATCTGCTGCATCGAGCAGGGTGGATAGGGGTTTGGATGCTATTGCTCAAGCCCTCCCATCTTCTTATTCTCCCTCTTACGATTTTTCCCTCTTATCGTCCCGTTCCGGCTTCACTTTTATCCCCCCTGTTTTCAACCCCCCAATTCTCGGCCCTCCCCCACCTTGCTTTGCTAGGCTTTCTACTAGTTTCAACTCACATGTGAACGCGGAGCGTCATTCCTGTCCTGTCGACAAGCCTATGTCCAACCAAGCAGCGAAGCCCAGTTCATCGGCTTCCATTTGGAGCCCTCGATCATCCTTTAGATTGGCATGCCTCAATTCACGCACATTGCTACGACTCGGTTAACAGGCAGCACTTTCCCGAACATTAGAGACTTTCTCGATCGATAACTGCTGCTTATCGGAGACCCGCCTGCAAGACCCCAGCTCTGTGCTCACTCTGCGAGCTCCTTCAGGTGACACCAGCAGCACTTTCTCATTGCGCCTATCCGGTGATGATGCAGCTTCGAGCACCGGCCAAGCCGGTGTTGGTACCGCCCTGAGTCCCAGGGTTGAACTGCTCTGGTTGACTGGATTCCAATGCGCAGCCGGATGTGCGCGGTCCGATTGGCTGACTCGTTCAAAGCTTCGAAGCTGCGCGGGACTAACAGGTGTCTATTCATCATCGCTGCCTATGCACCAACAGACTGTAGCGATGATTCGGTAAAAGACGACTTCTACCGCCAACTGACCCAGCTCCTTCGCCACAAAAGAAGTTCGGACACTGTAGTGCTGGCTGGGGATCTGAACGGTCAAGTTGGAAAAGTATTCACTGATAAAGTGCATCAGGGCGACCAACATGGTGTAGGCTCCCGTAATGATAACGGTGAGCAGTTACTTCATTTGTGTGAAGATGCTCGCTTATTTCTTGCGAGCACTAATATCCGACACATCACCCGCCAGAAGGTGACTTGGCGCCCACCAGCCTCGAATTAGCTATGGATGCAAATCGATCACATTGCGATAAGTTATCGATGGAGAAGCTGCGTCCAGGAGTGTCGCTCGATTTGGAGCACAGGTGTGGACACCGGCCATGCACTTGTATGTGCTGACCTGCGGATGCGTTTTGGCGGACGCCCACGATGCCGTTGTGAGCGCATTGACACCAGCCAGCTGGCGAAACCAGCTGTTCTGAATGCCTATCAAAGTACGCTGATATGCGAGTTGGATAACCGCTCACTGGATTCAGTTGAAGCTCCCTGGTCTCATATCCACCAGTCCTTGCTAACAGCAGGCAAATCCTCATGTGGTATTTCTAGTCGCCAACATGGACATAGGGTCTCTTCGCAGTCTCTGGAACTTACCGGTGCTTGCTAGCATATTCCGACTGGAAGCGAACACGATGAAACGCGCAAAGAGCTCCGGGAAAAACTCCGTGCTAGCCTGAAGAGAGACCGCGAATCCTGGTGGTCTCCTTGTGCATCAGAGATGGAAATGGCTGTTGTCCTTGGTAACCATCGTAAGTTATTCCGGCTGATACGGAAAACGGGCAGCAGAAGACCTGGTGTTAGTAAAACTATACGTGATGAGAGTGGACAGCCTATCCACTACTTGCCAAAACGCTTGGAGCGTTGGATTGGGCACTTTGAAAGGCAATTTAATCGGTCGAAATTGTTAGATTTCTCTCCGGCCACTGATTGCCCCACCCCTGGGCTGTCCCTTTGGATACATCCTCTCGTTCAGAAGTCGAATGTGAGATCGGACTGTTGAAGTTAAACAAAGCCGCAGGACTAGATGGTCTACTTCCAGCCCTCTACAAATTCGGGGGAACTGCTCTTGTGGATGATTTACAGGAGTTACCAGTGAAACTATGGGAGCAGGGTGGCTCACGATTGGATTGCGGCAACCATAGAGGAATCAGTCTGATCTCCATCGCCTCCAAATTGCTTGCCTCTCTCATCCTTCACAGACTGACTGGCACTCGTGAAAGCCAGATTCGTGAAGAGCAAGCCGGGTTTCGTCGAGATCGTGGCTGCATCGACCACATCTTCACCTTGCGTCAGTTGTTGGAGCACCGTAACATATATTGGCGGCCCATCATCGTCGTGTTCCTCGATATCAAAGTTGCATTTCATTAGGGGGATAGACGTGCAATTTGGGACTGTCTATTCAGGAAAGGTGTACCTGAGAAATATGTAAATATTATCAGATCATTATACGCGGGTAGGTCGGGCAGAGTAAGGATTTACGGCAAGCTGTCGCCGCCCTTCAATATCTCCAGCAGTGTGAGACAAGGATGC